>CM050514.1:13500000-14132500 GCA_027563665.1 Antrozous pallidus | reverse complement strand
GGTTGCCCCAACAGTCCTCCCCTGCAGGCCTGTTTGCTGACAACCTCCCTCCCCTGCAGGACTGGGCTCCTCAAACTTCCCTCCCCTGCAGATCAGGGTACCCCCACTGCCCTCCCCTGCAGGCCTGGTCCCCCCAACTGTCCTTCCCTGGAAGCCTAGTTGCCCCCAAGGCCCTCCTCTGCTGGCTCAATCACCCCTAACTGTCATCCCCTGCAGGCTTGATCGCTCCTAACTGCTGTACCATGAAGGCCTGGTCCCTCCCAGTTGCCCTACCCTGCTGGCCTGATCACCCACAACTGCCCTCCACTGCCCTCCCAATTGTCCTACCCTGCTGGCCTGATCAGCCACAACTGCCCTGCACTGCCCTCCACTGCCCTCCACGACCACAACTGCCCTCCACTTGTGGTGGCCATCATGTTTCCACCCACATCTTAGACCACATGTGGGTGGCCATATTATGTGTTGGAGTGGTCATCAATTTGCATATTACATCTTTTATTAGAGAGGATTTCCAACCAGGATGGACAATGATCTTAAACATGCACTTTAAAATTATTTTTAAATTATGGATTACCAATAGATTATTAAAAATAACTTTTAGGTATTAAATATATATAACTCAATGGAAACTGATAATAATGGTATATTTTTTTCTATGAAAATGTGTCTGTTTGAAGCTGGTTTTACAACATAATGGTAGCTTCATTAATTAATTTGTGAAGCTAATAGTCAGGTCTTAGGCCACTGTCTAAGTCAGTCAGGACTTTAAGTCTGTGTCTAACTGAGGATACCACTTCAGCTCTCTGCCACACCCTTAATCTATCTCATGATAGACATGGAAAGACCTTGCAAGTGAGTGAGTGAATTGCCTTTGTGTCTAGATCTAAGGAACTCTAAACTGTGACACTATTCAACATTTGGCATTTAAGAATTCTTTAAATTGCAATCTATACTCATAAAAGAGAAACATGCAAATTGACTGTATCTCCGCTATGCCTACCAGCCAAACAGGAGTGAGTATGAAAATTAACCCAACCAAGATGGCTGTGGACTCGGAGTGAGCAGGAAGCTTGGGTTTCCTTGGCAATGGAGGAAGCCAAGCTTCCTGCCTGCTCTGGCCTGCCCTAGCCTCCGCTCAAGGCTACAAAGTTCTAATTATAGAAGATAAATAAATCCCAACAAAAATGGCAGCAGCCACAGAGCTGGGGAGAACAGGAAGGAGGCTTGGGTTGCCCTGGGCAATGGAGAAAACCAAGCTCCCTGGCTGGCCTAGGCCTCTGCTCAAGGCTACAAAGTTTCAGTTTTAGAAGATAAATAAATCCCAACAAAAATGGCAGTGGTCACAAAGCTGGAGAGAGCAGGAGGCTTGGGTTGCCCCAGCAATGGAGAAAGCCAAGCTTCCTGGCTGGCGCTAGCCTAAGCTCAATGCTACAAAGTTTAAATTATAGAAGATAAATAAATCCCAGATACCAGGGCCTCTGCTTGGGTCACCAGGGGGCATGGCCAGCCTGTAAACTCCCACAGGCCTCTTACCCATGCCACCCAACACTCCAAGGGAACCCCCACCCTGATCTGGGGCACCCTTCAGGGCAAAACAGCTGGCCCCTATGCGTGTACCAGGCCTTTATACTATCTAATAAAAGAGTAATATGCAAATTGACTGTCACTCCAACACACAAGAGGGCTGCCCCCATGTGGTCAAAGATGGCTGTCCCCCATGTGGACACAGATGGCCACCACAGATGGCCATCAGGGGAGGGCAGTTGGGAGGGACCAAGCCTGCAAGGGAGGGCAGTTGTGGGTGATCAGGCCAGCAGGGGAGGGCAGTTGGGAGAGACCAGGCCTGCAAGAGAGGGCATTTGGGGGTGATCAAGCCTGCAGGAGTGTCAAGACTGGCAGGGGAGCAGTTAGGCATCAATCAGGCTGGCAGGGGAGTGGTTTGTGGGTTATCAGGCTGGAAGACAGAAGCAGTTAGGGACAATCAGGAAGTCAGGCAGGTGAGCAGTTGGGAGATAGCAGTCCTGGATTGTGAGAGGGATGTTCAATTGCCCATTTAGTTCCAATCTTAAACAGGCAGTCAGACATCCCTCGAGAGGTCCCAGATTGAAGAAGGTGCAGGCTGGGCTGAGGGACACACCACCAGGCCTCTAGTTGTTTTATATTACACTTTGAAAATGTTTGCTTCTTTTTACAATACAGTTTTGTCTCTCCTTGGAGAGGTTTGCCAATATGGTTCACCTGGTAACCTTGCAACCTCAGCTCTCTGAAGAACATGGGGTTAGGATTCTGCTGGTATTCCTGTTTTAGGATAGGAGCATGTCCTATTGCAGCTTTCTATGTTCTAAGCAGAAAGAGAGTTTGGGTGTAAGTACTTCATTAAAGAGGTAATTCCTGGAAACAATGTTGGGGCAATAGGAGTGAACACTGAATAGTGGAAAGACAGTATAGGTCACATCAATAAACAGGTCTAAGTATAACTGGAAACCTCTGGCCAACTGTGTAGCAGCTGTCTCAGAGCTTTCCTATCTGGTGCGTGAGGAAACTGGGGGTAGGGGTTATTCAGCAAGTATTATTTCCATCATTGTTTCAAGACTGCTTCCATGGCCTTACCTTAGGAAAGGTTCTTAGTTTTATAACTTTTCTGATTTTCTAGGAAAAAAAAGTACATAGGTCTTATAGTATGTACAGGCATTTAAAAAGTTGCACAAAAATGGGGAAATGTTACAATTGATTGTATTCTCAATGTTGTAGAAGTATATTTTATTGTAAAGCAGCAAAGCAATTCTATCATTTTTGATCTTTTGTCAATGTCAGAAAGTATTTGTAAAATGAATGAAATGTGAAGACATGATATAATAAACCCTAAATAAACATGTGATTAAAACTATAAATGTGACTTTGAAATTATAAGTATAGTTTAAAAATGAACATAAAGTTATTTAAACACAAGTATTTCTTATGGTTTTTCAAGTTGAAATAGGAATTTGAGAAACAGCTGTCAGAAGGGAGCCTTTCTGCTTGTTACTTGCCGTATTTTAACAAGTTTCAAACATTTCTGTGTTTTCTATCTAAAACAAACTAATTAATTTCTCAGATCACTTCTAAGAAATTATTAATTAGAAGGTGAAGATTTACCTTTCTATCATTTATTGTCCTAAATCTGATAATTTAAATACTTTGGTCCATTGTCTTTCTTTAAAATTATTGTTACTTTTTATAATTAATCTCTATTTTAATATATTTACTGGGAAAATAATTTTGGAGAAATGCATTTTGATATGCATATATCATATTTATTTTGGGTTACATACTCTGTACTATGGCTTAATGTTTCTTTTAGCTAATTAATTTTTGAGTGTTTTATAGAATTCTAAGAATATAAATCAAATCTGGTGGTGGTAATTTACATATGTTGTTACTACATTGTTTATGTATATCAACCTCTAGAAATAAAACTTGAAATAAACCTCTCTGAGACCAATAGAGGCTATCATTTCAATTTAATCTACTTTTTGCTTACTATGATGAATGACCGTGACTAGAAATATAACAGCGAATAAATAATGTAGTAGGTAAAGGGAGCTGTGTCTGATGATCATATTGTAATATCAACTCTATTAGAATCAAAGGCTACGTCACACTCTAATCTGGAGGTATGATCCTTCTTATATCAATATTATATGCTATAGGATTCGCAGAAGGTAAGATGACTTAAGTGATTAAATTAGCAATGCCATTCAGGAGTTACCATAGCTGCCAAAAGTAGAGTTTCAAAATAGAAATCAAATTCCAGTAAGAGGTTATGTAAATGATTCCATAGAAGAAACTAATGCTCTTGTCAATATAGAGCTTAAACAAAATCAGTTTCTATGCATTATTTTTTGGGGGGTTGGGGCTTCAGAATACAGGAAAAGTAAGGAAGTGAAAAGAGCATTTTTCTTCCCTATAAAAACAGTGAAGACAGAAATGGAGGGGTAGGTAAGCATGTGTGGGTTTGGGCTGGGCAGTGGGAGGTGTTTGATTGCTGTTTGTTTTGGAACTCCTGGAGCTTGTTCATATGCTGATGGGAATGCCCCAATGAAAATGCGTCACTGGTGATATGAGTTAGTGAGGGGTATAAATGCTGGAGTGACTTTCCTGCAAAATGTACAGGATAGGAGCACCAGAAATCAATTTGATGAATGGGCTGTGCTTGCATAGCAGCCAAAAAAAGAGAGCGTAATAGTTGAGGAGCTTTGTCATTTGGAAAAATAGAAAGGGAGGATTATCATTACAAATGCATTATTGAATGTGTAATGATTTACAACAAGATTCAGACTGAAAGCTTTTACTTCCTCATTGAAATATGTGAAACCAAAATATAGGGTGTTAAGTCCAAGCTTGTTGTCTTGGCAAAATCTAACATTGAAGTTACAGACAAAACTGGTAAGTGGAACCAAAGTTTAATGAAAGCATCCATGCAAATTAAAATCTGTTAGTCCATGTGTGAAGGTTCACATGGCCATAAGTAATGTGGGTGCTGGGGATGGGCATCCCTGCCACAGGAAGTCAGGAATTCATTGTGCCCTGTGGAGGGCCAGGAGAAAGTGCTTTTTTGTGTATATGTTTGCTAGTTCTTGGTCTTTTCATAATTTTTTATTCCTTAGCAACATCCTGGTGATTGGTTATCTGCAAACAGCCTGTCGTAGTAACATTCATATATTTTAAAGCTCATGTCTCTCACACATGCCCTTCCTTCCTGCCCAGTTGGGTGTCTTAATAACCACCCAGTCCTAATTCCTTAGGGAAGGAACGACCTAAGACAGGCACAGTCGCAGAGGGGCCAACAGGAGAGAACTAAAAGGTCAACAGAGGTGGGGCACAGACCCTCATCCGCAAACCTTGCAGGGGCTTGAATTCTCACCCCTCCTGAGGTAGGTCTCCTACTCCCACGGCTGCTTCGCCTCCCACGCACAACTCAGGCAGGGACCCAGGTGGCAGACAGAGACTCGGCCAGCAATAGCTGCTCTATATCTAAATTTAGTCTATTACCAGGAATGCTGAGGACCTACTAAAAAATGCAAATATTCCTTTCCACTAGTATTTACAGGGTAAACTAAGATTTCTGCTTGGGTATTAAAATTGACAGGAAAATAGTAATCAAGTTTTCAGATTAATTTAAATTGGCCAAGTGAAATAAGTGAATAATCAAGAAAATTTTAGTGTACTGGACAAAAAGCTTTTCCTAAAACATTAACTAAAATATCTATTAGTAGTTCATCTCATTGTAAAATTGCCTAACATCCAAAGAACCTAAAGCAGTCATATTTGTGTGCAAAAATTAAAATTTAAAATTACCAAGACTGCAAGATAAAATTTCCAAAAGCCCCCATTAATCAAAAAAGAGGGGGGGAGGAGTGGGGTAATATCATGTAAGGAAAAATATCCTGTAAGTAAAATACATCTAGAAAATTCTTACTCCAGAAAAGTAAATTCCCTTTGTAAAATCAACTGCAGGACACCCATGAAAAAACACACATGGTGTCAAAATAAGCCAAAGGAAAATCATTTAGGCAAAAATAAAAAGAATCCCAAGTCTAATTTGCAGGGAAGATCCCTTTGTTAACTTTTGGTCGAGAATGTGTTTGTGTGTTTGAAGATAACAACTCCAAGACCATGTGGGTTCCTGTGACAGTGAGGAACTGACAGGTCTGTTCCAGCCACGAGAATGGTCCAGAGAGGGGGAACACTGACGACACCTTGCCATGCTAGCAGTAGGCAGCTGTGCATGGCTGCAGGCGGCCCAGGACCATACCAGAGAGGATGGATCTTGCATTGCCAGGATGTGTCCACCATCTGGATACCATTGCTGACATGTACACATGAAGAACTATTTAACATTGAAACTGGGACTCAGAACAGTTGGACATTGAAACTGACACTCAAACATTTTTTGTTCTTATACGTTTGTTTTTAGTATGAACAGGCAAGATATTTTTGAAGAAAAGAAACAGGGGGGAGTGATTGATATAGAGGCATGGTGGCCTTGAACAGGCTGTCAAGCTACAGGGGGAAGGCTGGGGTGGATGGGAGGCGGATGCTGGGGGAGATCAACCGAAGGACTTGTATGCATGCATATGAGCATAACCAATGAATGAAAGACACTGGGGTGGGGATTGGGGCAGGTGGGGACATGTGCTGGGGGGTAAGGGAGGCTGGGGGGAGGATATCAGGGGAGAAAAAGGAAAACAGAAGTACTACTATTAAATATAATTTATATTGTAAATAAAAAAAGAAAAAAATGTTTATTCCTAAGTATCTTAATGTTTTTTTTTTGTTGTTGTTGTTGTTGCAATAATAATGGGATTGTTTTTTTTGTTTTACTTTCTGAGAGTTCATTATTGGTGTATAGAGGTGCCATACGTTTTTGGGTGTTGACTTTGTATACTGCTACCCTGCTGACTTCATTTGTTGAATCTAGTAGTTTTTTTATGGACTATTTGGGGTTTTCTATGTACGGTATTATGTCAACTGGGAGTAATTGGAGCTTTGCTTTATCCTTTACAATTTGGATGCCTTTTATTTTTTTCTTCTTGTCTGATCACTATGGCTGGGACTTCCAGTGCTGTGCTGACTAAGAGTGGTGAAGGATTGTTCCTGTTCTTAGGAGAAATGGTCTTAGTTTTTGCCCATTGGGTGTGATGTTGGCTGTAAATTAGTCATATATGGCTTTTGTGATGTTGGGGTATGATCTCTCTATTCCGATTTTGCTGAGAGTATTTGTTAAAGGAGGGGTGTTGATTTTGTTTAATGCTTTTACTGCATAATTGATATGATCATGTGGTTTTTGTCTTGCAGTTTGTTTATGTGCTGTATCACGTTGATTGGTTTGCGAATGTTGTACCAGCCTTGCATCCCTGGAATAAATTACATTTGGTCATGAAAAAAAAATAACCACCCAGTCCTATTTCTCTGCCCATAGTCCCAATGCCTGACTACCTAGCTTACTTCGGTCTACAAAAGGACATTGGGAATAATGGAGTTGTAGGAGAATTAGTACATTCAAATCTGTTTTTAAGTAAAAAAAAAAAAAAAACTACATACTATCCACTGGTTCTATCTGAACTTTAAAAATAAGCAAATGTTTAATTAAAAATATTAATTTTCACCCTTTGAAGATTATCTTCTATAAACTCTGAAACAAATAATTATGCCTCACTACATACAGAAAGTGTTCTTTGCTGATCTCAATGCAGACAAAATTTCCAAGGTTTTTTAATGTTTTTCATTTTCCTTTAAAAAGAGAAATAACAAGTATTTTTTGGGTCCATCTACTTATGAAATGGAAGCATTCCATTGATTATAAAATAGGTAGTTGAAAATTATAGCAGATACCACTGATTCATTGTTTATAGGCATAAACCATCCAGAATATTTCCATAAAATCTAAAGCAGCAAGCATAGTTGTATACTCACTAGAGGCCTAGTGGACAAAATGTGTGTACCTGGGGGGGGGGGGGCGGGGGTAGGTCATTAGCCTAACCTGTGCCCTCTCACAGTCCAGGGGTCCCTAGGGGATGTCCAATGCCAGCAATAAGACTGGCTTCCTGCTGATCAGCACACTCCCCCATGGGAGCGCACTGACCACCAGGGGACAGCTCCTGCGTTGAGCTTCTGCCCTCTGGTGGTCAGTGCACATCACAGTGACTGGTCATTCCACCATCAGGCTGAAACCAGCTCTCCAACATCCCCGAGAGGGTGTAGGCCAGGCCAAGGGACCCCCACCAGTGCATGATTAGGGACAGGGAGGGACATAGGAGGTTAGTCAGCTGGGGAGGGCCTGCAGGAGGGCTCCAGGACGTGTCCAGCCCATCTTAGCTCCAATCAGCCAGACCCCAGCAGCAAGCTAACCTACTGGTCAGAGTGTCTGCCCCCTCATGGTCAGTGCATGTCATAGCAAGCAGTTAAGTGGTCTCAGCATATCATTAGCATATTATGCTTTGATTGGTTGAAGGGCCAACTGGATGACCAGACACTTGGCATATTAGGCTTTTGTTATATAGGAAGGTTAAGAAGGGAAGCAGCTGAGAAAGCATAGGCAACAGTATTTTCAGTTAAAATATCATGTACTATGATTGATTTAAGTAATTATCAAAGATTGACACTGGGAAGGATCCTCCTAATCAGAGAATTTTGATTAATCTAATCAGTCCTTCACTATGACTATGCAAATAATGTCTCTATTAGTATTCAAATTTGAAACAACAGGTTTCTTTTATTAATGAATAAAAGGAAGTTACCAGTGATAATGTCAGCACTATGGCTAATATTAAAATCTGAGCAGCAATAAGATAGAAATAATAAAGTTGATTACCAATGAAAAGAGAAAGTTCATTGACAATATTTACTCAGGCAAAATTGTAGTCATCACTATCCAGGATCATGCAGGTAATAGAGACAGATATTCTCATTAAATGTGCTATTCTGGTTCTCTTTTGAGTACTAATTATTTTTATCTGTTGTAAATCAATCACTTGTTAGTACATAAGTGAGTTATTTTACAGTGACTTTAAATTATTAAATGTGATAATCAACTTTGTTTCCCACACTCCATGCACAGTTAGAATTTATCTTTTTTCCCTACTATGTCATAAAATATAAAATTGATCAGAATAAGTTATTAAAAAAACAACAACTGTATATGACTCCAAAATGCCATATACCATTTAAGAGTTTGCAATGTTCCAACTCTTGGCCACTAGCTGAGTATTGATGTTGGGATGGTATTAACTAAAGTCAAGTGGAAGGCAGAAAAATCTATTTGAATCAGGGGTGATACACAGGAACCAGGAGGCAAGAAAGAATTTATCATCCTGATTCTTGCATAATTAATTTTCTCATTCTATTTAGTACTCCAAATGGCAGTGTCTGGCAGTGCAGCACCAGGAAGTGCCTATTCCCACCTAATCCATAATGCTCGAGTCTCCCCCCGCCCCACCGCCAAAGGGCTTTCAATTCAAGTAGCTCCTCAGTTCCAATCCATACAGCCTACTTTGTCTACACCACAGCATTGGCATATTTCTTGCTGCTTTCAGGACTTCTAAGTCCAGCCAGCCTGCAAGTACTCCAGAGAACACAGGTGTTGGATGGTTTGGCCATTCTCACTACACTTAGAAGCAATTACAAAGTCAATAGACAAAGTAACCTTCATATCAATTTCTCATTTCTGGACTTAAGCTCCCTCTTCTTCTATCTATACATAAAAGTATACATCTTATGCTCTTAACCATCCAAAGCAAGGTAAAACCCTATCACCCCCTCTAGGTATGTCATTGACTTTGGCATGGCATTGACAATCAACAAGTTCTTCTCTACAGGTAGCTGTACTCCAGATGAGTGGGGTGAATTTCTCTGGGCTCCTCAAAGCCTTCACAGAGAAAACAGCTCCTTCTTCATTACAGAACGATCTGCCTTCTACGGTATGTGTTTTGGTTTTTTCCTGCTATGAAGCTGTGGCTGTGTGAGAAATGCTATTAACATTTTTGACATAGAAATCACCTACTTTGAAAAGAGAGACCAGGAAAGCCTCTTTTTGTTGGTTTCATTTGATCCTTATTTCTGGAGGCATCTTCGCTGTTCATTATTCTTCTACATGACAACAGGAGTTTTTCAGGGGCTGACAGAAAAGCAGCCAGGTCAGCATACTCTTTCTCTACTTTGGGGCCCAATGAATCCTTTAGGAACAGAGCATGATTGCTTAGCAGAGTGATAAGATTTATAGCAACTGCACCTAGGGATTATGCTTAGTACACTGTTAGGCAGATCCAGCAGGTTAATAAGAAAAACGAAGTTGGTTTATTGATCAATAATTTTTGAAATAAGCTTTTATCCTGCATTTAGATTATCATAATGCATCATTGCTCATGTGCAGTTTGCTTTTGTGATGACCCAATGACACTTTAAAAGTGATATAAAGTGACAAGCAGACAATGAAATGATATGAAGCTTGATAGTTCACACAGTGGCATCTAAGCTGGCAATATCCATTCACATATATGTTTAAAAATTGAAAATTTCTACATAACCACAATAAGCTTTGTATACCTATAAAATGCTGTTACTTCTTTTTATAATTCAAGTGGCATGTTTATTTGCGATATGACTTGGATACTATGTGGTTAATGAGGCCAAGAGGTTGTTTACAAATGGAGAAGATGTTACATCAATCATATTTGGAGAAGGATCAGTTAATGAGAGAGTGACAATATATCACAGGTTTCCAGGAAAGCACTCTTGCATGCCTGTTTTCTTGCTATAATACTTGTTATTGCCAATATTGACTCACAAGGTGTCTCCATTAAAATAGTAAATGATATTATCCCAGTTTATGCAAAAACTATTTTCCAAAGTGTGAAATGGGGGACGCATGGATGCGTTAAAGTTACCCAAACGCTAGGATTTTGTTTTTCAGATTGGTCATCCATAGATAGAAAATCGGCTACCAAGGTGGTTGAGCCTAGAGCGAAGAAACATGACAGACCAGGCCTCTCAGTCTTTGGTGAATGAGAGGTACTATCGGAGAGATTGGAGTAGGTAAAGAGGATGACATAGATTTTGAAAGTTTTGTCATACGTGATAAAGAAATGGTGCCCATGGCATGGCAACAGTGAGCAAGTAGGACACCAAACCTACATTGCAACCCTGAGGTGTGCGAGGGAGGGCATAAGAGAGTTTCACAGAAAGGGGCTTCCTTGAAAAGAGCTAAGTGTCTGTTAAAGTAATAGAGTAAAGCACCTGTTCAAATAGCTGACGATACAGTATCCCTGTATTTCCTGGGTACAGAGCAGCAGCTCCTTAAGTATTTGGTTGGGAATAAAATATTCAGGAGAAACTAGAAATGGGCAGAATGATAATAATCCTATGTAATAAAAGCCTAATAGGCAAGTCAAACAAATGGCTGATCCACCAGCAGAATGACTGGCTGCTATGATGCGTACTGACCACCAGGAGGAAGACACTCAATTGCAGGAGCTTCCCCTAGCCTGCAGGCTCCAGGCCAGCAAAGGCAGATGCAAGTGGGGATCCCCTGATCAGCCTGCTGCTCACTCTACAGAGGGAGGCAAATGGTGGTGGTGCCAGGAAGGTCAAGGTGGTACCAATGGCCCCTACCCTTCCCCTGACCCCTGATCGCCCTGCCAGTCATCCTGATTGGTCCCGATTGCTGGCCAGGCCTAGGGACTCTACTCTGGACAAACTTCATGGGCCTCTAGTATATAATATTTTGGTAATGCTAATACAGTAGAGAATAGATCCTTGTCGGCATATGTTTATTTTTGGCATTGTATCTAATAAGTTAAAGTAGTATTTACATGGTAAGATTTAATCATTTTAGTGAAAAGTCTTGCAATAAAAAAGCACCATATTTATAGACAATAATGAAACACATAGGATGACTTAATCTGGTTGGGGTATGTCAGAGCTCACAGGAATTAAATTGATGATTGTTTCTGTAGTTTTGATTTCCTTTATAATCTGCACACATACAAAAGAAAACCAATTGGCAATAGGGCCAAGAAAGGCTTGAGTAGATGATAAACAAGGCTGTGTAAGGTAACAAGCCCTGCCCATTAAAATGAAATAGTAACAACGGGAATAGCTGGTCCTGAAAAGTTTGTCCGAGCTCAGTACTAGGACTGTAGTAGAATGTAGAGTGAGAATAAATAAGGAATAATAATCATTATTATTATTTGAGTCCATAAAACTGCACATTGTGTCTGAGGCTATCTGAAGAAATGCGAAGTGGTAAGCCATGCAGTGCCATACATTCTTATGTTGATCTGTTTCTATTAGCTAATATCATTCCATGTAGGACATTGTGCAATGTGGTAGACAGAGACCCGGCTTTCTCATTGCTTCTGTTAGTTGAGCTCATGTATATTGCTTTTCCTTTCCATATCACTGCCTGTGAAAGAAATGTTATTTCTTCTGACAATGCAATTGAAGAGCCATGCATATAACCCAGGATTAACTGATTCAGATAGCTTTCAGGATCTGGGGGAGTATGGGGTGTTGTTAGATGATACATATGAGTTACAATGAGATTTTTCTGGCCACGAGAGATTATAGCTGTGAATTCTATCCATATCTCCTACTTTTATTAAGAACAAATAGCATTATTCACAGGAAAAATGTAAGAGATCAATGTAATAATATATCTGGTGCCAGTAGACTCTTGGATGAGGATGAGGTAGCCAAGAGGTCAGAATACTTCTTTCAATTGATCAAAATCTACCTTTATTGAATGCTCTTGGAAATAATTGCTTTCAGCAAACATAGAAATGGAAGACAGCCAACAGAAAGGATATTGTTATTAAAAGTGTTTTTGAAACATATGCTGGAGACAGTGTTGCTTTTAGTATAGACTAACAGCTGAAGTAAAATTAAAGTAGCTGGTAATTGAATCTTTTGTATGGTAACAGCAATTTTTCCTTTGCCAACAGATGTTCCCCTTATTGAGTCTATTTGTGTATACCTTATTGAATGAGGCAAAAATCTGACAGTGTGAAGTTGACTGCTGGAAAAATATGGAGTGTGAATAAAAGCCCAATTTATATAGATATATATTAACTTTAAATATCAACCTTTAGAATAGAAATACAGTGATAAGAATGTCATTTGCCATCTTATCTTTAAAATGTATGTTATGCAAAATGTTTAACTTTGGAAAATGATTCATGGCTGGGGTGAAGTGCTCATAGAAAACCAGTGTATCAGGAGTAAATTGTGTTTTCTACCTTGCCACTTCAAACAAACAGCACACTGTGAAGAGTCTATATGATTATGCTATGAAATAGTGCAATGTAGTGATAAAAGCCGGCCACATATCTAGAGGCTGGAAGTGCTTTTACATATTGATTGAACTGATAGAGGATGTGATTGACTTTTTGCAAAATACTAGTGTTAATATATATTTCTAGTTTAAGATGATGGTCTGACCAATGGATGTACCTCCATCCTGTTTTAAAATATTGGTTTCCGCAGGGTGTCCTGGAGCCAATGGCCCATGGATATGACAGGAGTGTTGTTGAAGGGCCAACTGTATTGTAAGTCACAGGAAAATCATTTTTTTAAGTGGTGTGAATGATAAGGCAATAATTGAGATTATAAAAAATTACAAAAAATGCTGAATAAATCCAAAAGTTAAGAAGAAAAAATGTGTATGGGGGGCACAATGAACAAATGGATAAATAGATAACTTCCAGGACGAATCTAAACATATTAATTATTATAGTAAATGTAAGGCCTAAACTACCTCATTAAAACACACACACACACACACACACACACACACACACACACACACACAAACACACACACATGTAATTGGTTGCAAAAGCATGATATAACACTTTCTACAACCCCATCTTAGTGATAAACATATGGGTTTATTTATTTTTAAATGGATATCTTCTTTTAAAGTTTATACGTTTACTGACTGAGAGAGAGAGGAAAGGGGAGACAGAAGGGGAGACAGGGGGTAAGGGGGGAAGAGAAATATTTACTGGTTGACACTGACACACACCCCACTAGGGAATGAACGCACAATCTAGGTATGTGCTCTGAAGAGGAATCAAACCCATAACCATTCAGTTTACAGGACAAACTTTAACCAAGTGAGGCCTACTGGCCAGGGCAAAATATGGATATATTAAAGGGCTGTCCTTCTCTTCTTCACATCTCTCAAAGCAAATGCTTATAAGAGCATTCCATAAAGATAGGATTTGGTCAATTGAAAGAAGTATTCTGACCTCTGTGCCACATCCTTTAAATGGGTATTGGGACCAAATATATTATGATTTAAGTTATTTTATTTCTATAATGGAATATCTCTATAGATATAAATCTTAAGAAAAAAATCCAAGGTGAGATAGAAAACCTTCACATCTAAATCCTTCTAAAAAGATTATTTTGCATTATATTCAAAATATTGAAGAAATTGATACTAATTTAGTATTAATATTGAGCGGCCATAGATATCAAATAAGTGTTCCACTGTTGTCCATTTGTTCATTTATTCGGCAACCATTTATTGAAACTTATTTTCTTTCTATGCTAGGCACTAGTTACATATTGGGTTAAAAAAGAAAAGAAAAGACACGTCTCTTGGCCAGTCAACAGGAACAAGTATGTAATGGACAAGAAACTATACAAAAAATTTTAAGTTTCTAACTAACAGGTGATATTTCCTAAACTTAGCTTGAGATGAGGTTAGGATTCCTAACACTTTTATACAGCAGTCTATTAATTGAATCACCGAAGCACAGCAAGCTTATTTAAGGCTAAGGTGTTATATATTTTACACATCAAATACGACAAAAAGGAACCCTAGCAGCTTTTTGCAGGTGGATATCATAATCATTATTATCATCGTTGTCACAGCTGTCATCTTGGTTTGTCTGAAATCCTCTGAGGTTAAGTGCACTGCAGTTCGCTGTCAGGTGATTAAGAAGACTAACCCTATATTGGAAAAGATAGCCATATATCTCATTGGGAATGTTTTCAGAAGAAAAATAAGTAGATCTCATGAATTCTCTTTAGAGAAGTACATGAATTTTATCTTAAAAAAAAAAACACAATAATATGTATTTCTTTTAAATCTAAGAGACAGCTTTCTCTGACAAAGAAAAATAAGGCAATACTTACTGCTGCATTTTTTAAGCATACAAACATAAGACATCTAAAGATAACTTACAAGTGTGTGGGAAATTTACATTTTTAAGAAAGGTTTTATTTTGTTGTCTTAAGAAGAGAAAATTGAAGCTCCAGTGTCAATCCAAACAATATAAAAGACAGAACAAGAACCCAGATGTGAAAAGGAATGTAAATCAGCATACTAAGAAGCTGAGAAAATTACTCAGCAGGATCCAAAAATAATAAGGAACTGAGTGAGCATATTGGTAAAATATTAAAAGTTCTTTGAAAACTTTTAAATGACGATACATTTAGAAGAGTTTTTTTTCTTCTTGGACAGTATGGTGAGACTTTTCTGAGAATAAATTACTGGTGGATATTGACAGCTACTGCAATATTTCTTTATGTTTAAAAAAAAATAAAAAGAACTAAAGGTAAGGTTTATGTGAAATTGAGTCCCAGTATGTAGAAATTTCACCAACAATATGTCTGGTTTATTTAGATTTCTTTTTGAAATATAGACATAGATATAGATATAGATATATAATTGATTTTAGAGAAGAAAACAGGGAGAGTGATAGAAACATCAGTGGTGAGAGAGAATCACTAATCTACTGCCTCCTGAATGCCCATTACTGGGGATCAAGCTGGCAACCTGGATATGCATTCTGACCGGAAATCAAACCCTTGACCTCCTGGTTCATAGATTGATGCTCAACTACTGAGCCACACCAGCCAGACTAGATTTCTAAACTTTAAAAGTAAAAGAAAGGAATAAGAAAAGCAAAATAAATATAAAAATCAAAATAAGATTTCTTTTGGGCAGCATTCTGAAACTTGCTGCTGCTTCCATTTGAATAGAATTATGACTTTTAAAGTCTCTTTTATTCTGATGGATTATAAAACCAAGCAATAGTTCTTGCCCAAGTATATTACTACTGCAGAGATATCAATTATAATAGATCCTTCTAATTATAGTGGAAGATGGAATTTTCAGTTTTGTTGGGGATCAAAGTTTGGAGTGCTAGTAGAGATTGAACTAATATTTGAAAAGCATGTGTTCATGTGCATTTTTTCATTAATAAAGATTTTAGCTATAGGCTCATTACTTTCCTCAGTTTTGAAGACAGAAGGGGAGAAATGTTGTGGACTAATTAGAGAATAAATATAAATTGGATAGGTACAACTAATGGTGTCCTAAGAGAAAAAGGAAGCAATAATAATTAACTTAAACCATGTGTGGTAACATTTAAATAAAATTATATTGAAGAACCTAAGATAGCTCACAAATAGGTTCAACAGCAGAGATAAAACAGCAACTGCAACAACTGGTATTTAGAAACTTTAAAGTTCTTTTGCATGCTAATGTGGAATTTAAATATAATATAGCCTATGTTTCTCTACCCTCCCTCCAACTCTATGATTCCAATAAAATACAAAAATAGAGAATCCTGACTAAGGCCTTAAAAATTAAATCACAGCCATGATAACTGCATGATTGCAGTGATAATATTACAAAAATCTCACAATCATCTAGCAGACACTGCTCAGTGGTTGAATATTGACCTATGAATCAGGCAGGCATGGTTCGATTTCCACTCAGGGCACATGCGCAGGTTACAGGTTCAGAGTGTTCAGGGGGCAGCAAATCAATGATTGTTTCTCATAATTGAGGTTTCTATCACTCTCTTCCTCTCCTTAACCTCTTAAAAATTTCATAATGCAACAATTTAAACCACATATAGACATAAAATTTAGTTTTAGAAATTCAAACACATTCTTATTTAGGACATTGGGAGAAAACTTTACTTTTCACATTTTTTAGCTTAGCAGTATTTGTAATTTTTTTATAAAGGCTACAACTTATTAAGTAGTTAATTAACCAAATATGATATTCACTTTTTACTGTAGTTATTGAATGTTGTGATAGAATCATTGCTAGCTGTTATTGCACATGATGGAAGTTAAATGTCACAAATAATTTTTGCATATATTTGCTTACAAATAAACATTTTCATGCTTGATAAAATAGTATACATCAGCATATCTAAAACACCATATCTAAATTAGATAACAACATTGTCAACACCTGTTCTTACAAATTAAATGTATAATTGTAAGGCCAAAGAAAATTAAAATCAGTTTTCAGTGAGTACTAGAAAAAGGTTTTCTTTATTTTTACTTTAACATGTGACATTATTTTAAATACATTTCTGAAATTATTTTACACGATTTTACAGGAAGCTTTTGTATTTCTCGTAGTTATTGCATTTATTTAAGAATCCAAACACTAGAACAAGAGAAAACAGGTCTCCTTTTCTCTTCTTTTTGATATCATTGTCCATAAATCATGATAAACATAGCCATAGGAGGAAAATAATAAAATAGAGTTTAAATAATGGAGAATAGAAATGGAAAACAAAGGGCATGCATTTCTTTACCTGGAATAGAGTGTTATTTTAAGGACTAGCGACCCAGTGCATGAAAATTCATGCACTGGAAGAGGGGTGCCCCTCCCCCCAGCCTGCCCCCTCTCACAGTCTGGAGCCTTCATGGGTGGGAGGTGACCCGGCCATCAGGGGAATACCATGCCCCCATCACACCTCTGCTGCTGCCACTTCCAGCAGGTTAAGCCTCGGGGGGCCTTGATGACCTGAGCTTTGGGGGGGCCCTGGCCAGCTGGGCCACTGCCATCCTAGGCCTGCCTGGGCCTGGGGCCGGCCCTGGGTGGCTGGAGGGTTGAGGGGCCTGGGGGACTGTGGAGACAGGCACATAGAGTGGCTGGACCTGCGTGTGGGAGGGCCTGGCTGTGCCATGTACCTGCTGTCCTGGGCGGGCTGAGGGGAGTGGGCGCCGCCATCTTGTGGCTGTGGGCGCTGCCATCTTTGAGGGCATTTTGTAACCAAATCTATAGGTTATTTCTGTAGATATCTGTTTCTCCCCACAGGCTAGTAATTCCTTAAGCAAAGTAAATCAAATTTAAATCTTCATCATTGTTTCAAGAATACCTAAATACATGGCCTGACAGAAAATAGATGCTCCATAAAATATGTATTTATGTAAAGTGATAACAGAAGTGTAGATAAAGAGTTAGTTAAGAGGACAGACCTCTCCAGTTCATAGCAATTAAGAATGTGGAATAATTCATTTTTCCTTCTGTGATATTAGATGTAATAGATTAAAAACATTAATTAAGCAAGTTAGTTAAAGGCACGGGATTTTAAAACGACCGGAAAACTCTAGAGAAGGGGAAAAAGTCGCCTGGGAGAAAGTAAAAATGAATGAAATGTTTTCATATAAAATAAGACTATATTTAAACACAGAGGTTAAGTTAGATATAGTAGCTATTTTTTTTTTACAGAGAATAATATAATCATACATTTTTAAAGGAAACCTAATTTTTTTATTTTTTGCATTTTTAAAAATTTATTTTTTCACAGAGAGGAAGGGAGAGGGATAGAAAGTCAGAAACATCCATCAGCTGCCTCTTGTACACCCCCCAGTGGGGATGTGCCCGCAGCCAAGGTACATGCCCTTGACCAGAATCGAACCCGGGACCCTTCGGTCCTCAGGCCGAGGCTCTATCCACTGAGCCGCACCGGCCAGGGTGGAAACCTAAATTTTGAAAGAAGAAAAAATATGTAAGTTTATGATATTTTCAATTAACAAGGAAAGCATACTATTTAATTTCTAGCTATTTTATAGTAAAAATCACTTTTTCACTAATTAATATGATATATATGATTAAGGAGATAGCATTATTTTAAGTGGATAAACCACATATTTCCTTAAAATATTTATCATAGAGTAGTCTTCTTATTTTATCAGGAATATTTTGCTTTCTAAAAGTAAATTCTAATAAAATGTTCAGTTAAAAAGAATGTTGGGTAGAAACAACCAAGGTCATTGGGTGACCTCTTTTATTTTACTTTACATTTCTGTGCCATGGTGATTAATAACTAGAAAATAAAATCAAGGTAGTTTAATAAGACTCTGGAAGTTTAAAACATTTTATGACAGACATCTGATCTAGGAGCCTATATATTTTTTTATCTTTCAATGAGTGCTTTGTAATATTTGAATATTTAGTGTAGGTTTGCTCTATGTCAACTCTTTTGATAATTTATCCCTAGTTTAATTGGGCTCTTAGTTGGTATCTTGTGTGTATGAGACTTTATGTAGCTTAGCATTCTACTATTATATTAGACAGGTTACTGATTAAAAAAATTATGCATCAAGGAGGTAAATGTCAAACTCAAGAAGTTCAAATTCATAATTAAACCACCTCTCTTTCTTTTCAAGTATGGCACATAATAAATAGCCATTATATTTTTAATTAACACAAAGTTATCCTATCAAATTTGACTGCCTTTTTCTTAGCTCTAATATTATTTATCTGATCAGTGTTCCTTAGTTTTTGGAAAACAGTTAACAAAATAAAATATCACACAATCTCACTAACTTGTGGAATATAAAGAACATCATAAACTGATGAAAAAAATAGATACAGAGACAAAGAAGCATTGAACAGACTGTCAAATTACAGCGGGAAGGCAGGGGAGGGTTGGGAGGCACAAGAGATCCACCAAAGGACTTGTATGCTTGCATATAAGCATAACCACTGGACACAAGACACTAAGTGGGGGAGGGCTTGTGCTGGGGGTTGAGGGAGGCTGGAGGAGGTTAATGGGAGGAAAAGGAGACATGTGCTATCTGTAATACTTTAAAGTTTAAACAATATACAAATAAATTATATATATATAATATATATATGAGATATTATATATATATATATATATATATATATATATATATAGCATAGGACAGCAGCTTTCCGAGATATTTTAAAAGGCAAATTAGTTGAGCATGGCATCCATTTAAAAATATGACCAATCAGCCTAGCTAGTGTGGCTCAGTAGTTGAGAATCGCCATGAACCAAGAGGTCGCTAGCTTGATTCTGGGTTAGGGCACATGCCTAGGTTGCAGATTAGATCCCCAGCAAAGGGCATGAAAGAGTTGGCCAACAGATGATGCCTTTCTCTCACTGATGTTTCTATCTCTCTATCCCTCTCCTTTCTTCTCTAAAAATCAATGAAAACATTTTTTAAATGGCCAATCAGTGTGAAATCTAAAATTTTAGCCATTATTCAGATGGAGTATCATTCATTAAAACAGGAAATAGAGAAGAAAAAGAAGAGGATGAGGAGGAGGAAGAGGAGGACAGGAGAAAAAGGAAGACAGGAAGGGGGAGGAGGAGGAGTGGAGGAGGGGGAAGGAGGAGGAAGGAGGAGGAAGGGGGAAGGGGAAGGAAGGAAGGAAGGAAGAAAGGAAGGAAGGAAGGAAGGAAGGAAGGAAGGAAGGAAGGAAGGAAGGAAGGAAAGAAGGAAGGGAGGGAGGGAGGAAAGAACTTGGATTTAGGTATGTTGATCTGAGTGTTTGAAACTCAGCAGGACCCAGTTGGAATAGAGGTCTTTAAGGGAAAATGCTCACTCAACAAACTGACCTTTCAAGGAACTTTCATTGAAAGCCACCAAGATTAGCCATCAGCATCTCTGAAGAACCAAGAAGTGGCACAGTACTGAAGTCCAAGTCAATTACAGGAAGAAGGCAATCATCATGGCAGGATTCAGGGCACACCACCCCCAAATATGGCAGCTGGGCATACAGAACTTTTTAAGATGAAGGGTTTGAGCAAGGGAGGGCACCTTTCACATGAGGGTTCAATATCCTCTTTCAAGAGGAGGTCAGTCTTGCACTACGGGGAAGGAGTCAGCTGTATGTTTTGTACTTGTCACTCACTGTTTCACTTTATCAAAATAATTGTGCAACAACAACAAATAATAATAAATCTGTATGCCTGTCTCCTGTTCATCTGCCCTCCTCAGCTTAACGTCACATCTAGCCAGAGACCCTAAGAGGGTTGAGGAACACTTTTACCTCCCCCACAATCAACATTGCTAAATACTGCAATCAAGTGTTTGGTCAAGCTATGTAGTACGCCGACGAGTAATGAATAATTTTAGTTTGTAGCATTTTTAAAAATTGTGAAGAAGCAGCCGTTTTGTAGTAGGGCAAGGGGGAAACTAGGAATGCTAATGTGTAGGAAATGGCACCTTGGAAGAGAGTTTCTAATGGGGTAGGATGCAGCTGTTGTGCAGGTTAAGGAGAAAAGGGATGCAAGTTCCTGTGCACCTTGGGGCAGTGGAGAGAACCATGTAGAGAAGGTAAGAAGCGGGTCAGGAACGAAAGGGCTTGATGAAAATGGGGAAACTGTTTAAAGATGCACTGAAAATATTTCCATGAAAGCATAGTTGAGCTCTTTAAGAAAGAAGCATATTCTATCAAAGGGTTGTGCGAGCCTTTGTTGTGACAGTGTTTACATAAACAGTATATATATACAGCAATTGAATACAGAAAAGCTTTTACACAAAAGTCAGCTTCATGTATAGCTAGCAAAAAAATCTATTGGGCAGAGGCTGCCACTGGATTTTACACTGATGTGAGCAAAATATGTTGAATGAACACAATTATTGAAAAAGTTTTTTAACTTAAAAGTTGAATCATCATGAACAGAGATAAATCAAAGTCCCAAGAAGACCTAAGTAACTAAGCCAGTGGTCGGCAAACCGTAGGTCTCGGGCCACATGCGGCTCTTTGGCCCCTTGAGTGTTCTAAGGCCACTTCTTTTTTAAAAAAAATATATATATATTTTTTATTGATTTTTTACAGAGAGGAAGGGAGAGATAGAGAGTCAGAAACATCGATCAGCTGCCTCTTGCACACCCCCTACTGGGAATGTGCCCACAACCAAAGTACATGCCCTTGACTGGAATCGAACCTGGGACCTTTCAGTCCGCAGGCCGACGCTCTATCCACTGAGCCAAACGGGTTTCGGCCTAAGGCCACTTCTTCAAAATAGACTCGCCCAGGCCGAAAACCAAGTTCTGTGCATGGGCCACGAAGTTTCAATCGCACTGTATGTGCATGCCCACACATGGTATTTTGTGGGCCAAAGAGCCATATGTGCCTTGTGAGCGGCAGTTTGCCAACCACTGAACAACCAATCTCATCTGAGTTTGTAGTAGGGATACAAGGAAGACAGATCACTGGCTTATTTTTATCTGTAAAGTTCGAGAAATAAGAACTATGCAAAATTCCACTTGAAAGCCAAGATTATATGAAAACATATATGCATATGTATTTCCCAAGACATGAAGAGGGATAAAAGTTTACCCTTTAATTTCAACCTGCATGATTAAATATAAAATACGTAGGTATAGCAGTCAAAAATAAATGAGAATTACTGTACGAATTTTCTTGTCACAAAATATTTTTTGGTCCTTGTCTTCACTAAGCAGGAAAAAATGGCATTGTCTTTTTTTTTTCTTTTCCAAAGAGAAAAAGTCAATTTTTTTTCTTTTACTTCAAAAAGATGATATAGTGTTGCTAGAGTCCCCTAGCTATTTGTGACCCATCTTGCACTCACTTGATCCTTAACTTTGGAAATTAACTTTTAGTGTCTAATACAAACCAGATTCTTTTCCAGACACTAAAATGTCTCAGTTTCTCGAATATATAGATATAGATGATATAGATATAGATATAGATATAGATATTGATATATATTGATAACCCTGACCTCATACTTCAGTAATAATAGATGTAATAAGTAATGTTGTGATATATATAACCAAAGTAATATGATAGGGATATTTTTCACTCTTTTTACATTTTAATAAATACTTTTTCTAGGTTCTCTTATTACAAGTTATGTATTGTTTTTTAAAATGAGCTCTGTAACCTTGGCTAATGCTGAGAGATTATAATATGAAAATATTTTTTAAAGTAAATTTTGCTAGACAGATATAGTAACTATCAATCCTTTAAAAAGATAAATTAAACATGTAATTTAACCTATTGTATTTAAAACCAGGTGTTTTCTTGACCTTCTATTTAATTGTCTACTTGTTTTTTCCACCTGAAAGATTTTCTTCAAGTGCTTTGCCAAGACCCAATGTATTTTCTACTTATAGTCAGCTCTTGATTATCTCCTGGGATTACAACATTATAGATTACCTGTAGCAGACCTTACTTTTCAGGCCTTACTAACATCGCTATCTTCTCCACTTGCAATTAAGTCATTTCCTGACATTCAGATTGTTTCTCCAGGTAGTAAAGTGTGTGTTAAAATTCAAACTAGCTTCTGACTGCATTTAAACATTGCAAATAGTAGCCAGTCATATTTTAATAAGTTTTTCAATGCAAACAAATATATTAAGTAACATATTCATCTATTCAAGAAGGTTGAAAACATAAATCAAAATGTTTAATGGCCATATTCAATTCCAAGTAATTATAAATCAGAATGATGAATAATCACTGAGAGATACAAGATCATAGAAGATATGCAAATAGTGTTCTTCACGTTGTGAAGAGATTCCAAGGGTACAAGTATAGCCACTTTAATTTTTCACTCTAAACATCTTTTCCATGGACTATTTAATTTGTAGTTAATTTATTTTTATTTTTTTCTTTTTTTATATTATTCTTTTTTTTATTGTTCAGTTTATTAATTACATTGTTTCCCCTTTTTTATCCCCCTATATCTTCCCTCCACCCTGTACCTATCCCACCCTCCACCCTCACCTCCCCCTCCCCAATGTCCTCTCCCATTGTTGCAAGATTTTTGTCCAATCTCTTGCTGTACTTCCAACAACACTTTTCTCCCCAAGAATTGTCAGTCCATTCCCTCTCTATGTCCATGTTTCTGTTATAGTCACCAGTTTATCTTGTTCATCAGCCTATCAGTTCACTTGATTTTTATGTTCATTTGTTGATAGATGTGTATTTGCTGTTCATAATTTATATTTTTACCTTTTTCTTCTTCCTCTTCTTAAAGAATATCTTTCAGCATTTCATATACTGGTTTGGTGGTGATGAACTCCTTTAGCTTTTTCTTATCTGCGAAGCACTTTATCTGGCCTTCAATTCTGAATGATAGCTTTGCTGGATAGAGTAATCTTGGTTGTAGATTCTTGCTGTTCATCACTTTGAATATTTCTTGCCACTCCCATCTGGCCTGCATCGTTTCTGTTGAGAAATCCGCTGACAATCGTATGGGTGCTCCCCTGTAGTTAACCAACTGTTTTTCTCTTGCTGCTTTTAATATTCTCTCTTTATCTTTTGCTCTTGGCATTTTAATTATGATATGTCTTGGTGTGGTCCTCTTTAGATTCCTATATTTTGGGGTTCTGTGTACTTCTTGGGCTTTTAAGTCAGTTTCACCAGGTGGGGAAAGTTTTCAGTCACTATTTCTTCAAGTAGGTTTTCATTAACTTGCTCTCTCTCTTTTTCTGGCACCCCAATAATTCGGATGTTGGCTTGCTTGAGGTTATCCCAGAAGCCCCTTACGCTATCTTCAATTATCTGAATTCTTTTTGTTTCTTGCTTTTCCAGCTGAGTGGATTTTGCTTCTTTGTATTTCAAATCTTTGACTTGGTTCTTGTGGCCCTCTGGACTGCTTTTAGGACTTTGTGTAAAATTTTTTATTTCAGTCTGTGTATGCTTGATTTCTAGTTGGTCGTTTTTTTTATCTGTGAGGGTCTGGTTCGTATCCTCAGAGGTCTTGTTCATTTCCCTGAGGGTCTCATTCATTTCCTTGTAAGTATCATTCATCTCCTTGTAATTCTCATTCATTTGCTGGTTGGTCTTGTTTATTTCCTGGTAATTCTCATTAAGTTGATCGGCCTTTTGTAGGAGCCTCTTGAAAAGCCTTATAACCGTGGTTTTGAACTCTATGTCTTGTCGTCTTTTCTCCTCCATTGCTTTCACACCTGATTTCTTTCCATGTCTCTGCATGGTGGCTGCTTTATGTGGTGGATATCCTCAAAGGGACAGTGGCTCAGTCTCCCCAGTTACCTGAGGTGGGTACTCTTACTGCAATCCTTTATGGGTTGTATTCAGTGTTTTTGAATTTAAACCCAGCTTTTTGTTGTTAGCCCTAGGAGGGTTTGACCTCCAGGCCAATTGGCTGTGAAGGGAGACTGTGTTCTGGTTGGATGGGCAGAGTCTCTGGGCTGCGCAGCAGCGGCAGCGGAGGCTGGGTCCTATGCGAAGCGCCCGTGCGGGTCTGTGTTGGGTGGGGATGGCTGCAGACTCCTCCAAGAGAAAGCCGCTAGTCTCTTCCCCTTGCCAGACAACTCTGCCTTTCCCCAAATGTGCCTGCACACCAAAATTCCAGCCCAGGGCTGTAAAATAGATGGTTTTCGGAACCAGGAGACAAGTTTCCAAGGGGCAAGTCGCAGGTTTGCGCGACCCTTGGGACTAGGAGCTTCTGCCGCGCCCCGCTTCCAGGGTGCGTCCCCCAGACCTCGGACCTCGCTGGTTCTGGGGAATCTGTGCAGGGAGACTTCTCGTACCCCGGATCTCGGACCTCGCCCGGCTCGGGAAATCTGGGCGGTCCCTGCTCCAGCCCCAGCCCACGCACGCGCGACCAGGGCGGCTCCTAACCTGTTTCTGTCTGAAAGGCTGCGGTCCCGCCGGTCCTGAGTCTCAGTGTCCCACCTCTGCTCCTATTAGTGGAGTTTACATTCAGCCAGCTTTCTGGCGATTCTGGGTGCTTGTCTGTTCTGCTGTTATGTTGTAGTTCTTAAATCGTTGCACGGGGCAGAACAATAGGTGTATGCTTATGCCACCATCTTGGTGTCCCATCTGTAAAGTTAATTTAAAAAGTATTTTATTCCATAATTACATATAACAATTTTAAAACAAGTGACATTAAGAAACACTAATCTCTGATATCAGGCAGAATTTTAAGTTCCTAAAATGGACACTATTTTTTTGTATGTTCTTACTGATTTTAGAGAGAGAAGAAGGGTTTGGGATAGAGAGGTAGAAACATTGATAGGAGAGCAACATCAATCGGGGATTGAGCCCATAATCAAGCATGTGCCCTAACCAGGAATGGAACCATGACCTCTTGGTTCCTGTGTCGATGCATAAGCACTGACCCACACCAGCCAGGCTGAAGCTGACACTATTAAGAGGACTGGTTGTGCAGTGGTTGGAGCATTGGCTAGTGCACAAAAGGATAGCAGGTTTGATCCCTGGTCTAGGCCATCTATCTGGGGTTTCAGGTTCGATCCCAGGTCAAGTATGAGTGGGAGGCAAATGATCGATGTGTCTCTCCACATCAATGTTTGTCTCTCTCTCTCTCTCTGGCCCCTCTTTCCCCCATGTTCCTTCCCTTCTGCTCTCTCTGAAAATCAATGGAATGAATATCCTAGGGTGACAATTAGCAATAGAAACCAAAAAAAAATAAAATAAAATAAAACAAAAGACAAACATTATCTTTATGTTATTTACTAACCCCTTTTCCATGTTGTCTTAGGCCTGTGGGCACAAATGAGTTTATGGCAACATTGACAGCCTTAGCTGCCAATTTAAGACCAACCTTGTCTTGATCACTGCGAAGATGGACATCCTTAAAACACCAACCAAGCCTCTTGTTTTATTTCCCGGCATCTCAAGAGTTCCTTGTATTTTGCGCATGAACAAGTTATATGTCTTTTTCACAGAGCCCTATAAAATTGCATAATGATTAAGCCTTTACCTCCTGTCCCTCCGTGTCTTGCCTTTTGTCTGAAACTCTTACTTATTCCATAATGTTCTCGTGAGTATACTAGTATCTCCAAATTAGTAAGAACAAGATAATACTATACATCACTTAGAAATGAGGCACATAAAGCCAATTATTTGGAAATCAATTCCCCTCAACATTAGAATAAGTAACACTCTCAAATCATATACTTTTTGTTTTGTTACTCTCTATTGCTTTGGGTTATCATAGAACTTAAAATATTCATTCCATCCTTTTAATCATTTGAACTTTTCATGTCTTTGCTTATTATTGGCTAGTTTTTGAACATTTTATCAGAATGGACTTAGAATGCTTCTAGGGATCCTAAGTACTAGTCTACATGGATATGTCAATCAGTAAATAAATAGAAGAAATGATGTTATTTGTTCATATGATTCAAATATGACATAACATAATTTACTTATTTTCGTAAATATTTAACTAGGGTAATGAGATAGAGAACAGAGACACATTTTTATATGGCAATTAAGGAAGATTTTTTTTCTTATGAATGTTTATGAAGAAACATTCCATTCAGTAGGAAAAAAATAAAAAAGCCAAAATAGCATACATTAATATTGTCACCACTCTGATTAGGTAGTTATTAATATTAATAATAAGAAGAGAGCAAAGGGAAGGCCAGACATAAGCATGGTCATCTGAGCAGCTTCACCAGGAAGCTGCAATTTCACACCAGGAAACCACCAGTCAATTCCCTGCAGATCACTTTGAGAAGGGACTTGACTAAGGGGAAGATGAGGTGTGGGGGGCGGGGAGAGAGAGAGAGAGAGACAGAGAGACAAAGAGAGAGAGAAAGAGAGAGAGAGAGAGAAGTACATCGATGTGAGAGAAAACATTAATTGTTTCTCTCTTACATACACCCCAACCAGTGATCAAACTAGAACCTCGTTATGTGCCTTGAACAGAAATTGAATATGCAACCTTCTGGTGTACAGGACAATACTCCAACCAGCTAAGCCACTTGGTCAGGGCAGAAGTGATTATTATTTTAAATGGAAATTGCAAGAAAGTTGAATGGTATGCAGAAAAAAAAAGTCTATCTCTATATATCTGAGTTGTTCAAAAACTAAATCCAATGCCAAGAACAAATGAAATCTTGTAACTCTTTAATGATATCTGTTGTCATCATTATAATTTCTATGTCATCGTTTGCATTACTATGTTTATGTAGATGTTTGGGATGGAGATAAGCTGTAGAAAAACAACATAAATTTAGTTAAACATTTGACTACCTCTTTCTTTCTTGTTACCTGATTGTGAAATCTGAAATGTCAAAATTGGTAATTATATGAGAAATGATGTGACATGATAACTTTAAAAACATTTAACATGCATAAAATTCCATAATAATTAAGCTTTGGTTTCTCAAAGGACAGAATAGCTTTCCTAGGGGTTCCCCTACTTTCAACATAGCAGAACCGTTTTTGTTTGTTTGTTTTAATAAGAACAGTATAAAACCTGAATGCACTGATCAACTACTCCCAAACCGAGCAGATCACACCCTAAACTCCTTTTGTCACTGAGCAATGACATTTTCCCAGTATAATTCATGTTCTGGAAGCCATTGGAAGTCAGATCTTTGAGCATTAGCTAACCTGTATATCTGGATGTGGGCCACTTCCTAAAAATAAACCCTTATTTACTGCAATAAATAAATAAATGCATACATAAAATAAAAATAAAACAGCCCTGCAGCTATCTCAAAGAAGCTTCCAATCAGCAGTGTTTCTGCTCTCCCAAACTATCATTTATGTAATTGTGAACAGATATTACCACCAAAGCAAATCTAAGAAATCATTAGAAACCTTTCCACAATAAGGGTCCCTGGCTTGTTATTTCTACCTCCTAGGGAAATGTAGAGATTGAGGCTGAATTGAAGGAGTCAAATAGCTAGGCTCATTAAAAACAAAGCATGAAAATATCAGAGGAAATTGGAACATACAGATATGTTTGTTGAAACTTTGGATGAATAAATGCATAAACTTTATGTATAGTTACCTAGAAAGTGGATTGATTCACATATACTGTAGTTAGAGAGTCTAGGACATGTTTACTTAATTAGTATTTACCGACCACCTTCTAATATGCCAGGTATTGGTCAAGATGCCTGGGATACATTAGTGGATTAAAAAACAAAACAAAACAAACAAACAAACACAGACATCAATCTGTCAGGCTATACATTACAATAACAGAGACTATTTTCTTTCTTCGTTTTTTTCCTCTTCTTCTTTATCCAACAAGTATTTATTGAAGACCAGAGATGGGGAAATAGTATGCTGATCCATTTTCTACCCTCATAGAGATGAAAGTTTAGTCTATCTTCATGATTCTAGAATTGTGTAAACATAAAAATTGACTTTGCCTTCCCTAAATTATTATAGATATAAATTTTGAATTTATATTTGTAAAGTAATAAATGAATGCAATTAATGGATCTGGAGTCCTTAATTATGAAAGTAGAGTATGTGTTGCTAAGTTGATGTAATATTGGTCTGCACTCTATAGCAAACTTCTAATGTATGCATCATTTTCACTTCCATTTTAAATTAATGATCCCTATTGAAACCTTTACGGAATATAATATCATTTCATATTTATAGTTTTAAGAGACATATTAATGATTAAAAGTATTCAAATCTCTACTTTGGAGCCAGCGAACCTATTGCTGTTGATGAGCTCTCTATGGCCCAATTATCTACTTAATTGCATCTAGCTGGGAGGACATGGTAGTTGAAGCATAAAGAAGCCCTCTTAGTGCCTCAATCCTTAACCTTACACCAGTTAAAGAAGCATATCTTGGTTCTCATTTTCGCCATCCTATGGACGGATAGGTGGATGACTTTTACTTAGGGTTCCAAAATCCTTGCAGCTATCATCATTTCATAAATTTCTCTTTTTCTGGCAGCTAAGATGCATTTTTCTGCAAGTTTGTCGAGATTCTTCACTGGAATATAAAGTGGGGTTTTCAGAGGGTGGAAAGAAATCATGCTTTTCCATCAATCAGATTCAATAGAAAATGAAGTCTACTATAAAATTGTGTTTCTGTCACTTTAGGTCAAGGGATAGCTAAGTAACAGCACTCAGAGGGGTCTGAAGCTGGTCTTCTATTTTCTTATATCTGTTCCAGAACCTAGGAAATTACATCTTCCTTTTTTTAATTGAACTTATTTTTTTGGGGGGGAAGTTGGTTAATAAAATTATACGTGTTTCAGGAATACAATTCTATAATACATCATCTGAATATTGTATTGTGTCTATACCACCCCAAGTCAAGTCTCCTTCCATCACCATTTATTCCCTCTTTACCTTCTTCTTAAGCTTCCCTACCCCTGCCCCCACTTCCCTCTGGCAATCACCACACTGTGGTCTGTGCCCAAGAGTGTCTCTTTCTTTTTCTTTGCTTAATCTCTTCATCCTCCCTCTTAATATTGTTAACTTGATGGACTGGACATAACATGCTCTGTAAAAGGGAGATTTTGTTACTTAAAAAAGAAAAATAATTTTCATGCTAGAATTTTTTCTTGGACACCAGGTTTTATTTATTCTCCCATCCCCACGCCATGCATTTTACCCTCTAGCTTCTGGCTTGATAGAGCCATGAGAGTGACTATTAGGGCACTGGCAGAAGAGGCAAGCGGGTTGGGATGTTCAGTGCTGGAACATTCCTCTGGGACTGCAGTGAGACAGTGTCCGGACTTTTCCATGCCAGTCAGAGCACCTTTGGGGAAGTTATCTCTTAGTACTGTGACCCTCTACTCCAGCTCACTCTAAGAAGACTGTGGCTCATCTGAGACTCTAAAGCTACCTGAAGTATTAATGTTTGGAAGCTAAAGACTTAAAGAAGCAGAAAAGTAGGAGGCATGTAATGGCTTCTGCATAGTCTTTCTCAGCTCTAGCAAAGAAGAGGCTTGGGGTCTCAGATGAAGAGCGCTATGTAATTCGTGGTTCGCTGCACTGCAGGACGATGCACAAAGAAGTTACAGGAAAATAAGCCACGTTGGGAAGGAAAATAACAAAGAGTCTAGAAACACTGGCTAGATTAGTTTTACTTATTTTCATCATCATTATGTTTATAAAGTAGAAGCCTAATCCAAACTTATTTTTAAGGCTATTTGATCTTCACAAAATTGTACTCATATCTTATGTATCTTGACTTAGAAAGTATGTATTTTATGAAATAATCTCTTTTTTCATACAAGAGGAGTAAAATGAAGTGAATAAGTGATGATGCTAATAATAATAGCTCTGTGATTTTTAAGATAATTTGTCACCATACTGAAATGTATTTCAAATATTGGCTGAAGGGACTAAGAAGAGGATGGTTATTCTTACTGTAAGCGTAAAGCTGACTGAAAGATGGAAAGAACTGTAATATGGAAGAAAGAGGCAATAGTGATGGTAGGAGGGAGATGAATTACTTATTGCAGCTGTTTTGATAATGGATGTTTTGATTTGTTTGTTATTATCGCCCACAAAAGCCTGCTAGTGTGTGTTCTTTTAAAAGAAAACCAACATCCAGATAGAATCTTTAAAGATCTAACAATTATTATTTTACTAATGGCTTATACTTGGAGAAATCAGCTGTTTTATAGTCCATCTATGGTAAAAGGATGTATGCAATATGTATACATTTAATAAGTATATAGTTGAATATTTTTATGAAAATAAAGTCTTCATATTTTGAGATGTAATAAAGTGGTTAGAAATGGTTTTCTTTGAAAGTTTTGTGAAAAGTTATTTTAAAAAAGCTGATGAGTTTTAAAGTTACAATTATGGATGCTATCTCTGTTTTATCATCAAAATGCTTTAAAAATTAGTCCTAGAAAGATTTTGTAGAATACGTAACTATATATGTAATTTCTCACTTGAGTTTTAGGCAGACTATAATAAAGCAATGAATATGGCCTCTACTGATAATACAGGACACTAACAGCTTTTTCTCCAAAATCTTGGGCATAGCCCTGATATAAATTTATGTTTTAATATGTATGATTTCATGCTTTAATAAATATCCATCCTCCCATACATGTTTTTGTCAATAGAAGTGAAGGTATACAAGTTGTGTTGCTGTTGGGGGTATATTGTGTATTAACAAAGGAGTTGGAATGTAAACTTCATTTGCTCAACAAATAGTTCAGAATACTATATATTTTTTTGAGAAAATGTGCCATTATTTCTTTGGGAATAAAAAAAATAGATGCTTTATAACGCAAATGGTTACCAGAAACACTGTCTTCCCATGCATGAGTTATTGCAGTTTCCACAGAGGCAGTAATTATTTGATCTTTACGTGCTCATACATATACATTTTATTTCACCTACTCCTTACAATCTCTTGGGTTAAACAAAACATGGAAAGCCATGTCTTATCTAATGCCATTCCCTGAGTTATATTACAATAATATGCACCGAAGGAAGCAGTTTGCTTACCAAGCCATGAAAACTGCTTCTCAGCTAGAAATACAAATGTTCTCCTTGATTGAGTTTTAATGAAGACAGATAGATACATCTGCAAATGCAGAGGGAGAAAGGGAGCCGAGGAGAAGCAGAAAATAGAATGCAAGTGAATGCATTTATGAACAAGCAGAACCTGCGAGCTTTCTTTGTCTAATATGATTGTTCCCAACTAGTGTGAATGTAAGTGAAGAGCTATTCTTGTAGAGCAGCTTAACTTTTTCTACCACTCCAAATTCCCGTCTTGTCTCCTTTTCAGCTTAGTGTAAAGCTATTCAAATCAAGTCCTCTTTTTTCCTGATTTTCTGATCTAATTATAACAGACGTTTTCTCAGCAATCAGCATCAGTGTTACATTCCATGAAATTGCCTTGTATTTTAAAGAGTGGTATTTGCCGCTCGTATTCACTTTCCCTTTTTCATTTAGGCAAATCCAGCTGCTATTTTGAGTCCTTACAGGCCACCTACACCCCTGACTATGACTGGTTAGAGTTTCTTCATTCAGCATAGCAATTGCGCCTCATCCTCTGAACATCTAAATTTGAATTTGTGCTTTGAGAATATTGTACAGGCCTGACAACCAAAGGGAAAATAAGACTTTATTCTACAAAGTGCTAGTTCTTTCTTATTTAATATATTTTTAATAAAATTAAGTGCTAATTTTTTACACATATACACATTTCACCACCTTACCTCATAAGAGACTTATTTTTGTTTAGTTCAAAATTTGTCCCCAAATATGACCAAAACATTATAGTCCTTAACATTAAATAAAATAAGACAATTTAATAGAGTTGAAACCTTTAATATTTAACATTTTGTGATCCCCCACCCCGGCAATCTAATTTCTCCCCCACAGTTCACTGAGGCTGTAAAGTGTAAGTGAAGTGGAAGGGCAGTGCAATCAAAATGCAGGATATTGAAAAGGTTGAAGTAGTAAAGCACCTTTCCCAGGATATATAAGACATTAATATTTTGATATTTTAAATAGTGCAGAGAATACATTGGGAATGAAAAATGGCACAACAAGAAGACATTATTTTTAAAAAACTATTTCATGAAGATTCTATAAAAGAAAATTGATCTCATTAGTCTCAATTTTTAAATAACATGTTTGGTCATATTTAAAAATTTGATTTACAAAAGCTCATTAACTTTTATACATATGATTATATATAATTTATACCTATAATATACTAGAGGCCTGGTTCACAAAACCAGGGAGTACACAGGGGATGGTGTGTGTCCCTCAGCATGGTCTGAACCTTCTCCAATCTGTGACCCCTCGAGGGCAGTCAGACGTCCCTCTCACAATCTAGGACTGCTGGCTCTGAACCACTTGCCTGCTTGTTTGCCTGATTGTCCCTCACCACTTCTGCCTGATCACCCCCTTACCACTCCCCTACCAGCCTGATAGAAGCCTAACTGCTCCCCTGCTGGCCTGATTGCCTCTAACTGTCCTCCCCTAGAGGCCTGGTTCTCCCCCAAATGCTCCCCCTGCAGGCCTGGTTCTCCCAACTTGCCTCCCCTGCTGGCCTGATCACACACAACTGCCCTCCCCTGCTGGCCATTTTGTGGTGGCCATCTTTGACCACATGGGGGTGGCCATCTTGTGTGTTTGAGTGATGGTCAATTTGCATATTACCTCTTTATTATATAGGATATTTATATATTTGTTTGGTAGTTCCTATATTTTAATATTTCATGTACTTATTATATTATATATCTCAAACATTAATATATTATCTAATGATATATATGGTTACATACCTAGAGATAGGCCAATAAAATGTTATTTATATTGAAGCAAGCTTTTTCATGTCTTTGAGTGTTACATCCTATAGGCTAGAATCCTAACTAGTTATACCATTATGAGTTTAAAAAGCTTTGTAGCTGAGTGACATTCCTCCCTCATTTTTATGTCTAAGTTCTATGTCACCTATTCTTTCCTTCAGTCACCTTTTTTTACTCAAGGATCAAGTCATTACACCAGTTTTCTTAAGAATTTTGATGAATGTGGCAGTCTCAACACAAGGACTTTTCTAATTTATTTCCTGATATGGCACTTAATGCAATTTCAGGACAAACTTATATGGCAAATTGCAACTCAAGTACAGATTCATCCTTTCAAAATCATTATTTAAACATTTACTTTCTGCCAGGATATTGTTCCTGAAATTTTCAGTGTGGCCCCTCCTACAATTTATGTGTCCAAGAGGTGAAAAAAAAAATTATGATAATACTAAGATGGCATCATCTACCTTTCTCTTTTGCACTCCACAATCTAGAATGACGGTGTTTTCCAGGGGCTACATGATGTGTGTGTGATATTGGATATAGAAATGGTTATGAGAATCCAGCTCTTAAGTTTCAGAAACAGATGTGAAAATATATAATAAAGCCACTTTTCTCACTATAAAATATTACTCTGCAAAATGTGTTATTTTGCTAACAAGTTTATTATAGCTAGCTATATATCATCTATCTATCTATCTATCTATCTATCTATCTATCTATTATCTATTTATCTATTTATCTGTCATCTATATCAAAGCCTGAGCAACCATTTGACCATTCAACAGTTTGACTGGTAGATTTGACACTCACTGTCCACGAGGGGGCAGACATGGAAACATGGAATAGAATGATGAATCTCAGAAGGAATGGGGAGGGGGAAGAGATTAACCAAAGATCTATGTGCATACTAGAAGCCCAGTGAACAGATTTGTACACTGGTGGGGTCCCTCAGCCTGGCCTGCGAGGATCAGGCCAAAACTGGCAGTTTGACATCCCCTGAGGGGTCCCGGGTTATAAGAGGATACAGGCTAGGCCAAGGGACTCCACTGGTGCTTGAATCCATGCATTGGGCCTCTAGTTTAAAATAAATTAATAACTAAGATGGACTAACTGGGTCTAAATTTTTCTGAAATTTAGTCCCTTAGCATGGTACAGTGTTACAGATATAATATACATGAAAAGACATTTGGGGTCCTTAACAATATTTACGGATACAGAGGGGCCTGAAGGCTTGTGAGTTGCACTTGTAGACATTCGTCAGTCCTCTTGACCCTACTCCTCAGAATTCATCTAGCTGTAATATAATCCACATTAAGATGAGTTGTAGCTAAATCATCATTGTTTCTTATCCTAGGTTCTTGATAAAAATATTGTTTCTAATCCTAAAGCAACTTATCGATAAAGTACCTAGCAGACATATCTGATAAATACTATTGGTGTTGTTTTTTTTTTTTTTACCTAGTTCTCTAATTTACATTTTTTCCTTAAAGATGAAAAAGAAAGACCCCCTAGTTTATAGTACTTTAAATTGTCCAGGAACATAGGGGTGAGTGGAGGTAGAGGTGGAGGTGGGCAAAGGAGGGGGAGTGGGAAATGGGGACAGAAAGTGAGACTTTCCTTGGGGCAATGGGCGCATCATGCAATGCACAGATGATGTTTTGTTGAGTTGTATACTTGAAACCAATATGGTTTTGTGAATCAGTGTCATCCCAATACATTTTTTTTTTCTTAGCCTCTTCTACTTAGCTCCTATGTGGTCAGACTTGTATAAAAACTTAGGTCCAGGTAGAAGACTTTACATCTAATTTTGTATGATTGTATAGCCATTTGATTTTACAAACTTTACTCATCCAGCTCTCCCAGCTATGTAACCAGGGAGATTACAAATGCACTTTTAAACCCTTAAAACAAATGTAGTTATGTGCATTCTCACTTCTTTTGCAGATTTTTGTCTTGTATTTATTACCCCATAAGATAATTTATATGCAGACTGTTCTAAATAAATTACATTGTTCTAGGTCTACCATTTTTTTGCTTGTGTTTTCTGCCTCTAAAATTGAGTTGTATAGATGCTTTTATAAACAGAGATGTGCTCATTTAGCATCAAGGATAATTCTTTACCACAGACTTTGGATACAGACTACATTGACTAGAAGCCCAACTTTGATATGCATGATTTATATGATCTTGAGCAAGTGATTAAGTATCTAGATCTCTAATTGTTCATCAATAAAACGGAAAAAAATACCTACCTTATGATATTGTTATTATTAGAACTTATGGGTTAACAAGAAATGTTTCCTAAACAGGCTGGCATATGGGAGATTCAGAATAAATGTTTGTTATGATTTTTTTATTTTATAGTTAAACCCCACCTCTTTATGACCTTTATTTTCCCCCAGCTTAGTCTCATTGCATTCTGACATAATCGTATAGTCCAACACATACATTAGTCTTCCCTCTGCCCAAATATATGCAAGGTAGTTGAGAAACAGAAATAGTCTAAATTCAATCTGTGCTAAGGAAACTAGTCACTGTCACAATGATATTGCTGTCTTCTCCAAGGGCACTCTTGAGAGTGGAGAAAATTAATGGCTAACATTTGCAGAAAACTCATTGCACTTACTGTGTATCAGTCACTGTGTTCAACATTTTGCTAGGTTCTCCTAATAGCCATCCTGGGATACAGATTCTATCACCAATTTATCATCAAGGTATAGATGAAGAAATTGGGGCTTATCCTAGATTGTCTGATAATAAGTGACAGATCCAAGATATTGGTCCAACTGATATTGGGCTGAGCCTATGCACAGGGATATTTGCTTAGCTGCTATATCTGCCAAATCTTTCCACCACTGGATGTAATTATAGCTTTAAAAAATCTACTTTAATAATTATGTCAATAGATTGTTGGTTTTAATTTTTAATATTTTTATTGATTTTAGAGCGTGGAAGGGAGAAGGAGAGAAACATCAATCAATGATGAGAGACAATCATTGATCAGCTGCCTACTGCATGACCCACTGAGGATAGAGCTCACAACTCAGGTGTGTGCCCAGATCAGGAATCAAACCATGACCTCCTGATTCATAGATTGATGTTCAACCACTGAGTCATGCCAGCTGGGCCATGGTTGCATTTTTAATTAGAGCAAGCAGAATAAAACTTGCTTAGAAAATGTCATAAGTTGTATAAAAATAGAACAATAGAGAGTTGGAGAATTCATAAACTAGAGAAATTATTTTCATTATAAAAGTATTCAAATGTATTTACATATGTATTTTTGGTTATATAAAAGCCAAGCAACACATCTGCAGGCTGTGTTCTGTTTATATGCCATTGTGTTTGACCTCTTCTTTAAAACTAAAAATACCTCAGAGCAATTTTATTCTAAATTCAGTCTACTGGCTTTCAAAACATTTGTTTTGTCAATGAATAAATGGCTTCATGTAAAAATGAATACTTGAGGCTAATATTTACTTCGAAATCCACTCTGGATCCACTGCAATTATCTACATGCAAGATTTTCAAGTTAGTTTGAATGTGTTCAGAAATGAATGTTAACTCTTCCTTGAGCAATTGAATAGACCCCTCACCTATTTTCTTTAGCTCCAGGGGGCTCTCTCTCCATCTATCTCTTTAGCTTTGTAGACTAAATATATTGTTGATTTACTCACTTGAACACAAACATTCAGTAGTTTCTCTATTGTCTACAAAATCAAATCTACATGCCTTTATCCATAACATCTGGTCTCTCATTTCCTACATTACATTTAGCCCCAGCTACACTTTTGAATTTCCCGCATATCATGTAGACTGTGTCATTATTCATTCATTTCTCACTTCTGCTATTTTTCCTGAAATATTAATCATCACCATATCTTTCTGTTGAATTAATTTCCTATGTTTCATATTTTACTGAATTTTGTGTGATTTTTTTTTTTATCACACCAAAATAATTAATTCTTCTGAAGTCTAATGTTTCCTCGTTGGTACTCTTATAAGGATGTACTTTGGCTTGTAATTCCTCATATTTGTTTATATTTTTTTGTGTGTGGTTGAAAAATGTTTGCAAATTGAAAATATAGTTTTTATCTGTTTACTATTAAGAACCAATCACAAATAGAAAAGGAAAAATGTATAAAATATAATGAGAGTTTCCATTCTTCTGCTTATCACCTCATGATTATGAATTAAGTGACAGGTAAAATTACTTCATTAAAAACATACTTTAATTTTATACTGAGGCATTTTCATGATGAAAATAGTTCTCATTTATGCTGTTACTGAAGAAAGAGGAGGGTAAAGGCAAAATAGAGTAGACAACCTATCTAATAAAAAATTTATATGCAAATTGACCATACCTTTACCACACCTACCAGCCACACCCACAAGCCAATCAGAGTGGATATGCAAATTAACCAAACCAATATGGGTGTTAATTTGCATATCCATGCACAGAAGAAGGCATAGAAGGAAGCCAAGCACTGCAGAAGGGAGCAAAGCTGTAGAGAAGTAAGCAAGTGGGGCAACGAGGAAGAAGGGAGGGAGCAAGGTAGAGGAGATGAGAGAAAGGGAGGCAGCAGAGAAGGAAGCGAGGCAGCAGAGATGGGAGTGAGGCAGCAGAGAAGGGAGCAAATGAGGTAGTGGAGAAGGGAGCGAGGCAGCAGAGAAGAGAGGGGGCTTTGCTCAGGCCACAGAAAGCTCTATTCTTGCAGGAATCTTCCTGTAACTAGTCTCTAGTTACTATATAAATGATTACCATTTTCAATACTTTCAAGGATCCCTACAGCCCGATATATTTAGCTGTATTCAGTTGAGAGAGAGAGAGAAGAGACTGGGAGGAGAAACAGAGGGAGGGTGGGAGAAAGGAAGAACTGAGACAGGGATGCTACAAATCACACTACTAAAATGTGAGAAAACTACAGCTTCTGTTTTCAATGCTATTATTTCAGAGATATCTTCTCTTCAAAAGATATATTTTTTCTATATCTCATATCCAATATCTAATTTTAATAAGTCAAGCAAAAAGACTTATATTTATATAGAGTAACTTATATTATGCAAATTATGTCAATTCAGATTACATAAATAAAAAATTTAGGTCTGACATTCAAGTTATTATTATTTAGATAAAAAGGTTAGACCTTATATTTTAAGCTCTTAGTTATCAATACCTTAGATGTCATTACATTTTAATGGTTATAACTAGTGGATAATTTATAATAAACATTGACAAATAGGACATAACACTTTCAATTTTATAGAAATTTATATTTATTTATTTTTTATGTTCATATTTGTTTTAGAGAGGATTTTATTTTCTACTACTATGCCCTGGGATAATTAACTAATTCAACATGCCTACAAATGTCAAAATGTCATGAATAAAATTATAACTATACAGCCTATATAATAAAAGAGAAACATGTAAATTTGCCATACCACCATTACGGTCACCAACCAATCAGGAGTGAGTATGCAAATTAACCTGTAAAAATGGCAGGTTGATTTGCATACACAGGGGCCAGGCAGAGAGCAGAGTGGAGGAGCTGGCAGTTTGAGGGACTTGGCAGAGCAGGAGTGATGTGACAGAGATAGAGCAGGAAGGGAAAACCCACTGGGAGCACCAGGAGTTCTGGGAGTAGTAGTTTTGGAGGCAGATACAGGACCAGAAGCAGAAGCCCAGGGTCCAGGGAGTGCCAGGAATGCTGGGAATCTTAGTTCTGGTGGCAGAAGGATCTCCAAGACACTAGAGCAAAGTGAGCCTGGAGCAAGTTACTGTGGCGGTGGGGAAGGAGGGAAAGCAAAGGTGAGAGACATAAGTAAAATCAGAGTGTCTAGAAAAAATTAAAGGGAAGATATCCTAAAACTTCCAGGAAAGCTCCACCAATGAAGCAAAGAAAAAAAATGCCTCTATTATTCTGTGAGCAACAAACCAACCTGGATTGGGGTTTCAGATAATTTGCTCATATGATCTCCAAATCCCCCAATTGTAGAGGGCTCCCTGAGGGCTCCCAGATTGGAGAGGGAGTAGGTAGGGCTGAGGACCCACCTCCTTTGCATGCACTTGGCCCCCAGTTTAATAATAAAACTGCAGAAAAGGAAAAGAATACCTTTAAGAAAGCTGGGGGAGAGATAAATTACCTTTAATGAGGGGCAACTATTCCAATGACTTGAGTTCTCAACAGAATCAGTAAAAAAAGTCAATGGATCTATGCCAGTTCAATGTACTGAAAAAAAAACAAACAGAAAAATCTCTCTATCTAGCTATGAGCAGGTTTGGAAATCCAATATGGAGGTAAATCTAGATAAATTTTCTTGTATAAAACCAAGATGTTTTCTGGAATTTAAAAATCCACATATGTAGAATTGAAGTATCTGGTATAACTAGCATATAAATTAGAAAGATATAAATTGAGTCAAAGTCTTCTAAACTATTTGCAGTTTTGGAAAACACATTTTAGGAAGTCAAAGATTGATGTTTTCATTGTTTGAGCAAAGAAAAGTCTATAAAAATCTAGAGATAACAACTTCCTAAATAAGAAGGTTCACTTGAGATAGAAAAAAATAAATAGATGCCATATCTCTCAGCTTTTATACAACGTGGCACCAGATAACCAAGTTAGACAGTAGAGCGAGAACATGAAATAAATTACAATAATGGAATACAGGGCAAAGGGGGATAAAAAACCTTGCTCTTAAAAACAACCCCACCCCCAAAAAGGAAGTGCCTGTTTTTAACACTGGCATGAACTTCTTCGAATATTACAATTAACTTTTCTTTTCTTGTTGTTAATCCTCACCTGAGGATATTTTTCCATTGATTTTTAGAGAGTGGAAGAGAGGAAGAGAGACATAGAGAGATATCAATGTGAGAATGACACATTGATTGGTTGCCTCCAGCATATGTCCCAATCGGGGCTGGAGATCAAGCCTGCAATCAAGAAACTTGGCCTTGACCAGAATTGAACACAGTACCTTTTAGCCCCTGGACCAGCACTCTAACCACTGAGCAACCAACTCTGGCACAATTAATTTTCAAATTTTAGCAATCAGTTTGTGCTCAACAGTACACATGTTTTCTGCCAAATTTCTTTTTCCTTTTTAAAAAAAAATATATTTTATTGATTTCTTACAGAGAAGAAAAGGAGAGGGATAGAGAGTTAGAAACATTGATGAGAGAGAAAGATCCCTTGCACACTCCCAACTGGGACATGGCTGTCGCCAAGGTACATGCCATGCCCTTGGCCAGGTACACTCTATCCGCTGAGCCAAACCTGTGAGGGCATCTTTTTTAAATACTTGGATGTGTCAGGCTAGTAAACATGGGGACAGTTAGGATGATGCCTCTGGTCTTGGAGGGGTGTAAATCTAGAAAATGGTTCATTTCCATTGGTCTCTGTCCAAAATAGGATGGATGATATTTTAGCAAAGGTTTCTCCTAGGAGATTTTTGCTGCTATATCATTGTCAGATATAGTTACACTGTGATGGGGGACCTATAATTCCTTTATAGAAAGTAAAAAAAAAAAGGAAAATCTTTGAAATAAAGAAAACCAAAGCCAAATTTCCAATGAGTCTTCAGCACTTTGTTATGGAAACAACTGACATAGTTAAAGAGGACAAAAGAAATATCAAGCACTCAGAAACCTTATTTATGTTGCAAATCATTTATTTTTATAAGAACTACAAGTCTGTAGAATAGATAAACTGCAGCTAAAACCTTCACAAGCAAAGCACATTGATAGAGAGTATTATTTTTTTGACGAGATATTCCTTATCAGAAAAGAGTCATAGCTTTGTGAATAATGTTATGTTGTTCAACATAAAAGAAGTACTTTCTATTCAGAGAGTCCACACTGCCCGAACTAATGGCTGTTTGACCATACATAATGCAAAATTCAGTAAGGCTCTAGTAAAAATAGAGTTCTTTAAGTATTCTTCAGTCACATTAAACATAAAAAAATAGAACTGAAATAATATTGGAATGGAGTAAGAAGAGCCAGGTTAAGTCCTAATTCTTCTTCTAACTGAACATGATTCACATAATTTCTGAGTCTCAATTCCTTCCTTTAAGTGTCGGGGTCAGCCCTAAAATCGCTATCTCTGTAATGATTATCACAATAAAATCTAAATAAAAGGGAAAGTATTTCACAAGTCATAATGTTGCAGAATCACTAAAATGATAAACTAAATGTGATGAAACATTTAAACATGCAAAAATAGATAACTATAATATTTCCTTGAGTAAGTATTGGATTGTTATTTGTAAAGTTGATTGATACCCTGTACAAAAATATTATAAAAGTATGAATTGTTATTACCATTGGGAATCATAGGTTTTAAATGTAATTTGAATGACAAAATATGGTCAAATTGGGAATTTCATTTCAAATTAATTTCTTATAATTATATAACACAGTAATAACAATAAATATATTTCATTATTCCTATGCAGCATTTTTATGGCAACAATGATTGTGGTTATCAATGGATTACTCTAATCTCTGATACCTATACACATGTATACACATATATAAATATATAATATTTCACATTAACATTATATAATTAATAATATATAGCTCATATCCTATATAATAAATGCCTAATATACTAAGTGTACATTCAATCAAAGTGTAATATGCTAATGATATGCTAAGGCTGCTCAACTGCTCACTATTATGTGCACTGACCACCAGGGAGCAGATGCTCCAATCAGTAGGTTAACTTGCTGCTGGGGTCTGGCAGATTGGGACTGAATGAGAAAGGCTGGACATAGCATGGAGCCCTCCCATGATCCCTCTCTGGCTGGCCAACCTCCCGTGTTGAAAGGTCACTAAAATGTGCATTGACCACCAGGGGGCAGAAGCTCAATATAGGAGCTGCCCCTGTGTTCAGTGCACTCCCACAGATGGAGCACTGCTCAGCCAGAAGTGGGGCTCATGGCTGGGGAGTGCAGCGGCAGTGGTGAGAGGCTTTCCTGCCTCTGTGGCAGTGCTAAGGATGTGCTACTGCCAGCTTAGGCCCTCTCCCATCCCCCAAGGGCTCCTAGACTTTGTGAGGGTGCAGGCCCCCACAAATTTAATGCACCAATTCTCTAGTAAAATATAAATACATATAATGTATATTATATTTATAGTTTATATTATTAATACCATAACTAACATAATTACATAAATTATTAATGTATATATAAATAAATAACGTTAAAATATATTTTTATTGATTTCAGAGAGGAAGGGAGTGGGAGAGAGAGAAACATCAAAGATGGAAGAAAATCATTGCTCAGTTGCTTCTGCACACTCCACAGTGGGGATGGAGCCTGCAACCCAGGCATACAGCCTTACTGGGAATTGAATTATGATCTCATTGTCCATAGGTCAATGCTCAACCATTGTACCACGCAGGATAGGTAATAAATATTTTAATTAGATAAATCTATTTTATGAGCAATATATAATCCATGTCAGTGTTGTTTTAAGATTATAAATAACACTCCCCTGAGCCAGCCTCACCCCTGATGGGCCCCCACCACTCAAATCAGCCCACAGCCCCTCCCTCCAGCCAGCCCTGCCCCTGAGCATCCACCCAACCCAATAGGGGGTGGGGTCAGCCAGCCAACCTCCTGCAGGCCCTCCCCCTGCCTGGTCCCACCCCAAATCTGCCCCCCACCCAATTTGGGTGTGGGGTCTGCCTGCCAATTGCTCACAGCTCCTCCTCCCAGCTGGCCCGGCCCCCTGCTATCTTCTCCTCTCAACAGGCCTGGCCCCCATTCGCCCCAATTGGGGACAGGCTATCCAGACCCCATCCATGTACAAATTCAAGCACTGGACGTCCAGTCCTATATAACAGAAACCTAATATACAAATTGTCCCCTCTGGCTGTCGTTCAACCAGGAGTCAGGGAGTTCTACCACTTGTTATAATGTGTGCTGACCACCAAGGGGAGTTGCAGAACATGGTCAGCATCAGCAATGCAGTTCTGGCAGTGGGCAGCAGTGGAGGCAATGGACCCCTACAAGAGCAGAACCATGGTAGGATGGTGGAGCAGGGGATTGGGTGGTGCCCGGCCAAAGTGGGTGTTAGCAGGGGCCCAATCACCCCTCCAATCACCTCACAGATGCCAACTAGTGGAGGGGGTGGGGGACAGGGCCACCACATGACTCCTAGGCACTGATCGATCATTCTGCAGGCAGGATGGTGCCAAGCCACAGTGGGGTGCCAGGCTGGGCTGAGGGGCTGTGAGGCTGGGGGCTGGAGTGGAGGCCCCATCCCTGCAGGCCACCCTGAGGGACCCTACCCATGCAGGAATTTGTGCACTGGGCTTCTAGTATTCCCCTAAAATTATTTATCATGCTACACAAAATGCAACAAAACTCCTATTTAAATACAGGGTGGGGCAAAAGTAGGATTACAATAGTGAGTTCATGAAACACAGAGTTTATTCTTGTATTATTATTTATTATTGCATTATTTTCCATATAAACAACTGTAATCTTACTTTTCCTTCACTCTATATAGAGATAGGCTAAGCTTACAAAAATAAAATCCTAAAACTAAAAACAAGGAGAGGACAAATGGAAGGTCATATGTAGCAGCTAGAACTGGTCAAAACCCAAAGGGATTTGTTAACACTGGAGTTTACAGCAGTCCCAGATGTAAGAAACAATTGGTGTTCCCCTAAGTCAGGAAAATGAAAAGAAACATTATTAAGCGGGCAGGAGGGAGCTTAAAAAAATAAAAAAAAAATGTGGCTAAACACCCAGAAATGTCACAGCTCATAATGTAAAGACAAATTATTACTCTCTGTCTCTCCAACCTTATGGATTAATCATCTACTAAAGGCTATGCTTAATCCCAGAATGTCATAATCACAAGTTTATTACTAATTCTCTCATACAAAAAAGAGAGAAACAGCATATTATTAATGAAATGAAGTATTTAGTTTTTAATTTAATTTAATTTAATTTTAGATAGGGGAGAAGAGAGATAGAGAACTATTGATGCTAAAGAGAAACATTAATCAACTGACTTCCATGTGCACCCTGACCTTGGAGACCAAACATGCAATGTAGATATATGTCCTGACAGGGAATCGAACCCTCAAATTTTTAGTGTATAGGACAAAGCTCCAGTCAACTGAGCCACAGTAGGCAGAGCAGAAGGGAGAAATATCCAAGTAGTGTCTTTTGTATATAATTTTTTAAATTAATACATTTTAAACAATAAATCACTATAATAAAATTTGAAGAAAAATATGAATAAATTTGGCTAAAATGAAAATAATCAAGTCACTTAACAAACTATCCTTTCTAATAAAAGAGTAATATACAAATTTGACCATACCTTTGCCACACCCACAAGCCATGCCCACCAGTCATGCTCACCAGCCAACCAGGAGCAGATTATACAAATAAACCCCAACCAAGATGGCTGCTGCAACTGAGAGCAGGAGGAAGGCTTGGGTTTCCTCGGCAACAGAGGAAGCCATTGTGGGCCTAGGCTTCCACTCCATGTTACAACATTTCAATTATAAAAGATACAGAAAAGGAGGCAGCCACTGAGCTGGAGAGACTAGATGCTTGGGTTTCCCTGGCAATGAAAGATTACAGGCCCTAGGCTTCCACTCTAGGCTACAAAGTTTCAAACAGAAATGGCTGCCACCCTGAAGTAGCAAAAGGCTTGACTCTGCTCCAAGCTATAAAGTTTCAGTTGTAGACATAGATTAATCCCAGATCCCAGGGCCTCCGCTTGTGTCACTGGAGGGGCATGGCTGCAAACCTCCACAGGCCCCTCGCCCAGGCTGCCCTTCACCTCAAGGAAACCTCCACCCTGATCTGGGACACTTTCAGGGCAAACCAGCTGGCCCCCACCCATGCACCAGTCCGCTATCCTATCTAATAAAAGAGTAATTTGCAGATTGACCATACACAAGACCATCACTCCCACACACAAGATACCTGCCCCCATATGGTCAAAGATCCTGACCCCATGTGTACACAAGAAGGCCAGCAGGGGAGGCCCATTGGGAGGTTCCAGGCCCTGCAAGGGAGGGCAGTTGTGGGCAATCAGTCCAGCAGGGGAAGTTAGTTGGGGGACCAGGCCTGCAAGGGAGGGCAGTTGGAGATGATCAAGCCTGCAGGGGAGGGCAGTTAGGGGTGACCAGGCCAGTGGAGGAGGAAAGTTGGGGGGAAAACAGGCTGGCAGGGGGAAAGTTAGACATCAATTTGGCTGGCAGGGTAGTGGTTAGTGGGTGATCAGGCTGGCAGGCAGAAGCAGTTAGGGGCAATCAGGGTGGCAGGCAGGTGAGCAGTTTGGAGCCAGCAGTCCTGGATTGTGAGAAGGATGTCCGATTGCCTGGTAGGATCAGGCCTAAAAGGGCAGTCCGACATCCCTCGAGGGGTCCCAGATTGGAGAGGGTGCAGGCTGGGCTAACGGACTTCCCCCGCCCCCCTGTGCACAAATTTCGTGCACCAGGCCTCTAGTATGTATTATAAGAGTATATTAATTAGTTGAAAGGCAAGTGAAGTACCATTAAAATATCTGAAAATATATATGTCAAAGCAGGATTAATAGCTATAAAATGCATAAGAAAAATATTTTAAATGTCCAAAAAATGGACAAAAGGAAAAAATCATAATATTATTTTAAAAGTGCGAAATTGCAAGTACTCTAAAATGTTAAACAATCAATAGATGAGTGATTAGAAAAAATCATACTTAACCATGCCAGGGATTTTATGTGACCACAAAATGATGATAATGACATGTTAATTTATTGGAAGAAAAAAAATTTTATGATAGTCTTTCACGTGCATACAAAACAGATTGCAAAACAGTAGTACCAAACATCTATATGCAACATGTACCTTTAAAATATCAGATAAACCTCATACAATAGCAGTTATGTCATGGGTATGTAGAACAATTGATGGAAAATTGGCAGAGCTATATTGATTTTATCCTAAGAAAAAATAAAGAGGCTTTGACTTGGAAAAGAAATATAAAAAAACTAATAATGATGAAGCAAATAGTTTTGGTAATATGCTCATTTATTTCAATTCTTATTCTTTTTTTCAAGTAGATATGGCAGAACTACTAGTTGAGTAAGACCACCCATGAAGAAACCAAGGCAAACAAAATAACTAGCCCCAAGATACAAGAGTCACAATAGAGAAGACTGGTGTTATTGTTGTTGCTGCTGTTTTTCTAAAGCTCAACTATTAACCATAAATATTGGCAATATCAGGAAGTAAAACAACGGTATAAAACGGGCTGTAGCCCTGACCGGTTTGGCTCAGTGGATAGAGCCTCAGTCTGTGGACTGAAAGGTCCCAGGTTTGATTTCAGTCCAGGGCATGTACCTGGGTTGTGGGCGCATCCCCAGTGGGAGGTGTGCGGGAGGCAGCTGATGGATGTCTCTCCGAGATGTTTTTAACTCTCTATCCCTCTCCCTTCCTCTCTGTAAAAAATCAATTAAAAACAAAAAACAAACAAAAAAAAAACAAAAAAACAACAACAGGCTGTAACATAACATATGGAATAGAATAGCAATACCACATAATTTCTACAATTAGACACATTTTAGTATTTTAGTATAGTGGTATTAACTTATAAAAATAGAGAAGTAAAACAACAACAAAAAGAAAAACAAACACAAATTTGGCTTCAGAATTTTGGTTATCAACTTTTGCAACTACTCTTTGTCAACCATTTACTATACTTGTGATGCAAATTTTCCTATATGCCATATGTGTATTGGCCAGATGAATAGTGCTTAATATTTAGAAAAGAATTTAACAGTATTTATGCTAACCACTCAACAATGTAATTGGAGAAGTCTTGATTAATTATACAGTTTAAGAAAGTAAAACATCCATCTGTGCCATCATATTTATAGTTTTCAAGTCGATTGCCTGCTTTCCAACTGTAACCACAAAGGGTCCCGGTGAGTCAGGACAATTTAAGGCAGTTTTTAAAATGAAAGGTATAGAAATATTTCAGTGAAAAGCTGTCATATATATCAGACCATATACTTAACCTTTGAAATATAAAAATTCTTAATTATACAAATAAAATAGACTATGTTGTATAAAATCAGTTCATGTTTCTTGTGGAAATTACTGTAGTCATTAACATTATTATTAACAAAAAAACAATTGAATATTCTCTGATCTTTAAAATCCAAAAACATATTCATATTATTCAGTGATTACTTACATTAAAAAGTGATTTACACACACATAAAAAACCCAGAAAAATAAAAACACATTATGTCAAGCCCTCACAGGGAAATTTCTAGTAATAGAAATGTGTTTCATTTAACAGACAACTTCATTATAAATAGTGTGTTTATAAAATTCCTACAAACAATGACATGATTTGAGGGAAAGCACACTGTAAGTAAATCTGAATTATTTTCCAAAGCAAAAAATTATATTTTCATACATAAACATCAGAATGTGTATGTCTTTGACTAAATAATATATTATTATTTCAGATATCCTGGAGATAGGAATATTCTTTGAATGCTGTTGTTCTACTAAACACAATTTCCCAGTCTTTTCAACTGACTATTTGTCAATGTGCCAGCAGACATTGTGTTCTGACACCTTATTGTAATGCTTTCTTGGAATCTAAGGTTTTCTAGGGATATTTATACAATGACACAATATAATGGCCAACTGATTGAAATGATAATGCTTACTATGTAGTCACTAAACCAAGATTTGCATTACATCTGTGTCCACTCTGTCCATTAATGCAGATGTCTCAATAGTAATCCATAATGAAAGAGATTACTATTCATCCTACAGAAGCTTAAGCATTTACCACAGATAGAACAGATTGCCCAGCTTTAAGCTACAGTGCCCAACAGAAAATTAATGAATAAATAAAGCTCCAATCCATATGTTTCAACCAATTCTGATTTCACTTATTCCTTGCAAGTGGAGGGACTGATGAATGATCAAGTTCAAGCCTCTCATTTTGCAATTGATTTTAAGTATGAAACGTATTTACTAATGTCACTCAGCCAGATAAAAGTGGAGAATGTTCTAGAACTTGCTGCTGGTATCGTACTCTCAAGAATAACCAACTGTTATGGATTCATTGTGCCTCCCCACAACCCCTCCCACACACCCTGATTTATATGTTTGACATCCCATTGTGACTGTATGTGGAGGCAGAATCTTTATAGAGGTAATGAAATTAAATAAGGTCACAACACAATTTGTGTTCTTAAAGAAGAGAAAAAGGTATCAAGATTGCACAGATTAAAACAATCATCAAGAAGACTGCCATCTGCAAGTGAAGGAGAAAGATCTCAGGATTAACTCAACCTGCTTGAACCTTGATCTTGGACTTTAGCCTCCAGAACTGATAAATAAATGTTGTTGTTGAAACCACATACTCTGTGGTGTTTTGTTAGCTAGCCCACTAATACACCTAACATATTTGCTATATTTCCTAGATATAATATTTTTCTTTGACTTTGTTTCTTTTTTTTTTTTTTTCATCTGTGTTTGGGCTGACATGACTCCATGCTTCTAGTGCATCTCCTTTTGTTTAAATCATGTTCTGTGTTGTGTGGTGCTCAATATCCACTCACAGATGCTTCCTACCCATTTGGATCCTTGGCTCTTGCACATCAATGTTCGAATGAAAGAGCTAGCTTTACTACAGAAACGTAAAAGAAATATAGAACAGAAGTTTGTGATCAAAGAAAAATAAATATTAGACATGTATTTCAAAGGGTAATTATGGATAAATATTTTGATAAGGACAATAATTTTGTTTAAAGTTTCTTTATGTAAGTTCTCTATAAATATATTAGATGACTCACAATTCCTTACAGAAAATTAGAAACATGATAACAAACCATTTGTAGATATAGAGTCCTGATGACATCTGAGAACCTGGCAAAAGATAATGCATTTGGAATCAGGTACAGACTGCTAGATATAATATGAAAGTCCTTGTATAGTATGTAGGGGATTTTGGACTTTTCACCGGAATATAGTAAGGTGTTAGTTCCATGTGATATCAATGAAGTGATATGATCTTGGGTGCACTTCAGAATTACCTTTGGCAGCAATGTGGAGGACTTAATAGATGGCAATAAGACCACAGGCCAGAAAAGAGAAGCACTGTCCTCATGCAGATTACAGGTAATGAGTATTAGGATCAAGGATACAGCCATACAAATGCAAAGGAGACTTGAGTGTTTCAGTTTTTAAAGAGGGGTAATCAGCAAATCTGATACCAGGAATGAGTGACAAGAGAACTCAAAATAATCCTCAGGTTCCTGTCATGGACCATTTAGTGAATCATAAAGAGAAAGTAAGTACCAAATAACTTTTATCACAAGAAATAAGAATGTTCTTATTCTACCATGCTTCAAATTCCATATCGTGCCATAGAAGTTTTAGACTAGTAAAAAGGTAAAAGAAATTTGTACAAAAGTTTAAAATATGGTAAGAGTAAATAATATGAAAACACTATAATATATTTAAATATGAAAATATTTTGGTACATAAACTTGATATTGTTAGTAAGTTTTATAGTTTTCCAAATCAAAATTTTATAAACTTTTTTGAAAATATATATTTTTTATTGATTTCAGAGAGGAAGGGAGAGAGAGTTAGAAACATCAATGATTAGAGAGAGTCATTGATCGGCTGCCTCCTGCATGCCTCCTGCTGGGGATCCAGCCTGCAACCTAGCATGTGACCTTGACTGAAATCAAGTCCAGGACCCTTCATTCTGCAGTCTGACCCTTTATCCACTGAGCCAAAGCAGCTTGAACAAAATCTTAGAATATAATAGTATATAAAATTATCAAGCAGAAATTATATTTAATGCAGGCAGTAAAACAGGTTTTACTGTTGTTTCCAAAGTACCTGATTTTGATTTAAATGTGAAGATATTTTCCAGTTAGTATTCATAAAAATAAAGGCTTACCTAAAGTTGATATTTTAATATTATAATGAAATGGAAACAAAAAAGAAAAATGCAAATTTTAATAGAAAAAAAAGAATGATAATTAAAGGCTGCAAGGGTTTAAACTATAATGAATCTGAATTACAAAAATGGTTTCTGCTCAGAACTGGCTTATAAATCTATTAAATATTATCAGAAGATTATCCTGTCAGAGCTGGAGAAGAATAAAAGATATGAGCATTCAAAATTACAGCTTTGCAATATCAGGGTAATTTTGATCTGATATATTTCTTCTAAAATTTTTCCACAAAAGTTTTTTTTTCATGTTGAAATTATTCTAAATGATATGGTTCTTATTAACAGTGACCTCAAGGCCTTGCAATGGTATTAGGCAAGTCAGTTATATCCATTATGGAGAACAGTGGTTTTCAACAGGTTTGCTGCAAGAATTTTTAAAACATGCAATACCTGACCATTTAATTAGGGGCCCTGACCTCTTTTCCCTTAGATTTTCGGAGGAAAACATGACAACAGGCAATGTAATAGGAGTCTTCCCAGGTGAATGAATAAAAGATGTACCTTTTCTTTCTTTTCAGATCAGTGTACCATAACATTTTAGTAATTAGTGTATGTGTGCCATGAGATGAAATAGGTGGAAAATTGGTGACTTAGACATATATAACATGATCAAGAGGCAAGTTTAAATCAGACTTTTCCATGTGGAGATATCTGATTTTGCACTAGTTTTAAACATTACATTACAGTTAGTACCATACATGGTTTCTGTATTCAACACTTGCTTCATTCTTTTCTGTATCTGTTAGGCACATTAGACAATGTGTACTAAACAACAAAACTGTAAAATATTCAAGAAGATGCATTGCTTCATATAAACTATAAATGTTGAAGCTTGATTGGTTCACTTTAGGTTAATACATCTTGACAGTCCCTCTGTAAATCATCATCATCATCATCATCATCATCATCATCATAATGTAAATCTCCCTAGAAGATAAATAGCATAGAAAATAGTATGTTACCAGTTCATAGCCATTCAATATGGTGTTACCTATAACTTTCTCATATGCATTTTATAAAAAAATTTAAGACAACATAAAGTCTTAATTTTCAAGTTAAACACTTTAATTTAGACCCCTAATTTAGTATTAACTTCCAATGCAAACATTTTTTCATTACATAAGATGATCTATATAAAATAATTTGCAATGCTAAGGTGCTTTATAAATATACTATTATTATTTCATTGTCAGCTAATATAGACAAGGGCAACAGGTATAAAACAAATGCAGCCCAGCCAGTGTGGTACAGTGGTTGAGCAAAGCATTGATCTGTGAACCAGGAGGTTACAGATTGATTCCCAGGCACATGCCTGGGTTGAGGGCTGGATCCCCAGTGTGGGGCATATAGGAGGCAGCCAATCAATGATTCTCTTTCATCATTTATGTTTCTGTCTCTCTCTCCTTCTCCTTTCCTCTCTGAAGTCAATTTGAAAAAATGCAAAAGAAACTGCTAACTACAATAGAAATTGCTAAAATAATTACACATATGTAAAATATATGAATATATCATTGCAATGATTGTGTCCTTTTTTGTTGAAAGAAAACTTTAGTTAAAATGTTCCCTTATGGTTAAATGAAATATGCTCAATTTTATAGGCAAAGACAGGTTCAGTAGCAGCTGAAAATATTCACTAAATAACCTTTAAAGCAGGTACATTCATTGTATGGTACATGTGACAGAAAAAAATGTTTAGAGATTTAATCCTATCGATTGGGTGATGCTTCAAGAGAGGATTCAATTCTCTTTCATTCTGACAAAATGGTTAGGATAAAAACACCTACAAATGCTTAGATTTACCACTTACCAAGAGGGATGGGCCACCTTTCCTGACAAGCCAAATCAGCACCTACAGAACTGTGGACTTGACCATTGGGTACTTTGAAAAGAACTCTTGGGGAAAAAGGAAGTTGAAGTTCAGTGAGAGAAACTTATCAGGGAATGCTAAAATTTGAATAGTAAGGTCCAAGGGAGTGATATTTAAATACAGGTTTTTGTGCTAAGATAACATCCATTCTCCAATAAAATTTATAAATATCATAATTATTTGGAACCTAACATTTCAATACCCTTACTCCCTAAAATTATATATATATATATATATTTCTAGGACAGTGGTTCTCAACCTTCCTAATGCTGCGACCCTTTGATACAGTTCATTGTGTTGTGGTGACCCCCAACCATAAAATTATTTTCATTGCTACTTCATAACTGTAATTCTGCTACTGTTAATGAATCGTGATGTAAATATCTGTGATTTCTGATGGTCACGACCCACAGGTTGAGAACCGATAGCAGGCTTGCCTAAGACAATCGGAAAACAGATATTTACATTTCGATTCATCAACAGTAGCAAAATTACAGTTATAAAGTAGCAACAAAAATAATTTTATGGCTGGGGGCCACCACAACATAGTTTTAGAAACATGATATCTTGGCCTCAGTTGTGTTTTAGATCTGGACCCAGGGAAGCAGACTGATTCCACAGAACAAACCCTTGTGAAATTGCATAGAGCAAACTCCATGGCTGACATCAGGACCAGATGTAATGATCAATTACTCCCTACCCTCGCACCAACCAATCAGTAGAGACCATGACCCTAACTCTATTAGTCACTATGATGAATGATATTTTTTCCTCACTTAATCTATCCCCTGGAAGCCATTGGGGAGCCATGTCTTCAAGCATTAGCTACCTGTGGCTCTGGGCAGGGTGCCATCTCCTTAATAAATCCTTACTTTCTTGGCTGCAATCTCCTGTTCGTGTCTTACTGGGCTTCGGTGCACACAGGCAAATGGGCTCCTGTGAAACATAGGGAGAAAAACGTATAATCTCTGCATGAGATAGACTACTTCATCCAAGGTCATTGGAAAGACCGCTCAGATGGCATCCCTTGGATATAAAGATAAAAGTAGATTATAGGGAAGGTTTCAAACTTAAATAATAACACTTGTTTTGGAGACAAGCATCTACTAGCCAGTCAGATATTTCAAAATATGATCCTTCTATGGAAAAAAAAAGTCAGGGGCTGATAAAGGTCAAAATTATCCATTGAGAAACATGATACAAGATAATGAACATGCATACACTTTGCAATACAGAGCTGGATTTTTTAGGTTCTGCAAAAATAATGAGATGTCCTTCAGCTCAAAGAATCATAGAGGATGGTGGCAGAAAAAAAGTGAGAAGTGGACCTGCTGCCAACAAGACTGTGCAAGTTAACGGAGGGTTCAATCAAAAACGACAACTTGCAAATTTAACACCATGGTCTTTAAAGTGATAAACCACAAAAATTAATGTAGAATGTGTACCATGGGTTTTCCTAAGTTTGAGCTCTTAAAACCAGCTCTTCCACACCTTGTGTTCTAAATAAAACCACTGGCACCTGGTCTTACAGCAACTTACCCAGCTTCAACATTACAGCTCCCTCCCATTAAAGCCTTCCGGGTCTGCCACAGCTCCTCCACAGAGCGTTCTCTCTCGCTTCACCGAGCTCAATAATCCAATTACTTTTCAATACAAGTATGTTTCTGATGGTCTTTGGATTTAATATTATAACCCTTTGAAAGCTTAATTCGCACTCAACTGGGATGACATCGATATACAGAATCAATATTTCCTAGTCAGGTTTTTATTGAAAGGAAGCCACACTGGTAAAAGGTGGCTTTCACTTTGTGTTCAGACTTCACACAATGATGTGTTCTGAAGTAACAAAGATGTCTTTAAGATTAGTACCAAGCTTTCAAAAAGATAGCAATTTATGTGCTCTTTCCCCTAGGGTTAACCATTTCCACTGTCATAGCACCAACAGATAATTATTTTATTGCTGAAAAATCCTGCTTCAGAGAAAATGTCACAGGTAATTATTTTACTAACTGTTGCAGTTAAAGCTTTCAGAAATTACCAAGACACAACCTGCACATTTGGGGGAAAAACCTATTTTCCCAGAACTTAGCAATTTTTCAATATGATTATTTTCTGATTCATGAAACTTCACAGTATTGGTGAACATTAATATCTAAATCAATCTTTATAAAGTAACAAATAATCACACATTTTATATTGAATTTTAAGAATAGAAATACTTATTTTGTAATGAATTAAGATATATATCCTATCTAATAAAAGAGTAATATGCAAATTTGACCATACCTTCGCTACACCCACAAGCCATGCCCACCAGCCAATCAGGAGTGTGGGGGTGTTGCCAAGGCAGTCCAGGTCTGGGGGGGGGGCCCTGGAGGGCATGTCTGAGGTGGCCCAGGCCATGGAGGGGGGTGTGGTCAAGGTGGCCCGAGCCTGGGGGTGCCTGGAGAGGCATGGCCAAGGCTTCCCAGATCACAGGGGTGTTTGGCCAAGGCAGCCTGGGTTGGGAGTGCTGGGGGGTGTGGCTGAGGCGGCCCGGGTCACTGGGAGTGGCATGGCTGAGGCGGCCTGGGCCTGGGTGGGCAGGGCTGAGGCCCATGTTAGCCAGGGGCAAGCTGGCTGGGGCTAAGGCCCTGGCTGGAGGGGTGGGAGGGCAGGGCTGGGATGGAGCCAGCCATCTCCCCCATTGTAGGGCAATGGCTGGGTGCCCAAGGCCTAAAGTCTCAGCCAGAGGGCTCTCAGTATGTATGAGGGGGCAGGTTGGGCTGAGGGATCACCCACCTTCAAGTGCAGGAATTTTGTGCACCGGGCCTCTAGTGTGTATATAATTTACATAAACATTCAAACTCCAAGTTTGTTTTGTATTTGTTTTTGGTTAGAATTTTAAATTTTGACATGATTGCATCAATTATCATAAACTAATTAGAAGCACTATCTATTCAAGACCTTCATTGGATTGTTTTAATACAGAAATACTGAAAGTAGCTTGAAGAGTTGCTCTATTTATGAATCTCTAGGATTCTGGACACTCAGTTTGGAATTGAAATGATAGAATCTCTACATTCTATTAAGTGTGTAAATCCTAATCATGTAAATTAAGTTATGGAATCATCTTTTGTTGATCACAATAATTATAGTTATCATTTCCACAGATCTAGTAAATGGGTATAATGTGAATCTGCACTCATTCAAAGGTTGTAAAGGTAATGCTAAAATAAATAAGAATGTATGTGATTATAAGTTGAATTCAGAGAAAAACACTTATTTTGTATTTATATGATTGTTTTACATTATTTAAATTGGTATAATAATATGAAAATTAAGTAAATGTTTTAATATTTTAAACTCTCCAATCCTTTTACGTTTTTAAATAATATTTTCTCTCAAAATATTTAAGACAGATTTTGATACTGAAGATACTAGGTGATCTTTCAGTCTTTTTTTTTTATAAAACCTCACTTTTTATTATAATAAAAAATAAACATTTCAAAATGCATTGATTGGCTTAAATTTCTGTGTTTCAAGTTGATCACTGTATCTTCTTATTTATTTATCTCTTTCTCTGAGATAATGTGTTACTTGATGAAATTAAAACAACACTCACCTTAAACTTGGTTGTTTTATTTATTTTATTTTATTTTTTTATTTTTATTATTTTTTATTTTTTTTAAATAAAAACTTTTTTTAATTGATTTTTTGCAGTATAATAGTAGTACATGTTTTCCTTTCCCCTCCTACTTATCCTCCCCCCAGCCTCCCCCACCCCCCAGCACATATCCCCAGCTTCCCCCCTCCCCGCCCCAGTGTCTTTCATTCATTGGTTATGTTCATATGCATGCATACAAGTCCTTCAGTTGATCTCCCCCCGCATCTGCCTCCCATCCACCCAAGCCTCCCCCTGTAGCTTGACAGCCTGTTCAAGGCCATCCTGCCTCTATATCAATCACTCTCCCCTGTTTCTTTTCTTTAAAAATATCTTGCCTCTGCATACTAAAAATAAATGTATAAGAACAAAAAATGTTTCAGTCTCAGTTTCAATGTCCAACTGTTCTGAGTCCCAGTTTCAGTGTCAAATAATTCTTTATGTCTATAAGACAGCAATGGTATCCAGATGGTGGACACATCATGTCAATGCAAGATCCATCCTCTCTGGTTTGGTCCTGGGCTGCCTGCAGACATGCACAGCTGTCGACTGCTAGCATGGCAAGGTGTCGTCAGTGTCCCCCATCTCTGGACCATCCTCGTGACTGGAACAGATTCATCAGTTCCTCACCGTCGCAGGAACCCACATGGTCTTGGAGTTGTTCTCTGAAAACACACAAACACATTCTCGACCAAAAGTTAACAAAGGGATCCTCTATGCAAAATAGACTTGGGATTCTTTTTAATTTTTGCCTAAATGATTTTCCTTTGGCTTATTTTGACACCATGTGTGTTTTTTCATGGGTGTCCTGCGATTGTTTTTACAAATGGAATTTACTTTACTGGAGTAAGAATTTTCTAGATGTATTTTACTTACTCGATATTTTTTTTCCCTTACATGATATTACCCCGCTGTCCCCTCCCCTTTTTTGATTAATGGGGACTTTTGGAAATTTTATCTTGCAGTCTTGGTAATTTTAAATTTTAATTTTTGCACACAAATATGACTGCTTTAGGTTCTTTGGATGTTAGGCACAGTCGCAGAGGGGCCAACAGGAGAGAACTAAAAGGTCAACAGAGGTGGGGCACAGACCCTCATCCACAAACCTTGCAGGGGTTTGAATTCCCAACCCTCCTGAGGGAGGTCTCCTACCCCCACGGCTGCTTCGCCTCCCACACACAACTCATACGGGGACCCGGGTGGCAGACAGAGATTCGGCCAGCAATAGCTGCTCTGTATCTAAATTCAGTCTATTACCAGGAATGCTCAGGACCTACTCAAAAATGCAAATATTCCTTTCCACTAGTATTTACAGGGTAAACTAAGATTTCTGCTTGAGTATTAAAATTGACAGGAAAATAGTAATAAAGTTTTCAGATTAATTTAAATTGGCCAAGTGAAATATGTGAATACTCAAGAAAATTATAGTGTACTGGACAAAAAGCTTTTCCTAAAACATTAACTAAAAACTTGGTTGTTTTAAAGATGGTTTTTATTCAAGCAACCTGCTTAAATTGTTTATTTTGGTTAGGCACCACTTTGACATTGATATCCAATCAATTAGTATTTGACAGCTAATGTTTAAAAATAAAGTATTTTACATTAAGGTAAATAAGAAATTTCCTTCACTTTATAACAAATATCATTTCACAGTAAGGTATGAAAATGCATTCTTAAATATTTTTGGAAGCATTATAGAGAAGTACTATATCTTCCTTTGAAAATGGATTTGGGAAGAATATTTTCTTCAACACTGTATTCTGTTGCATACTTGGACATATTTCTTACTTTGCTTTTTACAGTATTATCCCATTCAATAAGCCTGTACTTTCTAAAGACATACTAGTGCTTCTAGATGTCCCTTTTCAGATACACACAAATGTGAAATCATATCATACGTGTACCATAAATTACACATATTTAACGTTATTTCACCTTATATTTCTTATGGTCATTTTGCTAATATTCCTTTAAGTTTCTATTAAAGCATTTGCTAATATTCTAAATACTAGAGTCTTAGAAAATACATTGTGATCTAAAGAGATAAATTAATATTTTCAATCTATAATAATTTTACTGGTTTTAGTAAGTCCTTTTTCATGTAAGAGCTCATTTTACTTTTCCCAAAAGCCGTGTGAGGAATATTATAATGATCTCCAGTTGAAAGCAAAAGTGATTAGATAGTGTGCAAACTTCAGAGGTTAATTCATCACTATATAGATGAAATCAAAACAAAACCAATCTAGCTTCTGAGCCCAGGTTGCTAACCACTCTATATACTTCCAACTTGTCAGTTGGTTGGAGTGAGTGGCACACTGACATTAGGGCACAAACCTCATGCTACATCTTTAGGTTGTTTGTTTTGTTTAATGAAAAAAAATTATCATTTGGCCTTATCCAGACTATGAAACCCTATAACAAATAGTATAAAATTGGGTTCTAGCTCCATTTTATCTTCCTATGTTAGCTTCTATGCTCATGATTTTAGAATTGTTATAGCCGCCACATGTTTCAGAAAGAAAGAAGAGACAGAAGTGCCTCTCCAATAGGAAGGCAAACACTCTCAGAAACTAATGAGCACTCTATTCCTTGACCAAAATGGTGCACATAGCAAATCGACCATTGTCTTCAAAGGGCCAATGTGCGTGAATAGTTTTAGATGAGCTCATGGTCCTTCTAAAACCAAATTAAGAATGGAAGAATGCAAGAATCGATGACTATAAGGCAGTGAATAATGCCATGTCACAATTTCATTTAGTACTAGGAACACAGTAAACCCTAAAAGAAGCATACCTGCTATTATCTGGATAGAGCTCTGGTAACTGAGTGACTTTTACACAGGCAATGTATTTAAGATTTAAAATCAATGGTCATACAATTTTCACAAAAAGTGATGACATGATGTTGTCTGTCTTCCTTGTGATTATTTATAGGAATTTTAACTGGGACTCAGTAAAAATAAATTTTTACATATAGGCTAAGAGGACCCTGTGATATACTGTAATTTTCTATGCATAAGACACCCTCTAGTTTTCCAACCCCAAATTAAGAGACCAATATTTTAAACATTTTGCTAGTTTTCCTCTTAAGACCTTTTTCTTTTTTCTTTTTTTTTTTCATCTTAAGGAGTTGTTCTTCCTGTTTTCTCCACTGTCTGATCATACACTCTGTGAGGGGAGGTCCAAATTGTCTGTCTCTCTGCAGCTCTATTCCCATGCTCTTTTGCCAAAGCTGGTTACATTCAGTTTGATTTTTGCAGAGTAAGACAATTACTTACTGGTATTTATCTTTTTGTTTTTTGTTTTGTTTTGTTTTTGTTTTTACATATTTATGGGCTCAGAACGTTCTGGTCCCTATTGCATCTGTGCACTCTCCACCTCCACCTCCTATTATGACATCAGCTGCTGTCAGTAACAATAAGGCTCATGATGGAGGAAGCCTGTTTGACAAAGTATGGGCAGCTATGCACCCAAGGCTTCCTACTTAGCTGCTTTCCGTGTATAAGACACCCCTCAATTTTTAGTTTAATGGTTTTAGAAAAAAAATAGCATCTTATACATGAAAAAATACGGTAATTTGAGAAGCTTCATGTGATCCATGGCTAGAATATACCCATTATTTTTTTTCTGTTATTAGCACTCTTAGTTAATCGCATTTTTGTGTTGGAATGTCAACATGTGTCAGATGCCTTACAGAGAATCAAGAAATAAATTGCAATTTTTGGTTTACAAGTTAAAATTTCAACAAACAAAACACTTGCATTTGAGTGTGGAACAAAAGTGAGTTTTTAGACATACTGATTACAAATAAGAAAATCAGGAAATACTATAAATTAATTCATTTTTAGTTGAATATTCCGTTTGCTTGATTATACATTTGTTGTTGCTACACAGAGAAAAAGAGTAATACAAACTGAGAAAGCAATGGACAGATTCAGTCATGCCAATTAAGAGCTGGATAACTTTGGCTCTTAACTACTGAAGGGTACCCTTTTTTTTAGAATCTTATGATCTTACCCATAAAGTGGGAATGAATTGAGAAACATACATGTGCCACCCATTATTTATAGCCATGCACATAAAACAATGTATATTACTTGAACTTCACATTCCGAGACTCATTTTGTTAAGCAACAGGGCTGAATTATTTATAATTTATATCCATTTGCCCATTCTCATTTTAAGGGGTAAAAACATTAAATAGTTCTTCAGATTTAATAAATATAGATAGTCTATGAGCACAACCTACAGAGAATATGGGCATGTACCTGTGGTGCAAACAAATTAATGAGATACAGAGTAGAACAGAAGAAAAGTGTAGATTCATGGTTTTGTCCTTTTAAAGAAAACATCAAGTAACAAGTCTCACTGTGGATCCATCTATTGATTAATTTTCAGAAGTGGTGCTGAGACATTGGCACATTAATTAAACTGTCTTAGACTTTGTTAATCATTCTTATCACTCAACTTGGTTTCTGCGAGAGTGTAGGCGTGTCTGCATAAGTTTGTGGGTGAGTGGATTCTATAGTAATAAGGGTGAGGAGCCCTATTATCATGGTTTATTAAAAACTGAGACAAGTGGAAATTATTCTCTCTCCCTCCATTTTATATCTCTGTTAGTTTTGCAGTATTATTTACCAACCATAAATGAATACTTGGTGGCTATTTCAAATTTTTGTTTGCCTTCTGTAAGAACATATATTGTATTTACTTAAAATGTTTATTTTTGAATATTCCAATATGCCTGAGATAAACATACTTTGATTGATTCATTGAAAAAAATTAAGAAATATAATGCTAAAAATATAATTAATTTATAGCTATTAAGGAATAGCTATTTTCTGTGATATTGGGGTGGATTAAATATAAAAGAAGTAATAAATTAAGAAATATAATGCTAAAAATATAATTAATTTATAGCTATTGAGGAATAGCTATTTTCTGTGATATTGGGGTGGATTAAATATAAAAGAAGTAATAAATTAAGCGTGAGTTATTTTATATATGGAGGGGGGGAAGATAAGAATGTTAAAAAAATTTACTGTTTCAATGAATTTTTTTTAATATCCATTTTTAGTCTAGTTATTGATGACATATTGTATCATGTGATTAAATCCAAATATTTTAAAGCTTTACAATAATAAAATGTTTATGTGAGAATAGACATTGATTATCTATGTCAACCAACTTATTTTACAAATGAAAACACAGAAACAGAGATTAAAGGCAGAGCTGAGAATAAAATACATGTCTGCTATGCTCTTTTCCAATATATTTTGACCTAAGAACATCTCTTTTACAATAATATGCAATCTTTTAAACCTCTTTAAGAAAAAGAATTTCATCATTTTAAGTTAATATTATGCTAATAAATCCTTTTAAGATAACTATATTTTATAATATATTTTAAAGATTTCATTACAATGTTTAAATTTAATCTTTAATGATACTTGGGATATAGTACGAAGACATATTTACTTTCCTCAATTTAGTTTTCAGAATAAAATTTATAGTTACTTTCTTCACATTTTTTTCAGAATAAAACTTATTTTCCCATTTATGTTTTTCTTTCTCCAATTAAAATAATGTATTATGTAATTCATTAATACTAATAAATTAATTCATGTAATAAGTAAGAAAAGTGCTTTATATTTTCTCTCCTCTAAACCTGATCACCTCATACTTAGTTTCTATCACTGTTAACAGCCATTTCTATATATCCTGAGGTAAATCTTAGAAATGAAAAAAAGTCATGGAAAATTGAAGAGTAAAATTTAAGAACCAATCTAGAATGTCAAATCATTATTTTAAAATATACTCTAATTAAAGAACAAAGAAAAAAGAGAGGAGGATTATTCAGAGACATAAGTTGTATAATAGTTTACATTTTCTCGTCCACACAATTCTGTATTTCACCTCCTTTCAAAATTGATTCTGAGCTTAATACAAAGTGAATAACCATAAATGGCTCATCTAAATACTGTTCATCTAAGTAAAAGATGGCCTGAAAGCCAAATCTGTCATACATGTTTATGTACAACCTACAAAAATAAAAACTTTCATAAATGGTTCCATCACAAATGGCTATATAAGTACCTACATAATATCTTAAATAGTTCCTCTTAGTTAAAAAGCCTAAAATATCTACTATCTGGTTATTTAAGAAAACATTTGCTGATCTTCCAACGAAAGGGATCAAGAGAATGAATTTTTTATGGAGATCAAGTTTGGATGATATCTGATTAATTTGTCTATCAACATTGGGAATTGTATCAGGTGGGAAAGTTGATCTCCATTATAGAGATGCATAACTACTTGACATTAATAAACAAATCTAACAAATTGAGAAACATTCCAAGGCATAGTAAACAAAGTAATGAATTCCCTCCGATGTCCTTGGAGACACCACAGGTCCTAAAAACCCATTAGAAAGTTTCCTGCAATGCAAAGGGGACTTTGCAGGTGTAATTGTGTGTGTGTGTTGGGGTGGGGGGGGGTGTAGTAAATTTTCCTCTACTCTCAAGGTTCTTTCAGTCTAATAACCTAATAGACATGAGACAAATTAGCAAGAGAAAATAACCACATTTTATATACACATAGGTATGAGAAATTCTCTTAGTTGAGAGAGTCAGAACCTCGTGAGCACAGAAGTTCAGAGATAGAATGGGGGTTGTGTTCTGAATTAGGATGACGTACTGCACCTTGGGGCATGAGAAGGCAATTGCAGGTAGAGAACATGTTCAATAACATCAGTTTGTCCTGCCATATAAATAGGTGAAAAGTCAATCTTACCTATGATCAATCTTTTCATTGGCAGGCTCCTAACTTAAATTCTAATAGACAGTTATGGGGAGCCTGCAAAGTGGCAGTTGCTTTTGTTAAAAACAACCTGCATACCCCTGAGGCAAATTCCGAATCCCCAGTTAATTAAGAATACAGACCTTGAGAGGGTCCTGGATTATCTAGATTGGCCCAATCTAATTATTTGAGTCCCTAAAATGGAGAGTCTTTCATGAGTGAGTTATAAAGACAAAAAGAAAGCCTAAGCAGCATGATTGAGTGTTCGAACATCAGCCTATGAACCAAGAGGTCATGGTTGGATTCCCGGTCAAGGCACATGCCAGGATTAGGAGTCCAAAACCCAGTGTGGACCATGCAGGAGGCAGCCAATCAGTGATTCTCTCTCATCATTAGTGTTTCTATCTCCCCCTCTCATTTATTACCTAAACTCAGCACAAATACCTTATTTTTAAAAAGGTAAAAATGAAAGGAGGGATTTGAAGTATAAGAGAAGTTGGCCCCATAGTTGCTGGCTTTCAAAATAGACAATGGAGGAAGGAAGACAGAAGCCAAGAAATGTGAGTGGTCTGCAAACTTAAAATAGTCTTCAGTGACAGTAAGTAAGAAAAGAAGGAAACATCTAACAAAGTCAAGGACTGAACTCTGTCCATGACCTGAATGGGCAAGGAGACTATTCCCAGCCTAGAGCCTCCAAGAAGGAGCACAGCCCTGCAGACACCTAGACTGGAGCCCTGTGAGACCTGCATCATATTTCTGTTCTCTAGAACCCTAATATAATAAATCTGTGCTGTAGCAGGCCTTTAAGTTTGTGGTATTTTTGCTAAAGGATCAATAAGAAACTTATACACATAAAGGTTTTGTACAAATACATGTTAAATTTCCATATGGATAAACTAGCTTAAACAATATGGGCCTGTGTGTGTGTTAAGGCATTTTTCCTCAATAAGTGACATTTAGACTCCTAATTTAAATGTGAATTACCTTTTAAATAAATAAAGAAGGGCCATAGAGAATGCACTCCAGGGATTGTTTGAGTGTCCTAGGTAAATGGGTGAACATTACACTTTCCTAGAACTAAAAAGCAACTAGTATGGCTGACCCAACTGATTATCTATAATAATAAAAACATAATATGCTAATTAGACCAGACATCTTTTCAGAGGTCCTTCCTTCTGTACAAAGCCACAGCAGAAGGGGCTAGGCAGAGGCTCCAGCCACAGTGTTGGCTGGCAGGGACCGAGGCCAAGACCCTTGCACAAATTTTGTGCATCGGGCTTCTAGTCTATATATAAAAGTCTAAGCAACTATTCAACTGTTCAGCTATTTGACCAGTACCTATGAAGCACATTCGCCACCAAGAGGCAGATGCTTAACTCACAGGCATGGAAACATGGAACAGTCTGATGAATCTCAGAGGAAAGGGGGTAGGGGGGGAGGGCGGAAATAGATTAACTAAAGATCTTATATGCATACTAGAGGCCTGGTCCATGGATTCATGCACCTGTGGGGTCGGTCCCTCTGCCTGGTCTGCAGGGATCAGGCTGAAACTGGCAGTCCAACATCCCTGAGGGGTCCCGGATTGTGAGAGGGTGTAGGCCAGGCCGAGGAACCCCACTGGTTCACAAATCCATGCAAAGGGCCTCCAGTATTCAATAAATAATAACCTAAATTTTAATCATATGTCTCAAGTTCTAAACATTTCTGTACCTTTTATTCCTTCCTTCATGTACTTTTATCATGTTCAATTTTCATGAAAATTGGGCAGGGGATGGATTGGAGGGGGTCAATGGAGGGACAAGGGGAACATAATAATTTCAATGACAAAGAATTAAAAAAAACAAACAAGTCAAAATCCCATAAAGATCAAAGCAAAAAGAGAAAGAAGAGTAGGGTAGAGAATATATTATTATCATGTTTATGTTGCTTTTAAATAACTTATTTACCAATAGAATTACATAATGTAAATTCTAAGAAGAATCTGAGAAATAATTTAGAACAGTTCCTCTTCATGGAGATAAGCAATCAGAAGTAGAGAATACAAAAATGGACTTTGCCAAATATTATGTTATTAGTTAATGTCAGACTGGTAAGAAACTTCTCTTCTGATTTCAGTTTTGGTGTTTTATTTCAGCCAGTTGTCTATACGTCTACCTCTTTTTAAACTTCCTGTTAGCACATATTCATCTCTCCTACCCATTCCTCCCATGCACTGTTGTTGTTTTATTGTTAAAAATAAAGCAAAATTATTCAATTTAGTCTCTACAACATTGCTTCTTTGATCTCTTGTGGCAACTTGTTCATCCTATAAACATACACATTGAGTCTTTCTCACCTACTAAGTGAATTACTTTGGGGTGCAATTATAGAACAGAAAAAAATGCTGCTCTAAATGTTGACTGAAAGAAAAGAACTAATCTTTGTAATTAAACTGATTTTTTTTCTAAGAGTTTGCTTCCTCAGACCAGGGCTTCCTACTGTTAAAAGGGAGATTACTTTAGAGGTATTCTGGGGATCTGAAGTCTCCTCTCAGATGCATTGGAACCCACAGCGTTTTCCACGCATGGCCCCAGGGACAGCTTTGCTTTTGAACAGACGCTAATGTTTCATGCAGTTTCGCTGTAGATATGGTAATGAAACAATTTTATTTAACTTTAGTCTAAAAGGGAGACACAACCTGCACCACTTGATAATGTTCACATTGAAACTGCCTTAAGGGTAGGAAAATTCACACAGTCTAAAGTTGTTTAAAATTTACAAAGTACTTAAAATATCATTTTGGGAATAAAAATGGTCTTCACTTTTATCTGTATTTGATGAGAAGTTTTAATCATCCTAACCATATTGTAATTGGCATGGCAAAGACAAGTGATCTTGTTTTATTGGCTTTCTGTTTGTGTATATCTTTTTTTTTCAAAGTAGCAATGTCTGATAAGAAGCACGCATATCTTAAAATGATCAGATGTCATAACTGAGGAACTGCAAAGTATTACAAGAAGTGACCTTTTCGATGCAATTCTTTATAAACCGGTTCAGGGAGAAGTGTATCTTGTTGAATTTGTGGTTTCGTGACTGATGTTCACATTCCTTGGATCAGAAAATAGTGAATATAGACTGTCCTCCAAAGTTGCATTGCTTTCTTTTTATAGCCCTGGCTAAATCAAAGAATCCAGAAAACCCTGGTGCAGTCTATAGCTCTTGTCAGTGAAAGGAATTCTAGGGACAAAATAAGGCATGTTTAGGGAGTCTTAGAAATAAAGAGGGTCCATGGGGGAGAAATGCCTATGTGAAGGACATAGATATCCCTGGCCTGAGCATTCAAAGCAGTTATAAGGTAGATCAAAAGCAGCCATGAGCCGTGCAGCTTGGCGATGCCAAAATGCTTGTCTTACTTGTACAAAAGCTAGAAAAAGACCACAGGATGAGGAGGGAGGAAGACAAACTTTCACAGAGGATAGTGAAATGCTTATAAATGACAGAAAGAGTAGATAGAGAAATGTAACAAGATAAGGGGGGGGGGGGAGAGGGACACCAAGTGGACTTAAAAACTAATACTATGTAGCAAAATGACCAATGAGGAGAGCATGGGGGTCTTAAATTAATGAAAGATCCAATTAGGAAGGGTCAGGTTCAAACAAAGCTGCAACATATATAAACTGGAAACAAAGAGGCATGAGAGAGGATTTTTTTTTTACTTTGAGAGAGAGAGAGAGAGAGAGAGAGAGAGAGAGAGAGAGAGAGAGAGAGAAAATGCTTTTCCCATTTGGAAGCCCCTCCCAAGAGGGTTCCTTTTGGAGACACCCTTCCCCAGATGGAGTTTTTATCTGCTTCCAATAAACTTTGACATTTTTATTAAAGAAATCTTTTAGTACACAAATTTATTCTTCATCTTTGTTAGACAAAAGCCTATAAGAAGAAGTCTATACCCTGAACCCCACGTTTAATTATTTATCAACTATTATGGCTACAGGCCAATTGTAAGGAGACCAAACAGGCTTTCATTATATTACTAGAGCCTTAGTGCAAGGATTCATGTACTGGTGGGAGCATGACCTGCAGAGATGGGCCCACTGTGGGAGTAGCTGTTCATCCTGGTCAGCCAAACAGCACTCCCACTGTGGGAGCACACTAACCACCAGGGGGCAGCTCCTGCATTGATCATCTGCCCCATAGTGGTCAGTGCTCATCATAGCGACTAGTCAACCAGTTGTTCTGCCACTTGGTTGCTGGGCTTTATACACACACACACACACACACACACACACACACACACACACACACACACAATAGAGGTCCGGTGCACGAAATTTGTGCATGGGGAGGTGTGTCCCTCAGCCCAGCCTGCACACTCTCCAATCTGAGACCCCTTGAGGGATGTCAGACTGTCTGTTTAGGCCCAGTCTTACTGGGATTGGGCCTAAACTGGCAGTCAGACATTCCTCTCACAATCCAGGTCTGCTGGCTCCCAACCTCTCACTGGCCTGCCTGCCTTTCTGATTGCCCCTAACCATTTCTGTCTGCCAGCCTAATTATCCCCTAACTACTCCCCTGCTAGCCTGATTGATGCCTAACTGCTCCCCTGCCAGCATGTTTGCCCCTAACTGCCCTCCCTTGCAGACCTGGTCACCTCTAAATGCCCTTTCCTGCAAGCATGTATCCTCTCCAACTTCCCTCCCTGCAGGCCCAGTTACCCTCAACTTCCTTCCTCTGCCAGCCTGGTCACCCCTAATTGCTCTCTTCTGCAGTTTTGATCACCACCAACTGACCTCCCTTGCAGGCCTGGTCTCTCCCAACTGCCTTCCCCTGCTGGCCATCTTGTGATGACCATCTTGTGTCCACATGGGGACAGCCATCTTTGAGCACATGGGGGCAGTCATCTTGTGTGTTGGAGTGATGGTCAATCTGCAAATTACTCTTTTGTTAGATAGAATACACACACACACACATCCATATATACATATATATACATATATATATTTAAATATATTTTTATTGGTTTCAATGAGGAAGGAAGAGGGAGAGAGAAATATCAATGATGAGAGAGAATTATTGATAGGCTGCCTCCTGCATCCTCCCTACTGAGGACTGAGCTTACAACCCAGGCATGTGCCCCGACTGGAATCAAACCATGACCTCCTGGTTCAGATGTCGATGCTCAACCACCGAGCCATGCTAGCTGAACCCAAACTGGCTTTAAAAAAAAAAACAACTTCCAATTTTCTTTATTTGGTACCAAATACTTAATGACCTATTCATATTTATAGCCTAGTTTCCATTAGCTTCTGATTGTGTTCTATCAAATACTCAAATTTCTACTGTTTGCTAGTGGTGATGTCTAAATTTTTCTCAGTCATATGAATCAGCAGAGGCTCCTGAGAGGGCCTGGAGGATAGGATATGATCATGTAACGAGGCGAACCCTGGGGAACAAACTGCATTTTACTATGGAAACTGGTAAAGCAAACAAAACAACAGGTGGGACTCTACCAGGCAAACATGAGGAGTTTAAAGAAGGGATTATTATTTATGTTGGTGGCCAGGGTTAGGGAAGATCATGAGAGATGTTACTATTCTAAGGAAAGAAGTGTTGAGAGGCAAAATATGGTTTAACCCAAAGAAAGAACAGGAGCTGGAGCTTTAGAAAAGGTGACAGATAAGAGCTTTAGAGCTCGCTAGAAAAACAAAGCCACTGGCCACCTTGACCTTAGACCAGCCTTTTTCTCTTCTGCCAATTCTCCCACTAGCCGAACTTGGTAAGTCCAGAGATCAAGGGATCCTATTGATTTAGTCCATACATTTAGCATCTTAATCATTCCTCAGGATGGGGAAAGGTGGAGACCAGGTCTTAGAGGGAAATAAAAATATTCTCCATAGGAGGAATATGATTTACCACTCTCAGTGTTTCACTTTTTTCTCTCTCTCTGCTCTGTCTATTGTGTTGTGGAAAGAATTATATGTTTGGACAGGCGGAATGAAAAACGGATGCTTTGTGTCTCTGGGGGTTTGGCTTGCCCAGGGAGAGTGTGTTCTGTGCTTTTTGTTGCTTTCTGTGCTGGTCTCGATCAGTAGGTATCCTGCCCACGTCTGCCTAGTTCTGGTTTAGAGGGTGTGTTTTGTTTTCCTGCTAGTCTATGTCCTTCTACCTGGATTTATCCACAATAAAGGAAACATTTTTGCCTTGATATTAACTGTTTATTTTATAGCTTAGCATGTTCATGACCTTGGGAGAAAAAAACACAATACTCTGTGTTGGGGGTCCTCTAGGCTTCCCTAGTCCATAACTCCACTGCCTTAATCATTTAGCCTTCTCAACAGAAAATGTAACCCGTTTTCTTCTTTGCTAGTAGAACTAAAAAATGGTTTGCCATGAGCTTGAAATGAAGCAGCGACAGAGATATGCAGTCTGCATGCTTTCCTCACAGCACAGAGGAGCCTGCACCGGCTGCCCCGGAGGGCTCCTCTGTTCTCTGCAGACCTGTTTACCTTGCAAGCGTCATCACTAAGAGGAAGTGTGATAGCCTGAGGAAGGCAAGGGACAGACCATACTATGGGCCAATTCCTAAAATATTGAAAAACATGTTCAGAAATATTTGGAAAGTGCTATGGAGCAGATGATTTTTAAAAATATGTACTTTTTTTTTTTTTTTGCAGAGAGGAAGGGAGAGGGATAGAGAGTTAGAAATAGCAATGAGAGAAAAACATAGATCAGCTGACTCCTACATACCTCCTATTGGGGATGTGCCACAAACAAGGTACATGCCCTTGACTGGAATCGAACCTGGGACCCTTCATTCCAAAGGCTGGCACCCTATCCACTGAGCCAGACTGGTTAGGGCAGAGCAGGTGATTTTTACAAATAAAGTGTGTGAAGGCTTGGGTATCTCTAAATTATCTCGCTTAATATTCTTGTATTGGGTCAGAAGCAGAAATTTCATCCAGCCCTGTTCCGTTCTTTCCTGTTATGGGGCAAATAATTTAAAAAGCCATATTTATATGTCTCAGTTAATCTTTAGTATTTGATATAGTCCTAAATTTTTCTCATTTTGAAGATTAAATGATATATTGTGCATCCTTTTTAACTATAGGATCAATTAATTTTGTCAAAAATGCATAGACCCATGTAACCTTCCACAACATTTAGAATACACAACTTTTATATTATCTCAAAAATGTCCTTATTTCTATTTCTAGTCCATAGGTCCCCATTCTGAGGCCAGTGAGCTTCTTTCTGTCACTATAGGTTGGGTTTGCCTGTTTTATAATTTCATATACATGAAATAAAGTTGTACAAATTTTTTTTGCCAGCATCAGCAAATTACTTTTGACATTCATTCATATTGAGTGTATCAGTAGTTTATCATATTATTGCTGAAAAATACTTCCTTTGTAGAAATTTATTAGAATTTATCTATTCTCATACTGAGGGACATTTGTGTCATTTCCAGTTTTTGATCATTATGAATAAAATTTTAAGAACTTTCAGAAACAACCAGTTTGTAGATACATAATTATCATTCCTCTTTGGTAAGCGCCGAGGAATAGAATGGCAGTATTATGGAATAAGGGTGGATTTAACTTTATAGAAATGGAAAAGCAGTTTGCCAATGTGATTGAACAATTTTATAATCCTACCAGCAGTTTGTGAAAGTCCTGGAGGTTTAACAAATTCATCAACACTTGATATTGTTAATGGCTAACATTTCAGCCATTTGAAATGGATGGTTAATGATATTGACTCCCACCTATTTTTAACATTTATGAAACTGTTCTTTATACTTATGTAAAACATTTTCTAAATTAATTGTTATGTGCTATACTGATTATTTATGCAAAATGTTACTGTGTGAATCAATGCTTCATTTTAATTATGGTAATTTTCAAAATTAAACTCATCTTCTTACATTTCTTGGTTCCATTTAAGAAAGAGTTACAACTTATTTAGCACTTACTATATCTCACACACTCTTCTAAGTCAACACAAATTAACTCAATTATTAAAACAAATTATTATAGGGAAATTAAGAAAGTTGACTAAAATTCCAGTCAAAAAATGTTGGAACTGAGATTTTTGACCAGCCTATTTTATAAAACCATCCATTCCATTAGACATATTATTTTTATTTTTACTTGTTTTTTTTCCCTCAAGTCTTTTTATGTGTGTGCCAGACTTCAAGTTGTATAAATGATGACACAGAGATTAAAAATGAAAAAAGAAGATAAGGAAGGAATAAGATTAAAGAGAGCAGTTGATTTCCTGTAAATGTATACCATGTATATATTTATAATATCTTCAAAAATAAATCTGACATAATTTCAGCTTACTTTGATTTACAATGGAGCTTCTTATTGGGAAGATATAGATGGCTTTATTTTAAATAGAACAGAAAAATACAATTAACAAGTATATAATATTTAAAAATTAAGCAAATGGATTCCTATACATAAGATCAAATTTATGTCTTTTCTAAGTGTATGCTCAAATTAAAGAAAACTAACTTTAAACAAAAACTAGACCTCAGAATATAAATTATAGGTGTCTCTTCAATTTTTAGAGCAATGTGTAAGGGGGAAGAAAAAGTAGCTAAAGAAAATTTCTCCATGCGGAAACATGAAGAGTAATGAATCCATGTGCCCTTAGCATTTATGAGTTTATCATAATTATAAACATGTGCATGCCTTGCCATGATTACTTTGTAGTCAGTAGGGTCATCAACAATTTAAGCTGTATAGAAAATGCATTGACACTTTACATAAAAAAGCAAGTGAGAGAAGCTTTAGATATCTGTGGATACAAACTTAAAGGTTTGGGGGAAATAAGCCATATTCCACTCTGGAAATTCAAAGAAGTTTTGCCTGTTTTTTTGTTCATTTGTTTTTGCCTTTCGCTTTGTGTTTCTGGGTTCTGACACCCTCGGTCAGCAGTAGTTTAAGTGATACCCTCCCTTCTTAGAGGCAGGAAGCTTTTTGGAGGCAGCAGAGTGTACAAGTTATGTAAGTTTCCATTTCTACAATGGCTACGGACACTGAGCTTGAATAGCAGGACTTAGTCTGACGTAAAACTGTCCTTTACAAGATTCAGCTCTCTGAGTCTCCCAGGAGGATCGCCGCTGTGTTAATGGTAGTGTTTCAAATCTGAGAACCGCCAACCGCCCATCCCCACCCCTCAGGGCTGTCTCATAACTGCTGTGCTCTGATTTCAGACACACGCCACCGAGAAAACAAGAACATTGTTCTGTTGGCAGCATTTGCCTCATCTGAAAATGGAAAAATTAAAATTGTAAAACATTTAGCTGACATGCGCTAAGCACTTACTCACAGTTCCAGGTACTCTGCTAAATGGTGTGTGTATCTTATTTACTCTCCCCCAGAACCACTGCATGGAGAAGAAGCTGAAGTTCTCAGAGGAAAATTAATCATTAAAGATCATACAGCTAGCAAGTCGCAGAACTGGGATTAGAATCCAAGTCCCTTTCTGATTTCGAAACATGCAATCACTAGGCTCTGCTCCCAGAATAAAGGGGATACTCACTTCATGTTTCAATTAGGTTTATCTTTAAAATGTACATTTGGTCATTCACTCTTGAGATATCATAACAGTAAAGAAATGTGTATATAGTACCCTAGAATTTGTGTAAAAATGCTTTTGCTCCACAGTTTTCTCCTTCTCTCTCTCTCTCTCTCTCTCTCTCTCTCTCTCTCTCTCTCTCTCTCTATCTCTCTATTTCTATCTCTATCTTTTGCTAATCTTCTATCATCCATATATCTGGTTATTTATCTCCACTTTGTCCAGTAAGCCTTCCAAAAGAAGAATTTGATTTTTCATAAAGTCTCACTAAAAATGTATCCTCCTCACTACACACCTTTATTGCATATGGTTTCAGAGAGGTTGTAAAGCACTGCACCTTCCTCCCCTGCTTGTCCCAGGGGACAGCCAGTCCTGCAGATAATAGCCTTCACCACAATCACACCAATTGGCCAATCATGGCGCTTCCCTTTTTACATATACAAAGCCTGGATTTGGGAAATTCTCACTTCTCTGGGGACCACAACAAACCACAACAAACAAAACAAAACAAAACAAAACACGAGGTGATGCAAACATAAACCTTGACCGTTCTGTGTTCATGCCTGCTACCTCCTCCTCACTGGAGCAGAAGGAAACTAATTTGCAGTGCCTAAGAATCAGCTTAACACAGATAGAAAAATACTCCATTTATTCGAGTTGACATATATTCATTAGTCTCTTATGATTGCTGTAACAAATACCACAATGTGGGGGCTTGAAATAAGATACATTTACTTTCTTACAGTGCTGAGGACCAGAAATCTGAAATTGGTGTTTTCAATGATATGCTTTCTTTGAAACCTAGAAGGGAATCCTCCCTTTCCTCTTCTCATCGTCTAGTTTCCTAGAAACCTCTGGCATCCCTTTGCTTGGAGCTGCGTAACTCCATCTCTGCCTTCATTATCTCATAATACTCTCTGTGTGCATCTTTCTTCTTATAAGGACACCAGTCATATTGAAACAGGGACTCATCCTATATCAGAAGGACATTGCCTTAACTCATTACACCTGAAGTGACTCTGTTTCCAAGTAAGGTCACATTATGAAGTGCTATGGACTTCAACGTCTGTTCCCTTTAAGAAAGTGGGGGGCATAGTTCAACCCACAACATGGGGCAAGGAAAAGAAGGGATAGAGATAATATATATAAATATTTGAATCTCAAGGTCTTTTGTCACCCTAATCCTGAACATCCCAGATACAATAGCTGAAACATTATATGTGTCTATTTTTCATAACCTGTACAACCTTATTACCTCTGCTATATTATAAACTCCTTGAGGACAAACGTACCTAAGCTGGTATTTGAACTCTGGGAACATTGTTGGAAATAAGAGCAGATTTAGAAATGGACAAGCTGGAGTTGAGTTTTAAATCCACCATTATAGTAATTATACCCTTAGACAAGCCACCCAAACTCTGTCAGATTCCGCCCACTCCTGTGTCAACGGGGTCACCCCGGTGCCTTCCTCTGCTCTGGAGCTACAACAAACTATTGCAGTCTGGGTGGCTTAAACAACAAGTGCTTGTCTCATCGTTCTGGACACCAGAGTCTAAGACTGAGCCCTGGCAGATTTGAGTTCTGGTGAGAACCAACTTCCTGACTGACAGATGGCCACTTTCCTATTGAGTCCTCACATAGTGGAAAGAGCGTCTGTATTTTTTTTATTTGGCTAGTTTATTAGAAGTAAAATAATCCTAATATGGCTCCTTTACCTCTCTAATTACAGGCAATCCTATATGTTTATAACCAATAAACTCTGCCTTTTTGCAGAGGCAATCACTTTTTGTGAAATGTAAGCTATGATTTAATGATCTACCCTGGGTCCTAGATTAAGGTGTTGTATTAATGCATGAACCTTTTACTTATATATATGCTCCCTCAAGGTCCTGTTACCTTGAGGAATGGCACCTATGCCTTACACCTCTACCCCTTTAACTCTCCTGGCGAATAATCTTACTGAATTTGTTTTGGGGGTGATTATCCTTGCTTAGTTTAGGGCTTCTAACTATTCAAAAGCCGTCTAGTATCAAATAATGTAAGGCAATTTATTAAAAATACAGTCTCTCTTTCCCAGTCTCCTTCCTATAGAACAGGGGTGGGGAACCTTTTTTTTCTGCCGAGGGCCATTTGGATATTTATAACAGCATTCACGGGCCATACAAAATTATCAAGTTAAAAATTAGCCTGCTATATTTGGTCATACATTTAACTAACTCACACCGAATGCCTTCACAGAGCCAGACCAATTAATTTTGCAGGCCTTCTATGGCCTGCAGACCATATGGTCTCTACCCGTGGGGAATCCTATGTAATAAAACCCTAATATGCAAATCTACCAAGCAGTGGAATGACTGGTCACTATGAACTGGACACCAGGGGGCAGACGCTCAATGTATGAGCTGCCCCCTGGGGGTCAGTGCTCTCCCACAGGGGGAGCACCGCTCAGCCAGAAGCCAGGATCACAGCTGGTGATGGCAGCAGCGGTGGCAGAAGCCTCTGCCACAGCACTAAGGAGCAGCAAGCCAAGTGGTAGGGAGCAGCAAGCAGGCGGGCCAGTAGGGAATGAGGTGTCCTGAGTTGCGAGGGTCCTCAGGCCAGGCTGAGGGACAGCCCCTTCCCCTGCCCCAGTGCACAAATTTTGTGCATTGGGCCTCTAGTAGAATAATAATTTCTGAGCTAATTTATGGAACCCATTTATATTTTATCAGTTTTGCAATGATCAATATTGGCAGGCAATAGCATGGGTGTACTTCATGGCATCATATACATTAAGTAAAAGAAACCCAGCTCAAAAGGCCACATACTGTATGGTTGTAATTACATGACCTTCAGGAAAAGGAACAAATTATAGAGACCGAAAACAGATTGGTGTTTGCCCAGGACTGGCGTAGTGGGGAGGCATTAACCACAAGGGAGCAGGAGGACATGGCTGGAGGCTGAGGAGAGTGTAGTTCCCACTGTTCTATATCTGAATTGAGCTGGAGGTTAGATGACTGTCTTCATTCGTGAAAACCCATACAACTACAAACACAGTCACCGTCACAGGAAGTACAATATGCCTCAACCTAAAGAATTTTTCTATTTTCCCTTGTAACCACTGGATTTAATGTTGCTGCTACATACTTTGACCCAGATAATTTAAAATTATTGTATTCAATGTTAAGTCATTCTGGTTACCTTAGAAAATGCCTTTCATTTTCATTTTGAATGATGTCTTCTTTCATGCTTTCACTTTTCCTGATAACAAAATTGTAACTCATGTTTTAGTTTTGCTTAAGACTTTCCTCATATCTCACTGTCTGTAACTTCATATTCAATGCTACAGAATTGCATCCTTTCATGCATGCCTCTTGTATTCAACATTGAATTGGGAATATTTACATACCCACTATACAATTCTTATTCTTTTCATAGGTTAAGTTTCATACCTTTCCCACACTGATTGTTATAAGAGGAAATATGTAGAATCATATTTCTTCTTTGTGGCAGATTTAACCCAGGAAAGTGGGAAAATGATGAATATATCACTTGAGGGCTTTCTTCATGACTAAAATAACCTGCAGGTCTATTTTTTTCCTAGCAGTTAAAAATACAGAAAAAAAAACACCCTCTATCTGTGCTGCTAAAATTACCTATACCCATTTGATTGTCCCCCTAAATGCATTTGACAGTGTTGATGATGTGTGAGAGAGATGGCTATAGCTGGGGGCCTCAGAGATTTCTGAAAATAATACCCTGATAGGAAGGAGAGGCCCATATTTAGCTACATGGGCCCCAAACACACATTTCATTTTGTGCATGCAGAAGAGCCATATGCTTCAGTGAATGCAATGATGAATTGTAAGCCACCCATTGTCAACAAGCTCCAGTGAGGAGGCAGGAGGAAAAGAGAAGTTGGTACAAATCAATGTGCAAGGCTGAAATAAATGAAACCGACCATGCTTTCGTTTTCTATCTAGTTTGTATTTAATTTCTCATAGAAGTCTATATTTAAGGAGCTTATTGTTATTTGTGTTCTATTTTTGACTTGGTTTTTAGAAAAGCATGAATAGGTTGTGCCATCATTCTAAGTATTGCAATTAATCTTATATTGTGCTTCTCTAGAATTTGATCAGTTATTTTGTATGTAGCTACAAGTGACTGGCCTTTAAATGTGTAATAAGTAATTGTTTTCATTACACTGTGAGATTTTTCTCTGATGCCAGATTACTAAAAATTAATATTTAAAAGATTGTGACTTTATGAGACTACTATAATGGATAAACTAATATTGTTCTCTTATAGCTATAGTTATGATACAGTAATTTTGCCAATTCACTGTGTATATTCAACGTTTTACACAAAATTAAAGCGAGGCTTACATGACATTTGCATGGACTTTAGGTCTATTCACTAAAAAGATTCCTAAAGTCCAAGGATCAAAGCAAGAAAAAATAAAACTCAAAGGAAAGAAAATATTCTAGCATAAAAAGATATATTGGCTTATCCTATTATGTTTTATTATTTATCCTTTCTTCTCTTTAGTTTTCTGAATAAAATATGCAAAGTGTCCCAAAAAATGTAGACATACATTATCAGCTGATAGCTCAAATGATGTTTCTTTCTTTTCAGATTTAATCCATTGCAATTAATAATTATTTAGTGTGTATGTATTTTGGGGGCACCTTGTACTTGCAGATATTAATTAGAATAAAGTCTATATTTAAAATAAACTGACAATGAAAAGATTTCCAGTTGAAAAAATTCCGCTATTCTTCTTATGAATATCCTGTAATAGTATTAAATTTATAAGTCATAGCCATATCTAAGTTAATCAACTATCTAAATGTTTCCAGTTCAATTATACCAAATATTTGACATCTTTAAATACAATCAGTTAAAAAAGAAATGGGACATTAAATGGTAAAAATGTTATATATAAAATATTAAGATTGGGGAAGAAAACAAGGGGAAAAAAGATTTGAAGATGTTTGGTAGATCTGTACAGGCAATACCCCAGAGGGAAACATCTGGATGGCTGGCACTGTGCCATATATACCTTTTTTTTTTTCAGTAATTTCCCTACTAGAGTGCGTGAAAATGCAGCTGCTAAAATTAGTCAGTGTAGAAATTTTGGCTATTGGATATTAACTGAAGATCACATATACAAATGAAGTGGCATAACATTAAATATTATAAACAGAATATCCAGCCACGATAAAATATTTTATCTATTGTTATAGTGGAATAGGAAGCTATTCAAAAGAGAGGGAAGGTAGTTTTTTGTTTTGTTTTGTTTTGTTTTTTGTTTTTGTTTTTTTGTTTGTTTGTTTGTTTTTTGCTAGAGTGAGAGGATAGGCTAAATGGCTGCCAATGTTTTCATGGAAAAATATCTTAATCTTAATGCCTTTAGAAATTTCAGGGACATTCTCTGCTGCTTGAATTAGGTTTGAGGTAGCATGCTTCTTATTCCTATGATGACAATAGGAGTTTTCACAAAGATCTGCTGAGTTTTTATGACACACGCAGAATGACAGAGGCCAGTCTCTGACTTTATCAGTGCTCTGAGTTCCTAGGAACCTTTTGCCACCAAAGAGGGAGACCAGGAAATCAGTGATAATAGGCAGAGCGGGCATGCAGGCACCGTAGCATGGGACTTGGTTAGTACCTTGGAAATCCATTGCCATGTTTGTGTAAGGCCAATGTTTGGCAAACTCATTAGTCAACAGAGCCAAATATCAACAGTTACAATGACTGAAATTTCTTTTGAGAGCCACATTTTTTAAACTTAAACTTTTTCTAACGCCACTCTTCAAAATAGACTAGCCCAGGCTGTGGTATTTTGTGGAAGAGCCACACTCAAGGGGCCAAAAAGCCGCATGTGGCTCGTTTGGTGTAAGGCCATAAATCACATAACAAAGTACCCTGGAGATTCTAAAGCACCCATTTAGGAGACTAAATATTACTTTGTAAAGTAGAGGTTAGCTCAGGAATTTCCTAACTGTCAAGAACATTCCTTAGCATGAAAGGTAATCTACAATATTTTCATGCTGTTGTTTTTCCTTCCTTACTTGGGATTAGAATTATATTGTGCGATCGGAAGGTCCGCTCCCTACTTTCACACAGGTATTTCTCCTAATAAATTCCTTTGACATTAATCCCTTTCTGGCATCTGCTTTTCTGAGGATCTAGACCAACGGTTCTCAATCTTTTTTTTGGCCATTCTCCACCTAAGCATCTCTGAAATCCTGATTGTTCCCTCTCCCCCCCCCCCGCCCCCTGCCCCGTCCCTCTGTGACATGAAATTTTTATTATTCAAAAAATGAACTTCTCCTTATGTGGAGGAGCCCTAAAAGGCCATTGACTTCGTCTAAACAAGCTTCCAAACAGCATGACAACCATGAAAGAGAAAAATAAAAGAACAAAAGGCCCTAACCAATTTGGATCAGTGGATAGAGCATTGATCTGCAGACTCAAGGGTCCCAGGTTCGATTCTGGTCAAGGGCATGGACCTTGGTTGTGGGCACATCCCCAGTAGGGGGCGTGCAGGAGGCAGTGGATTGATATTTCTCTCTCATTAATGTTTCTAACTCTCTCTCCCTCTCCCTTTCTTTCTGTAAAAAAATCAATAAAATATATATGTTTTAAAAAAAGAAAGGACAATTGAAATATTGAGGAATAAATCGATTAATATTAAGTGATATGAAAAAATAGCAAATAAAGTTTTAAAACATATAACAGAAAACTGAAATGCACAAATATGTCACAATATATATTTGTATACTGTATATAAAGTTCTAGAAACATAAAAATGCAAAAAATTCACTATTAATAACTCATTCTTGAATTGCTCCCTTTAAAAATCAAATATCCGCCCCTCCCCCCCCCCATTTGGGGCATGTACCCCATGTTGGGAACCACTGATCTAGACTAATGGTCTAAAATTATGGTTTTTGTTTCTAAAGAAGAAATGGAAATTTGTTGCAACTCAATAATATTATATATTTTCCAAGAAATTCTACTCAGTGATATCAGACAATTGGTTTTATTTTCCCTTATAAGCCTCTCTGAAGATTTATAACATGCAAGAGAAGAAACTCTTTATATCAGGATTATTACTACTAATTTCACCTGGTACTATTATTTGAAATGCATTAGTGTAAACATATTCACACACAGAGAGAACCACATACATTTTACCAACAAATTAAGTGAAGACTATTAGTGGAATATTTCAGTGTAGATAAGTAATATGGATTGGGATTTTATCATTGAAGTGAGAGAGACCTCAGAGATCAGGTATACTTTCTCATTTCAAGTCATATTAATATAATAGCCAGACAACTGAATAAGATCACCTGAATAAAACAGCTTGCTAGTTGTGAAAATAGAAAATATATATTGAGCATCTACTATGTATAAGGCACTCTACTATTGTTACTTACATGAACTTTATAACATTTAAACTCCAAAGCATTCCCAATGAGGAAGATAATTAAGGAATCACTACTTAATTATTAGGAACATACAATTCAAAGTGATTTAGGTGACTTGCCTTGGGTTCCACATTAGGAAGGGCCAGACTCTGGTTAACTCACATTTCTCAAGTAAGGCTGAACAGAGTCTTTGCCTGATGTTCTCGACTCTTAAATAACCCCATTTGATACATTTTTAAAAAATGTTCTTTAAAACTCTCATTTTAAATGCACAGCCATTTTTTGTCACTTTATTCCACTGATAGTATCCATTTTCATTTAAATAGGGGGGATATATAAGATTTGTCCAATAAATAAATACTATTTCTCTTCTTTGCAGAACTTGACCATGACATTCTGTGTATCAACATGTTTCCTAAGCAACAAGATCCTTTGTTATGTTTAAGTAGAAACAGGCATACATGATTATACAATAATGATGTATTTATTCTTGAAAACTGCATAAATAAAAGGCAATGTATTACTTCTTTAGATATTGATGTTCTTGTGTGAGTAAAGGTTTATTAATGTTGTTAAATTCTCATTTTTAAAAAGTGTTAATATGGCCCACAATATTATAGAACTTAATGAGATAAAACCTATTGTTTTAAATAGATAATATAGGCAAACATGTCTTTACTTAGTTGTCACAACATGCTATGAATATAACAGCTTTCCATTTTACATATATACATCTATATCTATCTATATATCTCTATATATCTCTATATCTATGTATATCTATAATTTATATATGTATTGATTGATTTCAGAGGGGAAGAGTGAGGGAGTGAGAGATGCAAACGTCAATGATGAAAGAGAATCATTGATCGGCTGCTTCCTACATGCCCTACACTGGGGACGGAACTCACAACCTAGGCATGTGGCCTGACTGGGAATCTAACCCTGACCTCCTGGTTCATAGATGAACACTGACCACTGAGCCATTCCATCCAGGCAACAGCTTTAATTTTATGCCACTCCACTTTTATATCAAACTACAGGCACAGTGTATGAATTTGTGCACCAGTAAGGTCCTTCTGCCTGGCCTGCAGGATTAGGCTGACACCAGTTCTCTGAGATTCGCTGAGGGGTCCCAGATTGCAGGAGGGTGCAAACCAGGCCGAGGAACCCCACCAGTGCATAATCAAGGCTGGGGAGGGATGTGGGAGGTTAGAGGGCTCCAGAGCACACACAGCCCATCTTGCTCAGTCTCGATTGGCCGGGCCCCAGCAGTAAGTTAACCTACTGGTTGGAGCATCTGCCCACTGGTGGTCAGTGCACATCATAGCGAGCAGTTGAGCAGCCTTAGCATATCATTAGCATATTACACTTTGACTGGTTGAATGGACGATCAGTTACAAATAGCATTGCATATACTAGTACAGACATGAGATAGCTGCTGTGATTAAAAAAGTCCTTCATGAATCTCTAAGTTCTTAGTCCACAGTTTTATTCTTTTCTGAAACCTCTCATTAAATTCATTTGCTGGTTTATCTTGAAACTATGAACAAACAAGTATACCAAAATTCTAAAGTGTGTACATCATTCTCACCCATACCAGAGCTATTGCATCACACTACTATTTCTGATTTTTTTTTACCTGTATGCCACTCAGCAAATGTCCCAATATTAAACCACACATGGTATAGAAACAGCTTCCCAGCAACTCTTTAATTAATCTGCCAAGAGACTGACATAATGTGTTGTCATAGGTGAAAACTAAAGAGAATGTGCAGTGCAAAATCCCCTTGCAGCCTTTGTTCAGCAAAAAGAATGTTACAACGAAGCAAGTGTGTGTGAATGTCTGTGTTCTGAGCAAAGTTCCCAGTGGAGATTTAAAATGAGGCTTCTGTTATGTGACATCTTTGTTAAGGTAGTCAGCACGATTCCAAAATCCTCACGGAGTCTTACAACTGTCCAAACCTGACTCCTTATGGCCCATCAATATTCATATTTCATAATCATTCACACCCAATGAGAAACACATGATTTTTTTCTTTGTGTCATATATTAGACTCGCTATATAATTGGTTGTTTATTTTACCTTCAAGCTATCCTTACAGGTACAGATAAATCATTGAAAAATAATAGCACAAAGGAAAAACAACAAAATCATTAAAAAGTCTTTCTTTACATATACTGTTATATTTATTGACAAATTTATGAGGTAGATACATTAGTTCCATATCACAGGCTCAGGCACTAAAATAATGCAATTTTTTAGGGATATACTTTAGTGGGTGATAAACCTAGAAATCATGGAATTCAAACATATATAACATATGAGGTATATAATTTTCATCATGTTTACATTGATATGAAGTTAACAACATTCATGAAGGCATGTTGTGATAATTATAAGAAACTAGGGGCTCGGTCACAAAATTTGTGCATTGAGGGTGTGGGTGATCTCTCAGCCCAACCTGCCCCCTCAATGGGGCTGATGGCTGGCTCTGCCCTGGCCACCTTGGCCCCACCCCCCCCAGCCCTGGCCTTAGTCCTGGCCACTGGCAACCACCCAGTGACCACCCAGCCCCTGAGGCCCTGTGGTTACTGGATGGCTCAGCCCCACTCCTCCAGCTCAGGCCTTACTGCGGTGACTGCCCAGCTCTGGGGGCACCCCGCACTTGCACCTGGGCCGCCTCAGCCCTGCCTCCTGGACTTAGGCCACTCCGCCCCTCGCATAGCAAGCACCTTGGTGGCCCCACCCCCCACCTCGAGTGCACCTAAGCAGCACTCCCCCATCTCAGGCCTTAGCCCTGGCAGCGACCACCCAGCCCCAGTGGCACCCCGCACTCTTGGCAGCCTTGCGTGCTCCACATGGCAGCTGCTTGGCCCTGCCCCCCTGTGGACCAGAAAGTCTTGGCCCCGCCCCCCACTCCTGATTGGCTTGAGGACGTGGCTGGTGAGCGTGGCTGGTTGGTGTTGCAAAAGTATGGTCAAATTTGCATATTACTCTTTTATTAGATAAGTTCAGAATTGCAAATTTTTCTCATGCAAGTCAATCTATATTTGTTCTTATAGCAAACATTTCAAGACCTTCTGACTCTTTGGATATAAATTATGCAATATGTACACCAATACACTCAATATTCTCTATTCTATATACCTATAAGAGACTTATGTCTTCACAAAGTCCATTATTTCTAGAAAATGCTATAAAGATGCTCTCTTGTTTTGGTATGCACTGTCCCTCATGTTACATTGCCACATACTTTCATTTTGCTTTGAATTCCTTGAAATCAATGCCTGAGATGACACATATTTAAAAATTTAAGAGTCAATGTCCACATTAGAAGTGACATCTTCCAAAGGTTTCATTCTTTAAATATCAGAGCATTTATCAATTCTATTCAGAAAGTACCATCTTCCTATGAGCTTGTACTTCCACCTATATAGCTTTTGACAATAGCTTCATGACAGTAACTATTTAATTTATAAGAGGAATTGCAAATACACCCAATGATACCCTTTGGCTAGCCAAAATAAGATGATGTAACATGGTATCATAAAAATCTCTGTGTATGTTTACATATGGAGAGAGAAATGTGTATCTGTAAATATCTATATATTCCCAGTATTAATCATGATTCCAAGAGAAGTAAGATATTTCAGCATGAAAAATTATCTTCAATCTTAAGAAAGCAGTTTTTACTTCTACTACAGGCCTCAGATTTTTACAATAACTCCTTATCTGAAGAGAATGTTTGCTTTACATTGCACAGATAAAGGGAACACTTAGTGGCTTTACAAAGAGAAAAAAATTATCAAAGCTGATTTTCAAGTCTTCACATCTTGAAATCAGAAAAAAAAAAGCTTGAAGACTTAACAGCAATATTAAACATTGCCTTCCTCCTTGAATAAGGGAGTGAATTTTGTTAAGGTTGAACTTCATCAGGAAATAATGGGTCTTTACTTGGCTGAAGGATAAAAGGGAAGGAACTATAACTATGTATTAGAATAAAAGTGTCAAGTGGAATAGTAAGTGCTTTGATCCTGTACCTGCATTTGTGTTTTCCCCTGCACAGCTAAACTTGCAATTGAAAAAGTTAGCTTTCAGTACTTTTAAAATGTTACTGATGTTTGTCTCAGAGATAATGAAAACACACACACACACAACCCTACTTTGATGAATATGGGGAAGCATTCTATTTTACAGTCTTAGTTGAGTAGATAGAAATGTTTAATTAGTTTGATCTTTGGGTAGCAATACCTGTTTTCCATATTTATCTAATATTTCAATTAGAATATTTCCAAGTTAAAAAAATGCACAACATATTTAAGCAGACCTTTCTTGCATTTAACAAAATGCAAAAATTAATGAATTGTATTTAATGACATGTAAAATTAATGAATGAAATGCAAGCCAAAATAAACCAACTTTCTGAGCCAATTGTAGGAGGAATAGACTAATCAGTGCCAATCCTTTGAGCTACTTTCTATTCCTCAGTGTTACTGCTAAAGACTATTGGGGGGTTCATCACAATCTGCTTCCATGTTCTTATTAAAACTCAAGAAAATCTGAAATCCATGCATTAGGTTATAACATATGCAACTCTTAGAAAATAAATGGAAATGAATATTTGATGTCTGAACTTCAGAGAGAAGTTATTGATATATAATTTGCTTAAAAAAAAAACTTCTACCTTAGGCCTGAAGATAGTATTGTGAATCTTAATTTTGTTGTTGTTGTTGTTGCTGTTATTGTTTATGAAAATCCTAGACTCACCCTTGGTACTCTAACTTCATGATAGTCATTAGAGACCAATGACTTTTTACTCTTTTCCTCTTGCTCTTATAGCAAAATTCTACTGACCTTGTCTTAGGAGAAGCTAAATTAGCATAATCCTCTTCCAACTTGCGTGTATGGTGTCCCTTACACTATGCAGACCTCATTGCTCACAGATAAGATTCAGCATTCTCATCAAATAAGCTTATCTCCAATGAAATTTAATTATAAATCGCCTTCACAAGTTGTATCATTATTGTAACATTTTAAATACTAGCATAAAATTCGTGACTTTTTAGCTTCTCTCTGAGAGTTCTTCATGCACTAAACATTTATTGTAGATCTTTTTAAAAAATTATGTGTTTTTATTGTAATATATATTATTTTGTTGTAATATATATTATTACAAAAATTATCACAAACAAAAAACACTTTTTAGGTAGGTTATATCATAACGTGTCTCAGTTCAAGCCTAGAATAAGATCTGATATCATACTTGTAACTTATTCTATTTACAAGAGATTGCTAAAAATCTAAACATATATTTGGGGTTAAATTGGGTTTGTGAAAGGGTTTGAAAACAAAGGAATTTCTTCACTTCTAATAAAAATACTTAAAATATTAAAGAAATCTAAAGAATACAAATTTTTACAAAGGAGTTGGCTGCTATGAAAAATCAAAATTAAAAACAAAAAACAAAAGGGTGTGTATGAAACTAAGGGAAGGAAGAGTAACATAGAAAATACAGAAAATGCCCTAGATGATTATTATGTCAAAGAGGTAACTCTCACTAAAGTCCTGGCTCCAGGTGGAAATCCATCAATATATTACAGAATATTAAAAAATAAAGGAACAATATCTGGATGCAAATAATACAAATGTAATCTTAAATAATCTCAAGGCAGCCATGTGATGACATCAGAAGATCTCAAGTAAAAACCTTTAAAAATTTTACATGAGTTTATTCATCAGAGCAAAGTCAAATTGGCCACTGTACTCCATAGACATGGGTGAGAAAATTTAAGTGCGGATGACTTTGGAGCATGCTTCCTATACTTTTTACCAACACCGTGCTGGAGAAACTAGCAACACAATATTTGGACATGAAACCATCTAAGCCTCATGGTCTTTTTGAAGCCTTCCAAGCAGATTTCACACAACTGCAGCCTGCAGTGGTTTTAAAATACGGTGTGGTTCAGACCCATTTATTTTCATTATGGGCTGAATCTCTTCCTTGCTAAAGCTTTTGCTATTGACAATATGAAAGATTTCTTCATTTTATGTGGGAAATTTCAACCTAACAATCAATTGACAGGGTTACACACTTAAGAGATTCTCTAAAACATGAGATTGACTTAGAAACTTCCATATCTAGGTCTTCCTCAATCAACAGGAAAAGTAAAACAAATATACAAAATTTAAAAAAAATAGAAATTTAAACTAAAATGCATAGACTCAGGTAACTCCAAAACCTCTTCTGAAAAAGACATGAGGAAGACTGCTTTCAGATCTTATGTAAGGCATCTTACCAGGTTGTATGAATAGCTATCAAAAGCAGTGAATTTTCAAGGTGTTGTTTTTTAGATCCATACTTATTAAAGAGACATAAGTTGTCCTTGAATCATTAGAGACTCTTTCAGCTAGCAAACTCAAACTGAGAATTCTTTGAAATCTCCAAAAATATTTTGTGTATGTATAGAAAGGAATGGATTTTCCTCAATTTCTTAACAACTAATTAGTTTTGTGAAGATTATAGTTTCTCAGACCCATAAAACAAATTGCATATGACCAAAACTATACATAATTTTGTTTTGACCTGCTTTCCATTGTTTATTGGTTTCAAAAATATTTTGCTTTATGTATGATTATGCTATTGGATCATTATTATCTCTTTTTATAATACCCAACATTAGCATATCTAAATATTGATATTTACTTCTCTAGACACTCTGGCTATCTGGTTAAATTCTCTTTTTATTTGACCAAAATGTATAATCAAGTTAACTTTTAGGTTTGTACTATTTTCCCTCTAAGACATGATATAACTGGTAATTAAGCAGTTGGTTTAATGAGTTAGTCAATAAATTTCTTAGTAGTTTTCCACATGGCAAACACCATAATACAGAATTTAAAGTCAAAAGTAGAAATGGAAGTTACTATTATCTTAAAACAACCCCTGTGGAACTGTAACAAGCTAGTATTTTTAATAAAACCTTTTGTAAAGTTGAGCTTTAAAAAATGATAACAGATGATGCAATCTACTTCTCTATTCTTTTCATATTGCTTCTGTTAAAAGTGTTTTTTTGTAAAATAAAATAAAATAAAAAGAATTGTTAACTACTTTGTAACCAGTGGATAAATGGCATATTCATGTAAGAGGTTCCAGGAACTAGTTTCAGGGAAGGAAGCTGACTCTAGCAACCAAGCATTACTGGCTCCTGGAAACTTTCTGACTCTCAACTTTCTCTTGACCAGTTTTGAGAAATGGAATGGACTATCTGACTTACATGAGAAAAACTTTTAAATCCATCCCCTCAATTTCCATGTTCTGCTTTTCCTCTCCATCCTAATAAAACCCCTGAATGCACTGAGATGTTATGATGGTGTTTAGGACAGGAGTTCACTATCTTCTCAGGCTGCTGGCACTTGAATAAACCATCTTTCCACACATTAGCCTCTGCCTCTGTAGTATTGCTTTTCCCAACGAATAGTTTGGAACATGAAAGAGAAGAAACTGGTGAATATAGGGAAGCAGGGATTCAATGTGGATTTGAAGACTCAATGTGGATTTTATCATTCAGATCTGAGGTTATAAGTCTAAGGTTTGTGTGCCCAATGTTTCAAAACAAAGGCCAATTTTCAATACTACAGAGTTTGGAATAAGGGAAGGTTTATTGATTGAGAAGGCCTAGCTCAAGAAGATGGGAGGACTAATTCTTAAATCCATCTTAGGACAGTCTGGAATCCAGGAATCTTTTATTGTTAAGGGAAGGGAAGAGGTGGGAAGAAAGAAGTGGGTTCTAGACCTAGACAGGCAGGCATCAACAGAGATCTAAGGAAGTGTAGGACATTTATCAATCCCTTTGTTCCTGTTTGGTCCCTTAACCCCAGCTGATCGTAGTCAATTAGGGAGAATCTTTGAAAATCTTTGAAAGATTTTCCCGTGAATCTTTGAAAAACAGTGACTACTTTGTGCATACTTCACCACATCTTTGCTGACCAAGAGGCTGCTCAAGTCTCAAGCAGAATTCCTCTGGTTAATTAGCACATTTATAGCAGGAATTATTAGCCTGCAGGCCAAAGAAAGAGGAACCATTTTATTCTTACACTCTTCCTCCTAGATGATTTCTATACTCACAAACATTACTGCTTCACACTCGATCCTATTTGTATTGCATGGTGCTAAAATCATACAATAATGCACAACAACCTCAGGAAGGAGTATTTTGCCTAAAATCATTCAGTGATCACAAAAAAATTGCGGTTTGATTTAAGACCCAAATGCCTTTTTGGCAAGATCTAACTCTGGAGAGAGAGCTGAAGCTCATTATCCCCTTGCATTACTCATGCATGGAATAGACCCACACTATCAGATTAACGGTATACAGAATTGAGCTGAGATTCGAACATTCTCTTATAGAAGCTAAGGCAGCACTCTTAGTTTGAAGTTCACTAAAAAGATTTGCTGCTAAACTGAAGAGCTCGATAATCCCCAGATAATTATAATAGAACTCAGTGGTATGCATCACAGCACTGATGTTTTCCAGAATAAAATCAACAACTATTTGATATTAAAATACAAAACAAGAAATGTGATCAAGTCTCAAGGGACCCGAGATGATGCAGAGACTGGAATTGTTATGTTCTTGTAACCATGATAACCCTGAGATAAAGTGAAATACAACTGAAATAATTATGGAAAGCTAGCTTCAGAGAAATATAAACTATAAAAGAGAATGAATGAGGGTTTTGAAACTGAATAGTGATATATATGAAGTAAATTTCATTAGATGAACTCAAGAGAATGCATGTGACAGGACAGAATAAGACAAATCAATAAAAATCACATAATATAAAGTATAGAATTTAAAAATGAAAACTAAAAAGGACAGTTTCAAGGACAAATAAGAAAATACCGGAAACTTTAACTAAACATGACATAGAAGTTTGGGAAGAGGAAAAATAGGGAGAAAAAATATTAAAAACAATAGTTCACAATTTTTTGAAAGATACACGTTTATAAAGTTGCTCAGCGAACCACAAAATTTATAAACTCAATATACTATCAAAAAACATCGTTAGAAAATGTAATGAAACTAAAGGGTAAGAAAATATCCTGAAAGCAGCTAGTGAAGAGGGGCATATTATATACAAGAGAACAAGAATTTTAGTTCCCACAAATTTATTTTCAAAACCATTAAAGGCAAAGAATAAGGAAAGGACATCTTCAAAGTGCAGACAGAAATTAACTATACATTAAAAAAATTATATCCAGTGATATATTATTCAACAATTAAGAAGATGGGAGTACTAAATCTTAAATTCTCCCATCTTCTTCTTAAGGCAAATAAGAATATTCTTAAATGAAGGAGAAATAAAGAAAAATGCATTAGAAGCAAACTGCTCTATAGATATGTTAAAAAGCAAATATTTTAGGGGGTACAAGTTAATAATGTGGATTTTGTAATCAAAGAAAACACAGTAATTTAAAGAATAACATCAAAAGTGCTTTATTCAAAGTAATGTCCATTTCTAGCTACACATTTCCCCATCTTTCAGTGAATTTGTGGATACCGTCCCAATAGAACTTTTCTTGTTTTGAGGCAAATCATTCAGAAGCCCAATTTTCCACTTTTTCATATGTTTTAAAGTGCTGCTCAGAAAGTGCATGTGCCATGGATCAGACCAAGTGGTAATCTGAAGGAGCAAGGTCTAATGAATACAGCAGGTGGGTTAATACTTCGCAGCCAAGATCTTTTAACCTGTCTTTAGATGGTTTTGAAGTGTGTGATGGTGCCTCATCATGAAGCAAAATTAGTTTGCCATGTTTTCTGGCACATTCTGGTCGTTTCACAATCAAAGTGTGGTTCAAATGGATTATTTGTTGTTGGTAGAATTCAGTATTAATGGTTTCACCTGGTTTTAGAAGCTTATAATACACCACACCTTCCTGATCCCACAAAAGGCAGAGCATTGTCTTCTTTCTGAAGTGATTTGGCCTTGCAGTCCATGTTGATGGTTGACCTTGATCAACCCATGATTTTGTGCATTTGGGATTCTCAGAATAAATCCACTTTTCATCGCCAGTCACAATTCTATGCAAAAATGACTTTCATCCTATTGAAGCAACATTTTACTGATGACTTTTCGGTTTTCCATTTGTTTTTCGTTCAGTTGATGTGGCACCCATTTCCTTCCTTTAAAATATTTTCCAGTGCTTGTAAACAATTGGCAATTGTTTGCTAAGCAATGTTTAATCTTTCTGCAAGTTGTTTTTGAGTTTGACATGCATCCTCATCCAATAATGCTTGTAATTGTTGGTCTTTAAACTTCTTCAGTTGGCCTGGACATTCTTTCTCTTTCACATCGAAATCACTTTGAAAACATTTAAGCCAGTTTTCACAAGTATCTTGAGATGGAACACGTTCACCATAAGCATAACGAAGTATTCGGCAGCATTTTTCTTCAAAATAAAGCAAAGAATTAAAACTTCCCACAAATGCTCTTTTGTAGCACGGAATTCGACATTTTTAAGTGCAAAATATCAATGATGTTAACACCTTTAGCAAATTTGACATATAAGTTTTTGAAGTTTGTTGTCAATACAATACAACAAAATAACACACATACAAAATCACATACATATCAACATGTGTATAACTCCATCTATTGAAAAAATCTGCATTATTAATCAGTATAGCTAGTGCAGATTGCAAGGAGAAGATAGAAGAAGGGCACCTGAATCATTAAGACTGAAGGAACAAGAAGAGAAATGACAAGTATCTTGGTACTATAAAAATAATTGTTTTCTTTGGTGATCTTTAAAACTTTTGATTTGAAAAGCAAAATTTATAAGATTTGTGAGTGGGGTTTTCAATTTAGGTAGATGTAATATATATGATAATTATAACATAAAAGTTCAGAATTGAGTGAGTGGACTTACAATATTGTATACCATCTACCTTTTTGTAAAGTGGTAAAATATTAACTCTAGACTGTGAAAAGTTAGACATGCTGATTAAAATTCCTAATGCACAGAAATAAAACAGTAGAGTGAAAAAGGCAGTGAATAGCCCTGGCCAGTGTGGCTCAGTGGAAAAAGTGCAGGCTCGCACACCATAGGGTCGTGGATTCAATCCAGATCAAGGGCACATACCTGGGTTGTGGGTTTGCTCTCCATCCCTGGTCAGGGCGTGTGCAAGAGGCAACCAGTTGATGTGTCTCTCTCACATCAATGTCTCTCCTCTCTTTCGCTCTCTCTCTCGCTTTCCCTCTATTTCTCTCTCTCTCCCTCTCTTTCTCTCTCTCTTCCCTCCTTCCTTGCCTTCCACGATCTCTGAAAAGCAATGAAAAAAATATCCTCGGATGAATATTTTTTAAAAAGTCAATCAATAAATTTAGATTGATATGTGTATACACATACACATATGTATGTACGTGTATACATACACGTATTCAAATAACTAAAAAAAAAGATACCAAAAGAAAATAGAGGAATAAAAGTAAAAATAAGAACGAAACCCAGGACTTTATTTGCATACTCTAATATGCAAACCACGTAGAAAAAAGTTGGTCAGTGACAGTATTTCCTGGGAGTGGGCATAGAGGGAACTTAGAAGCAAAAGACTCATAAGTGTTGGTGGTTAAAGCTCTTGTTTATTATCTTACTAGAGGCCCGGTGCACAAAATTCGTGCATGGGGAGTGGCGGCAGGGGATGTCCCTTAGCCCAGCCTGCACCCTCTCCAATCTGGGACCCCTTGAGGGCAGTCTGACCTTCTTCTCACAATCCAGGACTGCTGGCCTAAACTGCTCACCTGCCTGCCTCCCTGATTGCCCCTAACTGCTTCTGCCTGCCAGCCTGATCACCCGCTAACCACTACCCTACCAGCCTAATTGATGTCTAACTGCAACCCTGCCAGCTTGTTTGCCCCCAACTTCCCTCCTCTGCCGGTCTGGTCACCCCTGACTGCCCTCTCCTGCAGGCTTGATCACCACCAACTGCCCTCCCTTGCAGGGCCTGGAACCTCCCAATAGCCCTCCCCTGCTGGCCATCTGTGTTCACATAGGGGCAGGATCTTTGACTACATGGGGGCAGTCCTCTTTTGTGTTGGAGTGATGATCAATCTGCAAATTACTCTTTTATTAGATAAGATAGAGGCGTGGTGCATGGGTGGGGGCCAGTTGGTTTGCCCTGAAGAGTGTCCCAGATCTGGGTGGGGGTTCCCTTGGGGTGAGGGGCAGCCTGTGTGAGGGGCCAGTGGAGGTTTCCAGGCTGGCCACACACACCCTCAGCTACCCAAGCGGAGGCCCTGGTGTCAGTGATTAATCTATGCATACAATTGAAACTTTGTAGCCTGGAGCAGAGCCTTTTGAGCCAAGCCTTTTGCTCACTCCCTAGTGGCAGCCATTTCTATTTGAAACATTGTAGCCTAGAGTGGAGGCCTAGGCCAGCAATGGCAGGTGGAAAGCTTGGCTTCCTCTGTTGCTGGGGGAACCCAAGCCTCCCTCCTGCTCTCAGTGGTGGCAGCCATCTTGGTTGGGGTTTATTTGCATAATCTGCTTCTGATTGGCTGGTGGGCATTGCTATGGGCGTGGCTTGTGGGTGTGGTGAAGGTATGGTCAAATCTGCATATTAGTCTTTTATTATATAGGATTTGTGGTGATAGTTTCAGGGGTTGATATTGTATATATCAAAACAGATAAATCACTCCCTTTAAATATGTGCAATTTGTTGTAAGTCAATTTTTCCTCAATGAAGTTAACTAAATTCCTCAAACAAACTACTGAATCCTACCAGAAAAAAATGAATGGGAATTTATTATTTTGGTAACCTGATGCTTAAGTGTGATGCAAAACAGAATAAAACAGAACAAGAACAAAAACAAAAGCAGCTACGCCTTGATTTATAAGTACATCAACTTATTAACCAAAGGGAAATTGTGGCCTAAATTTCTTTTTTTTTTTCTTCACATATTTTTTTATTGTTTAAAGTATTAGAAATAGTAGTACACATGTTTCCCTTTTTCCTCCTCTTTACCTCTCCCCCACTTCTTTTATCCCCCAGCACATGCCCTCATCTGCCCACCCACCAGTGTCATTACTCTCTATTTCACATCCATGCAAGGTGCTCAGAAAGTTGGGAAAAATCCCTCTAGCTATGGTTCAGAGAATAACATGGCAGGAAGGAGGGTATGAATAGTCCACAAGCCATAAAGGTGCTTAATAAAAAGCTCATGGGAGTTGGCAAGGTTCAAAAGAGAGAAACTAAGAGGATACAATATTGTCCTCATTAGATCTAATATGATTCACTCAGGGAAAATATTCATTTACTTACATCATCATAGGCATCTGTGATTGTTAGTTAATATCAACAAAAATCACCTAGGAAACGATCCAGAAATAAGAAAAATCAGCGAACTTGACAAATATCCCCACATGGGGTTTTGTTGTCTTTTCTGATTAGATTTTTTTTGCTTGTTTAATGTGGGTCCTCTGGTACCCAGATTAATTCTGGTCACAATCATTCTTCAAGTATCAGTCTGTGTTAGATTGTTAAAACCTGTGATTTCCAGAGTCTTAAATGCCATGTTGTAGCTCTGCTGGAAAAGAGCATGCAGCAAAAAAGAAAAAGAAGACGAGACAATGAAACAGGGCTGCCCCACAGGGACATGTATGTAGTCTCCACACCTTGACCCACCTCCTCAGATGGCTGTGCCTATTCCTCCCCTCCAGATGGGAAAGTACACAAAGCGGGGGCTGGGAAAGGAGAACACCCGAGTCTTATAACTTCGATGTTTACACCAGGATATTTTCGTCTAGAAGTCAAGCCTGCAAAAAATAAATAAATTCTCAGTAGCTGGAGCAAACTCTTACAAGACAATTTTTTTTCTGGGTAAATGTCTCTTTTAATTTGGGAGGGGAGGAGGTTGGAGGGAGACATATGTTATCTTATCAGAGCAACAGTTTGCTAACCTGTACAAGTAACTAACCAATGAGCACAATTATTTGCTCATCAAACTGCTTCTTAAGTATGTGTTACAATTCTCTCTACTTTTAAAAACAGAATATTTATAAAAAGAAAAGCTGTGTTTCCAAATGACTAGACCGATAAATATATAGGCCAGGCTATATGTGCTGACCAAAATCTATTGGTCTTCCTCCCCTTTTTAAGTCACTAGATGAGAACTTCTGCAAAGGCTGTTTGATCAAATCAGGTAATAAAATGGATGTACAGTTATTTTTTGTGTGCAGTTAATTTAAACTTAAGACAGTGTCCAAGAAATAAAAATCTCCCTCCACTATATTCATTACACTTTGGTCTTGATCAAAGATTGGAGTTCTTACTTCATTCCCAGAAGCTTGATGTACTCAATCTAGGGTATATGGGCCTCTTCCTTCTTTCTTGCTCACTTCTTCCTCACTCGCTAAAGCAGTTTCATCCCCTTAAAATCTGTTTAAGCAGAGTTTAAAGATCATATACATTGGAATTTCACAAAAGATAGGTGGAGAGGATAAGACCAATGCACAAAGAACAAGTAATGGTTGTATGTATATTACCTCAGTTCTCAGACTTCATTCATTCCAAAAGGTTGAAGGCTGTTGGAAAACCAAATCATTCTTTCCCCTTAGAAGTAATGTAAATTTAATTAATTCATTCCAGATCCTCAAACGATTCCGTGTTTTAACTTTTCTTATACACTGTTCATGTCTAGTGTCTGTTTAATCTATAAATTAACATGTTTAAAAAACAAAAGGACATGAAATATAAATGAAAATTGAATAAAAGAAAAAATATACAGTAAAACATGGAAATGTAATAATAATAAGCAGCAACAAAAGCAAAAATCTACAAAATATTCCTGGGATGCTAACAACACCAGCTTAGTAGAAAACCTGCCTCATACTCACACATTCTCTCCTTTGTTGTCTGTGAGAACTGTGACTGGTCATAAAGGTATCAGCATGAAAGGGTTGTTGGATTGAGAAGCAACCTGTTCAAGATAGGAGACATTTGAGAACAGAGGTTTTCACACACACACACACACACACACACACACACACACACACACACACACATATATATATATTAGAGGCCCAATGCATGAAATTCATGCAAGGGTAGTCTTTCCTTCCCCTGGCTGCCGGCACTGGCTTCGCTCTGGCAACTGGGACCTGGGCTTCCCTCCAGCCATTGGCACTAGAGACCCTGGTTTCCCTTGCTGGCCTGAGCCTCCCTCTGTGGGGCAATCATGGGGGAAAGGCTGAATTCCAACCAATCGCATCGCACCTGCCTTGGCTTACCTGGCACCAGTGGGTGTCATAGCATGGTCATCTGGAAGGTCATCCATATTATGCTTTTATTGTTATATATATATGTGTGTGTGTATATATATATCTATATAATGTGTATATATATATATAATGTATAGATATATGAAGGAAATCTACTGGTGGAATTAGGGACACTTTTTAATACATCTCAACAATGTAGCTGCCATTTGAAAAGAGTTCAGAAGTCTGGTGAGATGTTGAATAAAAATATTTTATTTGCAAGGGAAAATGATAAAATAAAAATATTACAGTATTTTTCTCCTTTTTTAATCAGTAAAATTCAAGCCAATGTCAAAGTTTGCAAGCTATTCTCACACTGATTGCTCCGTGTTGAATCAACTAAATTATACTAAATTTTTACCCCTTTCTCAACAGTTCTGATGAGAAATAATCATGCATTTAATCATTAAATATTCCAAGGTGCTTTTCAATAACATACATTATTAAAACAGTGCTATTATTTCACTTTTAAAAGAAATGTCTTTGAAGATGTTTGTCTAGCAAATTTTAAGTGTGTATGTATATATTTGGAATGAGGAATCAGAAGTCTGGCATTTCCCTGCCACTGAGAATGAATTTTAACTAGATTTGCGTTGCCTGGAAGGGATCCTGTATTTCTGAGATATCTAAGCTTACTAATTGATCATAAATAAATCAACCCTGTGTGAGGGTTTTCTGAAACTGTGCAAGATCCTTTACACTGTGAAGATCTGATGGCATTTTAAAATGCCAACCTTAACCAATGTAGTTAGTTAGGCATACTTAGACTCACTCAGAGTAAAAATAAGGTTAAAAAGAAAAATAACTTTATATTATCCTCTGAGGGCATTAAAACTTTAGTGACAGAACCAAAAAATACAGAGCGTGACACCGAAAAATGCCTTTCGAACTTTAGATTTGGGTCAATGTACTTCAAAAGAGACTTAATACTGTAACAATTTCTTGCATGACACATCCATGCACCCCAGACTAGAGCTGGTAGGATTCGTGAGAATTGAGGTGTTAACCCAGCAAAAAATGGAAGAAACAAAGGCAGTGGCCCAGAGACTGTTTATCCCAAATGCTTCTTTAACTTCCAAGTTTCTTTTTTATTAACAAATCTATTTTACTTTCTGATTCTGAGTGTAGTGTGTGATGATTGCTATAAATTATTTATAAAATAAAAATATGTATTTTAAAACTATAAAATCCTTCTATATTTCTATAATACAGAAATGAACATAGTTGTTTTTCTTTCAGTAATGTCTTATATTATATGTAATGGTAATGGGTACAAAAATAATTTTCACTCTCATTTATGTTTGATAAGTGACATTAAGCTCCTCCTCCCTGGCTCCTACCATCCCAGTCTGGAGTCTAGCTTTGACATTTGTGCCAAGGCGTTAAGTTGAAAAATTCATATGAATGTCTGAGATAGTATAGGTAGCAGATTTCAAAGTGAATTGGGAGACAGGCCAGAATAAAAATTTCCGAGGAAACAGCTAAGTCTTATCTTCCAAAACATTTGAAAATACTCACTTGGAGGCTATAAGAAGAATTGAAAAGCGATATTGAAATTGTGTGGTTCTGAAGATATGACCTTGAATAATTATTGCCATGTTCTGAAACATCATCCAGACCCAAAGTCAACTGTTGCCCTCAATAAATAAGGGAGAAAGATGACTTGTGAACCCAAGCTTAATGTTAATGAGGGTGCTTTTGGGGGCAACATGTGAGAACTGAGCTAGGTGGCCTGCAGTCATGGGCTGATCCAGGAAAGATTTTCTCACTTTCTTGTATGTAAGATACCAATCTTCTCAGGATATATTCCTAAAAGTGGGATCGCTGGGTCAAATGGCAGTTCCATTTACTATAGCTAAGATCTGGAAGCAGTTTAAGTGCCCATCAGTAGACGAGTAATTAATAAAAAAGAAAATTGTGGTACATTTACACAATGGAATACTATGAGGCTGGACAAAAGAAAGAATGATTTCTTACCCATGGAGACAGCCTGGAGGGAGTTGGAGAGTATCATGTTAAGTGGAATAAGTCAGTTGGAGAAAGAAAAATATCACGATATCACATATATGTGGAATCTAATCAATAAAATAAACTGAAAAACAAAATAGATCCAAAGACCTAGAAGCATGCAACAGACCAATGATTCTCAGAGGGAAGGGGGTTGTGGGGGGAAGGATTAACCAATGAACTTGTATGCATATACACAAAATCTATGGACACAGACAATAGTGTGGTGAAGACCTGGGGAGGAAGAGAGAGTGGGGAAGAGGGGGCCAATGGGGGGGGAATGGGGGTTATCTGTAATACTTTCAGCAATAAAGATAAATTTTAAAAAATAAAGAGAGATTCTTCTAATGAAAAATGACAATATAGGAAAAGTTGCAGAATAGAAAGAAATGTGTTTTTTCTACGTTCTTTATCTAGCACTGTCTTCCCAGAAGAACCAAAAACAATGTTTTCACACAAAAAAAAATTTTTAAAGGAAAATAATTCCAACAGAGCACAAACTCCTTGACATGTGGCTCATGTGGTCAATGCACAAATCTAAAGTGATTCTCTTCATTTATTTTTTCAAACACTATCTTGGATGCCACTTATCACATTATTTTTTTTTACTGACAAAAGAATGTTTCACAGACATTATTGTCTAACATAGTAACAATTGTAAAATATTGATGAAGATGGAAGCTCAAATTGAGCACAGCCTCTTGTGGCCTTAATCTTTTCTCATGCTTCAACCACTAGAGCTCATTAGAGTTGCTGATTCTCTCTCATTTATGGGTGAGGAAAGAAACCACGTGTCAAAGGCTAAATCCATCTGTGGTTTGGTAAACAGGGTTGTGGAAAGCTCAAGTGCACGAGAGATGCCTAGCCAGATTTCTGCTTGACCACAACTATTAACTAGCAAATATACAGAGTTAAGATGTTTGCCCCTGACAACAAAACAATGAACAGATATTAATGACTGACCTGTGATCAAAGGATGGTAAAATATGCCAATTGCCCTCCTGAGTTTCCCCTGTCAAATTGTACGAAAACAATTGCAGCTTTAGTCCCTTGGACTGGAAATACATTACAATTTGAAAACATTTAGTCATTCATTATTTCTTCACCATAAAGAACTGTGACCTATTTATTCCATGACTGCTAGATGTTTCCTAATGAGCAACCATTTAATTTTTAGGAAAATAGAAGTTCTTTTCAAGTTTTGACAGAAACAAAAGGTTCAGAGTACTAAATTTTCATTTTAGTTCAATATTTGTTAGGAGGAGCATACATTTAATGCTACCTTATGCTAGCATCATCCGTGGCACATGGGACAAGGGTGATCACATCCTAAATATAGTCTCAAAAGTGAAATCTTTCAATGTAGCAAATGTGAGAGGCATTGATCAATGCAAAATTACAATGTTGAAAAAAGGTCTTATGACAGAGAAGTATATGGAGCATTAAAAGTTTAGTAAGAACAGCAAAATACACAAGATTATGTTACATGAATATACAGTACAAACTCAAATATGTAAAATGGTCGAACCCAGAGTTTAAATAGTCTGCTGGCTGAGACTCTCTCTTAATAATTTATCTACTAAAACTTTGTACATTTTTATTACATGTTCAAAGTTTTGGTAAGAAGGTATTATATTTAAGATTGTGAAATTATATATGTTTCAAACGTAGTATGTTTTATCTCCTTATTAAAGTGAATAACTTGATAATACTAATGTAATTCCTATTTTTTACACTAGTAAGTACATCTATAAACACTTAAAAACATAAGTTATTGCTAAGCTGGTGTGACTCATTGGTTTCACATTGACCTATGAATCAGGAGTTTGAGGTTTGATTCCCAACCAGGGTACATGCCCCGATTGCAAACTCAATTCCCAGTGAGGGGGCATGCAAGAGACAGCCAATCGATGATTCTCTCTTATCATTGATGTTTCTATCTCTCTCTCCCTCTCCCTTCTTTTCTGAAATCAATAAAAATATTTTTAAAATAATATTAAAAAACACAAAACTTATTGGGTCAAAATGTTAAATATCATTGATTTATTACAGAGTCTAGGACATAAAGCTTATATATTTAATTAAAGTAGAAAATGGCTACAAATCCCTCCTTCTGCTTTGCAATGTGATTTTCTTGTTACTCTTCTCAAGAGGTAGAGTTTATTTTTCTACTTTGTGGAATCAGGATTGGTCTTGTGAGTTGTGTTGATCAACAAATGCAGTGGAAATAAGCATATTGTGGGAATTCAGATTGTAAGTCTGAGGAGGATTGGAAATCCCCACGCTCCACCTTTGGCAAATTGCTTTGAAGCCATAGTGTAAATATTCCCTATCCATCCTATTGGATACTAATAGATCCTTAAGCAGAACTGCCTTAGCTAAGTTCCTCGAGAACAGTGGCCTTCAACCTTTCTAATGCCACAGCCCTTAAATATAGTTCTTCATGTTGTGGTGACCTCCAACCATAAAAATATTTTCGTTGGTACTTCATAACTGTAATTTTGCTACTGTTATGAATCTCAATGTAAATATCTTTGTTTTCCAATGGTCTTAGGTGACCCTGCTAGTGAATGGCAGCCAGCAATAAACACCAGACATGTAAACTTAACACAGAACACCTGCAACGGTAGTCACAAAATGACTATGACCTCACAAGTGACCACTGGCAAGATTTTCAGATTTGCCTATCCAAACCCATTCCAAATTGCTGACATACAAGATTAAGAGTAACTGGTAAATCTCCAAGACATTTAGTTTCTGAAGTAAAATTAAATCTGTCCAGGAGAACTGATATAGTCCCTCTGAATAATAGCTAATAATGAAAATAGCAAGCAATATTTATTGGTAAGCAATGGGCTAACCATTTTACATTTATTGTTTCTAATAATCCTCAAAGTAATAAATTTGGTACTTTTCTTATCTCAACTGTATAGATATTGAAACACTATGAGATTCAAATGTCATCTATATTTCATAGCTAGAAAGATGTGCAAATAAATCTAAACCCAACCTAACTTTTGAGGCCATATTCTTAACAAGAACAGGTATTGCATCTTGTTCTTCCCTTTTGTCTCATAATTTCCAAATATATTACCTATAACAAGGACTAAAAACATTGGAACTTGAAATAACATCATATCTTACAGTGAGAAACAAATCAAACGACAATAGTCTAAAATAAGATAATATTTTCCTTATTGGTTCACACAGAGATTCAGAAGAATTGCTTACCTGGCAGAAGTTTCAGTAATTGTGCCTATAGGAGAGGAATGTTGGTTTATACAGCAAACAGAATACATGCTTCCATAAAGAGCCATTGGCTCATGTCTAGCTTGTCAGAAGATAGGAATGGTGGTAACTAGGGCATCCTTGAATTGCGAGAATATGTAAGCAATGATCTATAATTACTTAGATTCATCAAGATGTTACCACAAAGAGAAATACAAATTATTATTCAGCAAGCATCAGGTTAGGATAAGAGGACAAAATTAAAAATATATACCAATATACCTCCTAAATATGGTGTTACTGCAAGTGGGAATGAACCAAAGAGCAAATATACACTATTAATATTTTTCAGATAAATATTGCATGTGTATTGATTGAACGATACATAAAACACAGCATACCCTCTTTTACTTTTGAAGGATTGCTGAAGAACAAGCATGTGTGGTGTGCATTTTATAAGCTTGCACATGAGAGGAAAATGAAAGGGTGCTTCTCAGGACCAGCATCTGGGATGTCTGGATGATTCTCTCCAAGATTAAATGATAAGATTTATTAAAAAGAATATTGAAAGACTTGGCAAGAACATTTTGTGATCTATAAATTTACAACTTTAGTAAATGGCATTTTAAGTTCACCTTTGAACTATCTTCTCTTAGTGTTCCATAATTGCACACAATTATGAATTATACATGATCCCTTCCTTTCTCTAGTATACACACAAATACATGTATATTATCTATACAATATACACATATCTCTCTATATATAATTATTTATATATGCTGTTGCATTTTATTTCCATATACCATCAGCAAATAAAATTAAGTTCTTAGAAATGCATTTTAAAAATGTATATAACAATATAAAATTATAAATATAAATTTAGAATGAATTTTAACTAAAAATGACAGAGCCACATCATATTCATGGATTGGAAGATTTAATGTTATGTCAGTTTATCTCACATTTATCTATGGATTAAACAGAATTCTAATAAAGTTCTAGTTAAGCTTTCAAAAATAAAAATAGAAAAGTTGATTATTAAATTTATCCTATATAATAAAGAGGAAATATTCTAATTGATCCTCCTACTGTAGCAAAGATGGCAGCACCCATAGCCAATAAGGGGGGAAAATGCTAATTATGCCCCACCTTCAAAGATGGCACCACCTACAGCATATAAGGAGAGAATATGTTAATTGACTGCCACACCCTCAAAGTTGGTGGCATCCAGGGCCACATGATGGTGGCACCAAGTCCCCACAGCCCCTCCAGGATGGCAGGGGCATGGCAAGGCCATGCCTTCTTCCAGGGAAACCATGGGTGCTCCACATACCTGCCTCCACTGTCCCCCAGTCCCCTGAGCCCCCTAGTTGCCCAGAGCCAGCCCAAGGCACAGGCAAGTTGTGGATGGTGGCTGCCCAGCTGATGCCCAAGACATAGGCAAGCCTCAGATTGTGGCTGCCCAGCTACCCAGGGCTGGCCTGAGGTGCAGGCAAGCCTTGAATGGTGGCTGGCCCACCACTCAGGTCTGTCCAAGGTTCAGGTAACCAAGGCTGGCCAAGGCTTATGCTGCCAACAGTGGCAGCAGCAGAAGTGTGATAGGGCATCACCTTTCCCTGATCACTGGGTCGCCTCCGCCCCTGAGGGCTCCCGGACTGTGAGAGGGAACAGACCAGGCTGAGGGACCCTACTCCAGTGTATGAGTTTTCATGCAATGGGCCACTCGTATAAAAATAAAATGAAAGTAGAATAGGTTAAACAATTAAAAAAGATTAAAACACAAGAAAGACACAAAGGACACAATAAGTAAGTGGCAAAACAAACAAGAAAAACTGACACACCAACTATTAAAAAGATAGTTATCAAAGACTCTTATGCATTGCTGACAGGAATGTCAAAAAATTATAAATGCTTTGGAAATAAGTTTTTTAGTTCAATAAAATACATGCATATTTTAGATAATTCAGATGTTTGTTTTTGTTTTGTTTGTTTTTTTCTCCTAAGAGAAAGGTGATTTAAAAATAAGGCTGATTATAATTTTCTTTATTCTAAATAAATCAAATCTAGAAACAAATGAAATGTTCAACAATGGAGTGTTTATACAAAACATTAATGAAAACATTGATTTAAGTGGTCCTTGAAATATTATCAGCTTTTTCATTTTATTCCATTGAAATATTAACTGGCACATTGGAATATGATATTTAAGCTGTTACAAATGTTTTTAGGTCAAGCTATTATGAAAAAATTCATGAGTCCTTGCATGATACAATATTGGAGAGCATAATGGATATTATTCTGGGTGCTACCCCGTGATTTTATGTTCCTAGTCAAGCCTCAGCAAAATAAAGACATCACTCAGTGCTACACTTATAATTTACTCCTCCCAAAGGAAATTGTATTTTAACTTTAGTTCATTGACCCATTTATTGTACCTTTCATTTTTATTTCCACTGAAAACTAAAGTCAGACAAATTAACTTGCAATTTTTCTAAAGTCATTTCATGTTTTTTTTTTCATTTTCATACAACATCTTTTAAAGCAGAATATGGAAAGCCTAACAATGTATAACTACATGGGTAATCAAGTAATCTGAATTTTTTATAATTAAAAAATATAAACAGCCCTAACAGGCTTAGCTCAGTGGATAGAGTGTCGGCCTGTGGACTGAAGGGTCCCAGGTTCAATTCCAGCAAGGGCGTATACCTTGGTTGCAGGCACATCCCCAGTAGGAGGTGTGCAGGAGGCAGCTGACTGATGTTTCTCTCTCATCGATGTTTCTAACTCTCTATTCCTCTCCTTTCCTCTCTGTAAATAATAAATAAAATATTATATATATATATATATATATATATATATATATATACACACACACACACACACACACACATTAGTTTTTTCATGGCCTTTTACAAACCAATTCAATTGTAGAAATTTAACATTCACTTATATACACTGCCTTAAAAAACATGAAAGTTCACAGCAGCACAATTATGACAGGAATGTTAAGTATTCTATATACACTTTCTATCAGAGAAATAAAGAAATAGTTGAATATATATATATATATATATATATATATATATATATAGTAAAAGCTTAGGTGACCACTTGACTGTTTGACCATTGAACTGGTAGCTATGATGCACACTGATCACCAGGAGGTAAATGCTCAAGGCATAGGCATGGAAACATGGAACAGACTGATGAATCTCAGAGGGAGGGGAGGAGGGCAGAAAGAGATTAACCAAAGATCTTATATGCATACTAGAGGCTCAGTGCATGAATTTGTGCACCAGTGGAGTCCCTGCAGGGATCAGGCTGGAACTGGCAGTCTGACATTGTGAGAAGGTGCAGCCAGGCTGAAGGACCCCACTGGTGTATGAATCTGTGCACTGGGCTTCTAGTAGATTCAATAAAATAATGAAATATTATGCAGCCTTAAAATAATAAAAGGATAGGGTGGAACCAAGATGGCAGCATAGGTAAACACCTATACTGCTGCCCCACACAACAGTTTTAAAACTACAACTAAAAGACAGAAAGGACATCATCCAGAATCACCGGAATGCTGGCTGAGTGGAAATTCCACAAATAGAAGGAAAGATAGAAGGACACTGTGACTCAGAGGAGCTGTGGAGGGCAGAGTTGCAGAGACTTGCAGAGAAAGAGGTGCAGAGCCATGCGCAAGCGGAAAGGACAGGCAGCTGGCTGAATACCCAGCTGGCTTTCTCGAATGGGGAGGGAGAAAAAGGTGTCCTACTGCACTGATCCCCCAGGTCTCTGTATAATATTTTTATTTCAGTCAGTGTATGCTTAACTTCTAGTTGGTCCTTTTTCATATCCTCGAGGGTCTCACTCAGATCCTCGAGTGTCTTGTTAAATTTGACACTCTGGGTGAGTGTCAGGGAACCCAGACACATAAGGGGTGACACTGGACCATAAGGAAGAAGCACGCTGAAACTCGGAAACTGCAGAAGTGCGCAAGTGCACAGAGAGGATGCCTGGCTTGCTCTCTCATTGGGAGGGGAGGAAGAGGAAGGGAAACCACCAGACTGCATTGTTTTCCAACCCTGGGTCAGACTTTGGGGAGATGCTGAACTATCTGGCAGCTTTCTCTCCGAGGTGCGTGCAGCCATTACTGCAGGGCACAGAGACCCAGGCACTGTGTAGTGCAGAGCTGATGGGAAACCAAGGCTGTCTGCTCAGCCCAGAGACTTCTCCCTGTCCAAGGTGAGCACAGCAGCTCTCCCAGTATAAACACAGCTGATTCTCACAGCCAATTGACCTGGAAGTCAACCCCTCCAAGTGATAACAACAACAATCTAGGCTTAACTGCCCCTAACAAGTGCTGCTTATAAAGGGGTGTATCAAGAGTATCCACCTCAGGTAACTGGGAAGGCTGAGCCACTGTCCCCTAGAGGACACCTATCACATAAAGTTACTCAACCAACTCAGGGAAGCAGCCAAAATGCAGAGACATGGAAACAAACCACATTTGAAAGCATTGGGGGGGGGGGAGGGAATGACTGGACATAGAGTTCAAAACCATGGTTATAAGGTTGTTCAAGAGGATCCTAGAAAAGGGTGACAAATTTAACAAGACACTCGAGGATATGAGTGAGACCCTCGAGGATATGAAAAAGGACCAACTAGAAATTAAGCATACACTGACTGAAATAAAAATATTATACAGAGACCTAAAAGCAGTCTAGAGGACACAAGAATCAAGTCAAAGATTTGAAATACAAAGAAGCAAAATCCACTCAGCCGGAAAAGCAAGAAGCAAAAAGAATCCAAAATATTGAAGATAATATAAGGAGCCACTGAGACAACCTCAAGCATACCAACATCTGAATTATAGGGGTGCTAGAAAAAGAGAGAGAGGAAGATAATGAAAACCTATTTGAAGAAATAGTGACTGATAACTTCCCCCACCAGGTCAAAGAAATAGTATTAACAGTCCAGGAAGCACACAGAACCCATAAAATAAAAATGCGAAGCGGATCACACCAACACACATCATAATTAAAATGCCAAGAGCAAAAGACAAAGAGAGAATATTAAAAGCAGCAAGAGTAAAACTGTTAGTTACCTATAAAGGAGCACCCATATGATTGTCAGCTGATTTCCCAACAGAAACTATGCAGGCCAGAGACATAATTTCATCTCTTCAATAATTTAACTCAGTCTTTCAGATATTAGATGCCTTATGTTTGTTTAACATTTATGGATGCTCCAATGGTTAAATATTTTATGAAAAAAAAAATATATATATAAAAGCGTAAGTGACCATTATAACAGAATGACCAGAATGACTGCTCATTATGATGTACACTGAACCCAGGGGGCAGATGCTCATTGCATGAGCTGCCCCCAGTGGTCAGTGCGCTCTTACAGTGTGAGGGCTACTCAGCCAGAAGTGGGGCTCACGGCTGGAGAGTGCAGTAGCAGTGCTGGGAACCTCTCCTGCATCCACAGCAGTGCTAAGCAATAGTGAGCTGAGCGGTAAGGAGCGAGCAGGCAGGCAGGCAAGCAGTTACGGGTGAGCAGGCAGGCAGGCACACAGTTACAGGTAAGCTAGCAGGCAGGCAAGTGGTTAGGGGCAGGCAGTCTTAGATTGTAAGAGGGATGTCTGACTCCTGGATGTCTGACTGCAGGGATCAGGCCTAAATTGACAGTCAGACATCCCTTGAGGGGTCCCGGATTGTGAGAGGGTGCAGGATGGGCTGAGGGACCCTCCCCTCATGCACAAATTTTGTGTACCGGACCTCGAGTGTTTTATAAAATGTTCTAACTTAATCACTAAATTTTGTTTGTGTTTTTGCCACTTATAACAATCTCTTTTATAGCATATTCTTATTTTGTATTTAGTTTCCTGGGATGACAACTATAAAGAGAGAGAATTAAGTAAAAACAAATTAAGGAGTAACAAAATCATGTAACAGATAGAAGAGGAATGAAAAACGTCTCCATTTAATTTAAGAAGAAATTTGAAAAATTACTTTGCAAAAGTTCATTTTTTTCCTTTTCTTTTATCTGCAGTTGAGGTAGAGATCTGCCTGAGGTGGCCTGATAAATGGAGACTACGGGAGGCAAACTGTACAATTTTTCTTGTCTTACAATTTGAAGGCTTTGCCATTGTGTGTGGAGGGCAGAGAACCAGTTCCCCTTTGTAAGCATATCCTCTCCTACAAAGAAGGCCATTATCATGATCTCCTAGAGAGTAAAAGGGAGAAAACAAATCTCAAAAAATGACTTACTTGTAAAAGATGATAAACATACAGTATACAGGGATATTTGTAAGGTGAACACACGGTTAATCATAAGATATATTATGATTTTTAAAAAAGAATAATAACTCTAGAATCTTACAAGTTGACATACTGCTATAGGTACCTTTCACAGACACCAGAGAAATTTTATTGGACAGGAAAGCCCCCTGAGCCATTGAGAGAAGGCTGTCCCCCACCTCGGACCTTGTCTTCTCATGTAAATGAATTTATTTAGAGGAGAGACCTTGACTGCGTTGTGAAAAGCCAATTTGTTAAAGCAATTAAAGCATGCACCTTTATTGTAAAAGCAAAACAAGCAAAACTACATGCATTTGGCTTATGAAGCACAGATGAGCGCTCAGCTAATCTGAAGAGCAAGTTGGGTAGGGGCCCGAGGCATTATGTACCCTTCTGTCTATAGGCTTCAATATTCCTCTGCTGACTATCTTAGTACAGATTGATACTCAAGGTCCCTTTAAAAAAATATTCTGTTGTGGTCTTCCCAGAATTCATGAAACACCTGGCAGCTTTATCTTGCCAAGCCTTGAGAAGGCTGGCTTCTTTGCTTAGGAAGTAAAAAGGCCCTTTTTCCCTGTCCCCTCCCTTTCTGCATTTTTTCATAAGGAAGGTTTTTAACCATTTAACCATTTGCTGTGTTCTTGGCTGGGGATGATAATGGCTTGTTAGGTACAAGCTGGCTGTAAATTACCCACACAGTTTGGCTTTGTTTTAGCTTTCCTGTCTTGGTTTCCCTAGTTCTCCTGCCCTGGAATCCTGCAACATGTTTAAATGGTTCCAATGGCCATGTTCACATTTCCTCCCTCCTTTCACCCCCTGCCCCGTCTGCATAATCCTATGTCTAACTCCTCTCAATACCAAAAGATAAAAGAAACAGAAACTCTTCTCTAAGAAGCATAAATGATCGTGATTAGCCACATAAAAGGATATCCAGAAATTGTGTGGGTCCCAAGGACACTTCGGAGCCCCACAGAGCAACTTTCAAGGAAAGAATTGGAACCAGAGTGCTAGACCCCCTTCCTAGACATGTGCTAAATCTACTCTCTTGACAATTTTCTTTTCTGTAATATTAATACAATAGTGACTTCTTTATGGAAATGTTTGCATTTGAAATAAAATATAATCTCTGTAGAGCATTTGGAACAGAAATTCACACATGGGAAGTACTCGCCAATTTTAGTTATTATTTTCATTGTTAATAGCAGTAGTAGCAGCAGCAGCAGTAGTAAGAATAGTGTAGTAGTCTAGATAGTCATAATCGGTAAGAGTAGTCCTTAGTGCTCAATAGCATCATATACTATCATTTCTTTCCTCTTTTTTCACTCTGACACATTCCATGTTGTCTTCATCCTCTGCCTGCTAGCAAAAATCCTAAAGAAATAGCCAGGCATTGTCTTGTGCAACATTGCCCCAAAAATCTAAAAGGTCATCCCTCTCATGGACTTGATTTTGAAGTAAGTATTCTTTCAGACAGATGCAAGGTGGGTCTTCATTTTTTTGTTACTGAGGATATTCTCATGTCTTTATTTATTTCTGATGTCTTTCTTGAATCACCATTAGTCTGATGATATATGTTTTACTTTGGGGACTTATTTGTGATGATTATATATTTCTGAAAGCAAATGTTATTATCTTGTGGTAAGCAGCTTCTAAAATGGCTACTGATGACTTGCTGCCTCTTCAGTAATATGCACTCCTTGCCTGCCTGTGAGTTGGACTTTTTTTCTTCTAATGAATAGACTATAGCACAAGTGGAAGATGCAATTTCTGAGGCTGGGGTACAAGATGTCTGTTACCTCACCCTCTATCTCTGTCTCTCTCAATCTCTCTCTGAATCTGTCTTAACCTTGGCACTCGGCAGAGGAAGTTGCCATGCCAGGAATAATGTTTTTTTTAAAGATTATCTATCTATCTATCTATCTATCTATCTATCTATCTATCTATCTGTCTGTCTATCTATCTATATATCTATCTATTATTGATATCAGGGAAGAGAGAAGAAGAGAGAGATATAAACATTAATGATGAAAGAGAACCACTGATAGGCTGCCTCTTATACATCCCCTACTGGGAAATAGTGCCTGCAACTTAGGCATGTGCCTGGACCGGAATCAAACTGTGACCTCCTGGTTCATAGGTCAATGCTCAACCACAGGGTATGCCAGCTGGGCATGCCATGGATAGCTTTATGGAGAGAGGCTAAAGGAGCTAATGTCTCCAGTAAGAACCATCGAGGATCAGAGGCCTACTAACCGCCATCTGAGTGAGTGTGAGAGAGGATTTGTTCCCTGATTAAGTCTTGCAGCCCAGCCAGAATGTTGATGGCAGCCTCATGAGACCCTGAGCCAAAGGCCTCTGCTAAGGCACATGCAGATTCCAGCCCCGCAGTGTGAGTTAATAAATATTTGTCATTTTAAACTGCACAAAGTCTTACTAACTTGTTCTACAGCTATAGATAATTAATATATCCAAAATTAGAAAGACACTAGAGATATGTAAGGGTTGATTTACACATACCAAAATTAATACTTTTCTAAATTTACGCCTCATGTATTTTACAGATATTGTATTTGTGTTAAACAGAATGTCTAAACTTTTTATCATTATAATTTTTTATGGGACATTATATTATCACCGCAGTTATTCTAATTATTTTTAAATAGGCCATTTCAAACTAGATTGTTTACTCTCTTCCCTTGAAAGAATTTTAATGAACTCATGAATCTTGTAAATGGGAGGTATATTTTATAGAACATTTCCATCTCACAGTCAAAAATATCAATATGTTATTCTGTATCCAGCTACATTTGACAGGAGCAGATGTGGAGGCCTGGCCCAACATGTATAAATCAAATTCTATCTTTAGGAATCTGATACCAGTCTTAGACATAGGGTTTTACAAAGAATTACTTTATTATCCAAATTTCCTTTATCCCCTTTGTGCAAAACTCTTCCCTGATACTCAAAATGTGCCCATCTCTCTGAATTGTTATTATTAAATATTGTGATTTTATGTATTATGAGCACATTTAAAAATCTCATTTTTTAAAAAGACTGTTAAAAGAATAAGAGAAACAATAAACTAGAAGTAACATATTCCAAATAACAAATCTCATTTCATGTTTCCATAGGATTGGAGGTTTAACAATAATGGATCTTTGTAAAGAGTAAACTTAAAAAAAAGTTTTTCATTGTATATATGTATTCATTCTCATTGATACTTTTGTTATCTCCATTATTTCCTGATTTATACTTTCTGTGGACTATTTTTTCTAGTTCAATAAGATGGTATCTTAGATCATGGATTTATTCTCTTTCCTTTTAATTAAAATTTTAATGCAACAAATTTCTTTTTAGCACAGGATTAGCTGCAACCCATACATTTTTAGACATTTTTTTTGTTTGCACGCAATTCACAATAATTTGTAATTTCCTTGTGATTTCTAGTATAATTCAAAAGTATTTCTAGTATTTCTAGTATACAAGAAAATATTTTGCATACATTTAATTATTTTTAATTGCTCATATTTGCCTTATGACCTAAAATGTAGTGTGTCTTGTGACTGCTTCATGTGAATTTGAGAAGGATATCCCTTTTGTCCAACATTAGGTTGCAATGTCTATAAATTTCAACTTTGCATGTTGGTTTACAGTGTTGCTGAGGAATACTATGCAGTTTCTGATACTCTGTCTACTTGTTCTATCAAGCACTAAGAAACTATTTTTGAGGTTTCCAACTATAGTTATGAATTTAACTATTTCTCTTTTAGTTTTGCTTCTTAATTTTCCAGCTTTTTATTAACACATAGACATTCTAGATATTTATTGTAAAACTTTTTTTATTATTATAAAATATCCTTTTCCTTAGTTACATTGGATTTCCTGAAGTCATCCTATCTAATAAAAGAGTAATATACAAAAGTATCCTACCTCTGCTATACCCACTAGTCATGTCCACCATCCAATAAGGAGTGGATATGCAAATTAACCCAAACCAAGATGGCTGTGGCCACTGAGAGAGCAGGAGGGAGGCTTGGGTTTCCCTAGCGATGAAGGAAGCCAAGCTTCCCACACACTCCAGTGGGCCCAGGTCTCCACTTAATGCTACAAAGTTTCAATTATAGAAGATAAATAAATCCCCCAAAAAACAGCTGTGGACACAGGGAGCAGGAGGCTTAGTTCCACTCCAGGCTACAAAGTTTCAATTGTAGAAGATAAATAAATCCCAGATACCAGGACCTCTGCTTGGGTCACCAGAGGGCATGGCTGGCCTGCAAACTACCATAGGCCTCTCACCCAGGCTGCCCCATGCCCCAAGGGAATCCCCACCCTGATCTGGGACACCCTTCAGGGCAAACCAGCTGGCCCCCACCCATGCACCAGACCTTTGTCTCATCTAATAAAAAAGTAATATGCAGATTGACCATCACTCTAACAAACAATATGGCTGCCCCCATGTGGTCAAAGATCTTGCCTTCATGTGGACCCAAGATGACCACCACCGATGGCCAGCAGGGGAGGCCAGTTGGGAGGGACCAGGCCTACAAGGGAGGGCAGTTGGGGGTGATCAAGCCTGCAGAGAGTGCAGTTAGAGGTGACCAGTGTGACAGAGGAGGGAAGTTGAGGGGCAACCGGGCCTGCTGGGAAGGACAGTTGTGTGGGCACCCAGGCCTGCAGGAGAGAGCAATTGGGATGGACCAGGGCTGCAGAGAAGGGCAGTTAGGGGTGACCAGGCTTTTAGGGGAGGACAGTTCAGGGCAAACAGGCTGTCATGGGAGCAATTAGGCATCAATCAGGCTGACAGGGGAGTGGTTGGAGGTGATCAGGCTGGAAGGCAGAATCGATTAGAGACAATCAAGAAGGCAGGCAGGCAAGCAGTTTGGAGCCAGCAGTCCTGAATTGTGAGAGAGAGGACAACTGCCTGTTAATGCCTATCCTACTGGGCTCCGGCCTAAACGGGCAATTGGACATCCCTCAAGGGGGGTTCCTAGGTTGGAGAAGGTGCAGCCTGGGCTGAGGGACATCCTTTGTCCCCCATGCAAATTTCATGCACCGGGTCTCTAGTCTTTTTAAAATAGCAGCATATTTTTGATAATTATTTGATTTGCATAGTTTTTGTCACATTTTAAATTTTAACATATTCATGTTGTCATATTTCAACTAAACTATCTCTGTCTTTAACTGGATTAAAATCTACCATTTGTTGGTTTTCTATTTATTCTAATAAGTCTTTGTCTTTTTTTATTTTTATTGCATTTTTGTATTTAGTCTTTTTAAAACTATATTTTTATTGATTTCAGAGGAGAAAGGGAAAGGGAGAGAGAAATAGAATCATCAATGATGAGAGAGAACCATTGATTAGCTGCTTCCTGCACACCCCACATTGGGGACTGTGCTTGCAAACGGGGCACATGCCCAGACAGGGAACTGAACTGTTACCTGGCTCAGAGGTTGACATTCAGCCAATGAACCACACTGTCCCAACTACATTGAGTAGTTTTAAAAATACCTCATTATCTCCACCACTGACTTAATATTTATTTTTCTTTTAAAAATGAGTTATCGACCTAGATATTATAATATCCGTGTTTAATTATTCAAAAGTATACCTTTAAATAATTTTAATTTGCTTCACTGTATATTCCCATGTCTGCTCTCCAATTCCTTACACTGTTCTTTGCATTTATTTTAATTTAATAAATGCTAAACACTCACACAACATCACTAATCTTTCTTGCTTTAGACATTTGATATTTTATAACAAACACAATTTTAAAAATATGGATTTTTTAATCCTTTCCAGAGTGAATGTATTTGTTTTTTATTGATTTGAGAGAGAGCAAAAGGCAGAGAGGGAGAGACATTGACATGAGAGAGAAACATCGATCAGTTTTCTCTTGTATGTGCCTAGACCTAGGACAGAACACGCAACCTAGGTATGTGCCCTAGTTAGGAATTGTACCCCAAACCTTTCAGTGTACAGAATGCTCTAACAACAGAGCTACCTGGACAAGAAAATGAACACATTTTTAATGAATGTTTTATCTTTTTTATCACACACAGTGAATGATGTTAAAAAAAGTTTTTTAATCCATTTTTCTGGGGTTTCTTTTACAGGGTTTATAGTACCATAATTATTTTTCCCCATTAAACACTTATTCATTAAATATGTACTTTAAAATAGTCTAAAATTTTAATTATTTACTACGTTAAATATAAAATAAAAACATACTTTTATCTTAATCTTAATTTTCTCTAATATAAAAACAAATACATTCGTTTTTTCAGAAATTTCCAATGTTAAATTTGAAAGGTTCATTTAGGTATTGAATTAAATGTTAAGAAATATATATATATTTTAATTTGAAATTATTTTCAGCTACTTTTTATTAAAAATTTTTGATTCTTTATTATCATTTCTAAGAATTTACAAACTGATAATTTTTAATTCTTTTTTTACATTTTTCTAAAGTAATGTATTATTTATTTTGTGTTAATACTGAAAATTAAAATGGGATACTAATTATAAAATTAATAGTTAACTTATAGTTGATAGTTAACACAATATGTGACATATTTCTGCTTCCTTGTGTAGGGAACAATGGCTTATTAATTCTCTTTTGTCTCACCTAGAAAGCCTTATAACTGTTAGGTGCAGGGAATTTCAGGGATTATCTAAGACAGTAATTACTGCAGAGATTATGACAAATGAGTGAGTGAAAACTTGCAGGGAACAAAAATGTTTCAATTTTTTATGCCCAAACTCAGAACGTAGTATGTAAAAAAAAATGGATTTCTTAGTATTGTTAAGTAGGACATGTAATAAAACACTGATATCATATAACAGTCCACAAAGGACATACATATCTATTCAAACACACAACTCTTCACAGCAGTTTGTTAACTAGAATGATAGGTAGATCTTTCTCAACCATTGCTAAATGGAATTGTCACAGTAAGTCATCCAAATGGATAGCTTTAGTTTGAAATAGTTGTTTGATCTCTGCTGTGCCTAAAGATTTTTTCAAAAACCTTTAATGATTTGGGTATTTTCTCTCAGAAAAAGAATTAATATTGCGTAGTTTCTTTTGTCTTATGGGAATATCAAATATATTATAAATTTCAAAAAACATAGAATTAAACCCAATGCCTTATACCTATAATCATCCATAGTCTCTCTAACTACTATAATTAAAGTCTCAAGACCTGTGGGTAACGGAGACCGATTTTATAAAAATTTGTATTAAGATAAGAAAGTTATAAAATTTTTATATCCCAGTTTGTAAAAAATCTAAATCTAAGTTTCTAGCATTTTACCTATAAATTATAGTAATGTCTTTGTTCCTTTCTTTTCTCCTACATTGCTTGTATAATGTAATTCCACTACTGCCTTTTGATTTTATTGTTTTTGAACATACATTGTGTATTTTATTTTTAGTACATATCCTTTGTTTTTCATGAATATTTAAAATCTGTATTTTCACAAATCTTCTGAAATCTAATATCTGGAAAGGCAGGGGGTGGGGTCAAAGGTTCTTCTGAGCCTTTTGTTTTTTAACAAACAGCTTAAAATTAATACCAAAAAGAGCAGGGTCAGTATGGCAAAATTGTGGTCACCCTTCAGGTTAGGAAAGGAAAAACATATGACAGTGGTCTCATAGATTATTATGGAGCTGAAATTTTTCTATTGTCTAGGGATTGACTGGCCTTAGCAAGGTTGGAGCATGATGCAGTACTGGTGTAAGTCTAACAATAGTACCACTATGACTGTAAATACTTGGCATCACCCACCTTATCCCCAGCGAGCTTCCCCCAGACATCTCCCCTTTCTAAACCAGCTAGTGGCCTGGTGCACAAAATTTGTGCATGGGGGGGGGGGGGCGGTCTCTTAGTCTGGCCTGAACCCTCTCCAATCTGGGACCCCTCAGGGGACATTCCTCTTGCAATCCGGGACTGCTGGCTTCTAACTGCTCACTTGCCTGCCTGCCTGCCTGATCACCTGTAACCACTCTGCCTGCTTGCCCCTAACTTCCCCTTGCCCCTGGCCTTCTCACCTCCAACTTCCCCTCCTTGCTAGCCTGATTGCCCCCAACTATCCTGCTCACTCCCAAATGGACCACAGTGCTGGCCTGCTCACTCCCAACTGCCACCTTCTGCCAGCATGCTCACCCCCAACTGATCACCCCTACCGGCCTGCTCATTCCCAACTGCCCCTCCTGCTGGCCTGATCATCCCTAACCACCTCTGCCTCAGCCCTGTCACAATGGCTTTGTCCGGAAGGTCTCCTGGAAGGTCTCCTGGTCTAATTAGCATGTTACCCTTGTATTAGTAGAGATGTTTCTATATTGACCCTTGAAGTTATTATTCTGATTGTAAATGCCCTTCAGCAAAAACCATTAGGAAACTTTGAAGAAAAAACTACAACTCACAGACCTTGGAGCATGCACGGCATGCCAGAGGCACACAAGGAGAACTCAGGTAAAGAGAAGTCAGGCTGCCTGAGGTTCTGCTTTTATGGAGGTTGAGGGTGGGGGTCTAGGATTTTCTGGGCTCACTATTGGTGAATTGAAAACATACAAGCAAGAATTTAAAGCACAGGCTGAGAACACAAGTAACTCAAATGGCCAGTTATCAAAATCTAACCAAGATCTCCAACACCAAGGAGCCTTGGTGGGGGAAAGACTCCAGGTTCTTCACCTGGTCCTGTTGGTGATGTGTTTATTCAAGACAGCCTTGCCTAAGTGATGCTGCTGGGAAACAGATGCCTGGGCAACCAAAGCTGAGTCACCCGCCTTACAAAAGAAAAGCCAACTATAAGCTTTTTTAGGAGGTCGATGGCTTACTTTCCTCACTGGCAACACATGAAAGACATGTGTTAATGATCTGTTTTTTCTTAAACAGGTGTTCAGAAAAGGAAATGTAGTTTTGTTCTAATTAATTGGCATTTAAGGAAATATTTGAGCACTGTCTTTTGATCTGATAAAGGGAACATCATTATTGTTTTGTTTGTTTTTTGCCTGTAATTGGTAGGCATAAGTTCATTTTAAGCTACATGTTTATGAGCATTAAATAAAAAATACAAAGGAACTTGCATAAGCACACTGGAAATATTCATATTTGTAATAAGATTTCCTTCAAAAACTCAAGGACATTTTATAAAACAATTATATTGTAATATATTATTTTGCTCTTGTATTTTTCCAATTTGTTTTCAATTCTTATATTTTCTATAATAGATTCTATTTAATTATATAACTAGTTTTTTGCCAGAACTGCTATATCCATGCTCATAAGTAATAATTTGTAATGGAAGTTTTTTATTTTGTTTTGTTTTGTTTTGTTTTAGAGTTTATTTTTTTTAGAGTAGTGTTAGGATCACAACAAATACGATTGGATCAGACAGTGATATCGTACTTACCTCATACTCTCACACATGCAAAGGCTTCCCCATTATAAACATCACTCCTTAGAGTGGGACATTTGCTGTAGTTGATGAATCTACATTGACATATCTTCATTATCCAAAGCCCATAGTTTACTTTAGGGTTCAATCTTGGTGTTGTACATCTTATGGATTTGAATATATAATAATAGTGTTTCCCATTATGTCATACAGAGTATTTCGCTGTCCTAAAAGTTCTCAGTGCTTTGCTTTTTGATCTCTCCATCACCCTCAACCTCTGTCAAACGCTGATCTTTTGACTATATCAAGTTTTACCTTTTCCAGAATATCAAGTAGTTTGGATCCTACAGAATGTAGCTTTTTTTAGATTGGACCTTCCACTTAGCAATATGCATCTAAGGTTCCTCCATGCCTTTTAATGCCTTTGTAGTTCATTTCTCTTTAGTATTAAACAATATTCCACTATTTGGATGTGCACCAGGTTATCTCTTCATCTATTGAGCAGCATTTTGGTTGCTTCCAAGTTTGGGCAATTAGTAATAAAGATGCTATAAGCGTTGGTGGGCATGGTTTGGCTTAGTCATAAGTTTCCAATTCCTTTGGGTAAATACCAGTGTGCATGATTGCTAGGTCTTATGGTAAAAGTATATATAACAGTCTCCATTCATATTTACACATTTTATTCCAGAAAGAATTTTAAATAAACTTATAGTTTTAGCAGTATCATTGTACTTATACTCTGTTTCCTCAAATGACTGCTATGTTTTAATTCATGTTATTTATAAAACTATATTTTTGGACTTAGTTCTTTGAAATAGAATTTTTGTTGCCACCTTTCTAGTATTAATTGTTTCACTTTAATAGATCTTTTAGACTATTTGGAGTTAAGAGTATCTATGTATAAAAATGTTTTTACTACTATATAAATATTTAAATTTATATTCATACTATGTGTTGTACCCTCTCATAATTTGATAACCAGTGAATATAAGATGTTTCAAATGGGACTCTTACTTGTAGACATAAAATTTAGGTAGAATAATTTATTTTACATTTCTGTAAAATATAATTCCAAACTCGTAAACAGGAAATGATATTTCTGAACTAGAGCGTTTCCCCAGTGCAAAACTCTTTTCAAATTTTCATTGGCATCATTTCTCTGCATGATTCTATGATATGGGCACATTAAATACAACCTTGTGGAAGACTCGTTTTCTCCTACTTCCAACAAGGGTGATTATTTGTCAAGTTATTCTATCCTCACTTTCAAAAAAAAGCCCACACTTTAATAAATAAATAAAAATTTAAAGAGCCTTTAGCTCTAGAGGGAAAGCAATCTATCTTGCATTATGAAAAAAATAGGGAATAAATAATTCCATCATTTATGAAACATCTTTGTTAATATTAATATCCCACCTTTAATTGGTTCCTCTGGACATTCAGTCAATTCAACATATTCCATTTTACTCAGAAGAGAACTGTGAATATACTCAAAAGTTTCAAAGAGTATAACTGTTAAAAGTATAGACAGAAACTTAGGGTCATTAAGGCTAATACTGTTTCAGCTACAGTATTTGGATGTTCTTTAAATATATTAAAGAACTATTGATATAAATTCTATGTTAAGTTAACCTGTATTATTTTTTTTTTAAGAAAAGCATTCATCTTTGACAGGCAATAGTTTCAAAGGAAATTTGCTGATGTGATTTGGATAATTCTAAGTATATGTGTTCTGTACTACTTCCTAGAGTTTTAGGGGAAAATATTCTATCCAAAGATTTTGTTTTCAACTCTTTAAAAATCTCACGTCCTCAAAAAAATTTTAGATAAGACTATAGATTGCTATTTATATTATTTCACCAAATCCCTCCCAACATACAATGAATACTGATTTAACATTACTCAGATTCAAAGAACAATTATCAGAATAGTAATTCCTGAGAAATATTATCCATTATAATAAATACTAAAAATTCAATTTATGTTAACAAAATTATACTAATATCATCAAATTTCATTGTATTCTCCAATTCCATTTTATTAGTTATTTTTCAAAATCTCAGTCTCATATGTTGCTCACTGAGATCATCATACAAATGCAGAAATGGGGTTTAGGCATATTTGCCTCTCTTTACATATTTTGCTACATTCAGAATTGTCAAACAGTTATTAGAGAGGGTCTTCAATATTTGTCATTTTTTACGTTCTCAATTCAGAGATTTTAACTTTGAAATATTAACAATGTATTTCCCTTTGAAACATTTTAAATAAAATTTATTGGGGTGACAATGATTAATAAGTCCAATTTATAAGTCCAATTAAATTATATTTAACATGTTCAAAGACAATTTTTCATTTTGAGACAATAGAATTAGACATATAGACATAAAAAGCAATATAACATATATAATGACTGCTTTTGATGGGCTCAGTGGTGGAATGGACACAATCTAGAAGAAAACTAGTGAGCACAGAGATAGGCCAATGGAAATTTCCTAAGCTGAATGCAAAAAGAAAACAAAAAGGAATAAAGAAAACAGAAGTTTGAAGGAAGATAATTTGAAAAGGAATAAAATACATGCAGATGGTGAAAAAAATAGATAGTTCATAAGGCAGAAAAAAATACCTAAAGTAATGGAGAAGGTCTTTCAGAACATAATGAGAGATGCCAAACCACTCTGGAAGCTTAGATCATGCCAAGCAGAATAAATAAAAGTATATAATAACTACCTTCCCTTGCAAATCACCCCCTATACCTAGGCATATTATACTCAAAATGCAGAAAATCAAAGCAAAGGGAAAACATTGAAAAAACAAAGAAAATTAACTAGACAAAAATAGGAATGGGGATAAAACCTATCATTGACTTTAAACATGCAAGCAAGATAAGAAAAAATTGTAGTAGTATTGAATGAAAAATACTAAAGGAAAAAAATGAAGAAAAAATAAAGATATTCTCAACCGAAACTGCTGGAATTAATTGCCAGCAGAATTAACCTATAAGACATATTCATGCTTTTCTTTAGGCAGGAGAAACAGCTAGCTGTCCAAAATTTGTATCTAAATAAAGGAAGAGTACTGGAAAAGAATACATAAAGGTAAAATAAACTTTGCCTTATTTTTAATTTATCTAAAGAATAGCTTCATTTAAATAACAGTAACAATGTATTGGTTGATTATAGCGTTTGGTTACATACAATGAGTTTTAGAATAACAAATGGGAGGGAGGAATTTGGACTACTCCGTCATACATTTCCTAAACTATACAAGGAGCAAAATAAAACCTGAGAGCAAAATTATAACCTGAGAAGAAATAAAAATAAAACTTTGGCAACAAATGAAATATAGTTACAAATGGGTCAATACTTGTGGGGACTCCTGCATGGTTCAGGGTTCAGTTTCAGGGTTCAGGTTCTGGAGAAGGCAGCACACAAATGAGAGAGACTAGAAAAGTATTAAATTTGGGAATATTGGGGGCCAGGCATGAGCGCACCTCTAGGGGGAGGACTACACCCTCCCCTCTGGCCTTGCTATCCCTTTTATTAAGATTATGGGATACACCCATAGTCTTTAGGGAGGCAATTCCAATAATAACCAATCATTAAGAATTTTCATAAGACTAATAGGTGGAGGCTGCTTCAGCTAAACAGGGAATGTCTCAACTAAACAGCAAGTGATTAGCTCTGACCTTTCAGAGCATTTAAGGTTGACCAGCCTTCCGGGTTCCCTGTCCACATCTCTCTATTAGTGAGGACAATGGGCAGCTTCCGACAAATACTAATACAAATATATAAATAATAATTTTAAGTAGGAATGATGGTCTAAATATACCAGAGCAAGACAAAGACTGTCAAACTATATAAAATAAGAAGGCCGAACTTATTATAAAAACCCATTGAACATTTAGATCCAGATAGGTTAAAAAGATGAAGGATCAAATAAAATCTGGGTTAACCATATTAATGTCAAACAAATCAGACTTGCAAACCAGGAAAATTAACAGGTATACAGAAAAAATAATACAAAATGATAAGGAGGTTACTTCTCTAAGAATTTATAACAATCCTAAACCTGTTCGTACCAACAACTAGGTATTCAAATAAATGGAGCAAAACTGATAGAATTGGGAGTAGATGTGTAAAATTCACTACTTTAGGTGAGGACATCAAGAGTCTTCTGTTAATAATTGATAAATAAAGAACAGAAAAATCATTAAGGATATGCTTGGCCTGAATTGCACTATCAATCAACTTGATCTAATTGACATGTGCATAACACTTCCATTAAGTTAAATAGGAAGCTAAAGAAAAAAGAGTGATAGAAAGCAAAAACAAAATTAGAATCAGTGAAATTGAAAATAGGAAAACAGATGGAAAACCAACATAGCCAAAATATTGGTAAGTATTATGTCTTTCAATTCATGAATATAAAATATCTTTTCATTTATTTAGATCGTTTTTTTTATTTCATTTTGTTTTGTATTTTTCTGCAAATATTTCCTGTATAGTTTTGTTAGGTTATACCAAATCATTTCATGTTGGGGCTGTGTTTGTGGAAATGGTAGTGTTTTTTTTTCTTTTTAAGTTCAAATTTCAATTGTTCATTTCTAATATATAGGAAGTCAATTGGGTTTTGCATTTAATCATGTATCATGTTTCTTGCAGTGTTGATTTATTTCCATGATTCAGATCTTTCCAGATCTGTTTAGATCTTTTGGTCATTTAAAAAAATATATATTAAGGTGTTTGATTTTCTCAGTTTGACTTGTAATTGGATAAAAGGCAAATCGACCAAATGGCGGAATGACTGGTCACAATGACATGCACTGACCACAGGAGCGTACACTCAATGCAGGAGCTGTCCCCTGGTGGTGAGTGTGCTTCTACAGGGGGAGTGCCACTCAGCCAGAAGCTAGGCTCATGGCTGGCAAGTGTACCAGCAGTGGTGGAAACCTCTCCCACCTAACTCGTCAGTTGGACATTATCCTAAACTCTCAGATTGCAAGAGGGTACAGGCTGGGCTGAGGGACCCCCAACCCAAATACTCAAATTTTGTGCATTGTGCCTCTAGTAGATTAAATGACATCCTAGTCAAAATCCCAGTAGGCTATTTTATGGATACTAATAAACTGATTCTGAATTGCTATAAAAAAATAGAATATTCAACACAGTACCAAATGACAAAAATAATTTTGGAGGACTCATGTTACCTGATTTCAAGATGTTAATGGCACATAGCTCAAGGGAATAATATAAACACATCAGAAATAGACCAACACATACTTGTTAACTGATTTTTAAAAGGAATAAAGGTGAGTAAATGAAATAATAGCCTTTTAAATCAAAGGTGGTGGAAATACTGGACATCCGTATAAAACATATATATCCTATAGTAATAAAAGCTTAATATACAAATTGACCATCACTCCAACACAAATATGGCCACCTCCATGTGGACACAAAATGGCTGCCACAAGATGGTGAGCAGGGGAGGGCAGTTGGGGGTGACCAGGCTAGCAGCAGAGGGCAGTAGGGTAGACCAGGAATGCAGGGGAGGGCAGTTAGATGTGTACAGGCTTGGCAGGGGAGGGCAGTTAAGGGTGACCAGGTTGGCAGGGGAGTGCAGTTAGGGGCAATCGGTTCAGCAGGGGAGCCAGCAGGCTGGGCTTAGGGTCACCTCCCCTCCTCGTGTACAAATTTCATGCACCGGGACTCTAGTGTGTGTATGTGTGTGTGTGTTTGTGTGTGTGTGTGTGTGTGTGTGTGTGTGTGTGTGTGTGTGTGTATACCCAGTGACCATTACAGCAGAATGACCAGTACAACCAGTTGCTATGATGTGCACTGTGACAGCCAACCAGCCTGATCCAGGCTCCGATTGGCCCCCTCCTACCTCCCATGACCCCCTATACCCTGCCCTGCCCCTTAGTCACCCCCCCCCCCGCATCTGCTGGTCAGGGACACAGGGAGCACCAACTGAGCTGTTAGCAACCTTTCTGAGGGAAAACACCCGCCAGGCATACAGAAACTATACAGACGGTGCTCAGTGAGGAGTCCACACAGGTTGTGTTCTCACCTTTAAGCTGTTCCCTCATCACCACCACCACAATGCCAAAGGAAGCCTGATCCAGGAAGCCTCACCCCAGCTCTGTACGGACCACCTACACAGAGAAACAGCATGTCCTCAAGACACCTGAATCTGCCTCAACAGGAAGACGCTACAGACCTGAGGGGGAAGATGGGGACTGAGACAGAAGGTCTGGGAAAAGCAGGGCCACAGATGAACGTGTTCTGCATTTGCTGCCCAACCCTGCTCCTCAGACCCCTCTGTATGTGAAGCACCTGCATTGCCACCCTTGCTATTTGTCTAGTGACAAATAACACTACTAGTGACAAATAACACTGTCTAGTGACAAATAACACAGCTGTGCCTGTAGCTGCGCTGGGCCACCTGCCCTTATGGATAAGCAGGAGTATATTTATTTGCCAGAATCTAAAACCTTCTTTGCCGGTAATAGCACAAATAATGCAAGACACACACGTGTTTTATTTTTATTTATTTTTTTCACACACATGTTTTAAATAGGACTCTGACCAGTTGCGTGTGAACCCAGATGGAAGGCATGCTCTCCACCGAGGAGGCTGCAAAGGCAGCTCCTCTCCCAAACACAGGCAACCTGGAGAGGTTTAAAGGGAAAAGGATATAAAAATAAAATAGCAAACAAGCTCTGAAGCTGCTCCGATGCTGTCAAATCCTCCACTCGGTGGTGATGTCAGAGCCCGTCGCACCACGCCTGGGGCTCAGGCAGCTGGGCTGCTGACACCTGCCAGGTCACCTGGCCCTGGACTCATCTAGGTGGCCACTTTCAACCTCCCACCAGCTCCTGGAGGCGGGTGGGCTTGGGATGAAGGCTTCAGTGTTAAAGCAACCTTGTTGGTGTAGCACAGACACATTCAGTCTCCAGGTTTCATGGAGACTGAACCCTGGGCCCCCAGAGCAGCCGTGTCCATTCAAAAGGAAGGTCACCCTGGCTGCAGGTCCTTGCTCTTTGTCACTTTGAATATTTCTTTCCATGCCCTTGTCTACCCAGCCAAGCTCATTTAGAATGGAAAGCCAGATAAAGAGCTTCACAGACAAGAAAAAGCTAAAGGAGTTCATCACCTCAATTGCAGGTGGGGCAGTAGCCAACCAACCGCCTGCAGTTCCTCCCTCTGGGCAACCCCATCTCCGATCCTCCCCACCCCCACGGCCAGCCGGACCCCACCTTGCATGAATTTGTGCACCAGGCCTCTGGTAGAAAAAATAAAAAAGGAACTTAGACACAGACCTTACAGGTTTCATAAAAATGAACTCAAAATGGCTCATAGGCCTAACTATGAAATTTCTTCAGTAAACATAACAGAAGGGACTTTTATCTTGGTGATAAATGTTTAAATGCAATACCAATTGCAGGGTTCAACAAAGAAGAAAAACTCATGTCCGTCTTTATTAAAATTTAAAGTGTCTCACCAAAGGACACTAGCAAGAGGATAAAACTAGAGAACCTAACAAACTAAGAGACAATATTTGCATATCTGGGGGAAAGCATTGTTTAAAAATAGGATAGCAATTAAATTCAACATTGAAAAACAAACAAGTAAAAGAATGGCAAAAGATCTGAATTAAAATCAACAAAATCACAAAGAAGACTATGAAAAGATGCTCAATATCACTTATCACTAGACAAATAACAATTTAAATCACAATGAGATTCTTTCACTTACCTATTAAAAATGACTAAAATCCAAAGACTGACTATACTCCTGGCAATGACACAGAGAAACAGAGACTCTCATTAATTTTGAGACAGAATGCAAAATGGTAAAGCCACATTGGAACATATTTTAGGCAACTTATTACAAGATTATATATAGTTTTACCATATAATCGAGCAATACGGCTCAGAGGAATTTATCCAAGTGAGTTGAATGGTTATGTTGACAAACATCTGTATACAGATATTTGTAGCAGCTTCTTCATAATCACCAAAAACTGAAAGCAACTAAGATACCCCTCAGTATGTTAATGGATTACAAACTAGTTCATTCATACAGTGGAAAATTATTCAGTGATAAAAGAAAGCTGATATCAAATCATAAAAATGCCTGAATGAAACTTAAATGCATATTGCTAAGTGAGAAAAGCTAGTCTGAACTAGCTGCATAGTATAATCTATACTACTAATAAGGAAATATGCAAATTATCTATTACAGCATCACATGACGACCAGATCAGCAGACTGTGTCCCGGTCCTCTGCTCAGGCAGCTGTAAGGCCCAATGATAGGATAGGACATGATAGGAGGGGATAGGAAAGGAGGAGAGGAAAGCAGACTGCATGCAGACAGGCCAAGAGGACAAACAGAAATACAGAAAGGGAACAAGAAAAAGATGCAGGAATGGAAAAGGGAAGGAAACATGGGGCTTCATGAAGGAGGGAGTGGTGACCACGAGGTGGGGGGGGGAAAGGGGGGGAGGCTGGCGGGGGGGGGGGGGAGCAGATGCTCCTAGCAAGAGGCAGGGCTGGACCCCTGCTCATGTGCAGAAGAAGGGCAGTGGTCCCCAGCATGGGCCATTGGTGAGGAGGCACCCACGGGTCCGGGATAAAGTGGTGGATGGTCCGAGGCCTTCTGGGGCAGGCACTTCTGCTTCCTGGCTGCAGCGGCAGTGTCCTGGCCACTCGAGCCTCAGCCAGTCTCGCGGGGCTGGGAGTCCTGGGCAGGGGATGGGAGCAGGAAGGCGGAGGAGAGGCCAGGGAAGTGGAGGCAGCAAACACCTGGCTGGGGCTGAACCCTGGGCTGGGGGTTAATGCTCCCCTCCCCCCAAAACGGAAGCTTTAAGAAGGGAAGGAGGGAGGGAAGAACTTTATAAAGGAGTCAGCAGAGAGCAGAGTTGAAGAAGGAAAAAGGATGTATGAGTGAACTGTAGAAGCTATCATGAGATTGGGGCAAATATAGTTGTGTACTGGAGATAGATTTTAAAAGTAGGAGTCAGAAAAGAATAAAAGACAAATGATAGTGAATAATTTGGCAGGTAGATAGATATTAAAACAGTGGAAGTAAGTAGAGAAGAATGTATGGGAAAGCTAGGATGAGAGGGAAAGAGGGAGGGAAGAAAAGTTTTAAGGGAGACTGGTACAGCTTAAAAAGAGAATGGGAAGAAGGAAGAAATGGGGGAAAGAGCAAAACAGGTTGAGGGAGGAAGTGAAGAAAGAAATTAAGGTGGGAAGGGAGGAAAATCAGAGGTGGACATGGGTAAGATAAAGCAAAGAAGGAATGTGGGGAGGGTAGGAGGAAGATGGGAAGGATGATGGACCAGAAGTAGGAAATAATGAATAAAGAAAAGTTTGTAAATGATGAGTCAACAGGAAAAAGTGTTACATAAAGGAGAGAGAAAAATTCTGTGAGAGGGAGAAGTCAACAAGGAAGTCAAATACAATTGTGTGTGAAGGGGATAAAATTAAAAAATAAAGTTAATATGAGTGACCAGGCTGGCAGGGGAGGGCAGTTAGGGGGATCAGGCAGGCATGCAGAGTGGTTAGGGCAGGCAGACAGGTGAGCTGTTAGGAACCAGAAGTCCCGGATTGTGAGAGGAATGTCCAACTGCCAGTTTAGGCATGGTCCTGCAGGCCATCCCCTAAGAGCTCCTGGATTGGAGAGGGTGCAGGCTCAGCTGAAGGACCACTCCCTGTGCACGAATTTCATGCACTAGGCCATTAGTATGTGTGTGTGTTATATATATGTATAATTTCAATTATGTGGATATCAGATCAGTGGTTTCTTCGAATTCAGAAGAAATGAGATGAATAGTTGAAGAATGGGAGATTTTTCAGATCAAAGAAACTATTCAGTCTGATATTATGATCCTGGATTCAACACAGTAAGTATTTGTGAAAACCTAAAGAAACTACAGTCCAAAGAGGAACCTTAATAAATAATACACATGTTTTAAAAAAATTATTTTTATAGGAAGAGAGAGCAACATCCATTCTTTGCTCCACTTATTTATGCATTCATTGGTTGCTTCTTGTATGTGCCCTGATCTAGGGTAGAACCCCATAAACCTATAATGGACGATGTTCTAACCAACTCAGCTACCTGGCCAGGGCCTGAATAAAATTTTTTCAAAATTTACTTAGAGGTAAGAGATACTGAGACAGAATGTAGAATGTGACAAAATAATCTAAAATTTCAAATGAGTAAAACAATTTCAGTAGGGCAGTAAAGTGATAATTTAACCAACTCTGGAGATAAATTTACTTTGTGAGACTAAAGGCAATGGAACTGCTCATAAATACTGAATAAAGTTGTCACCCCTGAATGACTATTCTGAATTTAGGGCACCTATTCTAAATATATTGTATACATATGCTGTAATTTAACAATTAAGTAAATTTCTGGTGGATGGGGCCAGGATTCTCACTGTTGGAATGAGAGTTTACAGAAAACAAGATTAAGAAGCTAAAATAGTCCATGTCTTAATGGACTAAAGTTGGAGACATCAACTCATATTGAACTCATTTTAGCTTAATGTAGACATAGCTGGCTCCATAGATGGCTTCAAAATAAAGTTTATTGGATCATAACCTGTGAAAAGTAATGTAAATAGAATCACTTCAAATTAGAGTAGAAGTTACAATCCCAGAGGAATTGCCTTGGTCTTATGCCTCAAAATTTTGAGAAGTTTGAACTGGGAAAAATAACCTTTGGAGTGGGCCAAAGCAACATTTTGTTCCAAACTATTGTTTGCAAAGCTAACAGTAAAGCAGGCATCCTGTGTATAGGACTGAAAATTAAAAACATTCATTAGAATTAGCCACCACTATATATAGATAAAGTATAATTTAGCTCATTAGCACCTATAGAAAGTCCTTCCTTGGCTTATTATCACCAAATATAAATTCTTCTCTCTATTCATTAAATTATTTTACTTCCTTTCTCATAAATATCATCTGCCTTTACTTCCTAATTGGTACACTTTTGGGTTTTTGCTTATATCAGTGCTTCCCAGAATTGCAATTCTTTTTTATCTCAAAGAAATGTTTACTGCTTCTCACCTTGGTCTTTCATTTTTAGGTTAACAAACCAAATGTATAAAATAATTTAGGGGACTTTCATTTCTAGCACTGTATGTAAGGAGCTTGGAAGTTGCTACTTCATCCTAACAACAAGGAAAAAAAAACCTGAACAGACTTCAAAACTAAAATTTTTCTTGGATCGATAAGAGAGGGGAGGACACAGGGCCAACTTCTGCTGCCAAGACTGGAGAGACAAACAGGCCAATATAGGGAATCATGGCTTACCAGAAAAGAGACTCAAAATGGGAAACTGCCTGAGGAACCAGTGCTGCGGGAGAAAGTACAGAACTGGAATTTATGAATCTCTGGAGCCTCAGTGTAGACAAGTCTGAGAGCTAAAAATCCAGGGGAGACCAGTTTTGGAACTTGTCCCATAAAATTGTGCAACTTTCTTTCAGGAGTTCAACCTGGCATCCATAATGAATATCTGAGAGAAATCCCCTTCTTTTCATAGAGAAGAGTAGAAAGGAAACCATTTAAATGCCCAGAGTCCTCAGTTCTTAAGGACTACCCACAGTGAAGATGAATCAACCAGAACCTATCTCCTGGAGTATTATTAGAGCTAACTGACTCAGGAAGGAAAAGACCCAACTTCACCCCACTCTAGCCACTGTCTCTTATCTTGCTTTATGTAAGGCAGGGGAGGGGACACTTGTGAAGTTCATGGTCCAGAGGCCTAGACTCACTAAGACTGAGACTTGTCATAGGACTATGGAATCTTCCCCTCCCTGCCCATCTCAGCATCATATTGCCACGGTCAACTAACAGCACATCCTTTGACCTAGTACACCAGCTCCATCTATCAAGAAAAAATTGCAAGTCACCTCAAATGGCAAAAAAAAAAAAAAAAACCCACAATTTGAAAAGACAGAGCAAGCATCAGCATTATATATGACAGGGATGTTGGAATGACCCAGACTAGGGGTTTAAAGTAATTTAGCATGAGTCCATATTAAAAAGTAAACTAATGAATAAATCATGGAATAAATAAATAAATGGAAGACATTAGACAAATCTGTGCAGGAAAATTCCAAATAGTGAATGTATGTATTTTGTTCTTATCGAGGTGTAGCATAACTAACCATTCCTTCCGTGTGGGCTGTACATCGTGACTTCCACACAAAGAGTATTGCCTGGAAAGAGGATTGAGTAACATAACCATGGAGAAACCTGACAAGCACCACCATAGCCAGGTGATCAAAGTCAACATCAAAAGTAAAAGTAATGTTACAATATACACACAATATCATGTGATAAGAAATGCACTTTATCTTTGTGCTTTTCCTCCCCGAAGAGTCTAATTAGACCAATCCCAAATGTTTAGGCATTCTTCAAAATACTTCACCAATACTCCTCAATGTCTATTCAACTCTTCTGCCCATTTTTTAATGGTAGTGTTCATCTTCTTTTTGTATACGCACTTTATATATTTTTGGAACAGACTGACATACTTCGATGTGGGGTTGGGGGACAAGAACAGATAAACCAAAGAACTTCACTAGAGGCCCGATACATGAAATTCATGCAAGAGTAAGCCTTTCTCCCCCAGCTGCTGGTGCCAGCTTCCTTCTGACATCGGGACCCACACCTACAGCAAGCCCAAAGAACGCTGTTCACAGCTAAATGTATTATAATATATTAATGGGATCCTGGAATGAAAAAGAAAAAAAAGGATGTTAGGGAAAAATAACAAGATAAAAGCAAATTACAGCCCTTAATTAAAAATTAAATTGATATTGGTGTGTTAATTTTAACAAATATGCCATGCTATATCCTCTCTAGTAAAGAGTAAATATGCAAATTGACCATCACACCATCACAAAGATGGCAGCTCCCATATCCACAAGATGGTGGCACCCAGTCCCCTTAGCCACACGGGAATCCCACAGTCCTTTCAGCTTATCCAGGGTTTGAGGGGCAAGGGTGGGAGGCACAAGATGCGGCTGGACCTACCCTCAGCCTCCCAGCTTCCCAGGGCCGCCTGAGGCTCAGATAACCAGGGCCAGCCGAGGCTTGTGTTGTCGTCAGAGGTGGAAGCAGTGGTGTGATGGGAACATCACCTTCCCCAGATTTCTGGGTCACCTCCTGCCCCTAAGGGTTCCCAGACTGTGAGAGGGACAAGCCGGGGTGAAGGACCACCCCCTCCAATGCATGAATTTTCATGCACCAGGCCTCTAGTAAGATAATAATAGGGGAAGCTGAGTGTGGGCTATATAAGAAATCTCTGTACGACTTTTGTTATCATTTTGTAAATCCAAACATGTTGTACTATTTGTGAATATGTAATTTAACTATTTTATTAAGAATAAAATGACATGAATCAATAGTGTACATATGAAATATGAGCTTGTTTTTTAGTAACTTATCTCTGTCATTTTAGCATCTAATAAAGCAGACCTTGTTTCCTTGGTCTCCCTTCATCTTGAATTGTGAAGATTTTTTCTCTTTCTTTCTATAGCTTACTAAACAGTCTTGACCTCTCTTTACTATATCTAATATATCCACAAAATGCTATTATTAAGTTGTTAATCATACCCATCAATTTCTTTGAGTTAGATAAAACACTAAGTGAAAATAGATTTAATAAGGATAGACAGTGATTCACAGTGTTCCAAAGATGCCATTAAGATAACAAATAATGCATGTCTCTTTGAATAGATGGAAAGGAAATTAATAAAAGATAAATAAAGATCTACAGTAGTTTTGGCTTTGAACATAGTTTAAACTATAGTATTTGTTTTACTTTCTCCAAAAGTTTCATATTTATAACATAACTATTTAATTTAATTGATAATCGCTCCAAGCAATGAATACAATTGTCAGTACTTCATATAATTACTAAGGAACAGTCATTGAAATTTAATCCTGAAGGGTGAGTCATTTCATTTAGGTATTTTTAATAATTATATATAGATACATATGTCTACAAGATGACTAAGATAGTGTAAATATTAAAAGTTTACAAGAGATATAAATCATTTCTGAACTTCTTGTATTGTAGGTCCAATTTTAAGGGTATTTAAAATAAGTAAGCTTATTTTTCTGAGATTTTAAGGCCAATTGCATGTATGTTCAGTAATTTATAAATGTTATCAGCAATCCTCTAAAAGGAAGTACAAACTAAAAATTAAAACTAAAAAAGGTAAAATTTAAGTAGATGAAAGTACAAATAAGACAAAAACAGCACATGGAATGTCCTGAACAGGACAGTCTTATGGAGGGACCACTAGTGGACAATGAGGCAAAATACCTATGCGCACACAGAAGCAGGCACACATGCACATACATCCCTCAAATGGTCTTATGCTATGAATTTTCACTTCACATTTTCTACTCATTTTTTTTCTATTGCTCAGGTTCCTGTATTTGCTGGAGATGACTGTTCACATTCATTTATTCCTTTGCTGGCTCACACCCTCACTTGCTGGACAAATGCTACCTATATGTCTGCCATGTACCAGCTATGGTTCTAGGCACCCATGATCCTGGCACCCATGTAAATTTCTACTGATGTCTGCCTCAGCTGCTTAAAGGGATCATCCTTCCCCTCTTCTCAAGGGTTTTATTGGAAGAGGTGTGAGTGATAACTAGAAACAGTTCCCAGTATCTCAAGGCATCTCTATACATTGTTTAACTGCTTGTCATGGGTCACTGGCCCTTTTGGAAGATGTGGCAGCAGCTTCAACGAAGCCTGGCTATTTTACAACCCGTGTTCACACAGTCAATAAGCACTTGGAGACAAAGCTCAAGCCCACGTTTTCACCACTTATGCATGCATCAGTCATGTATTAATGGTTAAAAAAGAACTGTTAAGCATAAATATCAAAAGACTGACATTAACATTTTGATAATGAGGGATAAGAAGTGAGAAGATTATTATGAATGGGCAAAACTAAACCAGGTAACTTATGTGCATACTAGAGGCCCTGTGCACAAATTCATGCTTGGGTGGGGTCCTGCCGGCCTGACCTGATGGGGGATAATCAAGCCATGTCAGCAGTGGGGAGGGGCCACAGGAAGTTGCGGGGCGGCAATTGGGGACCCAATTGGGCCATTTATCCACCACAGTACAAGTCATAGCAACTGGTTGTTCTGGTTGTTCCACTCTTTCTGGTCACTTGGCTTTTATACACTGAATGGCCAGATTTTTATGATCTCTGAATGCATAATAATCTGGCCACATACACACACACACACACACACACACACACACACACACACATTCACACGCACATTAGAGGCCTAGTGAATGAATTCATGCATGGATGGGGTCCGGCCAGCCTGGCCAGGTAGAGGGGACATAGGCAGTTGGCCAGCCTGCCTGCTGGTCGAACTTCTGTTCAAGGGGACAATTTGCATATTAGCCCTTTATTATACAATATAGGGTAGTGAAGGCCTGGGAGGGGTGGGTGTGTGTTGGAGGAGGTCAATGGTGGGGGAAATTCAAACAAACAGAGGGAACATCTGTAATACTTAAAAAAAAAAAGGAAAAAGAGAGTGAGGTATGACCAGAAAAGAGGAATCAAAGAACAGTTGATAGGTCTGAAGAAAAGAAGTTACTCATGCCTTAAACAGCGGATGGACATGGGAGATAGGAAGAACTTAATGTTCTCCTCCTACTCAGCAGTGCCCATTTCATCCCACATCCCTAAGTGTCTAACTAGAGTTAAAAATGGACAGGAGCCTTAACTAAGCAATATAATGCAACCTGTGGCCACAGGCCCAGTGTGCAAGACAGTCTGTAAAATTAAGATTCATAAGAGGGCAGCGCACTCCAGGGAGACAAAGACAGGGAAGGACTCCTAAAAAGGAGGGTTGGGTCCTGACAAGGCCATGAACTGGGAGGGAGAGCAGAGGTCTTATCCCAGTGAAGGCAGAGCAGGGGGAGCAGTGCTGCGGGGGAGAAATGCAGGCAGGAGTGGCTGGGTTGGGTGGAGTCTGACCCTGGAGAGCTTTAACTGCTGCCAGAGCAGTTCAGACTGTCCTGCAGGCCATGATAGGTCACTGAAGGTTCTGTTACAGAAAATACTATGAGGAAAATGTGTTAGAAATGGTAGTGAAATGAAATATAATTGTATAATTGTAACCCTTTTATACTACTTGAATTTTTAAACTATTTTTAACTGTGTGCAAATGTTATACAGTTGTAGGGTGAAGGAGGTTAAAGGTAATACTTTCAACAATAATATACATTAAAAATTAAAATAAAAAATGTACGCTTTTAACCTCAATTGGATTGGATGTTGCATCCAGATATTTAAAATACGTAATTATTAATAGGTGATTTCTATAGATGTCACTATTTGTTTCTTTTTGCTATAATAATATGAAATAAGGAGGGATTTATTATTTCCTTTCTCTTATGAAAAAAAAAAGTGGCTAGGCTTAGGTGTTTGGGTACTAGGACACTGATTTAGGAGTTACTACTGGTTTTTGTGTAATTGAAATATTAGGAAAATATTCCACCACCTGCTTTTGTTTTTGAGCCTGAATTTTGTTGCGGGGAGGACTCTTGGAAAAGACTGTTCCTATACTTACCACAGTTTTCAGAGCCTATATTTGTCAGAAAACTGCAATGAGGTAAGAGCAAAATTGACCATTGTAAAGTCCCAACTCTCTAATTTTCTGTGTGTTTTTGTTTTGTTTTGTTTTTCCCTACATCACTAGGCAAGAACTCAAAATAGGAAAGAGTGAGATTGAATTCCTCACTGTTAGGGGAGTAGGACTTGAACCTAACTATCTGCATCAGAAAAAAAAATTAAATAGCACTTGAATATTCATACCATGAAAAATGTATATACCAATTAGGAAATGATTTATCTGATTTTCATTAGTTGTGAGTTAGATAGCTCCTGGTCAGAATAAACGCACCTGTGGCCTGCATACTGAGTGTATCCTCTTCAATTATTTAGTTAATATTTACAGTTCAATACACATGTGCTGAGTCTTTTGAAAGTATTTGGGATATAACCACACACAAAACAAACAAAAAAATTATTTTGGATATTATCATCTATTAACAGAGACAATACGCAAATGAAACAATTGAGTTATTATTGTATCAGTTATTATAATAATTGTACCAGTTATTATAATTGCTGTGATACCTGAACCCAAATAATAGATGCAGAGAGAACTTACCACTGCCCTATGTTGGAAGGTCAGGGAACATGATCAGGGGAGGTCAATTGGAGAAGGTGGCTTTTAGACAATTGTTAGAAGGAATTACTTACTTAAACAGAATTACCTTGGGGGCAGAAGACAGGATAAAGGGCCTAAAGAGATAAATTCAGTGCAATTGAGAACCAGAAAAGAAAGTATGTAGCTGAGTGGTCCAGTGCGCTGTTTCAGAGTTGTGAAGGAACCTGTGGGAGACATTTTCAGAGGTTAAGTCGTGGGCTTTGCCATGTTTGGCCTCATAACCTAAAGCTGTTTGTATTTTATTATCAATGGATTTGAAGTTACTATAACAGATTGTTTTGACTCGATAGAAAAACAAAACAAAACAATATATCTTATGTTTTCAAATATTCTCTAACTGCTATGTGAATAATGTGAAAGTCAGAGAGATGGTCAGCAAGCTACCATTTAGCCTAGACAATTATTAATGCTAGTTTGTTCAAGAGGACATGCTAAGGAAGATGAAAAATATTAATGTTATTAATATATTTTGGTGTAGATACAGGCATTGTTGATGTATTAGATGGAGAGAATAAGAAAAAAAAGAGAAAAGAATGCTAACTTCCTATCTCTGAAGAAGTCTTCTAAATTGTGAAATAAGTAATTTTGAAAGATGCAAAAGTTTATTGGTAGTCACCACATTAATGTGGGCCTGTTTATGTGAAGTCGAGTGGAACATGGCTGAGATACTGAGTGAAGGAAGATAAATTTGATGTTCACTGAGAGTTGGAGATATGCATTTGGGACATATTGACATTCAAATTGTAGGCAAAATCATGTCTACATAAAATTAAATAGGAGTCAAGTATGTAAAACAAAATATTAAGGCTGAAGACCAAAACTTTAAATCTTACACAAGTAAGATTTTATAATGGACTAGAGGCCCAGTATACAAAATTCATGCACAGGGGGGTAAGGGGTGTCCCTCAGCCCAGCCTGTACCCTCTCCAATCTGGGACCCCTCGAGGGATGTCTGACTGCCCATTTAGGCCCAATGCCAGTAAATTGGGCCTAAATGGGCAGTTGTACATCTCTCTCACAATGCTGGGTCCCAACTGCTCCCCTCCCTACCTTCCTGATTATCCCTAATCGCTTCTACCTGCCAGCTTGATCAAACCCTAACCACTCCCCTGCCAGCCTGATTGATGCTAAATACTCCCCTGACAGCTATTTTGCCCCTAACTGCCCTCCCCTTCAGGCCTGGTCATCCCTAACTGCCCTCCCCTGCAAGCCTGGCCCCTCCAACTGCCCTCCCTTGCAGGCCTGGGTCCCCCACAAATGCCCTTTCCTGCAGCCTAGAGTGGAGGCCTAGGCCAGCCAGGGCTGCAGAAGCTTGGCTTCCTCCATCGCCCAGGCAACCTGTTGCTGCTGCTCTCTCCAGCTTCATTTCTGTTGAGATTTATCTTCTATAATTGAAACTTTGTAGCATGGAGTGGAGGCCTCGGCTCTGACAATGGCAGGCAGAATGCCTGAGTTCCTCTGTTGCCAGGGAAACCCAAGCCTCCCTCCTGCTCTCTGTGGCCGTAGCCATCTTGGTTGGGCTTTATTTGCATACTTGCTCCTGATTGGCTGGTGGGCGTGACTTGAGAGTATAACAGAGGTACAGTTGATTTGCATATTACTCTTTTATTAGGTAGTATTAGAAAGCAGAAAAGATGATTTAGAATGTGTGACTAGTGATATAGAGGAAAAAATAAGATACTGAGATATAATATACTAGATGTCCAGTGTGTGATTAAAATCACCTGAGGAAGCTTCGCCCCACCTCCTGCCATGTGAGGAGACACCCTGCAGAGGGCCAGACCCTCACCTGACTTGCACAGCTCTGGACACTGCAGGCATCAGGCTGAACCGGCACTACGGGAGGCTGGACTGCCAACGCAGGGGGTGAGGACCCACGCCTGACTCACAGTGTCCCCAACCCCCCTGCCTGTGTCTGCTCTGGGGCCTCCTGAGCTGCCACACTGTCTCAGGCAGGCCCAAATGTCTGTCTCCATCTCCGCTCTGGGCCTCACCTGTGTGTGCAACCTCCACTTGTCCAGTCGTTACCTGTTACAGAGTCCTTGCCTAATTTGCATATTATTTCTCTCTCTCTTTTTCTCTCTATTGCGATAGATAGTTAAAAGAAGAAAGCTATTTTAAAAGGAGGAGTGTGCCATGTTACTGTTAAATCAAGTAAGTGGAACACAGAGAAGTGGCCATTGAAATATGGAAATCATTGGTGACAATGACCAAGGAATTTATTGGAATAATAAGGGAAGGCTGATTTATTTTGGCTTGATGGCATAAAAAGAGGCCATATAAGCATTGGTTACAGATACCTTTCTGAAGTTTTGCTAGGAAAGAACTAGAGACAGTAACTGAAAGGAATGTGATACATGTTTCTATGATGTTGAAAGATCAAGAGAGAAACTGGTGATAAAGATGGTCTTTGAGAAGCAACTAGTGGATGGTGCCAATGACACATGAGAAGAATTTGAACTTAAATAGTAGCATGAGTACTTTATTTATAGTAACAAAAATAGACAGATTCAATGAGGATATGAGAGGAATTCTTTCCCTGAAACTAATGGATTGCAGCTTTAGGGACCAGCCCATTTTTAGTGCCCCCGAAGGGAGGTGGGTGCTAATGCAGATATTTTCACTCCACTCCACATTCTCTCCACCTGCTAATTTGCTTTTACCAGATGAATGAAGTTTAAGTGTAATAATTTCTAATTTTCTTTTTAAATCCTGTCAGTTTAAAAAGAGATTAAGAGAGTTTTTGAGAACTAGTGTGAGGTTCTTTTAAAAATATGTAAATTGAGGAACTGTGGATTAAGTTTATTGATAATAGTATGATTGAAATTGATAAAAGTAAAGAAAGGTAGTAGCCCAGTGGTTGGACATAAATTTATGAACCAGGAGGTTATAGTTCGATTCCCGGTCAGGGCATATGCCAGGTAGCTGTTCAATCCCTATTCGGAACATGCAGGAGGCAGCCAATCAATGATTCTCTCTCATCACTAATGTTTCTATCTATCTCTCCCTCTTTCTTCTTCTCTGAAATCAATAAAAATATATTTTGAAAAAGAATTATAGTAGCTATGATGGGTGGTAGTGACTGTTTTTATCATTAAAAAAAGACCTTTCATCCCAATATATTTGACTACCTTCACTACCAATTTCATTCCTCTTCCCTATGGTAACCACCATAATGTTGTCCTTGACTTTGGGAGATGGGCACACATTGTAAAATGATACAATATATCTTAAAATTGTACACTTGAAAAGTACATGATTTTATTAATTAATATAATCCCAATAACATTTAATTTATAATAAAAATAAAAATATGTATTTTTAAAAAGACCTTTCTTAACATTATAGGAAGCTGTATATTTTCTGAAGTGTATTTGCTGGGGGAAAATGTTACAGAAGAATAATAGTGTATTTTTGAACTTCACTGCTTTCTTTTTTCACAATGTTAGACCCCTATTTACCTAAGAATGTTCAATTAGGGAGAAAGTACCTGGATAAATCATATTCCTAGGGGGGAGGGATTACTGTTCTACTCCAATAGATCACTTTTGAGGACTTATTCCTTTCCACTGAGAGTAGGGGATGAGAGAATACAACATTTTGTGTATGTGTATTGCAGTCACTGAAATAATAATAGCTCTGTGGTAGCAATAGTAGAAAGTGTGCTTTAAAATAAGGGCCTTCCCTCAAATCTTAATAGTTTCCCTTATAAAAACTGTAGAGAGTTCTCCCTAGATTCAGTTTCAGAGAACTGCTATTAGCTGAGTCAAAACTTTAAATGGGTTTTGTTGTAAAATAAACAGTTGGTATATGGCATTCGATGAGAGGGATGGTCTGAGAATGGTTTATTGTGACAATGCAATCACTTTCAGGTATTAAATTTCAGGATAGAAACTATAAATCATTCACCTTGCCAGGATGAAGTCTGACTTATTCCTGTGGTCAACATGGGTAAAGATACCAAGGACAAATGAGTCAGAATAACTTGATGAAAAATAACTCTTAAAGCAATAACCACATATTTTTCACCCCTTACAGGAACAAATGTATTACATCAACTATTTAATTATATATTAGCCATTATTATTTTTCCTATATCACATAAAATATATAGACATATAAATGAATTAAAGCCAGGGACATATACCAAGATTAAAATTGGTTACAACATTATGTTTAGTTTTTATCATTAAAATGATTTAAATTGTTTCTATAATTGATAAATATACCAATGGATAACTGTGTCCCTAATAATATGGCACAGCTATATTTTTGTTTAGTTTTATAGTTGTCACATAATCCATGTAATTTATAAAAGCAAAATATAAACATTATATAGTTTAGTTTAGAGTTAAACTTTACATTTATGCAATTACAGAACCAACATGAGACTCCAGGAAATATTTCTCAAATTTTAATTTGTAAATGAACAACATGGAATTTTGTTAAAAAACAAATTCTGATCCAGTATGTAGTGTGAGAAGTCACAGATTCTTCATTCAAGTTCCATGGTGAAAACAATGCAGCCATTCTGCTGATTACATTGTAAGTAGCAAATAACATATCCTATCTAATAAAAGAGTAATATGCAAATTGACCATACCTCTGCTACACCCACAAGCTGTGCCCATCAGCCAATCAGGAGTGAATATGCAAATAAACCCAACTAAGATGGCTGTAGGCCACAGAGAGCAGGAGGGAGGCTTGGGTTTCCCTGGCAAAGGAGGAAGCCAAGCTTTCCACCTGCACTTGCCTGCTCAGGCCTCCACTCAATGCTACAAAGTTTCAATTACAGAATATAATGACAGCAGCCAGAGAGCTGAAGAGAGCAGGGGGCTTGAGTTGCACCCAGAGATGGAGAAAGTCAAACTTTCCACCTGCCTTAAAGCCTCCACTTAAGGCTACAAAGTTTCAATTATAGAAGATAAATAAATCCAACAGAAATGGCTACCACCAGGAAGCGAGTAGAAGGCTTAGCTCTGCTCTAGGCTACAAAGTTTCAATTGTAGAAGAAAAATAAATCCCAGATATCAGGGTCTCCAGGTCACCAGGGGGGCATGGCCAGCCTGCAAACCACCACAAGCCCCTAGCCCAGGCCTCTCCAAGGGAACCCCCACCATGATCCAGGACACCCTTCAGAGCAACCCAACTGGCTCCCACCAGTGCACAAGGCCTCTATCCTATCTAATAAAAGAGTAATATGCAGATTGACCATCACTCCAACACACAAGATGGCTGCCCCCATGTGGTCAAGTTCCTTCCCCCATATAGATACAAGATGGCCACTATAAGATGGCCAGCATGGGTGGGCAGTTGGGAGGGACAAGGCCTGCAAGGGAGGGCAGTTGGGGGTGACTGGGCCTGTAGGGAAGGGCAGTTAGGGAGTGAGTCAGGTCTGGAGGGGAGGGAAGTTAGGGACAAACAGGATGGCAGGGGAGCAACTAGGCATCAATCAGGCTGAAGGGAAGTGGTTAGAGGGTAATCAGGCTGGCAGTCAGAAGTGGTTAGGCACAATTAGGGAGGCAGGCAGGTGAGCAGTTGGAAGCCAGCAGTCCTGGATTGTGAGAGGAATGTCCGATTGCCTGTTTAGGCCAGATCCTACCAGGATCCTACCTCTATGGGCAGTCAGATATCCCTCAGGGGGTCCCAGATTGGAGAGGGTGCAGGCTGGGCTGAGGGACACTCACCTCCTTACCCCACTTTGTGCACAAATCATGCACCGGGCCTGTAGTATATATATATAAAGCCTAATATGCAAATTGTTCCCTCAGGAATTTGACCTGGAGACTGGGAGTTCAATAGCTCACTATGACATGCACTGACCTCCAGGGGATGGTTCAGAATGAAGGAAGGCCTTGGTCTGCAGCTGGCAGCCAGGAAGAGAGGCCCCAGCTAGTCACCAGAAGTCCCTTTTTAGCCTTTATTGCCAGCCAGGCATAGGAACCCTACCCATGCACAAATTACATTCACTAGGTCTCCTGTAAGTATACATATGCTTTGGATATCAATAGATAAATGAAAAAGAATAAAATATTTTCAGTGCTAAGAGTGGTTAAATTTCAATATGATTTTTGCCTATTTTTGCCTAATAACAGATAAAAAGCTCTCAAAAGTACATTTAGATTTCTTTTATCTACTAGTATGTTTCTTTCTTCAACATTTATTTTCACTTTAAATAAATATCCAAACTACAAATACTTTAATGACTTCAAGCTGACTTCAAAACAAGCAGCACAGCTGAAAAATAAAAGCACCTCTTACCATAATGTGTTTCCTCTGGGAAAGGATATCTTTCTTTACTCTTTTCTCAATGGTTCTCAATTTCTCCTCCCTGCTCTTGGGCAAGACTCTGTAGCCCCAACCTCATTGTTTGAAAACAGGAGTGGGGAAAGTGAGGGTCAAAGTCCAGAGGACTCAAGGACCACATATGATCACTTCACTCTTTTGTTATTTTTATTAAAAAATATTAAAATATCAGCATTCACCATCATTCAAAACTTTCATTTATATCAAAGCACCTTAAAGACTGATTCAAAACTAATGGCTGAGGGGCTTGAAGATACTCCATTTGGAGCTGTCAATAAAAAATTCGGAAATGCTGATTAGGCTTTCTTTCTCAGGGTTTTGCTATCCAGGGAGGTTAAAAGAAGGTTAAAAAAAAACCTGCATATGTCTACTAGAGGCTTGGTGGCAAGGACTTGTGCATGGGTAAAACTGGCCCAATCTCTGCAGGCCAGGCTGAGAGACCCATTGGTGCACGAAACTGTGCACTGGGCCTCTAGTGTACATATATGATCTTTGGTTAATCTCTTCCTACCCTCTCCACTCCCTCCTTTCTTCTGAGATTCATCAGTCTGTCCCATGTTTTCATGCCTGTGCATTGAGTGTATGCCCCCTGGTAGTCATTCATTGTACATCATAGTTACTGGTAGAACAGTCGGACCATCACTTAAGCTTTTATATATAGAGATTATCTATAACAATAAATGGGCAATATGCTAATTAGGCTGGACGTCTTCCAGACAAAGTCACAGTGGCTTCAAGGCCTGGGGCTCACGGCAGCCTTGAGCTGCAAGGCCCAGGGCTCAGGCCTCAGAGCTACTGAGGCCAGCACTGGGGGAGTGGGCCTAAACTGTCAGTAGGACATCCCCTGAGGGCTCTCGGACTGTGAGACGGGTAGGCTAGGCTGAGGGAACCCCTTCCAATGCACAAATTTTTGTGCACTGGGCCTCTAGTATCATATAAAACATATTTTTATGTAATTCTCTTTTTTTCCTGAATTAACATTTGTATAGCATTAACCAAAACCTGAAGATTTCACAGCAATGGAATTCCAGGCCAGCAGGTGCAAAAGAAATAACACAGCTGTAATCTAGTATTCACAGTAATTGGGATCATCTTTCACAAGTACCTTTCAAGTTGGTGCAAACACACAGATTGTCTTAGCCAAGTTTCAACTTTTGTACGGTACTCACAAAGATAATGGCATAACAACAAGTTACATTTATTAAATTTGAAAGCATGGTCTCTTTTGCTCTGCTCTGACATTGTCTTCAGGTATATTATGCCAGCTTTATTAAATTTATTTCTATGAATAGGTATCAGAATAGTTTTGCCACTTAATACATCGGAGCAATCATTTCATTCTGAAGGGGCAGGAACCTCTCCAGAGCAACCTTCGAGCTTCCAGATTGGGATGTCTGGCTCACAGATGCACTGTACACTGTGTATCGCTGGTCACTGTGCACTTTGAAGTGGTAAAGATGAGACTGCTCCATGGGTGGAAGGATCACAGTGGAGCTTCTTTTCCAACGTGTCACTTGCTCTTCACTGTGATTCAGAGGCAATTTTGCCTTGTTGAGACTCATCAAGACTTCATACTACACTTTCTACCAACACCCACTGCATCCCAGATCGGCCAGGCCCGGTAAACAGACCAATTAATAATAGATGTCAAGCGCTGGATGGTTTTTCTCAGTGGTTAGAGCATCAGCCCTTGGACTGAAAGGTTAAGGATTCAATTCTGGTCAAGGGCGCATTCCTCATTTGCCTGTTTGCTCCCCAGCCCCCAGTGGGGGGCATACAGGAGGCAACCAATTGATTTTCTAATTATTGTTTTCCTTTGACCTAGTTCTCATTTTAATCTAATGGATTTTTTATAAGTGCTTGCTAGATGGACACCTTGCTTTTCTGTATCCACAAAGGAATTAGTTTGTGTGATCTTATCTTATTTAAGTAATTCTATAATGGAGAAAAAAGGGAAAATATCTGCAGGTAATATGACAATTCTCAAAGGAAGCACTGAAATAAAATCATTATTATAAAGTATTTATTCTATGAAAACATAAAAAGTATGAATATGAAAGTATTAATAAGAGTTGTTAAGTGTATTAAATGTTTTCATTAATTAATAATAGCATGATTGAAAAATAAAAACTAGAAATTGGTAGCATTTATTCTGGCAAATTTATATTTCTTATACAGATATAAAAGAGCTCAAAGTTTTCTTAACTATGTAGTCTGACTTTATTTTATATATAATAGTTTTGCAACTTCAATATATTTTTGTTTCATCATTTATTTTTCTTACTACTCATGTGAAAAACAGTAACTTTTTTTTCTGGCAAATGTGACCAAAATATATATCAAACCAAGCAGGCCTTGATTTCTTCTCCTTTTTATAAACCTTTAATTAAATTTCAGAAAAACAACTTTTTTTCCCCTATGTAATTTGAATCCATAAAAATTTCTGCTACAGTAAATTGCATTGCTCTGTGATCTCGACCACACTAAATAAAAGCAAACATACGGGGCATGGAACACAGGTGTAAATTAAATCTATTTTTATGTTTCGGAGCCTAGCAATTTTCTTAATGCTATTTAACCATGGTATAAAGTGCAAAATGTACTAATAAATTAGAGGGTGAATAAATGTGCTTCAGGTGTTAGTCAATAATTTGTGCTGGTGATAGACATTATTTTCTGCATTATTGAGCAGAAATTATCTAGCTTCGCATATCACCACACTATTTTAAAGTTTTACTTTCATCTGAAATGGCTTCTTAGTTTTCAAGAGCTACAGGCATGCTAGATTGCATGGCATATTGCATTTGTTAAGAAAACAGAAGCTAATCATTACATTAATCCAGAGTAGATGAGTCTATACAGACAGCTCTGGGCTGAGAATATAGAGGCACAAATGTATCTGTATATTTATGTCTATTTTCATTCTTCTTCTAAAAATATAATTAGTAATACTACATTCTGACTTCATTGATTATAGCTAGTGCTTGATGGTACCTCATAATTTCAATTTAATGTTTAAAATATGTCACACTGAATTACCTTTAAGGTGGCCCTCATTGAAAATAAAACATGGTGAATAGGTAATGTTATTAAAATTGTATTTTGTTTTATTAGAATATAGCTTTACTCTCCTAACTAATGAAATGGTAATATGCAAATTAACCATCACTCCATCACAAAGATGGTAGCGCCCATAGCCACAACATGGTGGTGCCTAGTCCCCTCAGCCTGCCCAGTCCCCCAGTCCTGGTGGGGCAGCTGCTGAGAGAGGGGGCAGAGTTAGCAGCCTCGCAGAATGCTTGGGCACCACCATGGCGACGATGCAAGTGTCCCACCCCAGCCACAGAGGGCCTCTGAGGGACAGGAAGAGCTGCCAGCAGCCTTTGCAGCTGAGTGCATGCCTGGAGAGGATATGGCAGGCCCGCCTCCCATGGAAGCTGCAAGACTCCCATGGAAGCAGAGCGGCTCCCCGTGACAAGCTGCAGTTCCCGCTGGCTCTCGCAGGAGCAGTGGGTGACCTACTGCACATGATATCATGCGATGGGCTTACTAGTCTATAAATAATACTTGCTCATAAACTATGATTTATGTATAAATATGCATAAGCATGCATATGTCTTTCTTATCTTTCAATTACCTATCTATCAATCTATCTACTTATCTATATCTATCCATGATTAAGAACATTGATTAAAATAAATGAGAAAATTAATGGGGAAATCAAGGGTGATTTCTGATTGTCTCACTTGAGTAACTGTGTATATGACATATTTAGAGGAATAATGTAGTTAGAGAGAAGGTCCCTTTAGGGGAGACTCAAGTATTCATTTTTAGATATGTTAAAATATTGAGATACCAGTTTGACAACATGCCAATTAATCAATAGGATCAGTGACTCTAAATATCTAGACCGGAAGTGTAAGTCAATACCATATTTATACAATTATTTTAAAGCCATAGATGAGATAACCTAAATAGAATACAGGGATTAAAGGAAATACAGTATCAACAATAAGATAGATTTTGAAAAACAGAGGTAGATGTGAGAAAAAACAAACAAAAATAACCAGAGAAGGAATGGCTGGAGAGAGTGTGTCTGTGTTTTGGGGATGGAGGGTAGGTCAGCTAGAGTAAAAGTATGTCAGTGGGGAAATAGACCAACAGGTCAACTGTGAAGAATACTGATAAAGGCTCAAGTGAGAAGGGTCTTGATAATATAAAATTATTGGTCTGTTTGTTCAATGTATTTCTCTCCTTATGAGAGGTGGGGGATATGAAATTTATTAGAAGGTTACTTTTGGAGTTTTACTATGAGGGAGGGTGGAAAATGAAGCATAACTGGAGGGAATGATGAAAACACTTCCATTTTTAAAAACTAAGGTATTATAAAATACACACAGTGAAATGTACAAAACTTAAGTGGGCATGGGCTTTGGAGATTACCATGAATAGAAATAGTCAAGTTATAAAATCACTGATCTAAAAAAACACCTAACTCATGTTATGGAAACCCCTTCACAATGCCTTTTCACTGAATTTCCATATTACCAATTGATACTGGTTTTATTCTGTTAATTCCTTGGGCATTTCTTGATTTAATTGAGAATTTCTAAGTGTTCCTTTTTGAAAATTATCTTTTATTGGCTTTTAACTATAATTTCTTCATTTATTATGTAGTGTTTATCCTAGAGCAGTACTATCCAGTAAAACTTTCTATGGTGATAGGAATGTTATATAATTTTCAATTTTTAATATGATAGCCACTAGCTACATGAGACAACTGTAGACTTGAAATATGGAAAATGCAATAAAGAAAATGAATTGTTAAATTATTTAGTTTAGCGGATGTAAAATTAAATAGATATATGTGATTCATGGCTAGCTCACAGCTCTAGAGTTTACCATGCATCATAACTAAAAATAATTTAACTGATACATTATTTCTAAATCCTGTGATTACAAATCTATGGTGAAACTATTAGCTGTAGATTGTGGTTTTCTTTAACAAGTAATATTTTCTTAGAAAAAATATGGAGAAAGTAGAGAAAGTGTTCTTCTGGATTTGAAGGTTTTTATTGATGAGAGTAAGAGCTAGCAGGAGACATTAGTCTTAGTGGCTATGTGAGTTTAAAGAAAACCTCAGCCTTTTTAATAAAGAAAATTAAAAAGGAGATAAAGTTGTTTGTTTTCCTATAACGATGTAAATTTGAAGTCTTTGAGAAAAAATAACAGAGATTACTAAAACAACAAAGAATCATTACTTCCCTCTATAATACACAGCTGCTGAAGTAAAATTTTAAGTAAAAACATAAATAGAATATATTTAACACAGAGCCCAAATCAATGTAATCTCTGGATATATGCTAGTTATTTTAGTTATTGTTATCATTTGACTTTTTAAAAGGGCAATGCTATCGGTGAGATGATGATAATGAACAACTAGAGATAAATTCATGGGCTCTCAAACCAGATCTCCAGCTCAAATTTTTAATCACCAGCTATATGAGTAAGAAAGTAACTTTACTTATTTATTAAATAAATTTTGGGCTGAGCTTAAAAAAATGGAGATAATGATAGTGTAAACTGCATAAGGATTTTGCTAGGATAAATGAGTTTATGCAAAATAGTGCTGAGAACACTGGCTGGTCTTTTGTTATATATGATAGAAATATTAATTATTGCTATTAATCATTAACTATTACTATTATTTGCAGTCTCTGAGTTATCAAAAAACGACTTCTTAGGTTATAGGTACAATACCTACATGTTGATAAATGGAGTGGAGAATTTAAGTAGGAAAAAAAACGGGGTAGAGGAATGTTCACAGATGAAATAAATCTAGGCGCATTAGAAAAACTAAAGGAATTTCAGTGTAACAAAACCAAAGATGGTCTGGCATAGAAGAGACCAGAATGAGGGAAAAACAAATTAGATGTGTGAATTCACCCAGAGAAAAATATAATAGTACTACGTTGTTTCAAGCAAGAAATTATTGTCCATTTATATATATCAGGAATTGCAAATTCAAATGCCTACATAAAATATATAACTACCACATCTACGTGTCAAGGATACAAATCTGATGTGTGGTAAGAACAGACACAGACCTAAATAATTCACACTCAACGGGCTTATCTTAAGTTACCACACTCAGACTCCAGTTTAAATGAAGGATTATTTAAAGGACTTATTCTGTAAAGGAAGATTTAATGGACATACATTTTAATTCATAGTAGACATACTATTGATATTTCTAGGTAATACTACATTATCCAGAAATTTTTGTTCCTTAATATGATAACTTGCCATGTATATTTACACATAAGTCATTAGTAAGCATATATTACGTGAATGATATGTGAATGAATATTAACATGAGATATTGCCATTTTGAAAAAATGCCATTAAAAAACATATTTGGCATATACTCTAATTGTAATAAATGTCAATGTAGATCTTAGAAACTATAATTTACCTAAAGTATTATCTACAATTATAAAAATAACTACATCCGGTAGATTATTTCATTAATGGCACAACTGAAATTTTGTGACAGAGACCCCATGAACCACAATACCTAAAATATTTGTTACCTGGCCCTTTGCAGAAAAAGATGCTGCAGGTTGCATGGAAGAGAACACAGGCACGCCTGCTGACAGGTAGCACCAACTGCTAAAGGTGTGCCTCCAGGCATGTGGAAACTGTCATGCCAGCCACATGTCTGCAGATTGCCCAGCTAACTCACAGAATCATGTAAGATGAGAAACTAGCTGTTCTAAGTCACTGAGGTTTTTACTTGATTTTTTTCCCCACAGCAATCCTATATAATAAAAGCCTAATATGCAAATTGTCCCCTCGGGCGATCATTCGACCAAGTTTGACCGCTCATTATGATGTGCGCTGACCACCAGGGGGTGGTGTGAAACATGGTGGGTGTCAGTGACGTGGCACTGGCAGTGGGTGGCAGTGGAGGTGCTGCTCACCCTGATGGGCCCCAAGGAGAGTGGGACTGCAGTGCGGTGGTAGAGCAGTTGAATGGGCAGCATCAGGCCAAGGTGGGTACAAGCGGGGAGCCCGATATTCCAGCCAATTGCACCACAGATGGTGAACAGCAGCAGGGGGAGGGGGCTGCCGCCCAGTTCCCAGGCACTGAGGGAGCCAGCTGGGGGGCCCAGCCCTGATTGATCACCCTGCAGGCAGGATGGTGAAACCGGTAAGGGGTCGTGCCAGGCCAAGGTGGGGTGCCAGGTGGGTTTGTGGGGATGTGAGGTTGAGGGCACCAGCTGGGTCTCAATCTGCAGGCCACCCTAAGGGACCCCAATGTGCAAGAATTCGTGAACTGGGCCTCTAGTGAATTAAAAAAATTGATGCTGCTGTGGGAATGAAATATGTGGCATTGACTTTGGAGTTGTATTGCAGATGACATGGTACATTTAAACCATGAAATACTATGCAGCTTAAAAAAACACACACAGAATCTCTTACCTTTTGAGATAGCACGGAGGGAACTAGAAAGTATTCTGCTAAGCAAAATAAGCCAGAGAAAGACAAGTATCACATAATTTCACTCATATGTGGAGCCTAATGGACAAAATAAACTGATGAAGAACACGGATCCAGAGACATTAAGTGTGGAACAAACAGACTGACAAATCTCAGAGGGAAGGTGGGGGAGGGGTGGATGGGGAGAGATTAACCAAAGAACATATATGCATCAATGCATAAACCATGGACACAGACAATAGTGTTGTGAAGGCCTGGGGGATGAATGTAGGATGGAGGGAGTCAATGGATGAGAAAAAATGGGGGCAACTGTAATATTTTCAACAAGAAAAAAATTTAAAAATAAAACAATAAAAAGGTAGCAAGAGAACCATTCATAAAAGCTGGCAGAGCCACAAGGAAATTATTATTCATATTTACATAAAAAACAACCATGCTACATATCGACTGAAAAATGAGCAGAAATGTCTTCCTGTAGTAACTTGGAAAAATTGAAAATTTACCGAACTGACTGTGTACCTGGGTAGGGACTATCCTGGCGAAATAAAGGAAACGCTAACTGGATCTTCTTGGTTGCAAGTGGGACTTATTGAGTTAAAAAAATGAAAATGTTTGTCCCGCCCAGTCATTTCAAAAGAAAAAAAATCTCACAGTTAGAATTGGCCTCAGCATAATGATTAAATTAAGAATCAGACTAGGATTCCTTGTGAGGACTCTTTAAAGAATGATGGTGCTGCCTGCTACTCCTCTCAGCCAATCAAAGGACTCCCAGGAATCCACGTCTGTGGTGATTCAACAATTAGGCCTACAATGAGGGTAGGCATTCATATGATGTGAATACCCCCACCTTGGCTGGCTCACAAAATCCCTTAATACTTGACAGTTGGCTCTCATCAGTCAGTGCCTGCAGCCCTTGCATTTCACCAGCGTGCAGGAGCCCTCAGTGGGTTGGAATGCCCTGTGAGTTCCAGATGCCTTACTGTTATGTGGATGGAGAAGAAACCTTCTCCCCTCTCAGCTTCATTCTCTGTGAAATCTTGGCGTGTGTGCACAAACAGAGCCCTGAACCTCAGACTGACAGAGGGCAATGATGGAGAACCCTGAGACACTTGAGAAGTCTGGGACCTGAGCAGAGGTGAACATGCCTGACAAAAGAGAAAATCATATGGGGGAAAAAAAAAAAAGAAAGAAAGAAAAATCACTCCCAGGAGAAAGAGTGGATCTATGAAGCAAAAGTGGCAGAGACAAGCCTAGAGGAATTTTATAGGAAAGAAAAGCTCTTGCTAGTTCTCACTTTCGCCTTTTGGATTTTGGGTGCTAGGGAGAGGAAGAATGGGGAAGGCACCGTGGAAGATTGTACACCCTGACGCTGAAGTTCAAGGGCTCGGAAATAATAAAGCAAGAGGGAAGTACATGTACTGTGCTTGTGATGTACTCATTGACCTTTTCATCCTCCCTTTAAGGGCTCACCACTTCCATTAATTCACAGTAGAAGCAAGAGATTGCTGTTTGAAAATCAATTATTGAGGTCAGAGGTTGATAAAAAGTAGATAAAAAATTTAATTGGTGTTTTAATAACTTTGTTTGCAAGTTATGGGAAATAAGCACAGACAATGTGAATTGATCCATTAAAACGATGAAATTAAACTAAATGCTTTAGTAACTACCATCTTAAGGCAAGGAGCTATGCTAGGGTATCAGAAGGAAAAAAGAAAACAATATTCATCATAATTGGAATTTAACATCCAGTTGGGTAAGTGTGGACACATGCTCCAGGCAATGGGAGATTAAATAAGTGTGAAATTTTGTCTCAACTAGTTTCAGATTGGAGTTGTTAGTTGACCAATACGACTGTGATTGTGTAAATAACGAGGGGGCCAGTGCATGAATTCATGCACCTTGAAAGGAACTGTGGGCCGTGAGGCTGCAGGGGGCACAAGGGTGGGTGGCAGCCCATCCTCCACACCCGTGCCAGACTCCTCTCACCTCAAACCCTGATTCCCTGTCTGCCGGCAGACCTGATCCCACTACCATGGCTCCCAACCGCTGATGGCACCAACTCCACTTGCATCTGTGGACAGCCCAGAGCAACTGGGGCCGGCACCAGCAGCAGGGGTGAGCAGGGCCACCACCGGACACAAGTGCAAGAGGTGGCTGATGCCCCCCATATTCACGCTCTGCTGCCTGCTGCCAATGCCCGCCATGTTCCACACACACCCTCTGGTGGTCAGTGCACATCATAGCAAGCAGTTGTTCGGGCATTCCAACGTTTGGTCTATTTACATATTAGGGTCATATATATATATATAGAGAGAGAGAGAGAGAGAGAGAGAGAGCCATTCATATATATATGGCTTAACTTTATCTTTTATTTAAAATCTGCCTAAGAGGTTTATTCCACTGAAACCTAAATCCCCTTGTAATAATTGATGACAAATACTTTTAACTTACTGATTTCTGGCATAGCTTAAATTGATTCTGAACTGTATGTTCCAAATAAGAAACATTTTCCGCTAATAGGTCTTTATGATCAACTAATTGCTTATAGCCATGGAACAGCTTAATCAAATAGTGTTCCCTTTTAGATGCCAATAATAATTATTAGCAGGAAGATATATATATGTACAAAGGCACATATTTCCAGTAAATATTGGTACACTGCACACTATGTTTAAGGAACGTCATGAGCTATCAAATTATTATAAATTAAATTTCTCAGTAAGGCTATAGTTGCATGGAAAGGATTCATTGATTAAGGTGGTTGCATTTTTAAATGGACAGTAAATAATGTGAACTATCATAATTAGTTTTAAGTATTATAATTGTTGATCTTTTTAAATTTAGAGGGAAATATAGCTTGACCGAAAACAAATTAATTAAGATTGACGCCATAAAATGTCTCCACGTTTGTGTTCAAATGTGTTATTAAAGCAAATAAGCTTTACATGCCTACTGAGCTGATAAATCCCATCACCAACATTTTTCCCTGTGGCATAATTTTATGGTTGCTATCCTGACATTGTTAATAACTTGCATGATAATCATCTCAACCTTTTTCTTCACATCTCTGTTGCGCTCTGCTTTCTATTCTTTGCAAGAAACACAATGAGAAGACACTGAAAGGGAATATAATTTCAATAAAAACTTGGCTCCTGTTTTATAGAACTTACACACTACAGAAATGGATGATGTTAACATGGATTTCCAGTTAATGTAGCTTCAAAGTTTTGACCACTATTATTTTAACCTCAAAAATAACTCTTAGAACACAACTGAAGACAGGCCTGCTTTGAATGATATATTTATGACATAAGGTAAATGAAAGCATAGAACATGTTATTGAGCTGCCCATCAAAGAGTCATATACTTTTCTGAGAACAAGTCCATGAAACTGCTGTAAGAAAATTTAAAAATCAGTCCTAGTTCTTTATTTTAACATTTGAAATAGATATAAGAATTTAACAAACTTGTTAAGACTAATCATTACTGATAAGAAAAATAACCTACCATCCTAAGATTAAGAAAGTAAACTTTCATCACATTTTCAAATTTATGGTATTTTTTTAAATTTTTTAAATATATTTTTATTGATTTCAGAAAGAAAGAAAGAAAAAAAGAGGGAGAGAGAGATAGAAACATCAATGATAAGGGAAAATGATCCATTGGCTGGATCCTGCTTACCCCCTACTGGGGATCAAGCTTGCAACCAGGGCATTTGCCCTGACCGGGGAATCAAACCATGACCTCTTGGTTCATAGGTTGATGCCCATCAATGAGCCATGCCAGCCAGACATCTTCAAATTTATTAAATGAGCACTTTGTCTCAGTGTGTGCTATAATGTTACTAGAGGCCTGGTGCACAAATTTCTGTCCCTTGGCTTGGCTAGTGGGATTGGACTGAAACTGGCTCTCTGACATCCCCCGAGGGGTCCCAGATTGCAAGAGGGTGCAGGCCAGATGAAGGGACCCAATTGTGCACAATTGGGACTAGGAAGATATGTGGGATGTTGGCCAGCCAGGGTGGGATTGTAGGAGGGCTCTAGGGCATGTCCACACCACCTCCCTCATTCCTAATGGGCCAGACCCCAGCAGCAAGCTGACCTACTGGTTGGAGCATCTGCCCCCTAGTGGTCAGTGAATGTCATAGCAACTGGTTGACCAGTCAACTGTCTAACCCCTGGGGGTCAGTGAATGTCATAGCAAGTAGTTGATTTGCCTTAGCATATAATTGGCATATTAAACTTTGATTGGTTGAATGGATGACTGACTGGACACTTAGCATTTAGGCTTTTATAATATACCAGAGGCCCAATGCATGAATATTCATGCAAGAATAGGTTTTCCTTCCCCTGGCTGCCAGCACCACATTTTTACTTCAGTCCTGAGCTCCCTTTCCACCTTCCCACTCTGCCAAGCATCCCACCTTGCCCCTGGCTGCTGGGTGCCTGCATATGCAAATTAGCCTGCCATCTTTGTTGAGTTGATTTGCATATTTACTCCTGATTAGCTGGTGGGTGGTACAAAGGTCAATTTGAATGTTACTTTTATTACTAGTTGATTCTAGTATTAGACAAAATTAAGTAAAATCTTACGAATAAAATCTTAAGTAGAAGAAAGTATATTAAATATTTTGTCATTACAATACTTACTATAATATTTGATATAATTATTATTAACTGTAGGCCTGTTGCACAAAATTCATGCACTACGAGGGTGAGCCTTAGCTGAGCCCGCACCCTTTCCAACTTGGGACTCCTCGGGGGATATCCAACTGACAGTTTAGGCCCTGTCCCTCACACAATCCATAACCTCTGGCTCCTAACCACTTATCTGCCTGCCTGATTGCCTCTAACCACTTCTGCCTGCCAGCCTGATCACCCCCTAACTGCTCCCCTGCCAGCCTGATTGACACCTCACTGCTCCCCTGCCAGCCTGATTGACACCTCACTACTCCCCTGCTGGCCCAATCGCCCCCAACTGCCTGCCCCTGCTGGCCTGGTCAACCTCAACGGCCCTCCCCTATAGGCCTGGTCACCCCTAAGTGCCCTCCCCTGTTGGACATCTTGTGACAACATGGGGGTGGCCATTTTGTGGCAGCCATCTTATGTTGACCTTTGGGCAGCCATCTTGTGATGATGTGGGGGCAGCCATCTTGTGACAACATGGGAGCTGCCATCTTGTGACGATGTGGAGATGGCCATCTTGTGACACAAGGGCATGGGGTCATTTTGCATATTACCTCTTTATTATATAGGATTCTCATTTTCACTAAAGCCTAAATAGTAAGAGATTATAAATTATAAAATGGCAGAGCTGGAATTTGAGATGGTCCCTTGAAATGCATACTAAAAAAGAAGTGTATATTTTTATCAGAAATAATCATTCTGTCCCCAATTATTTATAGTTAAATAGAGTTTAATGTTCTGAAATTATCTGATAAGTCAACTAAAACTATAAAATGTTTTCTTTATACACTTGAAACCTATATGATCATATTAATGACATGAAACACTAAGTATTACCATTAACGACACCTCAATAAATTTAATAAAAATGTTTTCTTTAGATATAGAAATTCTACTTCTAAATATTTAATAAAAAAGAATAACTTTCTAACTCAAGAATAATTATATGCAAAGTTGTATTAATAACATTATTAACAATTGGTGAAATAGAAAATAATCAGTTACCATCTATGGAACATTTCTAAAAATTATTATACTTATGGAAATATAAAATGGTACCTGATGTAGTCTTTATTCTTAATTATAAAAGCATGTTGTAAAAAAGCACATTTAGAATTATCCAATGGGGGGGAGGGAAGTTGGTAATTTACTTCCTAGTTATCCATCCATCTTCCTACATATTTTCATAAAGAATTAAAAATAATAATTATAATCGACAACACTCATGTACTGCTTAAGTCAAGTCAAACACAGTTTTGGATTATTAACATTTATTATGTCATTTAACCTTTACAAGTGCCCTGTGATAAAGATATTATTCTAATATCATCTGTGTTTTTTAGATTCAAAAATGTATGACACATAAGGTTAATTAAGCTGCCACTAACAAGCCTTAAGTGGTAGAGTTTGAATTTTAATTCAGGCATTTGCTTCAGCATTTATGCTCTTAAACACAAAACTGAACCTTCATCATTACAAGGCATTGCATTGTATTAAAGCAATAAAAATACAAACCATAATCTCAACAGCTTATTTTCTCCTGTCCACTACTAAATATCTAAGCGAATTACCTGCAACTCCCACCTGCAACCCTCAGTCAGTGGCTGCCTAACCTGTGGTTGGAAAGGCTGGACCAGACCTTCAGCAGGGATAGCTTATTAGTGCAGTTCATGCTCCAGAGGGGTGCAGGTCCAGATCCAGCCTAGGCTAGACTTTACATGAGACAGTTAAAGTATGGCTCCCCTTATACCTAAAAACCCCTGGAACTGAAACACTGTAGGAGGCTTTAGAACCAAGATGGTGGCATAGGTAAACACCTATCTTGCTACCATACACAGCAATTTCAAAACCACAACTTAACGTAAGAACAAATATCATCCAGAATCACCGGAAAGCTGGCTGAGTGAAAATTCCACAAATAAAAGTGAAGGTAGGACACTGAAACTCAGAGGAGCAGCAGAGGACAGCATTGAAGATATGCCTGGAGAGAGGTTTAGAGCCGTGCATGCCAGCGGATAGGGTGGACGGCTGAAAACCCAGCTGGTTTTCTCGAACGGGGGAGACAAAGATGTCCCACTGCACTGATTCCCCAGCTCTGGGCGAAGTCCAGGGAACCCACAATCATATGGGGTAAAAAATCAACAGTGGGGAGGCATGCTGAAACTCGGGCACTGCAAGGGTCTGCAAGCTTGTGGAGAGGGCGAGCTTGTACAGAGTGCCTGTGAACTTGGACATAGCACAGCTCCGTGACCGTGCAGAGAGCACTCATGATTTACTCTCTCATTCGGGAAACCACCAGACTGCATTGCTTTACTACCCTGGTGAGATGTTGGGTGTGCAGACTCATTTGTTGGAGAGGCTGAATTGTTCAGCAGCAGGTGGAGCTCGACAGCAGCTCTCTCTCAGAGGTGCTGGCAGCCATTGCCACCTAGCACAGAGTCCCAGGGGCCACATAGGGCGGAGCTCACGCTGCCTGTTTGGCCTGGAGAATCCACCCATCCAACCTGAGCACCACTGAACCTCATAGCCAGTTGGCCTGGGGAGGTCAAAGCCTCCAAGTGCTAACAACAATAATCTAGGCTTAGCTTCAACAAGACTGTGCAACCCATATTCACCTCAGGTAACTGGGGAGGCTGATCCACTGTCTCTTAGAGAACATCTACCACACAAAGCTAATGGACCAACTCAGGAAAGCAGCCACCATGCAGAGACATGGAAAGAAATCAAATGTGAAAGAAATTGAGGGGAAAAAAAACGACTGGACATAGAATTCAAAACCATGGTTATAAGGCTTTTCAAGAGGCTCCTAGAAAAGGCTGAGACCTACAAGGAAATGAACAAGACCTACAAGGAAATGAATGACACCTACGAGAATATGAATGAGACCCTCAAGGATGTGAAAAAAGACCAACTAGAAATTAAGCATACACTGACTGAAATAAAAAATATTATACAAAGACCTAAAAGTACTCTAGAGCACCCCAAGAACCAAGTTAAAGATTTGAAATACAAAGAGGTAAAATCCACTCAGCTGGAAAAGCAAGAAACCAAAAGAATCCAAAAAGTTGACGATAGTGTTAGGGGCTTCTGGGACAACCTCAAGCATACTAACATCCGAATTATAGTGGTGCCAGAAAAAGAGAGAGAGCAAGACAATGAAAACCTATTTGAAGAAATAGTGACCGAAAACTTCCCACACCTAGTGAAAGAAATTGACGTAGGAGTCCAAGAAGCACACTGAACCCCAATATATAGGAACCCTAAGAGGACCACACCAAGGCACATCATAATTAAAATGCCAAGAGCAAAAGACAAAGAGAGAATATTAAAAGCAGCAAGAGAAAAACAGTTCGTTACCTATAAGGGAACACCCATATGATTGTCAGCAGATTTCTCAACAGAAACTATGCAGGCCAGATGGGAGTGGCAAGAAATATTCAAAGTGATGAACAGCAAGAATCTACAACCAAGATTACTCTATCCAGCAAAGCTATCATTCAGAATTGAAGGTCAGATAAAGTGCTTCACAGCTAAGAAAAAGCTAAAGGAGTTCATCACCATCAAACCAATATTATATGAAATGCTGAAAGATATTCTTTAAGAAGAGGAAGAAGAAAAAGGCAAAAATAAAAATTATGAACAACAAATACACATCTATCAACAAACGAATATAAAAATTAAGTGAATTAAAAATCTGATGAACAGGACAAACTGGTGATTATAATAGAATCATGGGCATAGAGAGGGAATGGACTGACAATTCTTGGGGAGAAAAGGGGTGTGGGAGGTGCAGCAAGAGACTGGACAAAAATCATGCACCTATGGGAGAGGACAGTTGGGGGGGTGAGGGTGGAGGGTGGGATGGGTACCGGGTGGTGGGGAACTATAGGGGGAATAAAAGGGGGAACAATGTAATTAATAAACTGTACAATAAAGATTAAAATATTTTTTAAAAGAAACACTATAAGACTAGAGGGTATATTAAGTAAAATCCTGAGTACAGCCAGGGTTGTGGGACACTTGGACACTATGAAGGCGTTTTAAAAGTTAATGATAATGAAATAAGGTCATAAGAACATTTATCTAGGGTAAAACTGCTGATTGAAACTTTAGTCACTGTTCACCGCTGCTTGCTTAAAACAAAAGAATTGTTGCTTTAGTTTCCAGCTTGAGACCTTGAAGACTAAAGAAAAAACGCTTTGAAGACTAGAACCAGAGGAGTAACCGGTCAGTGCCAATTATGTAGCTACACCACCTGTTTTTACAAGATAGGACCACTTTCTCACATCTAACAGGATACATAATTAGAAGATAAGGAGCAAGCAATAGGGTCTATTGGCACCCCTTCCCCAGATGCGGCCTTAGGAGCTGTTTGCCAAATGCAGGGCAATAACATTTATGGTTCAGACCCCTTTAAAAGGACTGCCTGCACCCGGGGAGGTGCAGTCATTGAGTATTAGGTCTCCAACTGTCCTGGCCAGTTTTCAGTAAATCCTTGCCTGTTTATTACCAATTTAACTGCCTCCATGGTCGTTTTCAACTGGTCATACAAGTCACCCCACAACAGTAATATTTAGTATTTCATTATGGAGTAATGATCAAGTAGAGAAGAGAAAAATAGATTTGGAAATCATGTCAAACATTTGAGAATGCATAATCTATGTAACTGCATTAAATGCACCATTCTTTGTTTCTCTTTTGATTAAATTTGCTCATAAAAGATTCTGAGTCTCATAAAAAATTGTCCAAAGTGAGCTACTGGACCATTGATGCATAAACATCACCCTAGATATTGTGAGATCTTGCTTCGTGACTTTAAAAATGTATTCCTGCTGTTCATTCTCACAATACAAAGAATCCAAACTCAGATAAATTAAACCCAAAATTCAGCTTAATAAGTTTGACATGCTAATTCTTCCAGGCAATTTATCATTAGTAATTAGAATGAAATGTAGAAATTAATTCATTACTCTTGTTCTCAGTGCATGAATTTCTATCAATCAGAAAGGCAAAAAGTGGGAACAATAAAAATGTGTAAGATGAAAAATTGAAACTGAATAGGATTAAAGAATAATGGTATATTAGTATGCCATTTTAGAACAGTTTAATATATAGCAAAATTTTCTTTTTTGAGGAATATTAATTTGACCCAAACCTCATATTTAATTGATTTTCAAAATTGTATATTTTCTCAATTTTGATAATGCAAATATATAGATAGGTGTTTTCATTTCTAACAAAACATTTACTATCATATTTCAAACACACTTAAGAAAGAAGTAAATGTTAAATTGATACCAATTTATTAACTGATATGCATAATTAATTATTAAAAATTGCTTAGGGAATAATATTAAGATTAGAGCAAAAAGAAATTCATATTTTTTATACAATTGAATCTTTTTAAAAACTTTACTCTAAAATATTACAGAAGGAAAGGAGAGAAAAGAAGGAGAAAGAAAGGAGAGGAGGGAGGATGGGAAAGATAGAAATTAAAAGACAAACATCTAAGTTTTTTTTTTTCCAGTATCAGAACAAATGCTGTTAAAGTACAAAATACATTTAAAATTGAAGGAGCAAGGCTCCATCCACTGCTTTCTGCTACTCTTCTTTTTGGAATCCTGCCAAAGGTCATTGTTAAGGTGACTATTTACATACAGTATCCTAGCATGCTGAGCTTAAGGGGTAAAGTTGGTAATAAGGAGAACTTCATTAAAAGACCACATTTTAGTAAAAGGACCGTCTTGTCACAAGGAATGTTAAATGGGGGATTAAGGCAATGACCCAAATAATTAAAATAAAGCAAACCTTATGCATCAAGAGAAAAATAGAACTTTGAGCTTTAAACCATCACAAATTACTGTCTAAATTCTTCAAATTAATGGGATAAGTGCTCAACATGAAGTTGACATAGGCTACGTATCTTTCAACGGAAGTCATTTCTATATGCTGACACTGATTTACTGAGTTTTGTTTTATTCTTTCCAAAGTCTCAGTGATTAACCTTTTTTAAATAAAATGAACTAATTTTGATATGAAGGCAGGAAACTATTTTATAGTTACTCTTCCCTAAGTAGTTGTGTTTATTTTTGTTGTTTGGAAATCCATACTTTATAAGTGTCAGAAAAATATTAAATTGTATTATAACAAAGGTAGAAATCATGCAATAAAATTTTATCCATTCAAGTTGTCTAAAATATGTCAATTAGAATGCATGATGCCTATAATTCCACACACCTCTTTATTTCCTAAAGTCCTGTTAAAGCCAATGTTGCTAGAATCCATGACCTCACAAGCATCCTAGACCCTGATGATGGATGTGCACTGTAGTGTGGCCATCATTCCAACTCTATTGTTTCTTTCCCGCCCTCCCTCTCTCATTCCTTCATTCCTCCCTTCTCTTCTTTTCTCCTTTCCTTCTTCCTCCTCCTTTTTTTCCTCCCTCCCCCTCTATCTCTTTCGTCCGCTCTCTAACTGCCTCCCTCCCTCCTTTACCAAGCCACAGGAAAAAAAATTGTTGAAAGTAGAAAAGTTAATAAAATAAGAAACACTAAAATGTAATGTGTTTGGGAGTTTTGAATGTTTAAAGCCCAAACTAAGTTATAAAGTAAATATTAAAAACAAAATATCAGAGGACTTCTACAAGAACAAACTATTGTAGAAGAAGGAACCAAATAAAAGTTGGTTTTAATTGTGTGAATGTCTGTCTGTAGTCAGGGAGTGGGCAGAGGTGCGGATAGGAAGGATAAACCAGAATGGCACACTTAGGAAGTGCTTGGAAAATGTTCTCCAGAGGAGGCTGTTTACCTGGATGAGACTGACTGAGCATGTCTGAGAGATGGAATTCTTACTGTCCCCCCAGCCCCACTAAGGAGGCTTGAATAACAGACAGTCACATTCTTCCTTAGGCACACAAAGTAGCACTGAGGGAAAAGGCATAAAGTTTAGGACTGAGATCGCTAAATATCTGCCCTGTTCCAGACAAGTTGAATTCGAAGGAATTAGAGTCACAGAAATGAGAGAGACCTGAACTGCAGATTTGGCAATGTGGTTAATATGAGCATTATATAAGGGTTTGCATGACCTAGAGCAGAGGTCGGCAAACTCATTAGTCAACAGAACTAAATACCAACAGAACAATGATTGAAATTTCTTTTGAGAGCCAAATGTTTTAAACTTAAACTTCTTCTAACACCACTTCTTCAAGATAGACTCACCCAGGCTGTGGTATTTTGTGGAAGAGCTACATTCCAGGGGCCAAAGAGCCGCAGGTGGCTCGCGAGCTGTGGTTTGCTGACCACTGACCTAGAGTGAAGTGAGATGATTAAGTGAAGAAATCTTGGAGACAAGTTAGGACATATCTAAGAATAATTCGTAATTCCCCCATCCTCAATCACTTGCCAAATTGATACTCTGGGAAGCCTCACGTGACCTTTAATTTGAATTCCACTGTGGACCACAGGACCACCTGGTCTGCCTTTCGTTCTAGATAAAAGTTGTCCACTGGACATTGTGGGCCAGGAACCCCAGAAGAAGGTAAGAAAGATGGAGATTTAAGCTTATAGGTCAGTACCCTTCATGTAGAAAATTATGAACGTTCTGAGTGTGAGTTTGAAAAGGTATCTACGTTGCCTATCAAAGCATGAGAGGAACACTTTCAAGCATGAGGCAAAATAACAATTGATTGAGAGCAGCTCTGAGACTTACCCAGTGATACCTGCACAAGCTAAAGTTTCTGAATTGGAAATGAGTGACTGGAAATCACATGAGCCTTGCCTAATTTCCCAGATAATGTTGCAGCCAGTCCCTGAGTTGTTACTGTAGGAAGGCAGCATCAGTGCAGAGTTTAATTGCTCTCCGGACCGATAGGCAGGATTTCCCTAAACCCTCGTTTCCTCTGTAAGCTTTCGCAGGTGTCGCCATGCAGAGGATTGAGCATGAGGTGGAAATGTAAAGTCACAAGCTCTTTCTGGGTACAAATGCCAATTAAGTTCGGAGATCATAGGTTAAGCCTCACTATCTACACTGAAAATCATGCTGCTCGAGTCTTCACAGAGTCTGTTTTCTGCAGACAGGAGCAGACAGCTATATTTAATATCTGCCTGATGATGAATAAAGTATCAGAGAAGGAGACGGCTCAGGAGGTGCCTGGTAGTGGTGGGATGCACCCCAAGACTCTGGCCCACTTTAGTCAAACACCGTTATTGGGGAAATCTTATCTATGGCATGTGGAAATGGTGCCTCCTCTCACAGTTGTAGATGCTTGAGGATAAAGGCCTTACTGCAAGGAAATTCAAGATTCTTATTACTTCAGCTTTAAAGTTCATTTTGGATAGTAAAGAAAAGGAATAACAAAAGTATTCATGTGTTGTTTATACACAATAATTTTACATATATTATATTACACGCACTAAGCAATAAGATTAAGGTTTTAAAACATTACCTGTTTTCACTACTTTGATTAAATATTCATATGTGAAGATGGCTCAACTTTTTAAAAAATCCTCAGATAACTTCAACAACAATTCTAGATATCTAAAACCTAATTATAAATGGAGGAAAAACTTGAATTAATGTCAGTGTTGTTTTGCAAATAGGAATGGGAAGCAAATTTAGTAGCAATTACATATCTCATGGCATTGTTATAAATGACACAAAGGAAAAATCATTTTGCTTTAACAATTTACTTAAGATTTTCAGCAGGTTCTAGTTTTTCCAAGATAGAAAACAAATGTAGGGAATGTCTGCAATACCAAGCTGAAAGTTAATACTTCTACCTTAACTTTTTTCCTACTGATTTACAAGCCCTCTAACTTCAAATATATTAAATGTGTTTTTTAATGTATGTCAATTCAGTGTTCAGAGTTGTGAAGAACAGTGTTCAGAGTTGTGAAGGTACACTCAAAGCATGCTCAGCTGTATGGCAAAGTAGTATTTAATGATGCTGCTTTAGGGACCTATTTCAATAGGTATTTAAAATTCTCTTAAATAAAATGCTTATAAATAAGAAAACCACTGTAAAAGAGAAAAAGGAAAGGCAAAATTTGGGGGATTTGAAACAAATATTAAAATCTTTCAAGAACATGTGATCTGTCTTTTGCATTGAGTAACAGTGGGAATTTGAGTAATATTGTATCAGAAAGGAAGCCACTTTTTCATTTACATGAAAGTTATTTGTAATCCCATATAATAAAAGACTAACATGCAAATCGACCAAACAGTGCACTGATTACCAGGGGGCAGATGCTTAATGCAGGAGCTGCCTCTTTGTGGACAGTGTGTTCTCACAGGGGAAGTGCTGCTCAGCCAGAAGCCAGGCTCACAGCTGGACATCCCACCTCTGTAGCAGTTTGACTACAAAAGGGTGCAGTCTGGGCTAAAGGACACCTCCCCCATATCAGTGCACAAATTTCACACACTAGGCCTCTAGTCTATTCTAATAAAAGAGTAATATACAAATTTACCATCACTCCAACACACATGATGGCTGCCCCATGTGGACACAAGATGGCTGCCACAAGATGGCGACTGGGGGAGGGTAGTTGGGAGGGGCCAGGCCTGCAAGGGAGTGCAGTTGAGAGTGACCAAGCCTGCAGGGAAGGGCAGTTAGGGGTGACCAGGCCTGCAAGTAAGGGCAGTTGGGTAGGACCCAGGCCTGCAGGGGAGAGCAGTTAGGGGTGACCAGGTATACAGGAGATTGCAGTTAGGAGCAATCAGGGGGCAGGGGAGCAGTTAGGCATGAGTCAGGCTGGCAGGGGAGTGGTTAGGTGAAGATTAGGCTGGCAGGCAGAAGCAGTTAGGGGAAATCAGGAAGGCAGGCAGGTGAGTCATTGGGAGCCAGTAGTCCTGGATTGTGAGAGGGATGCCCAAATGTCCAAGTGATCAGGCCTAAATGGGCAGTTGGACATCCCTTGAGGGGTCCCAGATTGGAGAGGGTACAGGCTAGGCTGAAGGTCACACACACACCCATGCATGAATTTTTGCACTGGGTCTCTAGTTAAAATATAATAATCTTGGTGAAAATGGAAAATAAAACTCAAAGTGCAGTGTCTTAGGAAAAGAAGGAGAGGTGAAAAAAATGAAAGCAGTTTAAACAACTTTTAAAAAATTTTGAGGTCAATAGTGAAAATGGGTTTTATTAATTCTTGGCACTTTGAAAGAACTAAGTAAGATAAAGAAGGAGATAATATTAAAGTAATACAACTTTGCAAATGAGAAGATTGATTTATTACTGAAGCAGAATATTAAGATACACTAAAGAATGGAAACTTTTAGGGGATCTATACCAATATAAGGAAAGGAAGAAACATTTTATAGATCTTTTAATTTAACTCAGAGGAAAGTAATGAATACATTAATGCTAAGACCTATTTTAGCCAAGAAAAGAATCTATTCTAAAGAATTACAGAGTGCATGCCAATAAAAGCAGAGACATAGTCTTGTTTCCACAAATAAACAAAAGTCCTGTACCATGTTTCCTCTTTTCCTTATACCTGTGTAAGTCCCCAATAAAAACAGTCTAACAAGAAACTGTCTCCAAAAATATGTATGATTCTCTGATCCTCCATGATTCTGGTTGCCCAACCCAGATCATGGAAATTACCCTCAGTCCTGGTACAAGACATCTGCTCACTGTTAATCCCATTAGGGCGACAGAAGAAGATGGAAACATAAACTACACAGTTTAGTCAGTCAATCTGTTAGAAGCAGGCAGTCGGGATAAGTTTTGATTACATTTTATCTCTCTACTGTTTGATCATTCAACAGCAGCAATGAGTCAGGATCTGGCATTGCTCTCTGCTTGCTGGCTCTTCTCTGAGGTGAATTTTGTTTATTAAGGTGAACTTTTAAATGCATGCAGTATGCACTCAGGTTTTCCCTAAGCCTCTTGTGTTTGGCTGTAAGATGTATTTAGCATTTGTTTTTTTTTTTTTTCACAGATGTACTTTTATTCATATTTTAAAAGCTTGTGAGCCTTCGAAAGATGAAGGCAAATCTGCCTACAGAGGCTACTATCACCTGGCTAGCATGAGGCCTCTCTATGCAAAACTATAATCCAATTTTATTTTATATTGATTTTTGAGGTCAACTGTTAAGACAGAATTAAATACAATGAGGCATTAAATATAATTTTCTTTTAAAATGTATATATTATATATATATATATATATATGTAATCTTAGAGAGGAAGGGGGCAAGAGAGAGAGAGATAGAAATATCAATGATGAAAGAATCATTGATTGGATGCCTCCTGCATGCCCCCTACTGGGGATCAAGTCTGGAACCCAGGACATGGGCCCTAACTGGAAACGAACCATGACCTCCTGGTACATAAGTCAATGCTCAACCACTGAGCCATGCCAACCAGGCAATGTGGTCACATTTTATAAATTTCACTCTTGGATTTTGAAGCAAAGGGTGGCTGCTTAGCAGAGAATTAAGTTTGGGGAACCTGAAGTGACAGATGTCTATTGTCTATTTTTTATCTGTCTGCAACGCTTATTGTGTGACAAATGATTTTGGTTCATTCTGTAGTTGTAAACAAAAACAGAATCTCATAGTGCATATTTGGTTTTCATATTTTAAAGGGATGTCTCAGAAGGTTTTCTTTTTTTAACTGAAATTTTTTTCCTGCCAAGGGGAAAATAAAGTAAATTTCTCTTATGTTCGAGAATGAGTTACTTTTCATAATTCTAAGCAAGTAGAAATTATCATTTAAATGATGTTTCAAATGTCTGAAAGGAATATTAGCATTCAAACTAAAGCTACAGCATTTTAATGTTCTGATCAGAGCTGATTAGTTAACAAAAGTGGTTATTAGGAAACAACTAGGCAGGCCTTTTATTAATGCACAAATAAGCCAAAATAATATTAATATTTTCCACACTTGCCTAATATACATGGACACAATAGCGTTCAAGCACTGACTTTTCCCCCCTGCTACTGAACTTTCTTAATTACACCTTGTATAAATTGGTATAAAAACAGTAGGAGAAAAGAAAACGTAGGAAGCAGAAAATGAAGTGGTTGTCTGATTGCATGAAATCAGTGTCGCTGGCTCTTAGCTAGACAGACGGATATTTTTCAGGCCTTTTCTGCTTCTCAGAACACCCTCTGCCCTGGGGAGCACAGTCCTTGTGCTCTCGCACTGGTGCTCCTGCCTCTCTCACTGCTCCTCAGTCACATGCTCTCTGTCTGCATCTCTGCGAAAACTAGAGTCCTGGCCTGTGTAGATCAGTCGGTTGCAACCTAAAACCACGCACTGAAAGGTGCTGGCCATGTGCCTAGGTTGCAGTTTCGATCCCGGGTTGGGTGGGTGAAACATGGGAGGCAACTGGTAGATGTTTCTCTCTCTTTTGTCTGTATCCCTCTCTCTCAAAAATCAGTGAAAACATATCCTCAGGCTCATCTTAAAACCAAAAACAAAACAAGAGAACTGCCACCCATGATGTCCATTCCTCCTTTATCCCCATATTCAAGAAATATGAATCTCTGTAGAGATTCATAATATTTCATAATAATATGGAGTTTTTAACTCTTCTTATTTCACTCATTTGGCCCAAATCACTAATTTCTGTTGTTTGGTCAGTATAATTGTTTTTTACTGGTTTCCAGACATAACCAGTAAATGCTCCATGCTCCCTCTAGTCATATGTAACCAATATTCATTGAGGGAAAATTAATCTTTACCATTCTTCTGCTCATTGTAGTGAAAGGACTTTGCGTTTAAAATATTATTCAAATTACTGTTTCTATTATCATAGAAACAGATTGAATAATCTACCACGTGACTATTGTACCATTCCATGCTTTTCCCCATGTACTTTTCCAGTATGTTTTTACCCTTGTCACACATATGTATTCCATGATTTAGTCTCACAGGTACTCCTTGGGATGAAATATGCTATGTCCTTTCTGGATTGAGAGTATTATTTAGTTGCTATCTTGACATAATCTTTCTATGTTTTTATTTTGGTTAATTCTAATTTGTCATTTAAGTATCTGCTTACTGATACTTTATAATTAAGCATATAATAACCTCTAAAATTGTTTGAGTGGCCAGCATGAACTCATAACATGCTGCATTTTAGATCTTTGTAAAACTTCTAAATTAACACATTTTGCCTTGTAACTCACTTGCTTTTTGGAAGATGTGAACAATTCAATCAATGCTAATTCCCCAAATGAATTAATAACTGTCATTGATGTGAGAAGTACCTTTATCCCATAAAAATATCCATTTCTTGCATGCTATTAAGATCTTAGAACAAGGTAGTTCATTATAGTTTTTAAAAATTATTAAAACACTATGAGTATACACAGGGCATTAAGCATGTTGGAATGAACACAATAGTTTAAAGCTGTTCTTTTAAAAATGAAAATAGTGGGTTTAAGCCAAATAACCAACACAATGAAAAAGAAAACTAAACCAAACCAAACCAAAAAACCACCAATAAAAACAAAGAAAAAGCAAAACAAAACCAAGCTTTGAAAACAACAACAAAAAAAAACCACAGAGGATTGATGAAAGAGAATAAATAAATAGTATATTTTTAAATGGAATAAGGCAGACATTCTCAGAATGACTCAAGAATTAGATAAGCCAAGTACCTCTGAAATTGGTGGGTGCCTGGGAAACGGACAAGAGGAGCAGTCATAAGAAATCCATAAAAAGAGAAAGTAGACCCATGATACCCTTCACCACACTGTTCAAATGGAAAATTGCTCCTTCATCCATTGACAGGAAACTATAAATTCCCCCTCTGAAGACACTGAACTAAAGAGACTCAGAAGCAGTCCTGTGGCCAGTTGAAATTACAGCCCTATGATTTAAACGTGGAAATAGTAATACAGTCTACCTTCAGAGTAGAGGTGAGAACACCTCCCAAGGCACTTTCTCCTACTTGCAATGAATACGTGGGAGCAAGGCTTACAAGCTCACATGGGAGACTAAAGAATTATTCTCTGATATTCAACCTAAGACAAAAAACCTACAGGTATTTATTTTTAGTTGTCCTTTGTGTAAGGATCTGGAAAGATTACTCCAAAATAAAGCAAAAATCAACCAACCCCATCAAATGACCCAGAACTTCCGCTTAGCTTTGATGCCCCCCGACTATTAAACATGAAGAGAGTACCCAGGCTAAGCAGACATTTGCAGAAAACCTCCATTGTGAAACACAGATGCCTGAGCAAACAAACACATAAAGGGAATCCAAGGAAAGAGGAAATAAGGAAAAAGCAAAATAACACTCAATTAAATAATGTTAATATCCTGAATAAAGCACATTGATTAGATTATCTGTGCAACACATCCGTAGACTGGATAAAGAAACAGTGAGATGGACTAGAATATAACTTTCTCCAAGGAATAGACGGAACTGATAAACTAGATGGATGTATGGAGAGGGGTGTGAAAAGTTAAGGGACATTTTTTTGTGGATATATAGAAAATTAAGCAAACACAGTAAGTGAGTCTATTAATAATTTCGGAGGCAGCAAACTGCACACATAAAGGAATAAAATCATAATATGGTAGATACACATCCATAATTAATAATTACATGGCCCTTATATGTTATCATATGATACTGAAATAGAAAAAAATATGATAAATTATATTAAGGATAGATGCAGAACAGTGTGCAGGTGGGGACAGATATAAGAGAGCAAGTTTCATTTATCCTTGGTGAGAACTCTTGATTTCCCTTAGTAGAAATATCCCAAAAAGACAAACAGAAAACTATAAACTTTCTTTTTTTTTTTTTTTTTAGAAATTGAGACAAATTCAAAGAGATTAGGTCAAGATTAGAAAGCCTTTGCCTCTGACAAATAGGAACTGGAGAGGCGAGAGATGAGAAAGTGCTGCTGTTTTCCATTATCTGTCTGGAAGAACTATTTTTAAGGATAAAAATTTGTATCTCTAAAGCAAATGTTTACATACAACTCAAAAAGCTTCATGCCCTGCTACAGAAGTACACCATTTGCTGTGCTCCTCAGCAAGTGCATGGAAAAGTAATGAGAATTACCCTTGAATAGTATGTGTTGGATGCTATGCATACTTATTTCTTTGACATTATTTTCAAAAATTTATAAGTGACAAAAATTATATCTCAAAATAACTGTTTTTATCAAAATACTATAGGTCTGGTGCACAAAATTAATGCACTCAGGGGGAGGAGTGGGTCCCTCAACCCGGTCTGCCTCCTCTTGCAGTCTGGGAGCCTTTGGGGGATGGCCGACTGCCTCAGAGGCAGGAGAGTCTCCTGCCACGGCCATGAGCCCTGTTTCTGGCTGAGTGACGCTCCCCTGTGGGACTGCACTGACCAACAGGGGGCAGCTCTTCTGTTGAGTGTCCGCCCCTTGGTGGTCAGTGCATGTCATAGCAACCAATCATTCTGTTGTTTGGTGTATTTACATATTAGCCTTTTATGCCTTCAGGATCAGGCCAAAACTGGCTCTCTGACATCCCCCAAGGGGTCCCAGATTGCTAGAGGGCACAGGCAAGGCTGAGGAACCCCACCAATGCACCACTGGGGCTGGGGAGGTATGAGGGAGGTTGGCCAGCCAAGGGCGGGGGGGCTAAGAGGGGGATTCAGGGCATGTCTGTCTCATTTTGCTCAGTCCCAATCAGCCAGACTCCAGCAGCAGGCTAATCTCCCAGTCAGAGCATCTGCCCCTGGTGGTCAGTGCATGTGATATCAAGCAGTTGAGCGTCTTTAACATATCATTAGCATGTTATGCTTTTATTGGTTGAATGGATGACTGCATGACTGGATACTTAGGATATTAGGCTTTTATGACATAGGATATTTTAAATCAACATGCATTTAAATGCACTAAAATTAATAAAATACATGTAATTTCCCTCTATGAATACAAGTGTGTGCAATTTAATTTTATTCTGATGATGGTATGGTGCTATATATGCATGTATAAGCTAGTGCTTTGAGCATAAACCAAGCAAGTTATGCCTCATTGACAAATGTGCAGCTAGTGATGGGAAAAATTTACCCAAGATATTCATGAATATAGTAGAATATGATTTAGCATAATTCATGTAATTCTGATTGCTATTTATCATAGCAAAATTTGAAGTTGACAAAAGTCACTTAAAAATAAAAATGTTATTGTCAAAGTAAGGGTGATATTGATGACAAGATTATATATAGTTTTTAAAATCGTGTGTTCAAACAAATGTACTGATTTTTTTGAATATTCATAACATCACAAGTAAAATTGGGCATAATAATCATTAAATAAAGATGATTTAACAAAATGTTATTAATTATTAGTTTATGTATCCTCTACTTATAAACATCAAATTTTAAAATTGAATAAAGTGTTACACAAAATTAAAATATTACTATATACCTTATTATGACATATTTTTATTTACTAGATGTTAATAAAATGGGTCTTTGAAATATTAAATAAATGCAATAAAAACATTGATTCACTCATTAACTATCAAGTATTTAAAATTTCCTGTATTTGCTATTATTCTCTATTTACTAAATTGTAAATTTCCATGAGAAGCAAAACAGACATAAATTTTTTAAAGTTATTATTTCATATATTTTATCTTTTGACTTTCCAATGACCTATTCCAGACCCAAATGAAGTAAAGTATATGGCTATCATTTTATGATCATTAATGCCAGTTGCCATTTTCCACTTCAATGTACATAGATATCCATCTTTCTTTTGCCCATCAGAATTGTACACTCTACTTTTTACAATAGGCTTTTACTTACAGAGGGACATTGACCAAACGTAGTTTACTCAAGATACTACTTAAGATACTATTAAAGTGATATTATAGGACTTGTAATAGGAAAAGTAATATATATATATATATATATATATCAATGGCTATAAATTAATTAAAGACTTGAAATTTTAAGTGAAAGGTATGCCTCCATGTGAAATAAAAGACCAAGTAAAATAATAAAAAGGGGATTAGGGAACAGGGAAATCCGGTATCTGTCCACTGTAATATTCAGGGATAGATCAATGAAAACAAAGGAAATTATCAAAGAATGGTAAGGCTTTGGGAAAAATGACTTTGTAGACGTGAGGAAGAAAATGGTGTATATTGGAGAGAAGGTGGAGGTTAATAGTTTCTTGATATAATAGAACATATGAAAACCTTAAAGAGGATACCGTGGATTTAAAAAATAATAAAAAGAAAAGGTGATCAGATGGTCAAGAGAAAGTAAGGACATGTGGAAGAGTAATACTTAGATTTAGAATGAATACTGTTTGTATTAAGTTTCTATAGTAGGTGGCCTAGACTCAGTTTTGCTTTTATGAAACCACCAATACAATTGAATACTCTGGAAATAATTATAAAGATAACCATAAGAAGACATTGAGAGGTAGAAATCAAAACGAAAATAGCTCCTTATTCTCACTTTATGTTCCCTGAGATCAAATAGTGAGTACATAGTTGTTTTCAGATGGATGGACTATGGACTGAGTGAAATAAACTGGGTGAAGTCCTCTGCAAAATGACAGGCATGTAATCTTTGTTACATTCTGTGATTTAACCTCCAGACTCACACAGATCTTCCTCAGCTTCTATATTTCTGTTTCTGCTTTTCTTTTCAGAGAGCTGTACATATTCCAGGTCAGAGATCAAAAGGATTCAGTACTAAGTGCATTCATAAAAGAAAAACAGAAAAAAAAAAGAAATGTGTAGATAAAGATGGTAAATAAATTGCAAATTTATGTTTAGGGCTTCATAAATTTTCATATTTTTAAAGGTAACATTTTAAAGATCTATTATATATTTTTTCTTTTTAAATATATTTTTATTGATATTAGAGAGGAAGGGAGAAGAAGTGATAGATAAACGCATCGATGATGAGCAAATCATTGATTGGCTGCCTCCCTCATGCCTCCTACTGGGAATAGAGCCCACAACTCAACCGGAATCAAAACTGGGACCCTTTCAGTCTGCAACCCAATGCTCTATCCACTGAGCCAAACTGACTAGGGTGACCTATAATGTTTTAAGAGATAGGGAAAGGAGCATCTTTTGCAACAACATGGATAGATCTTGAGAACATTATGCTAAGTGAAATAAGTCAGTGAAAAAAAGCTAAGAATTATATGATTCACTCATATGTGGGACATAAAACTGAAACTCATGAACACAAACAGTAGTATGGTATTTGCCAGAGGGAAGGGGGGGTGGCAGGGGTCCTAATATAAGATGAAAGGAGAAGTTTTGACTTTGCGTGATGGGCACTCCATGCCATATACAGATCTTGTAACATAGAAACCTATACCTGAAATATATGTTCATGTTGACCAATGTCACCCCAAACAATTTAGTAAATAAACATATAGGAAAAAGAAATAGGGAAAGGTTGGGACTTAGGTCTAAAGAGTATTGTTTCACTCTGAATGTTGATGTTCAGTTGTTTTTTAAAGAATATAACAGTTTTGCTCAGCCCGTGTGCTCATTGGTTTAGTGTAGACTAATGAACCAGGAGGTCACGATTTGATTCGCAGTCAGGGGACATGACTAGGTTGCAGGCTTGATCCCCAGTGAGGGGCGTGCAAAAGTCAGCCAGTCAGTGATGCTCTCTCATCATTGATGTTTCTATCTCTCCCTCTCCTTTCCTCTCTGAAATCAATAAAAATATATATTAAAAAATGCAACAATTTTAATGTTAAACCACATATTATGTTAATGTACCTATTAGTCATATCAGGATTTTATGTCATTTATATAAATATGAATTTCTGATAAAATGGCATCTATGTATATACACTTAGCTTATGTTTGTCATGTTCTCAAAAATATTTATAATAAACTACAAGGCCATAATAGAGTTAGCATATAGCATAAAGATACATACCCTCCTTTTAATTTTATTAAGCATTAAACACAATGTCAAAAGGTATAAATTCAACAAACAAAAATGCATTATCCAAATGGTATTAAATTATAAAATGCCACATTTTCAGGTTTTTAAAATGAATTAATAACTACCGATATTTAAAAATTACATGTAGAGAAAAGTATTTGAGTGTACTGATATAATGTAAAATGATTAAAGGTTGCTTTATAGCTAAAAAAAATAAGCATTTTACTAGCAACATTTTTATTTCTCATATTCTTATCTTTTTACCTCAAAATGCAACATAAACAAATGAACCAAAGGTTAGATGTAACAACTAGAAATTTTAGAAATATTTAAAGTTCAAAATTCCTATTAATTTTTCAATGTCAGTTTTCAAATTTCACCTGATCACTATAGAGTTATATCTGAACTTACACTTCACATTAAATTTCAGATTTTTACATTTTTATTATGTATGTCAAGTAAAATGAAAGCATTGCCATCTATCTAGGCTTAGAATAGAATATAGTTGATTACAAAAATATGTCAAGTAGATTAGTAAAATAAAAAAAAAACTTGACACAAAATAAAATATATTCCTTTAACCTGTCAACATTTAAAAAATATTATACATGCTATTTTAGAAGAAATATATTTTTACTTTAAAATGAAATTTCATTATTGTTAAAAAGTTTATCTATATGTGTAGAAAAAATCTAGCTGTTTTATTCCAGTTTGATTTCAGAATTTGAGCTAATTTTACTTTGGTGATTTAAAATCTAGTTTATCCTTATTTTTTATATAAATTTCATCATTTCTTTATACATGAGCATTAAATTTATGCACATGCATATTTTTATTACATCATTACTATAATAAATGATAATATGTAAGATTATTATAATCACTATCAATTATAATATCCTTCATTTGCATTGTGCATTCATTGGTGTTTTGTAATAAGAAACTAGAACTCAGCCAAATACATGCATGATTTCCTGGCAAAAATTTATTTAGAAGCAATATGGATAACCACTTTATTAATATAAAAGATGATGGTTACCCTAGCTGGTTTGGCTCAGTGGACAGAGCATTAGCCTGTGGACAAAGCATTAGCCTGTGGACTAAAGGATCCTGGGTTCAATTTAGGGCAAGAGTACATATCTGGGTTGCAGGCTCCTCCCAGGCCTAGGCAACCAATCAATGTGTTACTCTCACATCGATATTTCTCCCTGTCTTTCTGTCTCTCTTCCACTCTCTCTAAAAATCAATGGAAAAATATCCTTGGTGGGGAATAAAAAAAATAAAGAAAGAAAAGAAATGATGATTATCTTGATTCAATAATATATTGATACATAAAATCAACTATATTCTATTCTAAGCCTAGATTTGCAAACTTAGAAATTTATAATCTAAAAATACGGGTTAAGTGGAATTCTAGCATTATAGTAAGAATTTCTCCCTCCCAACCTTTGGTCAAATATAACTTTTGGGTAATTCTCATTATAATTAAAGTATCCTAAATGTTTTTTCAAAACAAAATATTTATGGTCTTTTGTATTTTTTATTTTTGTAAAGTGACCAAGATAATGCTTATTATTTTTAGCTAGAAAGCCTTCTATAACCATTTTGCATGATATCAGTATACTGAAATACTTTGTCTTTTCTCTATAATTTTATATATCCAGGTGATTTTAATAATTAATTTTTAAAAATCTGCATATTAATTATTATGTAATTTTATACAATTTAGATAATGCATATATTGTTTGTTGATTTTAAACCTTTGACATTGTATATAATACTTAAAGTTTTTAAAAGAGCAAGCATCTTTATGCTTTGTGCTAACTCTATTATGGCAGTGTGGTTTTGTTATAAATATTTAAGAGCATGATTAATACATACCAAGTGTACTATAGATGCTTATGAATATAAAATATAGTCTTATGTTTATTCTTTCTTTATTATTTCAACACAGCCTATAAGTATAAAGTAAAACTTATTGTTATGTCATATAACATTGGCTTATGATTAGAGACTGTCTAATAAAACCTGTCCTCTACTAAGAACATTATATTCCACAATCAGCACTTTCCTTACAGTCATAATCTTATGTTTAATTCCCTCCTCCTTTCCTGAATATCATCTCTACACTACACTGTCTCAGGAAGCTCAAATATTTTATTTTCTATATCACATTTTCTTCACTTTTTCCCCACTTAATATTGTTATTTTTTTTTCTGTTCCTGGAGCATTATCCACATACTTCTCATATCAATTGACAATGTGTGCATAATTAAATATGTATATTTGATTGTTTGTATGACTAAATTGTTTATTTGGATCTTCATTATAACCTTATAATCTCTGATTTGTATTTTGCCTCTGTTTTTCTAACCCCTTTACAATGAACAGAATATAAAACAAGAAAATAAGGATATGAAAGTTTCAAAAGCATTCATGTAATGAAAAACTCTCATGTTATAATACGCTCCAACAATTCTTAAAAATTAAAGAATGCATTTAAAGACATGATGTAAACAATTTCAAGAAATCACACAGAATGCTACAGGACAATGTGTTATGATGTAAGGTCAAGCGAGGTGCAGAAAATGGGAGTTGCAGACCAAGACACGTTAAAGGAGGCTTATTCTGCACTGAGAGCGAGATTCATTATGGAGGAGATAGAGAAACCAGGATTAGAGGAGGGGGAGGCAAAGAGAGAGGGACCCAACTAGGCTGATTTGCAGACTGGGAGCAGCAATACATGCAACAGTAAACATGCCTTTTAAGGGGAGGAACAGGAAGGGGTGGGACCCAGGGTGGAACAGAGTGGGTGGGACACAGAACACTCGGTGCACGCTGATTGGTGGTTCAATGTCTCAGGAATGTCCCGGCAGATGCAGGCTATGTCATACTCCACCCACCAGTTGGGGGAAGGGAGGATCTATCAGTGTTATTTCCTATGCACGTTTACTAGTAAAACAGGTGGACTATGATGTTAAATTCACTTATCATTCTGCCACCCTATTTAATTGGTCTCAAAAGGAAGCCTCATTAGTGGTTGAAATAGAAAGCATTTAGGCAGGGAGCATTGAGTATTTGACAATTAATCGCTTGCATACAAGTGAGATCACACTCTTTCATATCCATTACAGACTTCATTATATTACGAATGACATGTGGTATGGTAAAAGTTTTAAATTCTAGTATTCAAGAATAACACTCAATGATCACATATTAGCAAAGCATTCCATTGGGATTCTAAACAATAAAGGTCATATTATTTTAGCAAATATAGATACAAATTATACAATTAACTACTTTAAAAATAGGTTTTCTTATTTCATCAGAGTTCTACCTCATACAAAAACATAAAGGTGATGTTTTTATATGATTTAAACCCACTTCTTTATGACAAAAATGAAGTTGTATTTAAGTGTTAAAGTTGATTTGATATAAAAGCAAAGTAAGACTTCTCAAGATGTCACCATTTCATCTTTTAGTCTTGATAAGCACACAGCAGCTCAGCCATTGAAGGACATAGCTAGACGCTTATCAATGCAAAACATCTCAGAAGCAACTACTGAAGGGGCCACTTAGATTATACATACTGAGGGTTTGTTAGGACTTTTGGATAGATTCCCTCTGAGCAAGGTGACTCTGCTGAGTTTTGGGGCCTTAGCTCCTGCCCTGGTAAGCACACACGCAGCGATCCACAAATGAAATCAGCTTGCCTATCAGCATTGGTGCTATTGTACCCCAGCCAGGCGCTCTATGGCAACAATGACATTTTACTCTTTGCTCTGGCAGCTGGACCTCAGTTCCCTGTTGGATAAGTTGCCTCACCTTAGGATCACCCTGTATCAAGTTACACCTGAATTAAATTCAGACTTCAGTCTTCAATCTCCCCTGGCCTAGAACAATAGTGTAATTAATCCATCATTGTTTTGAAGTATGCTATTTTTTATTGCCTGATTAGGAGACATTATCCTGCATGCTATTATTGGCTTGTGAAATTGTTATAATGCTGCAGTGAATTGGATACCATTGCAATTAGCCTAGTTATTAAATACGGGAAAGGAGCAAAGTGAAGGCCCAATATCATAGGCATGTCACTAGGGAAGCTTTGCCAGGAAGCTACAGCTTCACTCCAGGAGCCACTGGTCTATGTCCCTGAAGGTCATTGGAGAAATGGACAAGAGATAGACTGGAGCCCAGTAAAATTGGGGGACTAGTAAAGGTCACATCTGAGGACAGAGGTCATTGCCCAGAATGGGTGTGGCCACTGCAAGCTCTAGAAGATTTGGGATGCTTAATTCCCTCAACAAAGGAATTCACTTTCCCTTGACTCCTGACTTGGAGTTGGGGGTGCGCTCGTGCTCCTGCTTCCTGCATTCACCCACATAGCCCACAGCCTCGCGGACCCCAAAATAGACTAATGGACTGCAACTAGCCTGATGCTGTGGACCTTGCCACAATATGGAAAGGAAACTCTGGATACTGACTTTGCTTTTACCTCTATGGAAACCACAATGGATACATTCCCAGGAGGGGATGAAAGGAAATGGGACTTAGGAAACCAGGCATGTAATTCCATGCGTATAAAAATCACTCATCTTCCCCCAAGAGTCTCAGAAAATTATTTTTCTCAAGTTATCATACCGACTCCACCCCCAGCACTCAGTGGGGGAAAAGGATACCCCAACTTCCCCAATAACAAACCTGTGTTAAATACTGGCAAAACAATCTTAAACTGTGAATATAATTTTGCTCCCTAAAACAGAAGCGTTGGGGAACATAATGCTTATAGGATTTAGAAAATCACTTGATTTTTGTAAATGAGCTTTGATTAATGCTGAACAAGAGCAGAACTGGTCACACCAAAATATGTCCCTTTGACATATGGATTATTTTAGGTTGTTTACTTTTCAGAAACAGATACAGGAAAAGCTCTGAAAGGGAGAAGTTACCCTTTGTAAGATAAATTTATATTCATAAGGGACATCTCCATTTGTAAGGATATTTCCCTCTCTGCACCAAGAAGATAAGGGTGACTAAATCTGGAAATTTATAAATGGAGGAGGCAGGAACTTAAATCTGCATAACAACCATACCCATGTTTACTTTGCTTGATAATATCCCAGAACTGCCTCACCCTGTCCAGGATCGTGTGTTTAGCTGTTACTTGATGCTTTTTTACTACACACACACACACACACACACACACACACACACACACACAGATATCCAAGTTACCTAATGTGCTTTATATGCTTTTCAGTACAAATAAAACACACAGCTTTCACTAAAAATACAACCTCAAGCAAAAATCATAACAGAGCAATTACATTATGGAATCTCTGTTACTAACAAATATAACAAGCACTTATTCACTAAAGCTTAAAGATTCTCTCTATGTTTTACTATTGTAACGCAGTTAAGTAAAAAGTATAGTCTCAATAACACTGATTAAAATTCCATACTTATCTAAACATCCAAATATCCATGTGTAAGTAATTTTAAAATATTAATTAACTTTGCCAAATGTATCACTAAAGACTATTAGTAGGGAAAATTAATAGAGGAAGTAGGTTTGTGAGAAAGAAGTTGTGGTTCCAACGTATTCACTACAAAGAAAAATGATGTCACCCAAATGAATGTCCAGACATGTTATTCAATGTATCATCATGCACTAAAAATGATGGTTAGAAGATTATATGCTATAAGGGATAGGAAGCTATAATTATTAATTTTATTTGACAACTTAGCTGGGCCATGTGCTCCAAAATCAGGGCAAATATTATTCTGTACTAGAGGCCCAGTACACAAAATTCATGCACAGGGGTGGGGGGATGTCCCTCAGCCCAGCCTGCACCCTCTCCAACCTGAGACCCCTTGAAGGATGTCCGATGTCCCATTTATGCCTGATCCCTGATAGGATCAGGCCTAAACAGGCAGTCAGACATCCCTCTCACAATCCAGGACTGCTGGCTGCCAACTGCTTGCTTGTCTGCCTTCCTGATTGGCCCTAACTGCTTCTGCCTGCCAGCCTGATCACCCCCTAACCACTCTCCTGCCAGCCTGATTGATGCCTAACTGCTCCCATGCCCACCTATTTGCCCCTAACTGCTCTCCCCTGCAGGCCTGGTTCCCCCCAACTGCTCTCCCCTATAGGCCTGGGTACCCCCCAACTGCCCTTCCCTACAGGCGTGGTCACCTCCAACTCTCCCCCTTATTGCCCTCCCCTGGAGGCTTATCACCCCCAATTGCCCTCCCTACAGGCCTGGTCACCCCCAACTTCACCCCTGGGTACTCCCCAACTGCCCTTCCCTACAGTCTCCGTCACCCCCAACTTCATCCCTAACTGCCCTCCCCTGGAGGCTTGATCACCCCCAACTGCTTTCCCTTGAATGCCTGGTCCCACCCAATTGCCCTTCTCTGCTGGCCTGATTGCCACAACTGCCCCCCCATGAAGTCCTGGTCCCTCCCAACTGCCCTACCCTGCTGGCCATCTTGAGGCAGCCATCTTGTGTCCACATGGGGGAAGCCATCTTGTGTGTTAGAAAGATGGTCAATTTGCATATTACTCTTTTATTAGACAGAATAGAGGCCTGGTGCATGAGTGGGGGGCAGTTGGTTTGCCGTGAAGGGTGTCCCAGATGAGGGTGGTGGTTCCTTTAGGTGAGGTGGCCTGGGCAAAGGGCCTATGGTGGTTTTCAGGCCAGCCATGGCCTCCTGGGACCCAATCAGAGGCCCTAGTATCTGGGACTTATTTATCTTCTATAATTGAAACTTTGTAGCCTTGAATGGAGGCCTGGGCTGGCCAGGGTATGTAGGAAGCTTGGCTTTATCCATTGCCAGGGAAACTCAAGACTCCTGCTTGCTCTGTGGCTACAGCCATCTTGGTTGGATTAATTTGCATACTTGCTTTTTATTGGCTGGTGGGCATGGCTTGTGTGTATGCTGGAAGTGTGGTCAATTTGCATATTACTCTTTTATTAGATAGGATGTTTCTGTGAAGACACTTTTTGGATCAGATTAGCATTTAAATCACTGAAGTTTAAGAAAGTAGATTATTCTCTATAGTATGGCTGGGACTCATTCAATCAGTTGAAGGAGTTACCTACTCAGACTAAGAAGGATTTCTCCCAAAAAACTGCCTTTAAAATTGAATTGCAACTCTTCCCAGGCTCTCTGGACAGCTGACCCACCCTTTAGATCATACGTTTACCAAGTCCTCCCAATCAAATGATCCAATTCTTTAGAACAAATTCCCCCTATCCTATCTAATAAAAGATTAACTTGCAAATGAGACCGTACCTTGGCTCCTGACTGGCTATGCTACCACCCAGTCGGAGCAAGGGTTGGGGTGGAGAGGCGTCAGCACCAGGCCCCAGGAGCGGAGATGAAGTGGTGAAGTCATCAAGCACCCAGCCAGGGTGCGGAGTCCAAGCGGTGGCAGCCAGAACTCACCACAGCTGAGTCAACTGAGGCCCCGGGGCACAGAGAACGAGGCAGCAGGAGCGGTGGTGGCAGGGGGCGGCAGCGGCTGCAAGAACTCACCTAGGCGGTGGCGGCTGCACGAACTCACCACAGCTGCGTCTAATGAGGCTCCTGCATTGCTAACATTACCTGTAGCTTCAGCCGTATGCCAGCAAAAACGGAAGGCAACCGCCAGAGGGAAGGCCCCCGAGTCCCAGCTACAGCACCCCAGCTGAAACTGACAACAGGCAGGAGGAAGTCCCACCCCCACAGAATCTGTCCAAATCAGCCTTTGGTCACACTGCTGAAAGGCCTGTCATTCCCCTCTATCTCAGAACATGGCAATAGAGAGGTGGGACTATGTCCAAAGAAAAACTGTTGATACAACGGAGCTGTGTAGCAGAAAGGTGCCAACATTATCGACAGAAAATGTCTGAAGAGCAACGTGCATCTGATCTTGAAAGAAGGCGATGCCTGCGACAGAATGTACCCGAAGAGCAGCTATTGGAAAAACGTCGCTCTGAAGCTGAAAAACACTGGCATCTTCTACAGGAAATGTGTAAAGAACAACGTGCCTTTGAAGTTGAAGGAAGGCGGTGGCGAACACAGAATATGTTTAAAGAACAGTCATCAGCAAGTACTACTAATAGTGGTAGGACCTGCCTTCTCAGCGAAAATGGAGTATGTGAGGATGCAATTCTTGAACATAGTTGTGGTGAAATGACTGTTAGATGTGAATTTTGCCTATCACTAAATTTCTCAGATGAAAAACCATCTGATGGGAAATTTACTAGATGTTGTAGCAAAGGGAAAGTCTGTCCAAATGATATACATTTTCCAGATTACCCGCTATATTTAAAAAGATTAATGACAAATGAAGATTCTGACAGTAAAAATTTCATGGAAAACATTCGATCTATAAATAGTTCTTTCGCTTTTGCTTCCATGGGTGCAAATGTTGCATCGCCATCAGGGTATGGGCCATACTGTTTTAGAATACATGGACAAATTTATCATCGTACTGGAACTTTACATCCTTCTGATGGTGTTTCTCGGAAGTTTGCTCAACTCTATATTTTGGATACAGCCAAAGCTACACGTGAAAGATTAGCAATCCCAGCAAACCAGGCCTGCTCAGAAAGACCCATGATCAACATCAACAACCTCATGCATGAAATAAATGAATTAACAAAATTGTACAAGATGCTACACGAGGTAGAAAAGGAAGCCCAATCTGAAGCAGCAGCAAAAGATATAGCTCCCATGGAAGTAACTATGGCAATTAAATATGATCGTAATAGTGACCCAGGTACATATAATTCTCCCTGTGTAACTGAGGTTGCTGTCATATTCACAAACGAAGATGGAGAACCTCCTTTTGAAAGAGACTTGCTCATTCATTGTAAACCAGATCCCAATAATCCAAATGTCACTAAAGTGATACGAATCAGTATCCTGTTTCCTACATTAGATGCAATGACATATCCTATTCTTTTTCCACATGGTGAAAAAGGTTGGGGAACAGATATTGCATTAAGACTCAGAGACAACAGTGTACTCAACAATAATACTAGACAAAATGTAAGAACACAAGTCACCCAAAGGCAGTATTATGGATTTCATCTCTCTGTGAGGGACACGTTCAATCCTATTTTAAATGCAGGAAAGTTAACTCAACAGTTTATTATGGATTCATATTAAAAAATGGAGGCCAATCAGATAAATTTTATTAAAGCAAACCAATCTAAGTTGAGAACTGAAAAATATAGCGGTTTGATGGGTTATCTCAAATCGAGATCTGAAAATGACAATGTACCCATTGGTAAAATGGCCCTGGGGCTGCAGCATCTCCAGTTTCTCAGCTCATGCCCTCTCTCTAAGAGGCTGGGGAAAACATATATGGCAAAGTTCTTTACGCCACGGCAGTCAGTGGGACTTGGCTAGGCAGGCACATAGAAGGGCTGGGGCCCTTTCCAGCCCTGGCGTTAGGCAGCATGCCCTGTGGTCCTGGGTGCCTGTGGCTGCAGCCGGCCTGAGTGAAGTTGGCCCAGGTCCTGGGTGCCTATAGCTGGCCAGAGAGAGGGAAGCCTGGGTCCCAGGTGTGGGGCAAGGCAGAGGCAGTTAGGAGCAATCAGGCCAGCAGGGGAGCACTTAGGGATGATTAGGCAGGTAGGCAGAGGTGGTTAGGGGTCACACATTGGAGCGGGTGCAGGCTGGGCTCAGGGAACCCCCCTCTGTGCATGAATTTCGTGCACCGGGCTACTAGTATCTATATAAGCATCCTCTTGATTCTATTTCTCTAGAGCATCTTGACTATAACAAGAATTTAGGAGTAAATTGATTGGTTATATGCATAGACTGAGCTGCTAGAAAAATATAGTAAAATTGTCTTCCAAGAAACAGGCCAATATTTGAAATGACCTTAATACCTGCAGACTTCTTAGTGGTACCGTTGCCAAGTTTGTCATTTTTGCATCCGATTTTTTGGCAAAATTTGATTAACCACATTATATTCCCACTGAAGTTTTGCCAATTTGATTCCGAGTCAAAGCACATACTCAGGTTTTGTTTCATTTCTAATTCCCAGTCTGGGAATATATGGGAGGCAATGTTTCTCTCTCTCCCCCTCTCCCTTAATCTCTCTCTAAAATTAATGAAAACATATCCTCAAATATATATATTTAATATGTGTCATATTTAATATAATATTATATATTTGGAGATTTGGATAAGTGTATAAAAGCATATTAAATTCACACACCTATAAAATGCTAAGGTCAAATCAAGAAAGGTTAATAATCACTAATTTTTTTAAATAGGTTTTTATTGATTTTTTTAGAGAGAGAGGAAGGAAGAAGAAGAAAAGAGTGAGAGAAACATGGGGGAGATAGAAATATTGATCAGTTGCCTCTTGCATGCCCCCTACTGGGGATTGAGCCTGCAAGCGGGGCATGTGCCTGGAGTAGGAATCCAGCCAGCAACCTCTTGTTACATAAATTGATACTCAACCACGGAGCCAGATTCGATAGTCAATAATCATTAAATTTTATAGTTTCATTGTTGATTAAAATTCTTGTAATTAATGATAATATCTAGCATTTATTGATTGTTAATCATGTACCAGGCCTTAAGTTATGCATTTTACACTCACATTTTTAGCAATGAAAACCACTCTTTGAGGTAAATACTATTGATAATATATGTATGAGGAGACAGGCCAAGGGAGGAATATGAAATTTCCTGAATTTGTGATACTTAACTGGACTGGGAAGTAAACCCAGGTCTGGCTTATTCCAGAGACTCAGAGCCAGCATTGTCAACCCCTTGAATAATAGCCTAACTTGTTTAGAGTAAATGAATCCTTAATAATCATTCAGAATCACTAGTCCATTCAAATCCTCAGTTCACTTCAATACATTTGGAAATATCTGACTACCATTTTTTTATTTTTAATTGTGTCAGAATATTCATCTGTCATATTTATTACTACTATGTTACTCAAACTTGGCCATGTTATATGGTATCAGCATCTTGCATTTTCAAGATTTTAAAATATTAGCTCTTTCTTATAAAGTGCATGCACACACTGTCCTGTTCAATCTTTTATTTTGGATGCAACATAATCTGACATTATTTTGCCAATGAATGATTTGAAAAAATGTACTCTAAGAAGGCTAAGAGCATAGTTTTGGAGCCAGAATGTCTGGCAACACATCTTAGTCACTCTACCATCCAGCGATGTGAATTGGGTCAAGTCACTCCCATCTCTGGGTTTTAGGTCCTCAGTGAGAGAAAATAGAGATGGTGAAAGTGTCACCTCAAAGTGTTAGTGCAGTGTTTATATGAGCTCGTATTTGTCAAACTCTTAGAGAAAGTGCCTGGTAGGCCATTAACATGATACAAGTATTTGGTAATAGTACTCATTTATTATTTTATTTTATTTTATTTTATTTTATTTTATTTATTGACTAAGGTATTACATATATTTCCTTATCTTCCCATTGTCCCCCCACTCCCCACATTCATGCCTTCACCCCCCATGTATCTGTGTCCACTGGTTAGGCTTATATGCATGCATACAAGTCCTTTGGTTGATCTCTCCCCCTTACCCCCACCCTTCCCTCTGAGGTTTGACAGTCTGATTGATGCTTCTTTGCCTCTGGATTATTTTTTGTTCATTAGTTTATGTTGTTCATTATATTCCACAAATTAATATTACTTATTTTTAAATATATATATTCATTTAAGAGAGAAAGGGAGAGGGAAAAAGACTTAGAAATACATATATATAACTAAAATGCAAAGTATCCTCCTGAGAGTTCAACCGGAGACTGAGCATTTGATTTCTCACTATGATGTGCACTGACCACTGACCACCAGGGGGCGGTGTGAAACCTGGTGGGTGACCAATGGTGGTGGTGGGGGGGTGCTGAGGGAGCGAGGGAAGGAGGAGGCAGGGAGGTGGGGAGACGGGGAACCTGATCAGCCCTGATTGCCAGGCAGGCCTAGGAACCCTACCTATTCACGAATTTCAGGCACTGAGCCTCTGGTCAATAAGAGAGAATCATTGATTGGCTGGCTCTAATATGCCACCTACTGGGGATCGAGACTGCAACCCGGGTATGTGCCCTTAACTGGAATCAAACCTGGAAGCCTTCAGTCTGCAGTCCAATGAGCTATCCACTGAGACAAACCAGCTGGGCCAATATTACTCATTTTAAGTAATAGTTTAACACATATGTAACTATTTGTCTATTCTGAGATAAAATTGCAATATTTTTATATTTTTTAAGTAACATTTCTCTGATTATTGTTGTGGTGATTTTGCCTAAATTATAAACTTCATCTTGCGTTGATTCCTTCCGGTTGGCAATGCTTGCTTCCTCTGCCTTACAAGCCACTTTCCTCCCAGTTCCAAGCAGGTCCTCCGCCATCCATGATGCCGGCTAGCTCTGTGATGTAGGGTCACTGGTGGGCGGCTTCCTGAGGTAGATGGAAGTTGTAACTGCGATATTACTTTGACAGAGGAGGGCACAAGAGCTTTAACTGATGTTCTTTCAAGGCTGAGGAGCTTGCTCACGTAGGTTTAGCTGAAGCATTTCATAAGCAATGCACAGTGCCCTGTAATCTTACTCAGTACACATGCATTGATATGTTTTATTTTTTGTTGTTGTTTATTTTATTTTTAAATATATTTTTATTGTTGATAGTATTACAGATATCTCATATTTGCCCTCTTCCTGCTCCTCCTAGTCCATATTCCCACACCCCTAAATCTTCACTACCCTATTGCCTTATCCATGGGCTATGCATAAAAGTATGTAAGTTCTTTGGTTTATCTTTTTAGTTTCAAGGCTCTTAACAAGCTTTATAAATCCATAGAGAAAAATTCCTAGTTATTGAACATAATCTTTTCAATGGTTAATTTTAAAGGTCTAGACATCCTCAGTATATAAAATGCTCTATTGGATGTAATTTTCATTTATTTGAGTTAAATTTAAAGATATTAAATTAAGTGTCTTTTTTAAACAAAGTTTTCTATTTCATTTGTATTATCATATTTTTCAGAGTAAAGGTGATTCAACAAGAGTAGTTCAATAAATTTAACTTTATTTTTAGGTAAGTGGATCAAAAGTGGATAAAAGAAACAACATTTAATATATACAGAGCAAATACATTTAAAAACATTATAACTCTTAGTAGAGTTCATATTTATAAGTTCAAACATATAAATGAACTAGACTTTTATATGGATTTTATATTTAAATATATATATTTTACTCTGTCAATAGCAAGAAATAGAATAACCCAATGTTTCCTAATCTTTTTTTTTTCTTCAAATCCACTTGAAGTACTGTTTGGGTGTAGACTTTTTGTGGGGATGTTGATTTTATATGAATATTTTCCCAGGAAGCTGTTTTTAATAGGAACTACAATTATATGATCACCTAAAATTAGAAAAATAGATATTAATAATTAAGAGTATTTGGTTCCTTTTATGTAAGACTAGTGGCTCGGTGCACAAAATTCATGCAGTTGGGGGTGTGGTGGAGGGGATGTGTCCCTTAGCCTGGCCTGCATCCTCTCTAATCTGGGACCCCTGTGGGATTGGACCTAAACTGGCAGTTGGACAACCCCCTTGCAATCCGGGACTACTGGCTGCTAGCTGCTCATCTGCCTGCCTGCTTGATCTCCCCTAACCACTCTACCTGCTGGCCTGCTTGCCCCCAACTGCACCCCCCTGCCAACCAGATCACCCCCAACTGCTCTCCCCTCCTGGCCTGATCACCCGTAACTGCCTCTGCCTTCGGCACCACCACCATGGCTTTGTCCAGAAGGACATCTGGAACGTCTCATGGTCTAATTAGCATATTACCCTTTTATTAATATAGATAGGATATGACATACTGCCATAACTATAACATATCTACCAATATTACCTATGAGAATACGTACTTCATGAGATAGGAAGGCATCTAATACATTATATTGTATATGTTGTAAGTACTAGGAAATACAGTATCTGTAGCAATAATATACAGCATGTAACCCCCATTCCTGATCTGGGAATGGCCCCCGGGACTGCCCGGGACCACCCCTCACATCCCTAATCCTCTGCGGGCCATGGGGACCCAGGCGGGGATGGAGCGGTGCAGGGGGTGAAGTGCCCAGAGGTGTGTCGAGGGCTGTTTCAGGGGCAGCCAGAAAGCCAGGGTGGCTTTGAGGGCTCTGGAGGGAGGGAGGGAAGGAGAGACTGAGGGAGGGACCCCCTGCCTGGGAGCCAGAGACTGCAGCTGGGAGGGCTTCCAGGCGCTCAGAGTCCAGCCAAAGTGTGGCTGTTGCTATGTTTCTGGCAGACTGAGTTAGAAAATGGAAACAGCCAAACTGTGACAACATCTTTCCCTGTCCTCCTCAGGATAGATAGAGCACCCTCTGTCATTGTCCCTCTTCCCTTGAGGCCCCCTCTGTGCCAGGTTATGTGCTAGGATGTGTGCCAGGGTGTCAGGCTCCACCAGGGCACAGACTCAGCTTCCCCCTTTTCTCCAATCTGTTGGTGGCCCATGCTCAGCACTGTGGCTGCCCCACGTGAACTTTCTAAAATGCAGATCTTACCCTGACAGTCCCAACACCTTCCGTTCCACTGTCTGCAGGTGAGAAAGTGGACCTTCCTCAGCCCCAACTTGGAGTCCCCCAGAAGTTGGTGTTCTTCACCTCTTACCTCCACTCAGCCATCCCTGGGACCCCCTTCCCAGCTCATTCCCCAAGGTGCCCCGGGGGGCTCATTTGCATGTCCCACACAACAGGTAAACCCCCCAGCTCAGTCACAGCCTAACTATCAAAGCAACCAATATGCGAGCCTTGTGAGGGGATCCCGTGGCATTAAATTCCCCTAACCGTCCTGAGGTCACTGTGAAAGGACACAACTCAGTCACCATCACTGAAAAGGTGGAATCTTGCCGGCCCTTAAATACCATGAAGGCAGGACTTACAGCATGCTTGCTTTGGCAGCACATATACCAAAATTAGAGCAAGACAAAGAAGATTAGTATGGCCCCTGTGCAAGAATGACATGCAGATTCATGAAGCATGTCACAAATTTCAAATTCCATATTTTCTCCCATTGCCTTACGCCACAGCCATGCCCTCCACTCCTGATTGGCTGGTAGCATAGCAAAGGTATGGTCACATTTGCATGTTTCTCTTTTATTATATAGGAAGAGCACTAGGGTTCCTTTTATGTAAGAAGAGCGCTCTATAGTACCAGAATTCAAAAATGACTTATATGGTCGTTTATGCTAACTATGGCAGAATACAGTCCTTATATATGCATATAAACAAATAGAATTTGAAATAAAATATAATTATAATGCAAAACAATCATAACTGATTAATGTGTTATACTAATCTATAAATAATTTAGAGGAAACACTTCACTATCAATAAGTAAACTGACACAGAACAAAAGAATAAAACCTCACTTTACATTTGAAGTATTTTGTTTTTGCTTTTTAATTCAGACTAACCAAATACCTGAGAAAAAGGACAGGTATGCATTCTATGTAGAGAATTACTTCAATGATGGCAAGGAGGTGAGGAATGATATATTTTTGGATGATAGCAGACAAATCTCATTAAAGCAGTTTTCTTATCATCCAGAATAGAACATAAGAAAAGAGAGTCTTGGGTTTTTTTCATACATTGCTTATACACTAATTGCTTATGACATGCAAAGTACAAAGAATAACAAGAAGCAGAAAGTGAAAATAAAAAGTATCCATCCTCCCAGAACTTATAGTTTTATGTGGAGACAAGCAATTATACTTCAAAGTGATTTCTACATCGGTGAGGTAAAACAGAGGATCCTCTGGGATAACATAAAAATCACCTTCTGAAGTAAGGAGTGCTCACCAAAACCAGTTTGCCTCAGTGGATAGAGCCTCAGCCTGCAGATTGAAAAGTCCCGGGTTCGATTGTGTGTCAATGGTGTGTATCTTGGCTGCGGGCAAAATTCCCAGGAGGGGGTGTGCAAGAGGCAGCTGACTGATGTTTCTGACTTTCTATCCCTTTCCCTTCCTCTTTGTAAAAAAATCAATAAACTATATTTCAAAAAAAATAATGAAGTAAGGAGTACTCTGGAGTTGGTGAAGCAGGATTTAGGAACAGCTTTCTTATAGGGCTGCATATAAGTGAGGAGCTAAGGTGATAACTCAAAATAGCATGTGTATGTGTATATGTGCTATATGCATATACATACACATCTGAGTACTGGGTGAGGTTTTCTAGGAAGAAGATGCTCTACCCAATTCAGCATGCAGAGATGTAGGATGATGACATGACTATATTTACAGTTCAAAACCTGTTAGTCAATCGATGAAAGAATGAAGTAAAAGAATCAAATCCAGAGAGCAAAAATATAACAAGAAAGAAAGAAGAATACTGAAGTAATTTAAGAAAATTTGTTCAACAATTATTTGTTGAATGACAATTATCTCCAAGGTATTTTTGTAAGAACAGAAATATTAGACAAATTTGTTGTTACCTGCTACCTATTGAAGGGCAAATACTGAGACTAAAAGATGAACGATTAAAAATGAATAAGAGAAGTGCAGATGGTAGCAAGTGTTATCCAGAAGATATAATATATAACTGGAAGTAACATCAATAACCAAGAACACTCCCCAGTAGAAAAGGCTGATGAACTGATTAACTGGGAAAAGCCAGCCAGGACAATGGTCCCCCAGCAGTGGGGGAAAGCCAGCCAGGACAATGGTCCCCCAGCAGTGGGGGAAAGCCAGCCAGGACAATGGTCCCCCAGCAGTGGGGGAAAGCCAGCCAGGACAATGGTCCCCAGCAGTGGGGGAAAGCCAGCCAGGACAATGGTCCCCCAGCAGTGGGGGAAAGCCAGCCAGGTCAATGGTCCCCCAGCAGTGGGGGAAAGCCAGCCAGGACAATGGTCCCCCAGCAGTGGGGGAAAGCCAGCCAGGACAATGGTTCCCCAGCAGTGGGGGAAAGCCAGTCAGGACAATGGTTCCCCAGCAGTGGGGGAAAGCCTGGAGTCAGAACACTTCAGTGTGTTCAAGTAACAAGAAAAGGTGGGAATAAGTGAAGGGAAGAGTGTCAGAGAATTTAGGAAGTTAAGTATATGATTGTGATAACAAAGTAATTATACCGGAAATGAACAAAAATAAATCCACTAATGATATATAAAGAAGGACATAATCAATCAAACTTAATCAATTAACTTGATATGGTGAATGAAGTAGACGTATTTCTTACAGTGCGGGTCTGTATTTAATGAACTGAATTGTCACCACAAAATTAACACATTGAAGCCCTGACCCCAGTGTGATGGTATTGGAAGATCCAGTCTTAGGGAAGCAATAAGGTTTAGATTAGGTCCTGAGTGTAGGGTCCTCATGATGGAATTAGTATCCTTGTAAGAAAATAACAAAACCTTTCTTTCTCCCTCTCTAGCCCTCTTTCTCCCTCTGGCTCTTGCCCTTTTCCCCTCATTCTTCCCCCTGATGGGAGTATACAGCTACTAGGTGATCATCTGCAAGCCAGAAAGAGTCTTCACTAAGTTGACCTGCTGGAGCCCTGATCTTGGATTTCAAGTTTCTGGATTGTAGGACACATATTTCTTTCTTTCTTTTTTTTTTTAACTGCTCAGTCTGTGGCGTGTTGTGATAGCAGCCTGAGCAGACTAAGTTATGCATTATTTCAGCTTTCTATAGCCACAGAAAAAAATTAATGTGCCTTAATTAGAAAAATATCTGGATGCTAACACATTCTGAGTTGACATTATCTTTCTTTCAGTGTTTTAAATATGCCAACCTCTCCTTGCCTGTACTTTTTTGACAAAAGTTTTTTTGTTACTCTTGTCGTTGCTCTTCTATAACTAATGTATTATATTTCTCTGTCTTTAAGAGTTGTTTTTTAATTAATGTTTATTTTAGGTAATTTGTGATGTGTCTTTGCAGACCTTTTATTAGGTGTATCCTTATTTGGGTTCATGGGAGTTATAGACCTATAATGTAGTAATTCTTATGAAATGGTAAAAAGAAAATCATACCCTATTTTTTTTCAACTTAGGCTCCCTTCTCTTCTGCTCCTGGGACTCCAATCATAATTTAGACAGCTTGATAATATCTCACAGATCACTGATTTCCCTTTTATCTACTCTCCTTAGTTTTGGATAGCTCTTGTTATTATTTCTTCAAGTTCATGGATCTTTTATCCCTGTATTGTCTAATACCTATGACTTGCATCCAGTGACATTTTTATTTCCGTTATTGCAGTTTTAATCGCTCAATGTTTCATTTGAGTTTTATTTTTGAATTTCTCTCCTTATCATGTTTATTTTTTCAATGTTATTTTAAAGCCATTTTCTACTAATTCTACACCTTTGTCATTTCTAAGTCTGTCTAATGATTTTATAAGTACTCAAGACATAATTTCGTAAGTTTGCATGCCTGGGCATTTTGGACTAGGTGCTGGCACTTTACAGTGTTGAGTGCTGGTTTTTGTTGTAAGGTATTTTCTAGAGCTATGAGTTACATAGAACATTTCCAGATTCAGAAGTGTTCTCTTATTCACTACCTTTCAGAGCTTCTTAAATATATTTTTTTCTTTTATTTTTAATGACATGTATTTTGATACAACAAAAGTTATATTTTAAAAAGAAGAGAAAGATGTTTTTATCAGTATTTTGGTATGTAGTTAGATCATCAAGCAGACTGATGCAGTTGAAAACTAACAATGCTTTAAGGAGTGATTATATTTTATTTAGAACACAAGGGAACATAAAAATTATAGTTTGTAAAGTGATAACTTGCATTAATGGTTTAAAGGAAGCATGGAAGATTGATTTTATGGGTATTTACCTGGCAACCAGATGTCATATATCAGTATCTGAAATGCCTAAAATTATGATCACACTGAGTTATGTCAGCAGTCTTGTCATCAGATAAGTGAACGTTATGAACAGATTTTTTAAAAGTCAAGATTTCAAAATTGCTAATGCAGTTATATTTTTTTGCTCATCCAAATAACTATTTTTTTTTCAAAAAGGACGAGAAAGCAATGTTTGAGGTTTGCTATCAGTTTTTTCTAAACATAAATAAGCACATTTTATATATATTTTTTCTGTATCTGGGATATTGTTTGGCTATTCTAGAATTGTCACTGAAAGAGAGATATTCCTCTAAGTCAACTGATACATCTACCTAGGCATTCTGGAAACTACCTCCCCAGTCTCATTTCAATTTTTCAGTTTCCCATAATGTCTGAGAACTCTATAGGTAATCACCTTCAACGGTCATAATGAAAAGATGGGTGAGTGGGTAAAGATAAACTTTAGATGATTCAGTGACAAAATAACATTTGAAAGGTACTAGACAACTCATACCCCAAACATTTTGAGTTCCGTATGTGTATTTAATTAGATCTATGTCTCCTTCTGACCCTACCCTCCCACCTCCACACCTCTACTTTTGGCCAGTGCTCCTGTACCAAAACATCTCCAGCAAAGAAATATAATTACTAAAATTATATTCTGTTTTACAGTTGCATATATCATCTTATTAAACCTTAAAAATAGTGACTGAGTTGTTGGTATTAATATTTTGCAGACACAGTGTGGGGAATTAGGGGTGCTCCCCTTTGTTGTACTATTTACTTTTCTATAGAAGAACTGAGGAGATACTTTAGGATCACTTTTACCAAAAACCATTATAGTCTTCAAACACAACTGACAAAGAGTAAAACAAACCAGTTAAACATATAGCACAAGTAATTTGGAAGAATGAATGCACTGACTGACTGGCTAAGATGGAGCACCATTTCCCCCTCAGCTTTGCACTGGTTCTATAAAGTTTTTCCCCCTAAGACATCATTGACACCATTAAACTATAATCAGTACTATGACACAACTAGTAGCCTCACATTAAAGAAAACATAATATGTTTTCTTCCTTTGTATTTTAAAGTTTAGTGTTTAAATGAAGCCTTAACCAAGTACTTTTATTTACTACTAGAGGTGTGGTGCAGGAATTTGTATATGGGGGTGGGGTTTGGCCAGCCTACCCAATAGGGGCCAATCGGCCTGGGCTGGCAGGGGAGAGAGGCCATTGGTGGTTGGCCGGCTGGCCCTGCCCCCTGGTCAAATTCCAGGTCCAATTCATGGTCCAACTCCCAGTTGAGGGGACAATTTGCATATTAGCCTTTTATTATATTGGATGCTAGTGCTATTTAATGCATGATAATATTTGCTAAGAAACAAATGTAAGACTACACAATGAAAAAATCGAAACTTAGTGACAGTTCTTTTCTCACATAATAACATAGTGAGAACAAGAAGCTACTTTCTGTTTAAAATATGTTGCTTGAATATATTCTTAAAGTTCTTTGGTAAGAAATATATGAAGAGTAAAGCAGATAAAATAAATGTCCCTATCCACAAAACAACACTAAAATACAGCTATAAGTGTGAGTGTAGGTGTGTTTTTCTATCATATTAATAGATTCGCTTTCATTCCTCAACATCTTATTAAGTAATAATGTACATAAATAAAATTTTTATATTAATAATGTTTAAATAATTTTATACTAAGATATAAGAAAGTATCAAATGCTATATCATCTACTATTGAAAATAAGCTTGCTTTTAGGAAGATAAAATAATTCTCAATACGAATCTTAAATTTTCAATTCATTTAATAATAGTAACAGCCAATTACCTAGGTATGACACAAAGAAAGTTATAAAAGATCTACAAACCATTCATTAAAGCAAGTTTGGTTGACATAAAGATTAATTATATCTTCTCTGTCCTGGTATTGACTAATTTCTCCTGCATTATGTTGGCATAGCTTTCTGCTGTTAAATGCATGGTCACACTTTGCTCACTAGGCATGAAACCATTGTGCCAGAGGTTTGTATTTCTTTATTTGTGTTTTGTTAAAAAAATGTTTTGAGCCTATCTTCTGAATGATACACAAGTAGACTTTGTTAGATTGACTTCAGTTAATTCAAAGGCACTTTTAAAAATCTTTGGTTAAAACAAACATACTAAGCTCTGGTAAATATGTCTAGTGGTGTTTCTTACGGACTCCTCTTTGCAATTATAAAATTATACTACAATCAGAAATATAAACAAAACTGAGTTGTTGTTTTTTTTCAAAAACATACACAAAATCAATAAAACCTTAGCTAGACCAACTAAGTAAAAAAAAAAAGAGAGGACTCAAAACCAGTATAAAAAAGGAGACATTACAACTGATAACACAGAAATACTAAGCAGCATAAGAGACTACTATGAATATTCAATTATCTTATCTAATAAAAGAGTAACATGCAAATGTGACCGTACCTTGGCTCCTGATTGGCTATGCTACCAGCCAATCAGGAGCAGGGGGCAGGGCTGCACAGTGCCTGGGGAACCAGCACCATGGGCTTGGGTATTATGCTCCATGAAATCAGACAAAGGCATATACTGTATGATCTGCCCTGTATGAACAATCTAAAAAATGGTCTATTTATAGAAACATATAGAAGGGCACTTGCTGGGGTGATTATTCAAGGATATAAAGGTCTGCTTATGCAACATCATAAAGCATAATACCCAGTATCCATGTTGTTGCAAATGGTAGGATTTTCTTCCATTTTATGGTGCATGAAAATCAGGTGTTGGGGGGAAGGGGTTGGGTGTTTCCTCAGCCCAGATGTACCCTCTCACAGTCCAACATCCCTTGGACGATGTCTACCTGCTGGTTTAGGCCCACTACTCCTAGGGACCAGGCCTAAGCCAGCAGTCAAATATCCCTCTAGCAGTCCAGGGCTCTTGCAGTCCAGGACTCCTTGCTCCTTATCTCCTGCCTGCAGTGGAGGCAGGAAAAGGTTCCACCACCACCACTGTGCTCACTAGCCGTGAGCCCGACTCACTCTGTGGGAGCACACTGACCACTGGGGGCAGCTCCTGCATTGAGCATTTGTCCCCCTGGTGGTCAGTGCATAACATAGCAACTAGTCATTCTGCTGTTCAGTCAATTTTTTTTTTTTTTTTTTTAATATATTTTATTGATTTTTCACAGAGAGGAAGAGAGAGGGATAGAAAGTCAGAAACATCGATGAGAGAGAGACATCGATCAGCTGCCTCTTGCACGCCCCCCGCTGGGGATGTGCCCGCAGCCACGGTACATGCCCTTGACCGGAATCGAACCCGGGACCCTTCAGTCCGCAGTCCGACGCTCTATCCACTGAGCCAAACCGGTCTCGGCCAGTCAATTTGTATATTAGGATTTTATTATCCTCTGCTGACAGAGGAAGCCAAGCTTCCTACTCGCATGGGCCTGCCACTGGAGGGGCATGTGGGTGGCAGCCACAAAACCAGCCTGAGTGAGTGGGAGGCTTGGGTTGCCTGGCCGGCTGCCTACAAAAGGGCCTAAAACTGGCCCTCAGCCCCTCACTCAGGCTGGCCACACCACCATTAGAGTGAGGGTCCTCATTGGGGGGTGTGGCCATCATCCCTTCACCCAGGCAGACCAGGTACCCCAGCAGGGACCCTAATCCCATGAGAGTGTGGCTGGCCTGCAAACTGTCCCAGCCCCTTGCCCAGACTGGCGCCATCCCCATTGAGGACTCCCACTCCAATGGGGGCATGGCCGATCTGCAAATCACCACAGGATTATCACCCAGGATGCCCTGACCCCTAAGGGAACCCCTACTCTGATACAGAATAACCTTCATAGCAAACCAGCTGACCCCCACCTGTGCACCAGGCCTCTATATGTACTAATAAAAGGGTAATGGGATAATTATACTGGGAGACCTTCCAGGAGACCTTCTAGGCATTCTTCTGGACAAAGCCATGGTGACAGGGCTGAGGTAGAAGCGATTAGAGGCTAAGAGGGGAGGGCAATTGTGGGTGATCAGGACGGGATGGGATGGCCATTGTGGGTGATCAGGCTGGCAGGGGGGGCAGTTGGGTGTGAACAGGCCATCAGTGGGGGACAGTTGCGGGCGAGCAGGCTGGCAGGAGGGGAAGTTGGTGATCAGGCTAGTGGGGAGAGGCATTTGGGGGCAACCAGGCTGGCAGGCAGAGTGGTTAAGGGCAATCAGGCAAGTAGGCAGGTGAGCAGTTAGGAGTCAGCAGTCCCGACCAGCATGGAGAGAGAAGCAGGGTTCAGTTACTGAGTAGAGGGGTTGGGGATTCAGAAAATAATAGGGAAGAATAGATGACACAGAAGTAGAAAATAAAGCTGGGGCTGGGTAAAATCTCTGCTCTCTGATAGAGAGACAGAGAATCCCAAACCAAATGCAGCGTGTTTATTTATATTAAATCAGAAAAGGGGTTTCATACAAAAATACTTAAAACAAAGGAGCTTAAGTGGGCCCAGGTCCCACTCATTCCCTCATTCCCGGGGCTCCAATAAATCTACAATTCAAGGGCCCTCCCCCCAACACTTGAAGCAAATTAGTTAATACTGAATAACACATCCAACCCTTTTGGTGGATGCGTTTCCAAGACGTGGCTTTGCCTAGCGACTTGGATTCAACTGATACTGATTTTTAAAAAAGTGCCTAGGTGTCTTCCCTGGGGGCCCTCTACAATATATTTTTCAACCTATTTTAAAAATACACACAATACATGATGTCAGTAATATTTATTGAAACAAATGAATGGTATTCATGCCATGGAATTAGTAGATTCCTAAAATGGATTGTGACTATACTATGGTTAAAGTTCAATTACATCATTGGGATGATTGTACTGCATATCTGTCATGTAGTAACAAGTAAGCAGAAGGTTGACCTTGATGAGGGCTGCACTGAGAGAGATTAGCAACGACATTTCAAATGCACTTCATTCAAACAGCTCTCATTTCAAAGTTCAATGCTTTTACGAATTTGTTTAAAAAGCTAGGTTAATATGAATTTATAATACTGTACCTATAAATCTTAATAGCTATGTTTAATTATAACCATCTCATTTTCATATCACAGCAAATAGCATATTGGATTTGATAAAGACTAAATTATCTTTATTAATTTTAAATTAAATTTATCTTTATGCAGCCAAAACCAATTTGGCTCAGTGGATAGAGCGTCGGTCTGCAGACTGAAAGGTCCCAGTTTTGATTCTGGTCAAGTGCATGTACGTTGGTTGTGGGCATATCCCCAGTAGGGGTTGTGTAGGAGGCAGCTGTTCGATGTTTCTCTCTCATCGATGTTTCTATCCCTCTCCCTTCTTCTTTGTAAAGAATCAATAAAATATATTAAAAATTTATCTTTATGCAAAATACTAGAAATTTTAAATAGTGATAAATAATAAATTTAACAATACCTTCTAAAATAGAGCCAATCCTCCATAAATGACTTCTATTAAAATAGTATTTGAAATAACATGGCACATTACACATGTGCAATACCCAGACACACATATATTATGTCATAACTTAAATAGGTATTTTTAAATTCTAAAATATAAATGTATTTCCACAATTTTGAATTATTCAACTATTAACCTCTGTCAAGATCTACACATATCAGTACTATAATAGCTCAGACACAAAAAACACTCTGAAAAACAGCAATATTAGTATTTTAAAAATTCACAAGTGATTCTCATATGCCACCAAAACTGAAAAATAATATCTTGCAATGATATATAAATCACTTTGAGGATCCAGAAAAAGCAGCTACACTTTTTCTCCTAAGAAACACTCTCCTACTTATTTTCACATTCAAAGAGAGGTTGCGGGTTTAATGCAATTATAATTGTGCACCAAATGCATGTGCATATCTCCATTTTACATTATACAAGTGCTGTAGTAACCTTATATCATGTTTGAGAGTTGTCGAGTGAGCAAAGAAAAATTAGGTTAGTCTGCAAACAATTTTTTAAAAATTATACTTAAAGCAACTTTTTCATGGAGAAATAAGGTCTATCTGGATAAAGAGAAGGTGAGATGCAGGATGTTAAAGTAGGCATGCTGGCTTATTTAACAGCTTAGTATTTTAGCAACAACTTGTCAAATTGTCAGAACTCCCACTATTGCAATTCACAACTAAAGGTTCCCGAAAATCCAAGAACATCATAGTTCTGGCCTCAGTGTGCTATTGCAGGTACCAATTTTACAGATTCAAGCGTAGAGACAAATGCAGGTCAAATAAAGTAACTTTCTTCTTCCTTATTTATTCACAACAAACTACTTGTGGTTTAATGCATATATGCATAGATGGGTTTTAAAATGTTATGATATATGGCTCCTTTTAATAAAAACCTGCTAGAATTCAAACAGGCAGAATATATAATCAAATGACCCTCTGATTACCTACCTAGACTACAGGTCACACTGCTTTAATAAGTGAGTGTATTAATACAATCATTTGGTGGTCCTTTTTCTCCAACACAGTTTGGCAAATTTCACATAGAGTTAAGAGGTACTGGTACCAACCCGGGCATAATTCACTTTACCCTCATGCATTCCCAGAACAAAAGCCTGCAATGATTATCTGTGGAACTAATTAAAATGAGAAGAGACCTAGAAAAAGCTATTCTTCATATACATTTTTTTCTTTTTTTAAGCCAATTGTCCATTATATTGTAGAATTTGCATAATGTTTCAGAGAAACTTCAACATTTTATTTACAATGTTCATTTATGAAATTGGCAATCATGAATTTTTGTATTATAATATTTTAACTATGAAATGTATATGTTAGTCATGAAGAAATACTGCAGGCTTTACCTCATTGTTTATGAAGCACATTATTCTGCCAAGATATACATTGAAACATATTGTGTTAGTTCTTAAATTTATTTAATAAACATTGCATATATAATGTTATATTTATAAACTGATGTATATATCTGTAATTTTAATCTCACTATTTCTGTGAATATACCTTGATTGCTGATTAATATCCCAACAGTGCATTGGTATTTTACAATATGCATTATAATCCCTTCAGAAAATGATCCTATGTTTGTACATCTATGTGTAGAACGCCCAGATTTGCATGAGAATGCACTGTCCTCACACTCACTTCTTATTTTATTATTAATCATCACCTGAGGGCATTTTTTTTACCCCCATTGATTTCTTAGAGGGAGTGAAAGGGAGGTTGGAAGGAGAGACATAAACATGAGAAAGAAAGACATCCATCAGTTGCCTCCTGCACGTGCCCCAATCCAGGCCAGGATTGGGCCTGCAACCCAGGTACATGCCCTTGACTGGGAATTGAACCTGCACCCTTTGCTCCTCAGGTCAACACTCTAACCATGGAGCAAAAACTGGCCAGGGATATTCTTACTTTCTGTCATATCCTGTTGGATGGCCAAGCTTGCTCTCTATTCTCTGTTTTAGGATATTTTCAATTGTTTTGTAATATTTTTACCTAAAAATTTTCCAGAATGAGAATATTTTAGACAAAAGAAGCAGAAAGGGCAAAAATGATAAGTTTTCAGGTTATAGATCTAGAAATTTTATAGTTGACTATATGAAAATGGATATTCAGAGGGCTCTTCTGAAATAATCACTTCAATGTTGTATCTATAAATAATTGCAAGGATGGAGACACCATTAACTAAGACAAGGAAATGTCAAAAGAAGTGCATTTATCATATGTTCTTTTTGAAAATAATTATCCATCCAGCCTACCTCCTTATTTTACAAGAAGTCAGCTGAACATACAAGGATTTTTTTTCATTCTCTATATAATAGATACTTATGGAATTTTTATTCACATGAATAATTTTTATCCTTCTCTATATAATAGAAGATTATGAAATTTCTATTCAATAAGTTACATTACTGTTTACAAAATCTTTGTTTATACTAAATTTTTTTTATATACCAACTAGAGGTCTGGTGCAGGAATTTGTGAACAGGTGGGGTCCTGCCAGCCTGCCCTGCGGGGAGGAGCTGTGAGCAGTTGGCTGGCCACCCCCAATCAAGGTAAATGGGGAGCCAATCAGAGTGGGGCCGGCCAGGGGGAGGGACTGCAGGTGGTTGCCTAGCTGGCCGCACCCCCTGATCAAACTCCCAAACTCCCAGTTGAGGGAACAATTTTCATATTAGCCTTTTATTATATAGGATTATATAGGATACTTTGAAACATTTCTGTCTATAATTTTAAGTGTTGGAATTTGGTTCATTTCAAATTCACTGTGAATTAAATGCTCTTAAGTATTAATCTCATAGTCTATGCTTGCTAACTATTCTCTCAACCTGGCATTATATCTGTGTCAATTCCGTTTTCAATTTCAAATTTTTTCAAATGCCACCTTCAATAGATGAGGCTGATCCTGGAAATCTCATTTAAAACTAGAGGTCCAATGCACAAATTTGTGCATGGGTGTGGTTCAGCTGGGGAAGAGGTGTGGATGGTTGGCTGGCCAGCCCCGCCCTATGGCCTAAGTCCTGGTTGAGGGGGCAATTTGCATATTAGCCTTTTATTATATAGGATGTAGACTTTTCCTTCAGAATTTTTATGTTCTTTTTTTTAAACACATACTCCCATCTATTGTACTAGATAATTCATTTTCATGTCAGTCCTTTTCAGTCCTACTCTATCCACTAAAATGTATGAGGCAAAAATATGTTTGGCTGTTTTGTTCTCTGATATAACTGATGATCTGAATGTGGCACTAGTGAAAGGAGTTTTTAGGGGTGAAATAGGTAGGCTTAAGAAATTTTAGAAATTAGGGGATCCATAGAAAAAGCACAGGGTTACAGAGCTGCAAAGTGTACATTTCCATAAGATAAGGGAAATGGGAGCTGTAAAAGACACACATTTATAGAATAAAGGGAAGGAAGCCCTTCATTCAAAGAGGGAAAAAGAAAGCCCAGAGGGAATAGGGAAATAATAAGGGAGAAGAAGGAGGGAACCTCACTTACTTCACATGAGATGAGGTTTGAGCTCTGGAGTGGCTATAGTAACCAATCTAATGGCATAGTGACCAATCAGAGGGGATATCAAGGCACAAAGATCTGCAGCCTTTATTAACCAAAGGGAAAGGGACTCTTTGGAACTCTTTCCCCTCCCCATGTGGGAGTCTGTGCTTGTTTCTTAATAAAGGTCCACCTTTGCTACATGACTTTTGTCTGTGGTTTTATTCTGGATGCCACCAGACAAGAGCCTGGGAACCATTTTGCCCAGAGGAACACCACACATTACAGTTCAATTTTCCCTTATCATTAGCATCAGAATAGGTACTCAATACATGTGTGGAAGAAAAGGGGCCACATGCTAGCCTGACTAGCTCAGGGAAGGCCTGAATGTTGGCCTTGCAAACTCAGAGAACTAAAGTAACCATAAAAGATGGTCTAAAATTCTAAAATTAAAACTTTTTAAACTAAAAACAGTTTATGGGGGATAGTCATGTTTTAGGCCACTATCTTTCCTGACAGAGGTTAGTTCTTACCTTTACTAAGCCTGTTTATTATCTTTTTGCATCTATGATAACATATTGAAATAGGAATTTTTGGGGGGTGAAAAATCAAGTTTAGGGAATTTTTAAAATTAAGGGGGTCCATGAAAAAACCACAGGGCTACAAAATTGCAAAAAGGTTATATTTCCACAAGACAGGGAGCAAGGAACCAGCAGAAGCTCATTTCCAAAAAGAAAGTTGGGGGAGGGAGCAGTTAGATTTCCATAAGACAAGGGAAAGACAAAAGTTGAATTTCCATAAGATAAGGAAACTAGGAATATCCAAAGGTCTATATTTACAATATAAAGAAGGAGCGCCTCACAAGTCCCTTGTGAGATTTGAGCAAATCAAAGGGAAATAGTGGCCAATCAGAGGGGATTTTGAGGAACAAAATTGTAGCCTTTATGAACCTGGGAAAAAGGAAATCATTGGGACCCTTTCCCACTCCCCACACAGGAGTCTGCACTAGTTCTTCAATAAATTTACACCTTTGCTATACCATCTTCCATCCATGGTTTCATCCTTTGACTCTGAAGTACAAAGAGCCCAGGAACCATCTTGCCCAGGGGAACACTACTTATTCCAGTCCAAAAATACTATATCGTTATCCTTGGAATGTCAAAGTAATTTTCCTTATCCTGGACACCTCAAAGCAAAGGCACATATCCTCTCATTCTCATTGGGTTAATTGTTGACTGTTAACTATCCTTTACCCACTGATGTAAAAAAAAAAAAATGTATCTATCATCTTACTTTTTATCCAATTCCAGAGGTGCCTTCCCCCCCAACTTTCCTTTCTCCTGCGTCCATAATCTATCACCAATGGATTTCATGTAATCCACATACATCTCTTTTGATTGTCACATATAAAATAAGGTCCAAAACTGCCATTCTCTGGAGCATTGCCTCGATCCATTGAGATTTTGCTTCCCAGCAGTTGTCAATAGTTAGATCCAAATAAACTCAAAACAATTCTTCACAGGTTTGAATGTTTCTTAAGTTGACACGTTTTTGTTGATTAGTGAATCAAGGAATGCAACTGTGGCTTTGGAGCCAGGAAATCAGGGTTCAGTGTTGCCACAGAAAACATCACCACCTTCATTGTCTTGATTAGAACTACATGTCGGTAAAGTTCTTTGCTGGCCACATATCTATACATATAAAAGTCTAATATGAAATTGTCCCCATGGGAGTTCAACCAGGAAACTGATTGTTTGCTATGACATGCAGTGAACCCCAGGGGGTGGTACAGAATGAAGGAAGGTCCCAGCTGGCAGCTAGAAGGCTCCAATAGGTCCTGATCACCGGCCAGGTTTAGGCACTATACCCATGCATGGATTTAATGCAGTGGACATCTAGTTTAATATAAAGGCATCAGTGACTTCAAGAGAAAACCATCAGCTCCAGTGTAGATGGAGAGCTTTTGGTCAGTAAGTTGTATTTAATTCCTTCTGGAACTAATAAAACTGTATCTATGACTCACATATAAAACATTTCTAAAGATAACAGGAGTTTTTCATAATGAAAATTATTTGAGGTGAAACAGTAGTACACTCAAAACATGCATGTGTAAGGCAAAAGTATAATATGTTGGATCAATTATATTTTTATAGATCTTGACAGAAACAAGAGTGGGAAGCATTATCTTCTTCCAAGATAATAATATATTATTTTTTTCTGTTCCAACAGTGAAATACTACCTATAGCATTTATTTCCCAATGATCTCCTAATGTAAAAGGCTCAAGCAAAAACTTGAAAGCAAGGTCATAAATTTAAGCCTTATTTTATTTGAGGAATTTAGATTAAGAATCTGGATCAAAAGAGCAAACGTTCTCTAAGACACCAAGTTAAAATATTTTAGCTTTACAATGAGATCAGACATTAAGAACAGAACGTAGTTTAGACTATTCACTATACCTTATTCTGAATAATAGTGGAATTTAAATTCCCATTCTCCCATTAAGATGACCAATTCACAAAAAAATTAAGATTTTCTCTGAGTTTTGCTCTATACCACAAAAGTCTTGGCACCTCTTGTTTTATGAATAATGATTTACTACAGATCAAACACATCCATTATTGTTTGAAATTAGATGTCTATAAAGCAAGTTATATAATACTAAATGACTCAGATTTAGTTAAAAGCATTAGGTATGGTTAATTTCCATTTTTTCTTTCAGCGCATGTTCAATCTCTCAGTTTTAGTTGTCACCTGTTTCCTGACCCATCATGCTTCTTTGATCCTGTGAAGGTCAAATTTCTTTAATCTCAATAGTTACTGACAAGGGACTTAATTAGTTTTGCAATCTGGATTAATTTAGTTCCATTCAAATGAGAATTGATTGTCATCAGCTTTATAATGAGGGCATTATTTAAAAGGGCAAAAGGGACTCAGCCTCATACATAACTTTCTGCCCATATATAACCGTCTGATGAAATTAGACAAATTAACATATAAAATAAAACATACTTATTTCCATTCAGCTAGACATTTTCATAATCTTTACACTATAGCATAGTGTAAAGAAGAAAATTAAAGAGTTATGAAGTTTTCATAAAGGGAGGTGATCAATAACTAATTTGCCTTAATGAGGTGATCAACAACTGATTGTTACCTTTATATAAACCAGAAGATCATTATTTCAGCAGAACATGATGATAATGAGAGCAGCTATAGGTCTCCAAATTAAGATAAAAAACATGGCAGCATAAAAGTACATTTCTGTCAGTCATATCCTGACTACAATATCATTGCAGAGAAACAAGAATAAACTCAGTTACAGGTAAAAAGTATATCTAAACTAGCAGGATGAAGTGGTGGATAACTCCCTGTCTACTTTCCTGGAATTCCTCTTTTCCTTAATTTAGCAGCAGATGATAAGGAAAAATTTGTTTGCTAGTAGAAAATATAAAATATTAGGAAATATTAGTGCAAATATTCTACCAAGGGTCCATGTAACCCATTTTTCTATCCTTGACATTCTCTCTGAGGAAGAGCTGATGATAAATTTGGTGATGCCTTTTCAGATCCCATCTATAATAATGAAAGTATAATATGCTAATTAGACTGGATGTCCTTCAGTCCTCCTGGATGAAGTCTGGGCTGCCAGGGAAGCCAGTACCAGTAGCCAAGAGGAAGGAAGACCTACTCTTGCACTAATTTCATGCATCTGGCCTCTAGTTGTAGTATATCTGACTATGATTGTGTCTCTGGTAAATTTATCTTTTCTCAATTATCTATTATGAACTGTAATACTTATTGTGTTATGTTGCCATCTCTCTACCTACTTATTACTTTGTATTTTCGGGAGTCATCTGACTGGTTTAGGTCAATTAAGTGTAAGAGTCAGTGGTGTGATTCATTGCCAGACAGAGAAATTTAATTGCTGCTGGAAAGCCTAGTGAGAACTGTATCCCTGTGCCACAGTGACAGAAAAATGTGCATTTATTGGCTTTCCTAAATAATTGGATCCCTGGAGGGAGGGAATGTGGGATAGAGCCCATACTTTGTCTGAAATGGGCTTGATAAAAAGAGTGAGAAATTAATCCTCATTGTTTAAGATCACTTTATTTCTGCAATTATAGGTCTACTTCATTGTAACCTAACCTGATACTTGAAATAAATAACTATTTTAAAGGACCACCTACCTCTATGCCTTGAACTGTTCTAGGCACAGAGAATACATTGGTAAACAAGAATGACATACTTCATGCTACAGGGGTTAGGACCATAAAAACAAATAATAAATAATCCTATATAATAAAAGAGAAACATGCAAATTTGATCATACCTTTGCTCCTAATTGGCTATGCTACCAGCCAATCAGGAGCGGGGGCAGGGCCAAGTGGCACGAGTGCCAGGGCCCCGGGGGTGGAGATGAAATGGAGGTGGTGGCAAGCGACCAGCCCCTGGGCACTGTGAGCAGAAGTGGCAGCAAGCGCCCAGCCTCTGGGGCTGGGTGGCTGCAGGCACTGGGGCCAATCTGAGCAGGGCAATGGCTGGGTGCCCAAGGCCTAAAGCCTCACCAGTAACTTTAGGCCTTGAGCAGACTGGGGGTGAAGCATCAGTTAGACATCCCCTGAGGGCTCCCAGTATGTGAGAGGGGGCAGGTTGGGTTGAGGGACCACCCACCCCCAGTGCACGAATTTTGTGCACTGGCCCCCTAGTTTTTTATATTTTTCAATGATGTATAAATACTATAAAGTAATTAAAACAGGGTAAGGATACAGAACAAGAAAAGGTGGTATCTGAAATAGTGACATTTGAACTAAGATGATAAACATAAAGAAGTAATAATATAAAAATCTAGAGAAAATGCATTTTAGATATAAGGAAACATTTTTTTACAATAAAAGTCATCATTTAAATTGAGGGAATAGAATAAAGTCCCATGTGGAGTAGGAGAAGTCTGAAGTTAGATTGGGGAGAGAGATGGGAATAGTTTTGTAGGGCCATGGAGAGCATGGGGAGATAATTGCAATAGCAATTTATTTAAACATTACTACAAAAAGGGGAGTAATCTGATTGAATGGACATCTTAAGGGGATTATGTGCTACACTGTAAAAAATTTACTTTGGCTAGGCAAAAATGGTAAGAAAATAAGTTATGTCCCTATAGTGGAGTGCAAAATATAAGAGACTGTTGATACTAAAGAGCTTTGTATAATGGAAAGTAGTGGGGGGAAAAACAAAGAATCTGAGTTATCTATGGAGGTTTCAGAGAAAGTGCATGCCACTGTTTGGACTAAGTTGTGTTAAAGGATATAGATTAAAGAAAGAGAAACCTTAAAGTCCTTTATAACTTAATTATTATAAAGATATAAATATTCAGGACAGGAAAAATTACATGAGTTTTCTCCAAAGAACATACCAGATGTATTAGCACAATCTATAAAAGTCTGTCTCAAGAAACAATATTCAACCAGAATATATCTTCAATGTATTCTGATAAAGGGCTGACTTAAAACAATAGTGTTTAGATGCATCAATCTGATTATAAATGTAATTACATATACACCATTAAGATTAGTGTTACAATTTAATAAAACCATTAACATTAAAATATATTCAATTATTACTAATAATTAGAAATATAACATTAATTCACTATGTGCCAAAGTCTTCTGAAAAATTCACGAGGAAGGAACACTTCCAAGCTGATTATATGAAGCTAGCATCACCCTAATAACAAAACCAGATAAAGAAAACATAATGAAAGAGAATTACAGGCCAATATCTCTCAAGAACATAGATGCCAAAATTCTCAACAAAATTATAGCAAATTGGATCCAGCAATACGTCAGAAAGATTATACACTTTGACCAAGTAGGATTTATACCAGGGATGCAAGGATGGTACAATATCCGTAAATCAACAAACGTGATACATCACATAAACAAGTTGAGAGATAAAAATTACATAGTCATATCAATTGAGGCAGAAAAAGCATTTGACAAAATCCAACAACTCTTCTTGATAAAAATTCTCAGCAAGGTGGGAATAAAAGGATCATAACTCAACATAATAAAATCCATATATGACAAACCCACAGCCAACATCATACTTAATGGGCAAAAATTAAAATATTTTCTCCTAAGAACAGCAACAAGACAGGGATGCCCACTCTCACCACTCCTGTTCAACAGAGTACTGGAATACTAGCCATTGCAATCAGACAAGAAGAAGAAATAAAAGGCATCCAAATTGGAAAAAGAAGTAAAACTGTCCTTATTTGCAGACATGATACTATACGTAGAAAACCTTAAAGGCGCCATAAAAATTATTAGACTTAATAAATCAAGTTGGCAATGTAGCAGGATACAAAATTAATGCCAAGAATACTATGGCATTTTTTACACCAATAGTGGACTTACAGAAAGAAAGACTAAAAAAATAATCCCATTTACCATCGCACCAAAAAAATTAAGATACCTAGGAATAAACTTAACTAAGGAGGTAAAATACCTATATGTGAAAAACTATATGACACTTAAAAAAGAGAGATAGAGGAAGACATAAACAGATGGAAGATCATACTGTGTTCATGGATTGTTAGAATCAACATCATCAAAATATCCATACTACCCAAAGCAATCTACAGATTCAATGCAATCCCCATTAAAATACCAATGGCATATTTCACAGACCTACAATGAACTTTGCAAAAATTTATCTGGAATAAAAAAAGACCCTAAATAGCTGCAGCAATCCTGAGAAAGAAGAACAAAGTAGGTGGGATCTCAATACCAGATATCAAGCTATATGAATACTTTTATATACTTCATTTTGCTAGTCTTTTCAATTCCACTATTAGGTCAGGGTAAGTAGCTTGACATGACAACTGATAAAACACCATTAGAGAATTTTAAGTTGACTTGCTAATAAAAAATAGGTTGGTGAGAAAATTGTTATAAAAGTCTAAAAAATAATGACTACTAAACTAGTAAGTTTGGCAGTGTAGCACATTATAGGTTACTAAAATTTCTTCCATGGAAAACCATCACGCATTTGAGAACAAAAGGGAAGGTCAAAAGACAAGAAAGATGAGTCTCATCTATCACAAACGTGTCCTACTTGATTTCTTATTTGCAGATGAAACTGTACAGGTGCTATAATTCCAGAAGATAAATAGATACCAAAATCTCAGAGGAGAAAGAAAATGACGAGAAATATATCATGACAGATGACGTTTTTAGAGGATTTTCAACAATGTGATTCACCTTAACATTTCTATTGTACTGAAATAAATACACCTCATCCAAAAAGTGCTCTATCTTTGGTTTGATTGCCTGTTTTAAGTGACAATATGTTACTCAGGTTATGTGGGCATAAAGAAAGCTACCTCAATTTTCTTACATTTGGGTGGAGGATGAAGATTTCATGTGAACAAGAAGATGAACTTGATCCCCATCTGTTCCTAATTCCACAAAACAAAGGATTTGGAGAATTCTCTCAATTCCAAATCCTTGAAACTATTTCTTTTTTTTTACTTGCATGTTGTAACACAGTTCAATATATCTGAAGGCCTTAAAGTACCATTTTCCAGGACAATATGTCTACACATTTGCAAATGGCATCAATACTGTTTGTAGCCTTTGAGAGATCATAGTTATCAGAAAAAAATATTACTTTGCAAAACGTCCGCTCAGTTCCCATCTTTGTATTTCTGTAGGCAAGACAGTATTTTTTTGTCAAGGTATCAAACATTCAGTTTCTATCAGTTACTACCTAAGAGTTCTAATCAAAGAGAAGTACATAGGACAAGTATTTTCATTTCCAACAGGGAAAGATATTGTACAGAAAGCCAAGTGTGCTATCATTAGCCTTTAGAATTTGATGTTAAATATCTGATTGTAAATAAAAGTCAGTTTGATTATGTAACCTAGAATCAGGAGAACCAAGGATCACACATTTAGCTCGATGACATACCCTGAATAATTTTTGCTAATGATACGTTCGTTGGTGACCAAAGTTTGTGTTTTGTTTTGTTTTGTGTTGTTTTGTTTTGTTTTGTTTGTTTGTTTGTTTTTCCTGTAAGGATATCCAATTATTCCAAGTAACTTTCATCGAGAATAGCAATAATTTACCAACTAATTATTATGGCAACATTGCTACAAATCAAGAGACAGTGTATGTGTCTTTTCTGTATCTTTGGTCATTTTATCTATCAATTCCAAGGACTAGTTTTATTAAGGTTTTAAATCTGGTATTATCTTGGTTCTTTAAATTTGGTAGTATCTTGGTTCAGGAATCTTTTCATGTAAATATTTAAATCTTACAAACTTTAAAATCAGATTGTAAATAACCCCCTAAAAATAAAATAAAAAATAAAACTTCTGATGATTTGTTTGAGATTTCATTGCATCTGTAGATCAACAAAATGTTTTAAAATTAAGCAAGGACTTTCAAAATAACTAGATGACCATACCATGGCTTTCAGTCCTTAATTATGGTACATGTCTTTAGAATTCTTTAATTTACCACATAACTTTTAATGTGCATTGTATTTTTTTATTTGACGTAGGGATTAAAGAATCAGGCTTAACTTACAAATATTTGGTGATTTTCAGTTATCTTCACTTATGTATAGTTTAAATCCACTCTGGTTAAAGAATGTTCTATAATGATTCCAATGTGTTAAGGTTTTTATTTTTTCCATATCTAGCATATGATCAATTTTAATAAGTAAAGGAAAAGTTTTCTGCAGGTTTGAAATGTCATGTTCAAAACATTTAAACTAAGTAAAATCATCAGATATGCACTCAAATTATGTATATTGATAATGTTTTCTACCTGATTTATCAATCACTGAAAAGATAGGTACAAATTTTCAATTATGTGTTTTGATTTTCAGATGTATATTTTTATCACGGTCAATATCTTTGTTCATTTTATTAGGTACATTAGAAATGCCTTGGTCTTCTATTGATTAGAACTTTAATCATTATTCTTGTCCACCCAAATAACACATTTGTTCTTAAGATGTATGCATTCAGGAATCTTTTTATATCTAATAATTAAATAATAATACTAAATTATCTTATGTATATAGAAAACATCTTAGATTCTTATCATATATTTTCCAAGGAAACATATGATAATATAAAGTATAGATTAATTCTGATGATTCAGTATACTAACAGCACTCTTTCCCAAAACACCTACTGATTTTTTTATTGGTTGGTATATATTGAAGCATTATTTCCAACTGCGAGCTTCCATTTATATGTGCTTATTTTCTCACTCCTTTATTATGTTTTCCTTGTAATCAATGCTTTGATATGAAACACAAGTTGACAAGAACAGGAGTGCTTTTGTAACCAATAACCAGCCAACCTAATGGAGTTTCCATAGCAATCACAGGATGGCTTCCTTTTAAGTAGAACAAGTCAACTTTAATTTTAAATCAATATTTTTGGTTGTTAGGAATATCCTACACAGGTGAAACCCCTGGCATTTTTGTTCAATTTCTGACAGCTGCCTGAAGTTATTCAGAAAATTTTCTTCACTTAGATTCAATATGTTATGGTTTTAATGTGAAGACACCATTATGAACAAAGCAATTTAGTCTGTGGGACAAGATGGATGGTAAATAGTCATGCACTGGAAAAACTGAACAGGGGAGGACAGGAAAAATTTGAAAGCAAGGGAAAATAAGAACTAATAGAAGGAGACTGAAGGTCTAAAGGAGACCTTTGTCATTGTCCAAAGTGATAGATATCTGGGTCTTTTTTTAAAATAAATCTTTATTGTTCAGATTATTACAGGTGTTCCTTTTTTTCCCCAATAGCTCCCTCCACCTGATGCCACACCCCACCCCATGCCCTTACCCTGTCTTCATCCGCAGGTGTAAGATTTTCATCCTATCACTTCCCGCACCCCTTTCACCCTCTTCCCCCTGAGAATTGTCAGTCCACTTCCTTTCTATGTACCCGTTGTTATTATATTCATCAGTATATTCTGTTCATTAGATTTTTCATTCACTTGATTTTTAGATTCATTTGTTGGTAGGTATGTATCTGTTGTCATTTTTTTGTTCATCATTTTTATCTTTACTTTTCTCTTCTTCTCCTCTTCTTAAAGAATAGCCTTCATCATTTCATATAATCCTGGTTTGTTGGTGATGAACTCCATTAACTTTTTTTTGTCCGTGAAGCTCTTTACCTGACCTTCAATTATGAATGATACCCTTGCTGGGTAGAGTAATCTTGGTTGTAGGTTTTTGCTGTTCATCACTTTCAATATTCTTGCCACTCCCATCTGGCCTGCAAAGTTTCTGTTGAGAAATCAGCTGACAGTCATATGGATACTCCCTTGTAGGTAACCAACTGTTTTTCTCTTGCTGGTTTCAATATTCTCTCTTTGTCTTTTGCCCTTGGCATTTTAATTATGATGTGTCTTGGTGTGGTCCTCTTTGGATTCTTCTTGTTTAGTGTTCTCTGTGCTTTCTGAAATTGTAAGTCTATTTCTTTCACCAGGTAGGGAAAGTTTTCTGTGATTATTTCATCTAATAGCTTTTCAATATTTTGCTCTCTCTCTTCTTCTGCCACCCCAATAATTCAGATGTTGGTACACTTAAGGTTGTCTTTTTGGATTCTTTTTTTCTTTTTGTTTTTCTGGCTGGGTGTTTTTTGTCTCCTCATATTTCAGATCTTTGGTTTGATTCTTAGAATCCTTTGATCTACTCTTGAATTTCTGTATATTCTTTATTTCAATCAGTGTATGCTTAATTTCTGAATGGTCCTTTTCCATTTTCTTGGCATTCTCATTAAGGTCCTTGAAGGTCTCATCAAGTTTCTTGACAGTTTTTAGAAGATTTTTGAGTAACCTTATAGATGTGGTCCTGAAATCCATTTCTTTCATTCGTGACATGTTTCTTTGTCTCCGCATTTTGCCCCTTCCCTGTGCTGATGGGGTGGAAGAACTGCTGTACTGGAGACATGTCTATGGGGCCAGATTTGCTTCAGTGGGGTTTTAGTGCTCACCGAGTCTGCCTCTTGAATATGTCACTTAATGGGTGTGAGTAGTTGAATTCTGGTGTCATCTCACACTTGACCTTTAGATACACTAGCTTCTGGATCTCCAAAGGGGTGCAGGTCAGCTACTGTCTTAGGTGACCCAGCAGGAGCTACAGTGAGGTCTGCAGATTTCTCCTGGTCTGACCAGAGCTGCAGTTTGTTAGGATAAACTGCAATAGGGCAGGCCATTTGTATGCAAATGCCACTGCACACAGCTAGGATTTGCAGATTGTGTGGGTGGGACCTCAGGGAGTTACTAGGCTAGGGTGTGACAAACAGCAATGGCTGCCACTTAGCCCTTTCTGCATTTCTGCCTTTCCAAGTCCCCTGCATCCCATGCCCAGAACTCTGGATCTTATTTGTAAATTTTTCTACCACTAGCTAAATTTCCAATAGTTCTAAAATACTAAATTGCCTGGGATAATAGAAATGAAAGAATAATAAGAAATTCAAAACATAGTAACAAATAAAATCTCTGTTACCAATGATTTTAAGACAAATTGAAATAATTTTATACTAAGCATACAAAATTGGTGAAAGCTAAATTTGTTTAGTGTTATTGAGGTCTGTAGAAATGTTGAATATGTGCTGAAATGAGTGGATCTGCTGATTTGAGGTAGCATTAATTATGAAAAGGGGTGAGGAAATGAAGCAAAATTGACAGTAAAAAAAAAGAATCTGAAGTAAAATTTTAAATATTTATTACTGAGATCATCCTGTGTTATATTTCAACTCCTCCCCCCCCTCAACTGGCATACTGTTATTATTATTAACTATGTTACACTTCAAAAAATACAATTTTTACTTTGTAAGGAATTTTGCATTTAAAGAACTTTATATCTCTAATTATTATCTTTTTAAGAATTTAAATAGACCATAGGTCTCAATGAACAGATTTAGTATTAAAACTGCTGTCACTATAAAAAAAACGACTTTTGATAGTCATCAATGCCAATTACAAGTCATTTGTTTTCTCAGCTGGCATTCTTTTCCTTTTCTGTGAAATTACAACTAGTTGCACCACACTGTGATCTTCTCATTAACACTTTGGAAACACATAATTAGCACATTATTTATTGTTTTTTTAATCTAATTGCTTATTCAAAAAGAATAACACTACTCTTTTGTTGTAATCAAAAGTAGTTAAGCATGAGTGTTTTGACTTTTTTAGGGTCTCTGCTATCTGGGGCAAGTAACATACCAAACTTGATTTATAACTACATAGGACTTACCATAGTTTGTAGTATACGAGAACATACTTACTTTCTAACATTACTAGAGGCCTGGTGCACAAAATTTGTGCACTTGGAGTGAGGGGTCTCTCAGCCTGGACTGCAGCCTCTCACAGTTCGGGAGCCCTCAGTAGATATCCGACTGAGGAGGGAGCCTAAGGCATCAGTTGGACATCCTTAATGGTGCTGCCGAGGCAGGAGAGGCTCCCATCACAGCTGCTGTGCTAGCCAGCTATGAGCCTGGCTTCTGGCTGAGTGGCACTTCCCCTGTGGGAGCACACTGACCACCAGGGGCAGCTCCTGCATTGAGCATCTGCTCCTGGGTGGTCAATGTGTGTCATAATGACTGGTCATTCTGCTGTTCAGTCTATTTACATATTAGCCTTTTATTATAGAGGATGTTATATAGGATAATGTTTTATGGGCCAGGTCTCTAATTCAATTTTTTTTTAGGTAGTTAAAGGGAGGGGCAGAATATTCACTTGACCCTGAAGCTAAAATTGCCCTTCGCTCAAAAATCTGCATACCACAGATCTGAGACACATCTTGGTGAGGCTCATTCGGAACCCCCACACTGTTCTATTATGTGTATAATTATTGGGAACCATCTTATCTCTTTAGTGAAGGAAACCTGTCGTCATGTTACAATGACTAACGTGACCTCATGAGTTGTGTTTTGGCTTTAAGCCTGTACCTAGTATTCATGCAACAACTCTTCTTTTCTCGAAGTCTTCCTAGATTTCTATGTATGAGATAGGAATGGACCCTGGACTCAGACCATAGTCTGGTGAAGGCCTGGAAAGGGCGGGTGAAGGTGGAGGAGATCAATGTGGGGGAAAAAGTAAAACCAAGCGACATCAGTAACGCGTTCAACAATAAAGATACATTTTAAATAAAGGACAATATCGTAGTTGAAAAGAGTTTTATGTGAAATAATATAAGTAATTGCTCAACACTGTACTTTATATTCTCAACTCCTCTTCAAGAGATAGTAATTGGCCCTATGTTCACTGACGGCAGGACTGACTTCTGCTACACCGACCCAGCACTGGCTGCCACCAGAACTGCAATCAGACCTTGCCTCTCTCTCCTGGCCTCTGCTTGGGCCTGATTGCAGCTCCCTCTGCAGGAGGAGCAGGGTTGCTGAGGCATCCACAGTGCGGCAGTCAGTGCTGGGTCACTGAGGCACCCGCAGGACAGCAGTCAGTGACTTCCAATGTTTGGTCGAGCCTTCAGTCATTTTGGACATTCAGATCCTGGCTCTTTATATGTATAGATATTTTATATATTTTGTGTATCGACCTGTCTATCTACCTATCTGTCTAATATATCTCTTCTGCTTTACTCAATTGTTGCCTTTAAAAACAACTACCTGAATTTTCATAATACAAAGAAAAAAGTTCAGAAAAGGCAACTTTTGATGTAAATTAGAATGTATTGTTATATATTAGATACTTATGACCAATATTAGCAAATAATAGGCTTTGAAAGTTATAAAAGTTAAATCTGGCTTAAAGGACTATTTTCTATGACAGTTTGTAGAAGATTCTTTATTTATCCTATCTAATAAAAGACTAATATGCAAATTTGACCGTATCTTCCTCATGCCCACAAGCCGCACCCACAGCCACATCCAAAAACCAATCAGGAGCAAAGTATGCAAATAAACCCCAACCAAATGGCTGCCACCACTGAGAGCAGGAGGAAGGCTTGGGTTTCCCCAGGCAACAGAGGAAGCCAAGCTTTCTGCCTCCCTAGGCCTCCACTCAATGTTACAAGGTTTCAGTTATAAAAGATACAGAAATGGCGGCAGCCACTGAGCTGGAGAGAACACAGGCTTGGGTTTCCCTGTTAACAAAGGAAGAGAAGCTTTCAGTCTGCCATTGTTGGCCTAGGCCTCCACTCTAGGCTACAAAGTTTCAAACAGAAATTGGTGCTGCCCCGGAACCAGCAGAAGGCTTGGCTCCACTCCAGGCTACAAAGTTTCAATTGTATACATAGATTAATCCCAGATCCCAGGGCCTCTGCTTGGATTGCTGGGGGGGGGCATGGCTGGCTTGAAAACCTCCACAGACCCCTGCCCAGGGTGCCCCTCACTCCAAGGGAAGGCCCACCCAGATCTGGGACACTCTTCAGGGCAAACCAGCTGGCCCGCAGCCATGCACCAAGCCTCTATTCAATCTAATAAAAGAGTAATTTACAGATTGACCATCACTCCAACACACAAGAGGGCTGCCCCCATGTGGTCAAAGATCCTGCCCCCATGTGGACACAAGATGGCCACCACAAGATGGACAGCAGGGGAGGGCCGTTGGGAGGTTCCAGGCCTGCAAGGGAGGGCAGTTGAGGGCGATCAAGCCTACAGGGGAGGGCACTTAGGGGTGACCAGGCCAGCAGAGGAGGGAAGTTGGGGGCGGATAGGCTGGTAGGGGAGCAGTTAAACATTAATTAGCCTGGCAGGATAGTGGTTAGCAGATGATCAGGCTGGCAGGCAGAAGCAGTTAGGGGCAATCAAGGAGGCAGACAGGTGAGCAGTTTGGAGCCAGCAGTCCTGGATTGTGAGAAGGATGTCCGACTGCCCATTTAGGCCTGATCCTAGGATCAGGCTTAGATGGACAGTTGGACATACCTCGAGGGGTCCCAGATTGGAGAGGGTGCAGGCTGGGCTAAGGAACATCCCCTGTCCCCTGTGCACAAATGTTGTGCCCCGGGCCTCTAGTAATATAATATATATGGATAGTCCCCAAACCAGCTGTTTGCCTAAATATTCATTCATAATCACTCAAGTGCATTTGTTAAAAATTAGTATACATTTACTTTATTCGAATAGTATTGCATAGAGTAGTATCACATTTTACTTCAATGTAAGGACACACAAGCAGATCGCTCTTTAATTAGCATTCTATGAATGTTTTTATATATCCAGCACTCATACTGAGGATACTATCCCTTCTAGGCTATGCATACTTTGCATTAACAATTTTTGTTAGTTTTCAATGAAAAATGTCATTTAAAATATGCTTCTGTTTTACAAGGCAGAGTGACAGCCCACCAAATCACAGCCAATGCTGCCAAGACCCTATGATGCAAAATGTGGCCCACAGCCCAGCCCACTTCAGAAAAGGTGGCTGTGGGCACCAGGTAATGACATCACATAGCAATGCCTGGCTTCCCCTCCCTAGCGACTAGCCTCCTTAGAGTTTCATCAGCCCAGGAATATGACTTGCTTTATAGCCAGGTGGAAACATTTTACACTTTAACCAAATATCTGTGAAGCATTTTCCTGTGCCTCATAAAGCGTTTTCCCTCCCTTTTAAATCAGAAACCACTAAACACATTTTGTAAATACTAAGTGATGTTTTTAAACAAAGAAACAGCCAGAATAAACTACAGACCAAAGAGGCCTTGAACAATATTTTCCAAGGCTTTCTTGTTAGTGATCCTATACAGTTTCTTCATTTTGAAGTTCAGCAAGCACATAAACAAAATGCATTAGCATAGACCAGTGGTCGGCAAACTGCAGCTCTTTGGCCCCTTTAGTGTAGCTCTTCCACAAAATACCACGGCCTGGATGAGTCTATTTTGAAGAAGTGAAGTTAGGAGAAGTTTAAAAATTTGGCTCTCCAAAGAAATTTCAATTGTAGTACTGTTGATATTTGGCTCTGTTGACTAATGAGTTTGCTGACCACTGGCCTAGATGATCAACAAGTGTGTTGGTCATACCTCAGTAAACCATATCATAATGCATTTTGCAGTCATATTTTTCCCACAACACTGAGATTGTGGGAGTGTATTTGACTCATTTCTAGATGTATGTGTGTGTGTGTGTGCATGTGTGTGTGTGTGAGAAAGAGACAGAGAGAAAGACGGGGGAGGAGGGTATATTTCCGGAAGTAGTAATGTTAACCTCACTCACTGACACAATTATCTGACTGAAGATTATAGTACCCATAAACTTTCACTCTGTATGTGGCATATAAAAATGTTATTGACTTTAATATATTTTAAACACACCATCTTTCTTAAATTGCTTTACAGATACTATTTTTCAATGAATCCTATAATTTTTTCAGGTCACTAATTATAATTTAACAAGTTATAATTTTCTCTCTTCTGGAAATATAGATTGCAAATAGGTTCATTGCACACTATCACTCCACAGTAAAAAGAAATTATGTTTTATATTTACAATGGAAACAAACGAAAAGATTTCTCTCTCCTCTAAACTTTTTACTGACTCATGGTAACATCTGCATCTGAACAGCATGTCAATTCACATGGCTTCTGTGAAAAGATTGACAATATCAGTAGTGACAGGTTCTGAAGAATCCACATAACATTCTAATAGCCATGTAAGACAGAAATCCAGTGAGCAGGTGGCAGGACCCAACTGCTAAATGTGCGTCTTAAACTCATTAAGAACATCTTGCAGAGTGGAGAGGGAAATCAAGAGGAAAGTTAAAGATGCTAAACAAAAATAAAAGCAAGGCCATCCATCAGGCGTTCCTTGTCTCAAAGGCCAAAACGATTTTTGCGTTATAGAAAATTTTTGGTAGTACTACATCAAAGAAATCATGCTGATAAATAATCTTAAGCAGTATTAATTGCACAATAAATCAATAATGCCTAATTAATTTCCCCATTCAAACACAGAGATAGTAAAATAATGATATATGTTCACTGTTTCTAGAAGTGGATCACTGTAGCAATCACAGTTCATGTATCCAAAAGCACTTAAAATAGTCAGGTTTCCATTTTATTTTAATCCAAAAGAGAAATAATTAAAATAATGGTGACATCAATTACCTATGTATCACTCTCAAGCCATGTAATAATATTGTCATTATGGGTTAAAACCAAGTAATTGGAATTTTTCACATTATAGGTTAAAACCAAGTAATTGGAATTTTGTCACAGTAATAGTAGTTATTTCTAAGCACATGGTTAAAGTTTTTTAGAGTAAATCTCCATAAGATTGTATAGACTAAGTTAATTCACAATTCTCAGCACAATTCTCTTAAATGTGAATACTAATATTTATTTGATAGGGATTTTTTAAAGTATATTTTATTGATTTTTTACAGAGAGGAAGGGGGAGGGATAGATAGTTAGAAACATCAATGAGACAGAAACATCGATCAGATGCCTCCTGCAAATCCCCTATTGGGGATATGCCCGCAACCAAGGCAGGTGCCCCTGACCAGAATGGAACCTGGGACCTTTCAGTCCGCAGGCTGGCACTCTATCCACTGAGCCAAACTGGTTTTGGCTTGATAGGTATCTTTAAGAATTACCCAAAAAAATTATTCAAAAAGCTTGCTAAAATGGGTGGCAAAAAGTAAGGGTAATAATATTGGCTAAACAAATTAACTGCATTAGCCAATTAAATTATGTAATTAAAGTCACCCTCAGATTCTACATTTGTAAATTTCCATAACATATTGCTTAATGCACAAAATGTACTTTTGAATGCTTATATTTTACCTTAACTATTTTTTTGTGTGTGTTTATTTTTATACTAGAGGCCCTGTGCACGAAATTCATACACAGAGGGCAGGGGATGTCCCTTAGCCCGGCCTGCACCCTCTCCAATATGGAACCCCTCGAGGGATGTCCAACTGCCCGTTTAGGCCCGATCCCGGTAGGATCGGGCCTAAAAGGGCAGTCAGACATCCTTCTCACAATCCAGGACAGCTGGCTCCAAACTGCTCACCTGCTTGCCTCCCTGATTGCCCCTAACCGCTTCTGCCTGCCAGCCTGATCACCCACTAACCACTACCCTGCCAGCCTAATTGATGTCTAACTGCTCCCCTACCAGCCTGTTTGCCCCCAACTTCCCTCCTCTGCTGGCCTGGTCACCCCTAAATACCCTCCCCTGCAGGCTTGATTGCCCCCAACTGCCCTCACTTGCAGGCCTGGTCCCTCCCAACTGTCCTCCCCTGCTGGCCTGATCGCCCCCAGCTGCCCTCCCTTGCAGGGCCTGGAACCTCCAAATGGCCCTCCCCCGCAGGCCATCTTGTGGTGGCCATCTTGTGTCACATGGGGGCAGCCCTCTTGTATGTTGGAGTGATGGGCAATCTGCATATACTCTTTTATTAGATATGATATGTAATTATTTTTATTTTATTGCAGAATAAATAAGACAATGATTGCTATATAGTCAATTTCCAGTTACTTACTGTATTCTTTTTCCTTACTTTTGAAGGCTAACATAGAGCAAGAAACCACTTAGCTACTCTTTAAATAATACCCTTAAGGAAATCATTTAAGAAAGGAGACCTCAAGCTAAGTAAACATCAATGATCATCAATATATTTAAGTATGTCTGAAAACCTGTTTGGAGAAAAACATGAATGCTAAGATTAACAAAATGCAAGTGGTTATTCTGAAGTTGGTGGTCATAGTTCCAGTTAATGTGTGACTAAGTTGATTTAAACAAAGGCGATAACGCATAAATCAATTTCAATGCCTAAAAATGCTCTGAACATCTTCAAACATCAAATCATAGAGTGCTAGATTGGTAATTGCACTTGAAGGGAATTAGTCTTACCTAATTCTAACTCTTACATGTTGAGAAAATAAGGACCAGGGAGTTAAATGATATTTACTCTGTTTAGTGAAAGAGAATGAAAATCTGTAATATCTAAGTCTAATTCAGTGCTCATTGTAAAACACCTGTGAGAGTGGCTTTCCATCCTGCGTGAGTTAAATTGGCTGACAAAGTGCATGCTCAACATACGGAAAATGTAAACAATGAATCTATCCTCCTGGCAAGATAACTTTCTCCTTTACTAATCCCACTTTTAAAGAACAAAAAACTTCCCTGAAAAAAGACTTTCTTTTTTAGCCTTTAAATCATTTGGGTTTAGTGAAATGGATTCGGTATTTTACTCTCAACATAAATGGCATAATCTTTCTCATCTCTGTTTTATTCCTCATTGCCCAAATGTAATTGACTAAAATAAAATTAGTTCAGCAGATTTTTCTTCAGATTGTTGAAGCTGCAAACATTGATTTCTGAACTAACAGCATTTTTATAATAATGATACAGATAAAGATCAGCATCATTAAATTATGGAGTACAATTGCCTGAATATTCTCAAAGAAAAATAATTTGAAAGTGATTATTAAGACTCTCTTACCACAATTTCTTGAAAACACACAGAATATCTATTGCCAACTTGGATACAAACCATTACTTTGCTATTAAACAATTTTAGCCTAACTGTCTATAGTTTAGCACAATTATTAGCTCATTACACAGGATGTTTACTTTATGCAGTGTACAGTTCAACTCCCTTTTTCAAAAGAATGAAACATAAATTACAACTTTATAGACAAAATATACACGAAATGAAAAAGAGATAAATCTGTGAATAAGTGAAAGTTAATTTGATAATGGCCTTTCTTATGCCATCCATTAAAGTAACTAAAACCAAAATAATTAAACTAACCTCATCACAGAATCAAGAGCCAGCTCATAAAGCATTAACTACGAACAAAACACTTTGAAATATCAGCATGTTTGCTGTGATGGCCAGTGAATCAATTGAAGTATTTAGTTTCTCTAAGAGGAAATCCTTAATTTAGTTGGGACACGAAATTATGCATATACTGCACAGAAATACAAAAATTATACTACTGTTTTTCTTGTACCCAGGGACATTGCTTCAATTTATGGCATAATTAAAAAGATTTTACAAGCAGTCAGTCATTAAGTGTTTTTTTTTTTTTTTAATTTTCCATCTCTAATAAAACAGAAAAAGCTCTGTAGCAGATGTATTGTGCAACCATCAAGACAGTCTAAATTTTCAAAACTGCCAGAAGAATTTTTTTAGAGAAGCAGTCCTTGAAAATTAATACAAAAATGAAACTGTTCTGCCCGGCAGACATGCCCAGTGGTTGAGCATCGATCAATTCCTGTTTGGTAGATGGGCACAAGCCCAGGTTGTGGGACCATTCCTTTCCATACTTGTTTACACATTTTATTGACTGATGTTATGGCTTAAATTGTGTCCCCCAATAAAACGTATGTTTAAATTTTAACACCTAATACTTCAGAATGTGATCTTAGTGGGAAATACGTAGTTGTGGGTGCAATGCCTTAAGTGCGGATGAAGTCAAACAGGAAAGGTGTTGTAGAATAGGTGTGGACAAACGCCCCCAGGGGAGCACTGTGTGTTAACAAATGCAGAGATTGGTGTTAGGCAGCTGCAAGCCAAGAATTGACAGAGATTTCCAGCAAACCACCACCAGGAAGTAGCTAGGAAGAGGTGAGGAAGGATTTCTTATAGGGTTCACAGGAACACAGCCCTGATGACACCTTGGTTCTGGCATTCAAGCATCCAGAACTGTGAAACGATATTTAATTTTTGTTATTTTAAGCTACCTATTTTGTAACTGTAACTGTAGGAAACTAATATAACAGGCATATTCATATTTTTAAACCTCAAGGAGACTGTGAACTTGAATAAATATGATACCAATTTTTCATCAGTTATGGGTATATAAAATACAAATATAAACATATTTACCTGTATGCTTTTATACATGTATTTGTTAGCAATTAATACATCTATTTGATGTTTTCATGGTGTTGGCATTTACACTAGATCTCTGCCCAATGAGAAATCAAAAAAAGATGTAAATGAATGTAGACATATAACATAAGTGAATTGAAAGATTCACATAGCAAAATGTCAATTATTTCAAAATCTATTGATAAGTTTAATGATTTCCTAACAAAACCCCAGCAAGGTGTTTTGTACCCGTAAACAAGTTAGTGAACTCATTTTTAAAATAACAGTCACAGTATCGTCTAGCCGGGGTGGCTCAGTGTTGAGAATTGAACGATGAATTAGGAGGTCACAGTTTGATTCCAGGTATGGACACAAGCCCAGATTGTGGGCTTGATCCCCAGATTGGGGCATGCAGAAGGCAGTCGATCACTGATTCTCTCTCATCATTGTTTCTATTCCTCTCTCCTTCTGCCTTCATCACTGAAATGAATAAAAATACATTCTAAACAAAGTCACAGTCTCAAGAACAACCAAAACAAAGTTGAAGAAGAACAAATAATCACTCTACCTGGTATTAATGCCTGCAGCTTACAGTGACTAAGTTTCATGGATAGAACAGTCACCCTAGATCACACATACAAATTTTTTTAAAAAAGAGGGCTCAGAAACAGATGCATCCTAATATGCTCAACTGATTTTTGACAAAAGTGCAAAGCAATTCCATGGGGAAAGGTTAGCCTTTTCAAGATGGTACTGGAGCAACTGGGTATCTGTAGGTTAAAAAGAAAAGAATTTTCACTTGAACCTTACATCTTATATACAAGTCAACTCAAAATATGTCATGTCAAAATGGACTTAAATGAAAAATGTTAATGTGTAGAAGTATTAGAAAAAAAGGAAGAAAAGTTTTTGAGATCTAGGGCTTTGATTCAAAGTACTGTGTATAAAAAAAAATGGTAGGTTAGACATCATTCGAATTGAACAACAGCCAAAATGTTTGCTCTGCAAAGGACTCTGAAATTGATGAGGGGAAAAACAAACACCACAAAGACTGGGAGAAACGATTTGCAAGCCACTACTTGACAAACCCAGTAACTAGAATGGACAAGAAACTCTCAAAAAGTCAAGTGAAAAACAAACAGTCCAATTAGTAAATGGGACAAACAGAGGAACAGACATTTCACTAAAGAGGAAGCATAGATGGCAAAAAAGCATATGGAAATATACTCCCCATCATTGCTTTTAGGGAAATACAATTAAAACCAAAATGAGGTATCACTACCCAACTATCATAATGGCTAAAATAAAAAGCAGTGGCAACAAGAAACAATAGCGAGGATGTGAAATACTGTATCCCTTGCACGTTACTTGTGGGCCTCTAAATGGTACAGTCGTCCTAGAACACATATTGGCATTTTATTATAAAACTAAGCATGCACATACCATATGAGTCAACAATTATAATCTCTGGCATTTATCCCAGAACACTGGAAACTTATGTTCACATAAAAACCTGAATGTGATCATTCACAGAAGCTTTCTTCATAATAGCCAAAAACTTAAATCAACTCAGATGCACTTCAGTGGATGAATGGTAAAGCAAACTGTGGTGCTATAAATATTACTCAGCAACAAAAGGGAGTAAGCTATTGATATACACAACAGATTGGAGGAAATTACGCTGCATGAACAAAGTCAGTCTCAAATGGATACATATTGTCTGGTCTCATGAATATAACATTCTTGAAATGACAAATTATAGGAATGGAGTACAGATTAGTAGTTACCAAAGATAAATGTAAAGGGCAACAGTAAAGATGCTTGTGGGGAGGTAAATGCTCTGCATCTTGTCTATATCAAAATCAATATCCTAATTGTAACACTAAATTATAATCTAGAAAGATGCTATCATTGGGGAAAACTGGCTGAAGGATACATAGGCATTCTCTATTATTTCTCACAAGCTCATATGAACACACAATTAGCTCAAATTTAACAAAAAAAAGTTTATTTTTAAGAAAAACATAAGAAAGAACAAGAACAAAACAAAACAAAAAAACATTCCTTGACTTAAAATTTCACACTGGGTCTCTATTTCACAGAGAGAAAAAGCAAGTTTTCTTTCAACGACCTCAACATCTTTGTTTTGACCCCATAATACTTCACTAATCATCTTTTTAAAAGTCTTTTAAAAATATATGTATAATTACCATTCAATCAGTTAGGGGTATTTTAATAGTCCTAAATGTCTAATTATAGCTAAATATGGTATTTCCTTCTCCTTTACCCAGAATTCTTAAAATAGTACAGTGCTCCCAAGAGCTGTACAAAATTTGACTTTAGTATTTCTTTACTCTTTCTCAGAAAGATAATAAATATATTTACCATAAACAGGATATAATTAAACTAGATTTCTTACACAGTAGTACTCTCTTATAAATGTCCTGGATAATGATAAAAGTGTAATATGCTAATTAGCCCGGAAGACCTTCCCTATGAAGCCCGGACTGTGAGGGAAGCCTGGGTCCTGGGTGCCTGCTGGGGGCTGAAGGGAAGCTGGGTTTCAGATGCCAGAGTGCAGTCAGTGCTGGAAGCCGGGGAAAGGAAGGCCTACTCTTGCATGAATTTTGTGCATTGGGCCTCTACTATATAATAAAAGGGTAATATGCAAATTGACCCCAATGGCAGAACTACCAGGAACCACTGGTCGCTATGATGTGCACTGACCACCAGGGGGAAGATGCTCAATGCACAAGCTGCCCCCTAGTGGTCAGTGCGCGCCCAAGGTTGAGCTCTCAGCTAATGTTTGAGAGTGCAGCAGTGGTGTCAGGAGCCTCTCCTGCCTCCTTGGCAGCATGAAGGATGTCTGACTAATGGCTTAGGCCCTCTCCCCATGGGGAGCCAGCAGGTGAACATCCCCCAAGTGGTCCTAGACTCCAAGAGGGTTCAGGCTGGGTTGAGGGACCCCCACCTCTGAGTGCACAAATTTTCATGCAGTGGGGCTCTAGTGTTAAATATCCACAAATCAGTAGTACTTAAAATGTGTGACCATTTCAGAGTCTACAAATTTTTTTAAAAAAATCCAGGAAGTGTATTCTCTACTATAAAATAATTTTGTTTTGTTATGTAGTTAGAGGAAGCATACAATGTATTGATCAAACCAGAACACATTTTTGGGTAAAGGAGAAGCTATTGTGTGACTATGATATAAACTAGGACTGTTGTAGTGCAACTGAAACACACGGTCATGTTTGCTGTGAGGTGACACCCATGATGGGGTTTCTCTCTGACATTCCAGCTAGCATCACGCCACATTTCCATTTACTTTTAGGCACCATTAGTTCTGGTTGCTTTTAGTCCAGTGAGTATGCCAGGCTTTTACGTAAATTTTCTATATAGTTATAAATTCAGTTGCATCTACTGGCCACTCTGGATGTCTAACTGTTCTGGACTCCCTTGAAGTTATTTTGGTCCATATTATAGCATTTGGGATTGAACTTTCAGATTCAGACTGTCCATAAAGCTATTGTAAGGTGTCCACCAAAATCCCTATCTTTGCTCCTTTGTTCTCAGTTAGGTAAATGAAGAATATTCAGTAAATGACTGTCATAGACCTTAATTAGATGATCATTATCCAGAAGACCTACAAAACTACTATTCACTTCCCAGGATCTCTTCCTTTGCCACCTCATTTGTCTGAGAATCTCCTCCTTTAGTGGTCTTTTGTCTTGTCTACTATTCTTACTCCATTTTGAGTCTTTGCTCAAATGCCACTTCTCAAAAAGGCCTTCCATTGCTAAACTTATAAAACATTCATTGCTTACTTTGTCTTAACACACCTACTTTTCCTTTATATTATCTATCAAATATACAGTATATATTTCTTTGTATAGTGAATATTAAAAGTACATGTCTTCTCATAAAGTCTGACTCATTCCTCATTCACTCACTTTCCCCAATAATATTAAATAGATGTTGAGGCTGGCAATTAAGAGGCATTGTCTTACCACCATTTTATGTATGATGTAGTAAACAAGGTCATCTGAAAGTGAGCTGCTTGAGTGTGAAAGAGAATTTTAACCAGTATGTTGATGAGGAAGAATTGCTTAAAAATTAAAACTTTTGTTGACTAAGGTAAGAAAAAAGTGCTGATATTTCTGAAGGAAAACCATTGATTTAGATATAAATAAATAAGGTAGTATATTTTTATCCAGAAATACTTAGTGGCAGAGGAAAAATATTTATGCAGGTGGTTTGGATTACCAAAGATCAACAATTTTAAGAGAAACCTAATTTAAACATTCAGAATTGTGGTGGAATACTAGGTCAAGCAGTAGTTTGAATGTTTTGGTAACATAAGGGAACTTAAATGATATAGAATGAAATGACTGGAGAACTCAAAAAGCAGGTCTAAAGATAATAAAGAAATTATCACCTTTAATATTGTTAAAGAAATTATAATAATTAAATATAGTTTCTTGCAGTCAGTGGTTTTGTTCAAGCATACAAATTCAAAGATTATATGTAGTGCAACAGATTTCATTATAGGAAAAAGAAACTGCTGAACAGAAATTAGAGAAAAACGAACTGTAAGTGTTTTCAATGGGAATTTGGTATGGAGTATAATTAAAATTATTTTTTAATTAATATATAGATTTAGTTTCGTATTTTAAAGTATTCAGATAGTTTCTTCTCCTGTGATAATGAAAATAGACAGGTGACTGCTATTCATAGAAATCCAGTCATTAGAATTTTAAGCTCTAAGCGTTTCTACAAATTCTGAAGTCCCTCTTTCCCATTATGTGGATTTGGAAATGGAGGTGCAGTAAACTTGGGACCTTTTAGATTGAGAAATGTTATGTATCTAGACCAGTCTTCCTTAATTCCAACAAGTATTCAATTTTTATATAAGTAAACAATGAAAATCCACATGAATAAGTTACATAGAAAATATATTTAGCATTATTTTATATAAAGGAAATAAAATTTGATGTCTATTTCAAGTAGGAGACAAAGTCCTAAGAGGTATCAAAAACACATGAGTTCTTGGTCATAATGGCAAACATGTGGTCTATTAAAAAGAAAATTGAAATTCTGAACTTGCTCCTACCCACAGAAATTAAAATGAAATTCAAACTCATGATCAGTATGTTTTTGGTTCTCTTTCTAATATGGTTTAAGACCATGGGTAATTATGATTCATATTCTTTGTTATGCTTTTTTTCCCCTTTTTTCATACTAGTATACTCATTTAAATGAATATCATGTGGGGAAGAAATGAGCCATAAGTATTACACAAAGGTTTTGAATTTGGGAAGTCACAATGAACACTTTTATATTCACTTTCAGTCTCTACCTATGCATTAAACCACCAGAATTGTGCTTATTTACATAAATCTACAAGTCTATATGTAGCACTTTATCAGTGGATTCATTAAAAATATGTTAGAAAATCCCACCGGCAACCAAATATGTGACCTTATTAATTCAGACAATGTCAATTAGAAATATTGTTATAAATGGAAATGTACCAGGAATCAGATATTTGATTTGCTCTGCAAAGAAAGTCATTAACAGTACAAGCTTAATGGAATTTGTGAAGAAACCTTGCGATTTTGGTAATTATTAATTAACACTGATTACATTAAAGACTATATAGGAAATATTGTCTAGTTTTGCACATATAAGCAATGAATTTCATCACTCAAGTTTATATTCAGTTGAAGACAAAAGTGCTCTGTAAGAATCATAAATTAGTTAGTGATTAATACTTAACTAAACAATTGAAATTCAAATTTCATTTCCAGAAAATAAGCTTAAGTACCATGGATCATTTGGTCTGTTTTACACTTTCCATTTTACTATCAAAATACTTTTTAAAACTTAGTCTACAAGCAAAAATAAACTATCAACTCAACAGACTCATTTTCCTATTTACATTATACATATACACACTTCTCACTCAATACTTATGGTCATCTCTCAGTTTCCATGAATCATTCTGCAAGTCTGCAAAAAGTTCCCCCTAAATTCTAACCCTTGTGCACACATTTGGGCAGATCCTGCTACAGAGGTTTTATCTGATATACTTTTGCTGATAGGCTTGTCACTATTTGTTTTGTTTTGAAGACAATACAACATTTTTAACCAATTAGTGGCACAATTCACCCTCTATTCCACAGTATTTAGAATTACCTGCAGATTAGGAGTTCAAGAATGGATTAATTCATATTAACAATATCCTGTCTAATAAAAGAGTAATATGCAAATTTGACCATAATTTCACTACACCCACAAGCCACCCCCACCAGCCAATCAGGAGCAGATTATGCAAATAAACCCAAACCAAGATGGCTGGCACCACTGATAGCAGGAGAGAGCCTTGAGTTTCCCTGGCAACAGAGGAAGCTAAGCTTTTAGCCTGCCATTGCAGGCCTAGGCCTCCACTCAATGGTACAAAGTTTTAATTATAAAAGATACAGAAATGGCAGCAGCCACTGAGCTGGAGAGAACACAGGCTTGAGTTTCCCTGGCAATGGAGGAAGCCAAGCTTTCCGCCTGCTGTTGCTGGCCTAGGCCTCCACTCTAGGCTACAAAGTTTCAAACAGAAATGGCTGCTGCCACGGAAGCAAGCAGAAGGCTTGGCGCAACTCCAGGCTACAAAGTTTCAATTGTAGACATAAATTAATTCCAGATCCCAGGCCTCCGCTTAGGTTGCTTGGGGGCATGGCCAGCCTGCAAACCACCACAGGCCTCTCACTCAGGCTGCCTCTCGCCCCAAAAGAACCCCCACCCTGATCTGGGACACTCTTCAGGACAAACCAATTGGCCCCTAGCCATCCACCAGGCCTCTATTCTATCTAATAAAAGAGTAATTTGCAGATTGACCATCACTCCAACACACAAGAGGGCTGCCCCCATGTGGTCAAAGATCCTGCCCCCATGTGGACACAAGATGGCCACCACAAGATGGCCAGGAGGGGAGGGCCGTTTGTAGGTTCCAGGCCCTGCGAGGGAGGGTAGCTGTGGGAGATCATGCCAGCAGTTGGGAGGGACCAGGCCTGCAAGGGAAGGCAGTTGGGGGTGATCAAGCCTGCAGGGGAGGGCAGTTGGGAGGGACCAGGCCTGCAAGGGAAGGCAGTTGGGGGTGATCAAGCCTGCAGGGGAGGGCAGTTAGGGGTGACCAGGCCGACAGAGGAGGGAGCAGGGGAGCAGTTAGACATCAATTAAGCTGGCAGGGTACTGGTTAGTAGGTGATCAGGCTGGCAGGCAGAGAGGTTAGGGGCAATGAGAGAGTCAGGCAGGCGAGCAGTTTGGAGTCAGCAATCCTGGATTGTGAGAAAAATGTCTGACTCCTCATTTAGGCCTGATCCTATCAAGATCAGGCCTAAACGGGCAGTTGGGACATCCCTCAAGGGGTCACAGATTGGAGAGGGTGCAGGCTCACTAAGGGACATCCCCTGCCTGCCATGCACAAATTTTGTGCACCGGGCCTCTAGTGAATAATAATGGACACCAGATTCTGGTATTATAGAAATAGAATCCAACATTGTCACCCTCATTTTCAAATAGTTTGCCTCTCAAGAGCTGTGGCCTCTTGACTGGAAACAGATCATATATAAAATACAGAATGTAACCATGTTATAGTTCCAGCATATTTGGCAATGTTTACTTGTATGAATGCTGTACAATAAATAACCATAGTCATTACAACTATAGCTTCAGTCATGGCGATATATAATTTGAGAAGCATCACCACAAATCATGAGACTATTGGGAAAACGTAGGAAATCAAGAGCTATATCTTCCAGTCAGGCCACGGAAACATACTTAATATAAATTCTGCCCCTATTGCGTAGGTTTTTAGGACCTTAGGTTTTCCATCTATATAATGAAGACATCTTCTTGATTATTAGTAAATTCTTTTAAAAAATCACACATTCTAAAAATTAGAGTAGTGATTTTTGAACCCAAATATATAGGGTGTCCCCCCAAAAATGTATGCATGCTTTAACAGCTGTTAACTTATTTTCAAGTTTAACTGATTTGAAGTAATGAGTGAAGATAGACTAAGCTATGAACAAAGGAAATTTATCCTAAAGTCCCAATACATTATTTTGTTTTGGGATACATAAAAGGAAAACTTCATAGTACAAAACTGGCAACAGTCGATGAATTGAGGACACACAAATACAAAAAAAAAATAATAATAATAATCTTGATATTTGTGATTCCACTGCTTTGTGTTATCAGCAATGACTGAACCAGAACAGTCATAAAATTGAAAACAGGCATTGAAAAAAGTACACACACACACACACACACACACACACACACACACACATATATATATTCATTTATATATGTATTCATTTATACAGATTCTTTTAAGTTTTGGAAATGAACTATATGTTAACAAACACTTACTTTATAATCATTCCGTGTGTATATCGTTTTGGGAACATCCTGTATTATGTCACACTGAGGTATTTAACAATATTAGTGACTAGAGGCCTAGTGCATGAATTAGTGCACCAGTGGGGTCCCGTGGCTTGGCCTGAGCCCTCTGCCAATCCACCAGGGGTATTGGAAAACTGGTTTTGGCTCAATCCCCGCAGGTCAAGCCCAATGACCCCACCAGTGCACAAATCCATGCACTGGGCCTCTAGTATGCATATAAGACCTTTGATTAATCTCTTCCTGCTCTCTCCCTTCCCTACTTCCTTCTGAGATTCATCAATCTCTTCCATGTTTCCATGCCTGTGCATTGAGTGTCTACCCGCTGGTGGTCAGTGTGTGTCATACTGGTTGAATGCTCACTTAGGCTTTTCTATATATAGATATAGCTATCCAGTTTATATCTTCTACATTGAAAAGTACCAACTCTCTTTATTGGAGTATATGGCATAGCATAAACTAGAATACGTTGCATTAAATAATACATATTTATTTTAAGCTTGCTCATTTCTTTCTGGTTTTAATACCTGCAAAACACACACACACACACACACACACACACACACATTTCTATGTGTTCAGTATTTTAATATTCTTACAGCATTATGATTTCAAATAGTGTTTCTTTTACATTGATGCATCTTATTTCTATTTCTATTGAGTTACACGTCGAATCACATTTGACAGTGAGGTGAACACTGGCACAGTTTTACCTTGACAGCTATAGCAACCGTCCCCTCTCCTCTGAAACTGAGCCTCACCTGATGCCTTAGGAAGTGGACTACCCATTGATTTTGCAAAGGTTGGAATAGAAGAGGTCGTACTCTTCTCTGTAACTGTAACAAGAACTACCTGCCAATATTGATTACTTACTTTTCAGTGTTCTAGTAAATAGCTATTGTGGGAACATAATGATGCTGAACATTTGTAGCTCAGATGATAGGGTAATGTTTAATCACCATGTGCCCTGTTCTTTGTAGATTTACTAATAACCTCTTTAATCATTTCTGTTCAAAATACCATGGATTCAGAAGCACAAACCAACCTAATGATACAACTAATATATGGGGCATAGCATTTAATAATTTAAGAATAAATCACATCAATTATTTTTCTATGCTTTAGACAGTGTGTCAGTTTTTCCTAATATTAACCCTAATAAGCTTAAATTCATAGAAAACTTTAATTCTGTTAAAAAAGACATCGATATCTAATCCATTACATGGATTGAACTAGCTAAAATAGGAGTGATTTTTGAGGATAAACATCATCTTATATTATTATTCTCATGGATATGAAATATGACTGAGCTGGACTTTACTAAAATAATAAAGAATATTAAGCAAAACAACACATATAAACATACTGAAAGCAAATATGAACAATGAAAACAATGGCATAAGCATGTTTTTAAAAATTAGGATCTTTAACATATGTATTAATTTCTATTTTTATAAAACAATATAGACTCTAGCTCATTTCCCTAGGAAGGATAGCCAGTAGAATTAGGTTATTTTTTGTTCATTTTAAATTTTATATCCACTTTCTGTTGAATGAATCCATTTAGAACCAAAATAATTACTGCAGTCTCAGAATCATCATTCCCTAGGAACCTAAATAACCAGGCCTAGTTATCAGCCTGACACCAACCAAAGAACCATTTTTAAAAAATATATATATTTTATTTATTTTTCAGAGAGGAAGGGAGAGGGATAGAAAGTCAGAAACATCGATGAGAGAGGAACATTGATCAGCTGCCTCTTGCACACTGCCTGCTGGGGATGTGCCCGCAGCCACAGTACATGCCCTTGACCGGAATCGAACCTGGGACCTTTAAGTCTGCAGGCCAATGCTCCATCCACTGAGCCAAACCAGAAAAGAACCATTTTGAATCACATTGGTTGTCTTCAGTCTTGCATTTAATCTTTCAAAATATTTGCTAATTACCTAATATATTGCACATACCAGGGAACAGACTGTGTATACGGTAATGATGAGAACATAGACTATCTAAATGTCAGAGAATATAAATTCCCTAACAAAATTATAAAGCGAAGGATCTACAGGGACAGACAAAATGGATCGATAGGAATGCATTTAAGTTTGTCTAAAGTATTCACAGCAGGCTTCCAAGATGAGGTGTTATTTAAGCTGATTCTCACTATGCTTTTTATTTATCAATAAAATAAAAAGGCTAAGTGATTGATCTGTTCAAAGTCATGTAAGTTTTAAATGATGGTTTTAGTGCAAAAACTTCATAAATCATCAACGGAAAGAGTTGTACATATAACCTGGTTAAATATTTTTCTTAATAATAAAGATGCATTTAAAAACTTGTATAAAACTTGAATATATAAAATCATGTACAGATATCAAACATATAATACTCATAAAAGCATTCCTAAACATATGTGTGAGTGAGTTGGTTTTCACTTTTATACTTTGTGACATTTGTCTAAAGCTTTTCTTCTTCTGAATTTTTGGTTTACATGATATTCAGCAATATGTCTACTAATATGGAAAATTATTCATTTTGTTTTATAAGTCCTAAAATATCATATAAGCTTTCCATTTTTAATTGACAGTGAGATCATGTTGACATCACCTTATTTTGTTGATCATTTAAATTAACATATTTTTTGTTTTTTAGAGGAGTTATAGTTTTATATCATAAATGAGCAGAAACTTCAGTTCTTATAAGCCCTAATACTTCCACTCCCCACACAGCTTCTCCCACTATTTATGTTTTTTATCACTTTTAATAAGATATTGAATACTTCAAATATTAACTTTGAAAACCAGATAGATGTTCCTCAATTATTTTAGAGAAATCCTATACAATAAAGAGCTAATTTGCAAATTGACCATCACTCCAACACACAAGATGGCCACCCCCATGTGGTCAAAGATGGCTGCTCCATGTGGACAGAAGATGGCTATCACAAGATGGCCAGCAGGGGAGGGCAGTTGGGAGAGACCAGGCCTGAAAGGAAGGGCAGTTTGGGGTGACCGGTATGACAGAGGAGGACAGCTGGGGGTGACCAGTGCTGTGGGGGATGACAGTTAGGGGAAACCAGGCCTGCAGGGGAGGGCAATTGGGGAGGACCAGGCCTTCAGGGGAGGGTAGTTAAGGGTGACCAGGCTGGGAAGGGAGGGCAGTTAGAGGTGACCAGGCAGGCAGGGGAGGGCAGTTAAGGGAAACCAGGCTGGCAAGGAAGGAAGTTAGGGTGACTGGGCCAGCAGGGGAGGACAGTTGGTGGTGACTAGGCCTATAGGGGAGGACAGTAATGGGCCACCAGGCTAGCAGTGGAGGGCAGTTAGGGGCAATCGGACCAGCAGGGAAGCAGTTGGGCATTGATCAGATTGGCAGGGGCAATCAGGCAGGCAAGTAGGCGAGCTGATGGGAGCCGGAATTCCTAGATTGTGAGAGGGATGTCCAATTGCCCATTTAGGTCCAATCCTAAACAGGCAGTCAGATATCGCTCGAGGGATCCCAGATTGGCAACAATGCAGGCTGGGCTGAGGGACACACCCACCCCACACACAAATTTTGTGCACCGGACATCCAGTATGTATATAATAGTTTAGACACTAAATAACTATTATACTATATATGAATAGAATCTGCAAAGTTGGGTGATTATTACAGCCAAGTTGGATGTACTTAAAATAGATGCCAATAGCTTTATTGAGATAGAGTTTCAAAATCTATATACCATTAATTATATTTTTCATTGAGACTACATATGCATACATATTCATAATTTGATGGGTTTTCCATTCTTTTTACTGTATATCTTTTTTTCACACTGATTATTTGTGTATTTTCTGAGAATTTAACAATTTATAATCTATAGCATTCATAATATTTCTAAGAAGCAAATATGAAATTTATTTCCCCCAGGTTCTCATTCATTCATAAGTTAAATGATATATGACTTTTTTTAACCAGAAAGCATTCACTTTCTATCAAATATGTGCTCTCTGCTCAGCTCCTATACTATTTCCTATAGTTAAATTGAGGATTCTCTCTAATAAAAGGCTATTATGCAAATTCACCAAATGGTGGAACAACCAATCACTATGACACACATGGACCAAGGGGGTAGATGCTCAATGCAGAAGCTGCTCCCTGGTGGTCAGTGTGCTCCCACAGGGGGAGTGCCACTCAGCCAGAAACCGGGCTGATGGCTGGCATGCAAGGCAGTGGTGGCAGGAGCCTCTACCACCTCTGTGGCAGCACTTAAGGAGGGGGCATTTCTAAGCCATCAGTTTCTGCTTATAAACTTGATTGCTTAGAACATGATTAGTAACTATATCCATGGGGAGCTGGCCTAAGCCATCAGTTGGACATCTCCTGAGGGTTCTCAGGCTGTAATAGGGTGCAGGCTGGGCTGAGGGATCCCCCCTCCACCCAAGGGCATGGATTTTGTGCACTAGGCCTCTAGTTTACAATAATTTATAAATTTTTAAGTATACTTTCCCCTCTCTTAACAGGGTTATTTTTTAAACTTTGACTGTTTAACACATTCATCCCACCATTTAAAAAAATATCTTAGATTTCATGTCTTGAAAAATATTGAATTTAAGCTTACTATGCTTTATTATCACCTTCATGTATCTGCATTCATAATGTCTGCTACCTCAGTTCCCAGTTATAGCTCAACCGATTCCAATTCCATTCTGCTTGGGATATGCCACCAAAGTAATTTTCACTAAGGTCACTAACAAATGCTGGGTTTCTGATATTTATTGGAATTTTAAGCATATGCTACACAGTGAATGTACCTTCCCATCATCAAATTGTCTCTTCTTTGGTTTCAGCTAATGAAAATAAGTCTTTTGTTGAGAGGGGTTCTTAGGCTTCCAGCCTAATGTATATGAATCTGGACTAATATATATTTGATAGGCCATATAATATTTAATGTCATCATAGAAGTGTGGATTGTACCTACCTCTTGAATCTAAGAAGAAGCCCTATAGAAAATGCTATATAACCCTCAGCCCATGATTGCCCTTTACTATTCTCTGAGTTAGCCCCTTTTTTGTATATCAAAATCATGAATAGTTAAGAAACTCGGCAAGGCATTGGTTTTAACATTTTAAAGGTGTGGGCAAGTAATTAACAAAATTGTGTATCTTCTGCATAAGAATTTCAACTTCAGTTCAATTCCCTAACTTTGTTTCCCTAGAAATGGGTAAGGATGCTATTTTATAAGGTGGGATTTTTGTTTTGTTTTGTTTTTATTAAGGTATTATATATGTGTCCATACCCCCCACCCCACTCCCATACATGCCCTCACCCACCTGCTGTCCCTGTCCATTGGTTAGGCTTATATGCATGCATACAAGTCTTTTGGTTGATCTCTCTCCCTTACCCCCACCCTCCTCTACCTTCCCGCTGAGGTTTGAGCATCTGATCGATGCTTCTCTGTCTCTGGATCTGTTTTTGTTCATCAGTTTATGTTGTACTACCATTTGCAATAGCATGGATGGAGCTGGAGAGCATTATGCTAAGTGAAATAAGTCAGTCAGAGAAAGATAAATATCACATGATCTCACTCATTTGCAGATTATAATGAACAACATAAACTGATGACCAAAGTTTATAAGCAACATTGCATATGATAAAATGATACTTCTCTGTAGGCTGGATTAAACCAGAGGGCAATAAATACTTATTCGGAATGCCTATTGTGAAGTCCCCTTGAATGTGAGCGTGACTTTCTGATATTCATAATTGAGTAGGACCTTCGGATATCCAGGAAAGGTGTATATGGAGTTGGTACAAAAGAGTATATAGCTCCTGTGGGGCACAAGGCTTTTTAATCAATGGTGATTTCCACACCAATAAATTGTATATTTATCTCCTTACACCTGGGCTGTTTCCTGGGAAGAAAAGGGCTCAGCATGGATTGCTACAAGAAATGCCACAACCATCCCCCTAAGAAGAACACCTGATGTGGCCCTCCTGCCATGCTGATGTTCCCATCCCATATCCTTTGATTTGACTGGCGCCAATTATCACCACTGGGGGTCTTATGAGTCTGAGTGTTTAGTTGAGTTTCAGAAATGCCATTCTTGATGGGCAATGCAGATAGTACTCAGGTGTCTAACAATTGCAATATTGATTCAATTTCCAGATGCCTTGATATTTCCTGATTCTCAGCCTCTATATAAATTTCATTTCATGTCATTCTTCTCTATGTGAAGTATTTGTATGTCAAATTTCCAATTGATGAAAGCCCTTAACACTATTGCAGGACTAGCACATATTTAGACTCAAAGATACATAGTAATAGCAATAAGAGGTTAGTCTTGATTCTCTTTCTTTAATTACTACTATGATAAACTATTATGTTATAAGAAGATTTATTGAATGCTATCTACTATGGAAACATGTACTTTTCATGCAGATTCCTGAGATGGAGGCTAGAGAATGTAGGGAAGAAGACAGATACAAAAATATTACATCTTTTACCATACTATATATATGGATTAACAGCATATAACAGCAAATATTTTATAGAAGTGGATTTAAATTTTTAATTTGCACAACATAAATACTGAAACTATGCTCTCAGTTACTTAAAGGTTTATTATACCCACAAATTTCCACATTGTTATTTAACTTTCTTCAAATGTGCTTTATTAATTAAGTATATGATTATTCAGCGATTACTTATTTTTCTCCCTTGTTTCAAGTTATAATTTGGCAACACAACATATGCACAACATCAAACATGCTTAGAACATGATTGATAAAAATGTCAGAAGTAATCCCATTCTCAGGCAATGAAATATTCACAGTGGATAATACACAGATTGACTTTGTGATATGCTGGCTTTGGGAAGAACACACAACTATGAAATTGCCCCCTGTTCTAAATAAACCTGAATTTCCTCGATGAAGGGCAACAGGTAAATATTTTCCATTAGCAATGATAATAACTTGCTGTGGGTACACCGAGAAATGGTGTATCAAGTTAAGTAAGGTAATTGCCAAGGTGAAAACTAGAATTAGATCCTGGAGTACTGGGGATCATTAGTGAGGTTAAAAGTATATCTGAAAAATGAAGACTGTCATTTAATGGGATTGGTAGAAGCAGATTCACAGAAGTATGAAATAACTTGAAACCTTCCGGAAATTGCAAGTCACTGGGCTATATCAAGGATGGGTTTTCAAAGTTAGGAAGGGGCCAGATCATGAAGGGATGTGTCTGCTAAAAGAAGTCATTTAATCTTTTTATCTGGAAGTTATTAAAATTTTTATTTCTACTCATGATAAGTTGTACTTACACAATATAGTGAATCAAATCATTCATGATCACATTGAGAGAGACCATGATGAAATGGATGGGGTAAAATGATCCTGGGAGTTTAGACTGCTATCAGCACAAATTTTAAAGGCCTACTATCATTATCTTAGTGAGAAGTTTGGAAGATTCAAATGACATATTTCTAGAAAATATACAAGAAATCTCATAAGATTTTTCAGAAAGTGGGCTATGTTATTGATTAATTTGAAAGAGAGATAGATCAGCATAGACATTTCTTTTTCCTAAACCCCAAGTTAACGTGCATCCAATGCATGTGTGCATTTGACTACACTCGGATCTTATCGGTCTGTTGTAGAGCCTGAGAGTCTGCATTTCTAATAAGCTCTCAGATGATGCTATGCTTTCTGGTCCTGAAAGTGTATTTTGAGTAACAGGGTTAAGTTACTAAACATTTCATAATTGGAAAATGGCAGGATTGTTTAAAAGAAAGCATGAAGGACACCTACATAACTACTGGTAAGTAAAGTGAAGAGTTCAATGGGCTGAAGGTATATATGGACCACCCTAACAAAAAGGGAGACTGGTAGTGATAAATAATAGTTGTTGGTATCTGAAAAGGAAGATTCTCAGAGTGCTCTTACCAGTTCTAGAATGGTTTTAAAGTAACTTCTGTGATGTTTCACTGATTTTACTAGCTCCTAGACTTTGGGTTCAGAAAAATTAAGTGGCCATTAATCTCTGTAAGTGGAAAGGAATAGGTTAATATTGAGAAATGTATTGGAAGGAGAGAAACGACATAGGTTGATGTTCAACCAGTGGGCCACCCTGGCTAGGCAAGCATTCACACTTAAAAAATATTTAATTATTTGTGAGAGAGAGAGAGAGAGAGAGAGAGAGAGAGAGAGAGAGAGAGAGAGAGAAAGGGAGGGAGGTTAGGAGAGAAGGAGGAGGACAAGGAGGAGGAGGAAGAGGAGGAGGAGGCGGAAGAGAGAGAGAGGGAGAGAGAGAGAGAGAGAGAGAGAGAGAGAGAGAGAGAGAGAGAGATTTGTTTTACTTATTTTATGCATGCTTTCATCGGCTGATTCTTTTATGTGCCCTGACAGGGGATTGAACCCATAACCTTGTCATTTTGGGTAGATATTCTCACCAATTGAGCTACTGGCTAGGCCATAGTCACCCTTTTAACACTGACCTAGCTCATTTACTCATTTTATATAAAGCAGGATGCAAATAAAACTCTAAAAGTAATAGCAAAGGTGGAATGAGTATAAGGAAAGATGTAAACTTTATCCCTGAGGAGAATGGGGAATGAAAAGTTGACTGAAAATACTTAACCGTGGGACTAGACAGAGTTGACAAGTACATTTGGGCCAGTGGACTCAGTTTATAATAACCCTGGTGCACATTACTGTTTAAAATTCTTTATTTTTCCTTCAGAACAAATGTTTTTTTTAAATTATTATTTTACTTATCATATATACCCCTTCTTTTTCTGGAGGAGCAGTACAACGTGCATGTTCTTCCTGCTTCAAATATGTTTCCTACATGATCTGCTAACTTCTGATTGAATTCACTGTTTATTGGGCAAAGCTGATTATAGAGAAAGATGGGAGTCTTTTCCTGACAACTTTTAAACTGAATCTGAGACTGCCTATTGTTCTTTTGAAATTTCTAACATATCAAATGTGGAAATTTATCAGGAGCAGTGTGAGTGCCATCTGTCGCCAAAGCTGGTGGCAGTGAGAGCGGATGGAGCCAACATAAAAAGAAAAGAAAGCATCTTCTATAATAATAAAAGCTATGCTAATTAGACAGGACATCCTTCTGGATGTCCTTCTGGACAGCCTTCCAGATGAAGCCGGGGTTGTGAGGGGAGCTTAGGTCCCAGGTGCCTGTCAGAGGCCAGAGGGAAGCCCAGGTCCTGGGTCCTGGAGGGAAGGCCAAGTCCCGGCTGCCAGAGAGAAGCTGGTGCCAGCAGCCAGGGGAAGGAAGGCGTACTCTTGCACGGGTTTCGTTCAATGGGCCTCTAGTATGTGATAAAGAAAAAAAATATTGGAATTCCATGTTTCTATCTCTCTATCCGTCTCCTCTCTCTTTAGAAATCAATAAAAACATATCGTATTTTCTGGCGTATAAGATGACTGGAACTGATGATGATAGGAGGAAGATGATAAACGATAGAGAGAGAGCAAGTGTCAGGCAAGTCCCCGGGGAGTTAGCAACGCCCATCATAATTGCAACCTATGGTTACATATAAGACGACCCCTGACTTTTGAGAAGATTTTCCTGGGTTAAAAAGTCCTCTCATGTGCCAGAAAATACGATATTTTAGAGTCTCTTATTCTAAATGACCCTGCCCCTTGCTGGCTTTTCTAATCTCTAAGACTTTGAATATCCAATATTGCATAAAAACTACAGGCATATAATCACCACCGCCTCCCAGAGTCTATGCCAGGCCTGTTAAAATTTTTCTTTTGCAACAAAAATTGAATGACAACTTCATTCTCAAAATTGCATTACTCACAGTAAAATAAAAAACAAAAAACAAGAAACAAATATACTTTCCAATTCTTTCGTTTTCTGAGTCGTGTCACAGGCACTACTCTAAAAGGTTCAATAAAGTTCATTTTTATGTCAACCAAACTTTATTGATCCAGTTCAGCTTCATGGGTTGGCACTGAAGTATTGCTCACCCTAAAAAAATGCTAATCAAGTAATTCTATGACATCTATATAACCTTGCAGTAAAAAGCACACCAGTGGAAAGGTGGATGAATTACAGTCTATTTGATGCTTGATTTACTCTACAGCTGTCTCCCGCAATGAAATATAGCAGCCAGGAACTAAAGCTTGGGTGGTTTTCAAACAGATTGGAGTTATTTGGTGAAGAAGGTAGATCCCTCAGGGACACAGTGAGAACGAACTGGAGTATTTTAAAACTCTTTGCGTTGCATTAGGATCTGGTTTACCTTTGGATTTGCTTCTGACTGAATTAAATTAGAAGTTGGCACAGTCGCACGCATTTATCTTTCTTTGCTATTCTACTCCAGATCACTAAGAAGTATTCCATCAAAGCTATCGTAGTAAAGGTTAATGCTTAAAAATCATTATTGATGCCAAAGAAAAATAGGATATGCTTCAAATCATGGGAGAGCCAATTTCTACAGTGCCACTCCCACTTAAAAATGCCACATAAGCATGCTCAAATCCCTCTCCGGGTACATTATTTTATTTACTAGAACGCTGGACTGAACAGCATATTTTAAAAAGCGAATACTATTGTCAGATTATTATAAAAATAGATCCAGTTTAGAAAAATTAGAAATGGTGTAGGTTTCTGACATGTGACTGCAGTGAGATGTAACCATAATGATATTCAGCTGCTATTAGAAGACATATTGTTTTGCTTATAAACTGTAAGTAGCACTTCACACCTTGAGAAAATTGACAACAGCTTAATTGATGCTCATGCTGGACAGATACAACACTTTATCTTTTTTTTCCCCTAATAGATATATTTAAACACTAATCACAAGAATAGAACCATTACCAAAACAGAGGGGTACTAACTAACAATAGCTTGTTAGGCCCTTATGAAAGGAAGTGAAAAGTAAACTGCCAATTTATTGAAGTCTGGAGAAGAAAAAACAAAGGCAAAAGTCAGGTTACATTTGTCAAACTACCATCTTTATTTTACTTGCACCTTTGTGGTAATTTTGACAGAAGGCCTTTCAAGCTGAGAAAAAATATATACAAACATTTATTTCTGGTATTTTTGTACAGGTGTTCAGATAAGTTCTTTTAATGATTAGTTGATATATGAAAATTATTTCCAAGTGAAAAAGTAGTATCAATGTCTAATTCCTGTTTAAATGCAATTTCTTTGGTCTTTTTGCATGGCATATGCATACTATGAGTCTGACAGTTTTTTTGTTTTTTGTTTTTCAAGAAAGAGAAGTCACAGTTTAATCTTTTAACAACAGGTTCATAACCTTTAGCTTTTGTATCCATATGTGTCACATTGTGTATATTTTTCTATAGAAATATTACATGAACTCAAGATGCAGTCCTTCTTCTCTTATTTACAATTTTATATAATTTAGCTGGTTCCTAATTTTAAAATACATGGTAAGACTGTATTGAGAGAACCTCTGCCCGTTCCTGGTTGTGCTGAAAACAAGACATTGGCATAAGTCCACTTTATCAAAAACATGCGAACAAAACTCTCAGTGAAAGATTGTCTACCAGAAAACACAAAATATCAAACAAGGGATAAATATATGACACTTGCCACTAACTATGGGTGAGTGGGAAACAAGTTTTCTTAAAAAAAAACAAAAACCGTAAACAGTGGTTGACAATCAAATGAGTTTAAGGTCAAAATTAATACCATATGCACATGCAAAGCATCTCAAATAATATACATTTAGCTAAAGTCTCCCAAAAGTCCCACAACCTTACTTGGAGAGTAAACAAAATTCTCCCTGAAAGAATAAATCCAAATTAAAATAATTGTTAGAATTGTCCCAGATGAAATTCAAATAATTATACTTGCAAATAAGCAAAGCATTATACCATGAAACAAGCCACTGTTAACTTGACATTAACTCAACAAATATTGTGAGCACCTATTAAATATTAGATACCGTTTGAGATTCTAGGCATGCTATAGTGAACAGCGATGGAAAAACAACTCCTGACACATGAGTTTAGAGTTTGATGAAGGAGAATACAGGAAATTCACTTTGTAAGAGAAGATAGTATGGTATGCTTAAAGGTAATACTTTTTATAGTAAGGCCAAGAAACCAGCCAATCAACCAACCACCAGTTCCCTAAAGGCTTTTGCTACCAAGAATATCAAATAGAACAATTAATTGGTTAATTAAAAAGACTAAGCAAAAATATATACACAATGTAATTGGAGTATTTTTTTAATACTAAACATTGAGACTGATCTAGTAACAGTATGCTTCATTTTTCTTTAGAAAAAAAAATGCCTAAAACAGAATAACAGATGGAAGATGGTAAAAAAATAAACTAAAAACGGCCAAGGCATTGGAAAGTCTAAGCTGTTTAAGAAAAACAAACAAAAACAGACTAATCATAATAAAAGTAGGAAAATATAAAAGAAAAATGAGATCAATTCAATTCTTTTGTTTATAGATGGCAGGGAATTTATACAATATTAATAATTATCACATTATGAATATTATATTTTGTATGACCCATTTTCTTCTCCAACAGAGCAGTGCAAGCCTTGACAATTTTTATGTTTCCAATATTCTTCTTTTGAAACAATACTAACAAGTACTATCCTCTATGTGATGCTGTGTATGAAAGGCTATACTTAAATTATTAGTCATTATTATATTACTTTTGTCATATTTTATATAATTTGAGAGAACTTACAGTTTTACTAAGTTAACTGTAATCTATAATAAAAGCCTAATATGCAAATCAACTGAACTGCAGAGCAACCGGGGGAACAACTAGTTGCTGTGACATGAACTGACCACCAGGGGGGGAGACACTCAATGCAAGAGCTGCCTCTAGCTGGCAGGTCCCAGGCCAGCCAGGGTGGGTGCCAGGAGGACCCCCTGATTGCCTTGCCAGTCTCCCCACAGATTGGCCCTGATCTCCAGCGAGGCATAGGGACCCTACCCGTCCAAGAATTTCGTGCACCGGGCCTCTAGTAAGGATATATTATTTTATGTCAGTTATATTTTAATTCCTTAATCACATTATCTTTTTCTGGCACTCTCCTGTCAGCACTTTTTCATTCCCATGATCAAGAAATATTGCAGAAAATGCATCAAATCAAGTTCAAGTATATAAACATCCTAAGTTATATTTACCTGTATTATCCTTTCTGTCCTTTCCTTTGAGTAAAGTTACATTAGAATTCATTCAAAATGAAGACTTTAAAAGTGCATGGGAAAACCGTTGCCTTAAATATGTTTCCAACTTTTATTATTTTTTGTATATTTCTCAGCTTCAGAAGTCTGAATTCATTTTGTACATTATAATATATTCACATTTGGAAATATTAATATTTAAATGGATAGTGATTCTTATTTCTCCTAGGGTGGCATTCCAAAGATAATTACAAAACTTTAACTTGCTGTGAAGTGTTTTTTATCCAATGTCTGTTAAGTTTTAAAAGAACTTTGACAAAAATGCAAAAAAATAGGTACAACAACAAACATTTTGATAAAATGTCAAAAAATATTATTCCCTGCACCAATTCCAGAAACATTCAAAAATAGCAGGAAGGCAAAAGAAGCCCACGTGTTAAAAAACATGAAACAATGGAAGAATTTACAGGAGATGAAAATAGTGTGGGGGAATAAAAGAAAACACACTGTATTTTTTTGTCTTGAATAGTAAAAGAAACAATATCCCTACACATGCTTCAAAGTTTTAAATGAGATAACCAGTGAGAGGGCTGGTAGACAGAGGGACGGGAAGGACTTCCAGAAAGGGAGAAACGCGTAGGAAAGCATGGAAGAAAGTCCATGTCTGTGTGGAATGAACTGGATATCTGTTTGTGGCCCCAGATGTTTGTTTCCTTACAGTTCTGAGCCCTTGGAGGCTATAGTGATACCTAAACTTGGGAATTCTCAGGGGAGTTCTAACAAAGAATGACCTAGAAGGTGCTTATCTGTGAGTCTTCATAAAGACCACAGCTCGGTCTGCTTCCAGGTTCTGGTTCCAATGACCTTGTCCTTGTCCCTTGTCTCTTTAAGCCTCTACAGGGAGTGGTGCCCTGCTCCCTCCCATGGTTGCTAACTGCATCAGGTTGCAATATCCTGCCTAATGTATCCTTCAGCCTGCTCACACAGCTGTCTACAATCCCCATGGGACCTTCTCCTGATTACTTTATTGGAGTGAACTACTTGCTTCTGCCAGGACCCTGGTGATGAAAAGGACAATACTTCATTTTACACTTCTGGAATGTACACTGGTAAGAGATTGGAAAAAGATGGAATGCAAAATTATACAGGGCTCATGGAAGAGACAATTTTGTTTGCCATAACAATAGAATTATGGAACACCTAAAATGCTTTAAAACCTGGTCTGATATGGATATATTAACATTTCACAGAAACCTTGAAGAAAAGACTCACCATTCTCAAAAGTGGAAAAACGAGGTAAGAAGATGATCAATAAGAACATAAATGAGGTAAGAAGATGATCAATAAGAACATAAAGTCCAATAAGAACCTGGTCATAATGGTGGAAAAGGAAATTACTCTCAAATATATGTATTAACAGATAAAATCAATCATGCCATATTCAGTTTATCAAGAAGAGTTTCAGTGGCTCAGTTGGCTGAGCATCATCCCCTGCACCAAAGGTCATCGGTTCCATTCCCGATCAGGACACATGCCCAGGTTGCTGGTTTGGTCTGGGGAGGGTTCAGGAGGCAATGGATGAATAATTCTCTCTCTCTCTCTCTCTCTCTCTCTCTCTCTCTCTCTCTCTCTCTCTCTCTCTCTCTCTCTCTCTTCCTCTCTCTCTCAAATAAATAAAACATTTTAAAAATAAAATGAATAGTTTCATAAAAGGCCATTGCCATATTACCAGTAGTTAAAGAACTAACAGCATTGCCATGGATCAACGAATCTAATTCATAAAACATCTCACCAATATAGAAGGCATGCTGCTATCATTAAAAAAAATCAAACAAAAATGGAAAGGTAATAAATGTTTAAATACATTTTTATCTCAAAAAATATTTTCAGATAGGAAAATTTCAAAATATAGAGTAGAATAGACTATCTTTTCATTCATGAACAAAAATATAAACAAAAATATCTGGGGCTTATTTGCTTACTAGAGGCCCAATGCATGAAATTTGTGCAAGGAGCTTGGCCCTCACAACCATGGTGGCTGCTTCGGTCCTTGCAGCCTGGGCTTCATCTGGAAGGTCATTCAGAAAGACATCCAGAAGGTCATTTAGCAGTCCACCCTAATCAGCATGTTACATTTTATTATTTTAGATAATATCTAACAGATTATAATACCAGGTTTTAAAATACTAGAATTTCAAGTTTTACCTTTCCTAGATGACTATGTTTTTATTATTTTTACTAGTGGCCCAGTACACAAAATACATGCATAGGGCGGTCCCCTCAGCCCAGCCTGCACCCCTTGGGGGATGTCACGACTGAAGGTTTAGGCCCAGTTCCACAGTATTGGTCCTAAACTGGCAGTTGGACATCCCTCTTGCAATCTGGGACCACTGGCTCCTAACTGCTCACCTGTTTACCCACCTGCCCGATTGCCCCTAGCTGCTTCTGCCAGCCTGCCTCATTGCCCCTAACTCCTCTGGTGACCTGCTGGCCTGATTGCTCCTAACTACCCTCCCCTGCCGGCCTGATCACCCCTAATGGCCTCTGCCTCAGCCCCCACCACCATGGCTTTGTCCAGAAGGAAGTCGGACATCTGGAAGATGGCTGGTCTACCATCTTAGGTAATTAGCATATTACCTTTTTAGTAGTATAGGTAGACTATATAGGATTGTATTGTTTAAATGAGGAAGGCTTTTTCATCAGGAGGAGATGCTCTTGGCAGATAAAAATACAATCTCTATATCTGGACTGATAGCCAGCCATATGCACTATAGTGCCAAACCAGTCATTAAAAAATTGAACCACTTTCTGTCATCGTACACCAAATAGCTATTGCCCTGAAAACCCCTCCTCAGCTCCTACCATAGGTTCTGCCTTCGCAGTTCACCCAGATTAGGTTTTGACTGGTCGGTTTCTATGCCAGCCAGCATCAAAAGCTCTGCCTCCTAGGAAGCCATTGGCTTCTCACATTTCTCTAGATTTGGTTCTGATTGATCATTTTTTATGCCAGCCAGCATCTCCAGGCCTATCAATGAACCTGACCAGAGAGGTGGATCTGATCAGCAGCCCCAGTGAGGCCCGAGAAAAAGAGAGGTGCAGCTCCTGACCAGACCCAGAGTGAAAGAGAGAGGTAAGTGCTCATCAACAGCTGCCATGAAGGCTACGAATCAGACCCTGCTTCTCTCTCCAGGCCTCTCTTCTGCCCTGATCCGCAGCCCCCTCGGCAATCAGTTTTCATGGTGACCCAGCACTGACACCCAGTTGGTTGAGCCTTCAGTCATTTGGGGTGTTACGGACCCTGGGTTTCTACATATTAGGATTACTTTTAAATTACATTTATTGAAGTGACAAGACAATGGTTAATAAAGTTACACAGGTTTCAAGTGTCCAAGTCTATGATACATGGTCTGTATATGTCACTGAGTGCCCACAACCCAAAGTCAAATCTTCTTCCATCACCATGTATTTGGCTCCATTTACCCCTTATCTCTTCTTTACTCTGGTAACCCCTATATTATTGTCTATGTCCACGGGTTTCAGTTTTATATCCCACATGTGATTGAAATAATATGGTGCTTATTTTTTTTTCCTGTCTGAATTTCTCTTAGCACAATATTCACAAGATCCAGCCACGATGTTGTAAAAGGCAGTATTTGATATTTTTTTACGGCTGAATAATTTGAAAACATTTCTTTGAAAACACATATGCACCTATATACTCATTGAAGCATTGTTCACAGCAGCTGAGACACGGCAACAACCAGAGTGTCCTTCCATAGGTGAGTAAATAACGAAGACGTGCTACATATACACAATGGAATGCTGCTAGGTAACACTACTGAACATGAAGATGGAGGAGGGGGCATCGAGTCAAGGAAGGTGGGTGACCTCAAGAAGCTGGGAAAGGCAAGAAAACACACTCTCCTAGAGCTATTTTTCTAGAAAGAAATACAGCCCTGCCAACATATTGATTTTAACCCAGTGAGATCCATTCTAGACTTTCTTTTATAGCAGTGTTTGACTGGCAGAAAAGTAGAGGAAGACAGGGAGATATCCTATATATTTCCTGCCCCCCAGACATGCACATATCCTCCCCTACTGTCGACATTTGTACCAAAGTCTTACATGTCTTATAATTGATAAACACTGACAAATTGTTATCACTAGAAGTCCACAGTTTACATTATAATTCACTGTTGGTACTGTATATCCTATGGGTCCATAAAAGTGTATAACAATGTTTCTATCATTATAGTATTATACAGCATATTTCACTGTAGAAATTCTCTGTGCTCTGCATATCCATTCTTCCTCTCCCCCATTTGTATCATTTTAATTTGCTGTTTATAGTAATTTCTTATAGCAACAGTAACAAACTAATACTAGGTGGTGCTGGTGAAGATGCTGTTGATGGTGATGAGAGGGTGATTTCTTATAGCAACAGTAACAAACTAATACTAGGTGGTGCTGGTGAAGATGCTGTTGATGGTGATGAGAGGGTGATTTCTTATAGCAACAGTAACAAGCAAATACTAGGTGGTGGTAGTGATGATGATGATGATGATGATGATGATGATAAGGTATATTAATGTATGGAATATATGTATTTTACTTAAAAGCAGAGTAAACTATGATTTTCTTTAATGACTTCAGATTCATTTTTCATAACATGACTCTTCTTTTGTTTGATACTTTATAAAAATTTGCAAAAACCTATCCATTTTTAATATTATTCTATATATGTCACATCCTCAAATATGATCAGTGTGTAGATGATATCTTGCTTTAGTTTTTAGTGGTGATGTCATTTATTGTTATTGTTCATTTTAAAGGTTATACAGAAAGTGAGAAGTAAATGACTATCCAACTTCAGAGATATTAAAGTTAATCATGTTTTATAACTTAAAATAAAATTTTCTAAATTGCAAACCAGAAAATTTACTACATTTCTGCCAGCATATAACAGCCAGCTGTTTCATTCTTAAGTCAATTAACATATGTATCCATTAATATGATTAATTCTCTTAAACTTTGCCAATTTGGTAAATTAAAGAATAACTCTTAAGTGCAATTATTTAATTCTGATTAATGTTGGCCATTTATAACTTTCCTTATTGATTAGTTGAAGACATTTTTAAATGATTTGTAAATAAGCAATTCACCCCCAGTGACAAGATTGTATACACTATAGTCAAGGTAATTTCTCTCTCAAATATGCAAAACTGTCAAAGAAAGCTATAAATTACTTAAGTGGCAAGCAGAGACATATTTAATGACTCATTACTTGTTTAAGTTGCAGAATTAATGACAGAAAATATGAATAGAGAAAAAGAGAAGCAGAATGAGGAAGCTGTTTCATATCAGTTGCTTGTGAAAATAATATAGTTTTGGAGAAATAGTGATTTTCAACCTTTTTCATTTTATGGTACACATAAACTAATTAATAAAATTCTGTGGCACATTAACCAATATATTAAAACTAGTGGCCCTGTGCATAAAGTCATGCACATTGAAAGGAAATTAATTAGAAGAAATACTTTAATATCACAATTTGCCCTTTCTCTGTAATAGAAGTGTCAACCAAATTCACGATCAAAACTGACAGGTGGAAACGCATGCATCCAATTGGTACCTCTAAGAGCTTTATATGTATCATGCATACACAAGTCAACTTAGCCATATATATACACACACACATATGTAAACATATATATAAACATATATAAAAATAAACAATATTGTTTAATATACACAATATATATATTAAACTTGCTTAATTAGACCTGCTTTCTGATTTAGTTAAACTTTTTCCAGCCCAGTAAAACACCCAAAACTTCTTTTTCAAGTAATTGTCAGCAACACAGCAATCAATATCAGCACAAAGCAGATTATTATTATAGAACACACATGGAGAAAAAAAAGGAAAATATTTAACTGCAACAGTGTTTGGCTATATTCTGTGCAGTGAGAAAACTTGAAGTCATTTTCAAGGTCCACCACTTCTTACTTCTCTTCAGTCTAGTCAAGTTTCTAAGCTTTCTAAATCTCTGATTTCCAGCTAATAAAAATAAAATAGGATTCCACTGAATCTCCTATCTATCTTCTCCAGGACTTCTATGAAGATCTAATTAGATGAGGCATGGGAAAATGCTTCACAGACATTTGGTTAAAGTATAAAATGTTTCCACCTGTGTTCCTGGGCTGAAGAAATTCCAAGGAGGCTAGTTGCTGGGAGAGGAAGGCCGGCGTTGCTTGATGATGTCATTACCTGGCACCTACAGCGACTGTTTCCGGACTGGGCTGAGCTGTGGGCTGCATTTTGCACCAGGAAGTCTTGGCAGCATTGGCTGTGATTTGATAGGGTGTTGCTCATGGGTGTTGGAAGGACCTGTGTCCCACTTTGGGGAAGCCACTTGTTGGTTTTTCAGCACCAGGTCCATGGAGCCAGCCAGTGCATATCATGGCAGCTCTTGTGTTCAGCGCCTGCCCCCAGGTGCTCAGTGTGCATCATAGCAACTGGTTGGGTGTTAAGAAGGACATTTAGCCTTTTATATATATGGATTTTTGCTGATCAGACAAAAAATTGGTATAATGTTGATTCACTCATGTGGGATGGCTATTGTGTTGGCTGTTGCCATTTTTTTTTATTTGACAAACTAAGGGAAAAAAGGTCAGTGCCCCTGACTAAATTGTCAGGTATAGCATGTTTTAGAAAATCTTGCTGCATACCAGTGTGCTGTGGCACACCGGTTAAAAATTGCTAATCTACGCCATTTTATGTTAACTAGAGAAGGCACCTTGTGGGCTCAGGGAACACTCAGAAGTTTGTACGAAACACTGAATGTCAATACATAGAAAGGCCTGGGGAAAATATTGAACTTACTATTGTCATTATAAATGTAACTTAATTTGTTAATAATCAGATGTTTTTCAACAATTACATCAATAATTATAGTCATAGTTTCTAAGTGTATAAAAAACTTTTAAATGCAATAATGTAGGGTTTTAAACTTGAAAGGAAATTGAAAGTAAAAATTACTGAACTTATTGATGAAACACATCATTAACTTTGAAAAGTTTATCTCTCTACATAAATCTTGAAGAACAAATATCTTTATATTTCTAATTGAGTTCTCTGAAATGCAATATTGGTTTATAGTAAAAATCAATAACTAGCCAAATCCAAGGAAGAAAATTAAGTAATTGATTTTACTAACTTGAAAACATTTATGGCAATGATATAAAATTAAAAGATTGACAAACTATACTAACTTATCTTTCATATACTTTTCTAGTAATCTTTTTAGTTGTCTTTGTTGCTCTACTGATCATGTCTTTTTCTCTCTACACCAATTTAATACAAACATAGAAATACTTACCTTATTTAACATGAACATGTTCTGAAAACCACAATTAGAGAAACCTTTTCATATGGTTGCACAAGAGCCATGAAAATTTATAAACAAAATATACAGCAACTGAAATACAGTCATTAATATACTGATAAACCCTGTAATTTTCTTAACCTGCAATTTGTTTTACCTGTGGCTGACACAAGACATATAATGTTTATAGTTACTATTGTCATCCATGGAGAGATTATTTAATTATGCTGCGGTCTACATTTTCACATGAATGAATTAAGAAAGATGTTATAGCCAAATGCACAGCATTTCCCATAAGCTGCCTAGATAAAGCAAATAAATCAAACAATTATGTCCTAATCACACTAGCAACCATGAATAGCTCAATAAAAGCCAAGGAGTAGTCATCACCTCCTTAGGCTAGGTATTTAATTTATCATGGTGGCAGTTCGGAATGGAAGTCTCTACAGAGACTCTCAGAAATAGCATATAAAGCATGAACAGTAATAGTCTACAATTAATAAAATAATGCAGCAAGGAAAATTTAAAAAGTGTAATGAAACATTTAAGGAAAACTATTGGTAATTAGATGCGTATAATACAGAAGTGCAACCAGTTTTTTTCTGATGCTTTAAATGAAAGTAACTATTTCAAAATATAGATGGTTATTTTGTATGCTCGATATAACAATAAAATTCAATTATAATTAACTCTCCCCTTTAGGCATTTGGCTTTCTTCAAAATCACTCTCGTAAAATTCATATGGAATGGGATCTGGTTGGGCAGTTATCTGGCACACACTCCCATCCCATATCAATTTTTTAAATTAAAAGCAATGTGAAAACCTAGAAAAAATGCAAGTATTCTAGAAATGTTTTATAGAACTCAGAAATGTCACATGTTTGAGGAAATTTTGCTATTAAGAATGAGAACACAATGATAAGTAAAATGCACAAGGTCACTGTCCAATTAAAAAGTGAAGAAAGGTGACCTTCAGGGAATTGGAAGTTAAATATTCACCATGGATTTCTGAGGACTTTATACAAGACAGAATATGAGGATCTGGAGGAACTAAACTAACTCACATATGTAGTAAACATCTACTAATAAGACTATGAAGTGAAAGTAAGTGTCAGGTTGAGTATTAAAATTGAGAAAACAAAAAGTGTGCAATACAGCTGAGGAAAGGGGATGCTAAATGAGTATCTGTAATCTAAACAAAATCTTACTTTGTGAAAATACATGGTAAACTCCCGCTCCCATACCCAAACTATTGAACTCTAAAATGTAAACTAAGTGTATTGTGTATATAAATAAGGTTCCTATTTTCTCAAATGGGATGCATACAGAAATTCTGATACTTTCAAGTAGTAGCTATAATGAGTTCTGACTGATGTTGTATCCAATTCAAATGAATACACACCAATTGGGAATACATGAATTGCCTAAAAAATAAATAAAATAAAAGGTGTCAAATTGAATATAGTTCATTAAAATTGGGGAAAAAATTTGCTAAGAAATTAATGTAATGGTACAAAAAACAACAAAACAAAACAAAACAAAAAAACAACAACTAACTTCAAAATGCTCGAGTCATACTCTCAATCAGATTAAGAGAGACCTTGTATGTGCAAAGTGTGAACAAGCATTTACAGAAAAAATCAGACGAGGAATGAGCACACAGAAATAATATATAGTGTCTGCTTTCTAATGATGATGGAGGCACTGAAAAAAAGTTATCCCTATAGAACCATGGAAGATTAAAGGATATGCTCTAGAGCATGCCTTCATTCCTGGGGATAGAAAGTATTGCCCGGTAATTTAAAGCTTTGGTAACACAGGTTTTAGTCCTGAACCAGCAGCCTTGGTTTCCTCTAGAAAATCCTTAGAAATGCAAAATTTCGGGACCAAACTCTACAGAATCAAATGTTTATTCTTTTTTTTAAAAAAAAAAATAACAATATTCACTAGTGAATCATATGCAGATTAAAATAACCAAGCCCCATCAGACAAGGCCAAAGATTCTAAAGTTTTCTATCCAAAGCCCTTTACAGCCTGTGAGATGAATGAGTACTATCTAAAAGGTACAGATGTGCCCAGGCTAGTTTGGCTCAGTAGATAGAGCGTCATCCTGTGGACTAAAGGGTCCCAGGTTCGATTCCAGTCAAGGGCATGTACCTCGGTTGCGGGTACATCCCCAGTAGGGGGTGTGCAGGAAGCAGCTGTTTAATGTTTCTCTCTCATCAGTCTTTCTAATTCTCTATCCCTCTCCCTTCCTCTCAGTAAAATATATTAAAAAATAATTTAAAAAAATAAAAGGTACAGATGTGAAATTATGGATTTACTGGTAAAGTTTTCCTCAAGTCTGCATTAAACTATAATGATTGCCCTAGCCAGTTTGGCTCAGTATATAGAGCATTGGCATGAGGACTAAAGGGCCCTGGGTTCAATGCCAGTCAAGGTCACCTCCCTTGGTTACAGGCTACTCCTTGGTAGGGCTCTGGTCAGGGGCATGCAGGAGGCAACTGTAAGGAATAAGGTAAGTCCCCCAACTTAGGGTAGAACACAAAACATACTCAGGACAGAGACAGCAAGGAAAGCATCCTTACTTCTACGTAGAAGGGTGTGCACGGTCTGGAAGTACATGCACACAGAGCAGGCGATCTGATCAGCTTTATAATCCCTGTTACATGTGACATGTCCCTCACTCTTGACTGGAGCTCAGACACACAGTCTTTTGTGATTGGCCAATTGAAAGGGAGGGGTTAGCCATTGCTATTTCAAGATGGTGGCCACAAGGGAGTTGCAAGCCATGCGGCCAACATGGTGGCTGCCAAGTTATGCAGTCGAAAATGGCAGCTGTCTAAGCTGTTCTTCAAAGGAAAAGATGATTTGTTTTTTTCCCATATAACCAGCCAATGTGTTTCCTCTCACACCAGTGTTTCCTCTGTCTTTCCCTCTTTCTTCCACTCTCCCTAAAAATCAATGAAAAAAATGTCCTCGGGTGAGGATTAATAATTATATATATACTAGAGGCCTGGTGCATGAAATTCATGCATGGGAGTGTGAGGGGGGTGTCCCTCAGCCCAATCTGCATCCTCTCCTATCTGGGTCTGCTCAAGGAATGTCTCACTGCCCATTTAGGCCTGATCCCAGTAGTATCAGGCCTAAATGGACAGTCGGACTTCCTTCTCACAATCCAGGACGGCTAGCTCCAAACTGCTCACCTGCCTCCTTCCCTGATTGCCCCTAACCGCTTCAGCCTGCCAGCCTGATCACCCCCTAACCACTACCTTGCCAGCCTAATTGATGTCTAACTGCTCCCCTGCCAGCCTGTTTGCCCCCAACTTCCCTCCTCTGCTGGGCTGGTCACTATTAACTGCCCTCACCTGCAGGCTTGATTGCCCCCAACTGCCCTCCCCTGCAGGCCTGCTCCCTCCCAGCTGCCCTCCTCTGCTGGCCTGATGGCCCACAACTGCCCTCCCTTGCAGGCCTGGAACCTCCCACTGTCCTCCCCTGCTGGCCATCTTTTAGTGGCCATCTTGTGTCCACACTGGGGCAGGATCTTTGACCACATGGGGGCAGCCCTCTTGTGTGTTGGAGTGATGGTCAATCTGCAAATTACTTTTTATTAGATAGGATAGAGGCCTGGTGCATGGATGGTGACTGGTTGGTTTGTCCTGAAGGGTGTCCTCCTGGATCAGGGTGGGGGTTACTTTGGGGTGTGGGGTGACCTGGGTGAGAGGCTTATGGTGGTTTTTAGGCAGGTCACGCCCCCAGTGATCCAAGTGGAGGCCCTGGGATCTGAGATTAATTTATGTTCTACAATTGAAACTTTGTTGCCTGGAGTGGAGCCAAGACTTCTGCTCTCTCCAAGGTAACAGCCATTTCTTTTTGAAATTTTGTAGCCTAGAGTGGAGGCCTAGGTTGGGCTGCAGAATTTTGGCTTCCTCCATCCCCCTAGCAACCCTAGCCTCTTCTCTCCACAGCTGGTGGCCGCTGCTATTTCTGTTAGAGTTGTGTATCTTCTATAATGGAAACTCTGTAGCATTGAGTGGAGGCTTAGGCTGGCAACATTGCTGGGGGAAATCCAAGCCTCCCTCCTGCTCTCAGTGGCAGCAGCCATCTTGGTTGAGGTTTATTTGCATAAGCTGTTCCTGATTGAATGTTGGGCATGGCGATGGGTGTGGCTTGATCAGAGGTATGCTCAATTTGCATATTACTATTTTATTAGATAGTATATATATATATATATATATATATATATATATATATAATGATATGTAGTGCTTAGAAGTTCTTTTTTGCATAATCCAATTTATTTCTCATATTCTTCAATTGGCACAGATCTCTATCACTCTTCCCTCAATTTTTTCACTGTAGAAAGAAACTGGACCATGTTTTATTCTGTCCTTAATTGCTGTCATTTTGCCTTGCTTTTTTGTAATTCTGAAATAATTATGACTCTAAGGTGGGCCTCCAAGTTATCCTTTAAACATCCCATTTAATTGTATGCCACCATTTTTACTTTTGACAGGATGCAGCATTCTAAATATGTTTCTTATGCCTCCTAGCTCTTTGATTCTGTTTTTACCCAGAGATCATGGTGATTTTATCACAGGTCCTTGGCTTTGGTGACTTTATTCATTTTAATTATACTTAAAAGTCTGAAACTATTTCCTTATAAGCAAAATATATTATCTTCTAAATAACTAATCTATATTTATAAAAGCCTAATATGCAGTGTCCCCTCAAGAGTTCAACCAACTGGAAGTTCAGTTGCTCTCTATGACCACCAGGGGGCGGTTTGGAATGAAGGAAGTCCCTTCGAGCAGCTGGCAGCCACCAGAGACCCTATCCATACATGAATTTCATATGCTGGGCCTCTAGTGTATAAAATAATTAAATAGAAGATATTTTAAAAACTTAAATATAGAGATATATTAAAAACAGATTCAGTACCAAATAAGTAAATCCAATCTATAAATTAAAAAAATTATAGAATAACAGATGGAAACAAAATGTGTAAAATAAAACTTTATTGTTTAAAATTTATAAGTTGAGTGCTTACACCTTAATATAGACAAAAGTAATATAATAAAAAGTACCTAAATTATTATCCACAATCAAGAAACCATTCAAAAAAGCACAATGAAATAGGATTATCCTATTACTAGAAGCCTAATATGCTAAGAGTCAGACTTTTCATTTGACCAGTTGCTATGATGTGCACCAACTACCAGAGTCTAGACACCTGACTGGTAGATTAGCTTACTGCTGGGGTCCAGCCTATTGGGGCTGGGCGAGATGGGATGGCATGCCCTGGATCTCTCCCACAGTCCCTCCTCGGCCCCAATTGTACACTGGTGAGGGCAGACCTCAATACAGGAGCGGTGGTTCTCAGGTGATCCATCCTGGAACCAGAGAGGAGGGAAGCCTGATTCCCTGCAATTCCTCTCATGCTCTGGGGCCCCATGTGGGATATAGAACAGCGGGTTTCAGCGCCATCCTCACAGGCCAGACTGACGGACCCAACTGCCGGAGGAACCCCACTCACTCCACAGATGCCCTTTTAAATGCAGCAGCACAGGTCCAGGTGGAGAGACCCTCGGAGGTTGTCTACAGGGTGTGTCCAGCCCATCTTGCCCAATTCCACCCTACTGGTCACCACCTGGAACCACCTGCACCGGAGGGACTAATTAATTTATTTTCAATGTGCACAAATCCATGTACTGGGATACTAGTCACTAGAGAAAAGCAAATGTGGCAGGCACATCTACAAAGTTCTGAAAAAGTGTTTTTTAGGTCCTATAGAAAAAGATCTGAGAGAACTAGTAATCTTTCCAAATAAATGACTTGAAGTCCTATGTCCTAAAAAATAAACTGTATCAGAAGAAAAGTTTTGAAAACATCATTTTAAAAAGATGACACAAACAATATTACCAAATGCAACTGAATTATCCAACCAAATATAAATGCAATAAACTTCTCTAAGCAATTGTTTAATATGTGGACAGCATTAGATGATAGAAAGAAGTTTGGCAGTCAATGGACTGAAAACAATTGTATTTAACTTACAGATTTGGAAAATGGAAAATCCAAACATATTTGACCTGAATAGACAAAAATAAATTGGGGAAATATACAAAGTAGTATTTTAATAATTTAAACTAGGCTATTTGTTTTAAAAAACACAGGCTGACAGCTTTCAGGGGTGGGGAAGTTAAATAGAAGAGTGGGGAGATTGAACAAAAAACATAAAAAGAAATAACTCATTGATACACAATCGTGTGTGGTGACTGAGGGGCAAAGGTATAGGGAGATAGGTGGAGGTGGAGAAGTGTATGGGGTATGTAGAGATAAATGATGAGGGGGAAATAATCCTATCTAATAAAGAGGGAACATGCTAATTGACAGTCACACCCTAATAAATATGGTGGCACCCACACTCACAAGATGGCACCGTCCAGTCCCCTTAGCCCCCGTGGAGCAGTAGGCATGTGGCATGACTGGGCCTGCCCCCAGGCAGGTCTGGCCACTCTGCGCACCTACCTCCAGAGTTCCCCAGTCCCCTAAGCCCCCCAATCACCCAGGGCCTTCGATAGCGGCTGCCCAGCTAATGCCTGAGGTGCAGGCAAGCCTCAGATGTTGTCTACCCAGCTGCCCAGAGCCGCCTGAGGCTTGCACTGCCAGCAGTGGCAGCAGCAGAGGTGTGATGTTGGCATCACCTTCCCTGATTTCCAGGTTGCCTTCTACCCCTGAGGGCTCTGGACTAAGAGGGGAAGGCTGGCTGAGGAACACCCCCCCCTCCAGAGCATGAATTTTCATGCACTGGGCCTCTAGTAATAAATAATTAAAAAGCAAACGTTTACAGCAAAAAGCAAATTAAAAGAATACGATATAAAGTTACATTTAAACTTCATTGGCATTATGTAAGTGAAATTAAGTCAGACAGAGAAACAAGTACCATATGATTTTGTTTCTATGTAGAATAAAAAGTAAATAAAAAAACACCACACACAAGCTCATAGCTACAGAGAACAGATTGGTGGTGTGCCGAGGTTTGGGGTGCAGAAGAAATAAATGTGTTAACTGTTTATATTTTCAGTTAAGTGACTTGACTTTTAAAATGAAAAATATATATATACAGATAAAATAAATATTGGCAAGAACCTGAAATGGAAAAGTTCAGACACTGGTAGTAAGAACATGAAAAAATACAGCCATTTTGGAGTACAGTTTGTCATTATTTAGTGAACTTTAACTCCCAATTCTACTCTTGGGGATATACTTCATCAACTCTAGCGTAGTCCTGAAAAAGGACATCTGTGAGAGTATTCATTGCAGTATTATGTCTGATAGCAAAGCCTAGTAAGAACATAAATGTTCATCAATTCCTGAAAAGATAGATAGAATGTGGCATAGGCACACTGTAATATTACAGCTTTCAAAACAAATTGATTAGCTTTCCACTGAGCAATTGTGAATGGTCAAACAAAATGTTGAGTAAAATAAATGGAAAGCTGGATGAATAGTTCAGCACAAGTCAGGAATGTCTATCAATTCAGCCCACACACATACAAATAAAATATAACAATGCATATTATTTATATGTTTATCATTGTATAAATTTATTTGCGACAGATCCAGTGTAAAACATAAATTAATATGAAAACGGTTCCTCTTGAGCAGAAGGCATACTTAGGTTGAAACGAATCATTGACGGCGATTTATTAAAATAAAAACTGATTTTTATTTAGGCTAATTATTTCATAAGATGGCTGTATAATCTTACCACATTAGAAATACAGTTCCAGTTTGATCTTTTGGGAAAAAAAATTTGGGGAGTGGATTGAGTTATTATACTTCTATGTGGCAAAAATATGTAATAAAAATGTATAAAATATATAATATCTGAATATGGCATCAGATTGCCAGTTTTTGGTGAAGTGAATGTGGATTTCAAATCTAAAATGAACATGAAGAAAATGAGTATTTGAACCCCTGTGGATAAGTGCAAAAAATTAAAGATATATGAAAATGTTAGTAGTTATGAAAAGTGATTGTTATTATGGAGCCTGCTGTTTTCACTTAAAACATGGCAATAATGTGTAAATTAAATTGCAACAGAAATTGTATATTACAGAATAACATCCTATTTGCTTTTCATACAGAGGTAGATAAATGAAAATATATGATAATTACACAGAAAAGGGGATAATAAAGATATTTTAATCAGCTCAAACAATTTAAAATTAACCACTTGCAGAATAAAGATTTTTTTTGTTTCTTTTGTTGTTGTTATTTTTAATCTAATTAGAAAGAGTTTCTTTGAAGATAGTAGAATTCAAGAAAGATATATTGGTATAAGATATACATCTTAATACAATTAAAGGTTATATTATTATTTGCTAATAACAATGTTTCTTACAAGTTAGAAAAGAAAGATAATAGAATAGCCAATTTGTGATTTTAAGCTTAAGGAAGTATGTGAACATATGGTAGTTTCTCTTCACAAAATAGATATTGCAGGAATGTATTCTTTGTGTGAACTATGCTAAGATGAAGATTATTCTCTGAAATACATTAAAATTTGATAACAAATTTGTTTTAAAACTATTCAAAAATGATATTCTTTGATGTGAAATAATTTTGTTCACAAAAACTACTAATCTTTAATGTTGACCCTATTGTACTATAGTTTGGCTTTTTTATTTATTTTTGTTTACCCACGAATATTTTCTCCATTGATTTCTTTTAGAGAGAGTGGAGGGTAGGAGGGGTGGGGGGCAATTGGTTGCTTCCTGTACATGACTAACCTGATTGAGCCTGCAATCAAAGTATGGGACTTTGACTGGAAATTGAACCTGTGACCCTTTGGGCCACAGGCTGATGCTCTAACCCCATGGTGGTGAACCTATGGCACGAGTGTCAGCACTGACGCGCATGGCCATTTTTGATGACACGCGGCCGCATGCTGTTGCACACAGAGAAGTATGGAGCTGCATGCTGAGAAGGACGTTTCATCCTTGGCTACTGCATGGCCAAATGCAGTAGCAGAGGATGAAACATTTGCTGTAGTGTAGTGTAGACACCCTGTGCCAGAGGTCTGTAGGCCAAAACAACAGAACTCCGACACAGAGCGGCTAGTTCTGTGACTTCCATTTAGGCTGTTAGGTGATCTTTGACCTCACTTCCAGCCGGCTGAGCAGGGAACACATCTCTGGGGGCCATGGGGAACACATCTCTGGTGGCCCTGTGATCATCATTACTAGCAACCACATAACCACAGCAACCATCATTCAATCTACTGTTCTGGGGTGTTGTGGATGTCTAATTGACCATCATTACTGAGATAAGTGAGGGGGAGGCTAGGAGAGGCAAGGGCCTGTGCTATGGGTGCCGTTTACTGCCATTAGAAATAGCAGCAGCCATCTTAATTTATATAAGGAATGCCATTTTGCACCATAGTGCAGACTCCATTTTACCACTATTAGTGTTGTGCATCCTTATTAACCCCTATTTCTGCTTATTAACTGTGCACTTTCCTAAAAGACAGTTACATGTGCCATCTTGTGGTCAGTTAGGCTAGTTAACCCCAAATTGCCTGCAGGGCTAACAGGCTATCTATAATTCTATCTTCTGTCACTGCCCCACCCTCAACCCCCATGGAGAACCCAAAAAATAAAAAAAAATCGAGATTAAGTAAAGGAATTGATGTAGCAGTAGCCAACCCTTTCAAGAGACATGCACCAAAATGTATGGCATTATTTTGCGTTCTATATACTGAAACGGTAGTAAGCAGAACGTGGAATATAAATAGATATTTTGAAACTAATCATTCCCAGGTCTTGAAAAAAAAAAGTGAGGATGAAAGGAAGGAATACATTTTCAGGCAGCTACACCTTTATAAGAGCCAATCTAATTCCATCCTTAAATTTATAAAAGACTCTACAAATTTAACATCTGCAAGTTGAGCATTGCTCACTCCATAGTGCAGCATGGAAAAGCACTCACTGAGTGGGAATTTATTAAAGAAACTCTCCTAAGTTGTGCACCAGTTCTATTTCACGATGTGCAGAATAAATATGCAATTATTAAGAAAATATCTGAATTACCATTCAATAGAAATATCATAAAAGACCAAATAATGAGACTGAACACAAATGTACAACATCAATTGGAGACATAAGTAATTGTAAATATTTTTAAATTTCTCTTGAGGAAACTACTGATATCCTGTCACATGCTCAGTTGGCCATTATTAGTTGATATTCTGATGGTCTCACAATGAGAGAAGAGTTGATAAAGTTAGTATCAGTGCCAACAAGTACATAAGGAATCAAAATATGTAAGGTTGTCATACAAACATTCCTTGACCTAAGCATTGATATCTCTAAAGTAGTGTCAGTGATGACAGTTGGGGCACCAAACATGGTGGGGAAAGAAGTCAGATTTGTCAAATTACTTAAGAAGCCATTGGACATCAGATTGTTCCTTTTTATTATATTATCCATCTGGAAGTTTTATGTGCCAAGGCAGGATTCACTGACTTAAAAGAGTTAATGTCAGTTTACTAAAAATAGTTAATTTAATAGCTGCTTGCCCCCCCTCACAAGCGAGAATTTTCTGCACTTTTACTGGAGGTTGATTCCACCTACAGTGGACTGCTGATGTACAATAATGTAAGATGGCTGATCCAAGGCAAAGTTCTTGAGTGCTTTGTGGAGTGCATTGAAAAAATTAAGGTATTTCTTGGGGATAAGAAAATATCCCCGGGAAACTTTTCTCAGCTCAATGTATTTTTTGCAGATCTCTCTGTTCATATTAATGAACTGAACTTAAAGTTACAAGGTTTTGGCAAAAGTAATGATGTTATGTTTGGATAGATAAAAGCTTTTGAAAGTAAACTTAAAAATTTCAAGTGAGAAATAGAAACTAAGACTTATAAGTATTTTCCTCAAGTAATGAAGTTTTTTGAGAAGGCCTTTTTTGAGAAGGCCCGTGCAGCTGTACAAAATGAAATGGAACCCTTGCATATAAAGTACCAGCATGTTTTAGACTCGTTACTTGACGAGTTCAGTTATAGATTTAAACAATTTAGAAGCCTAGAACAGACCATAAAAATAATTAAGTATCCTGATGTAGTAGTCTTTAGTAGTTTGGAATTAAATGGTTTCCAATGGATACAAATTGATGATTTGGAGATGCAACTTGCAGAATTTCAAGACAGCATCTGGGCTCAGGTGTTTGTCGACTTGAGGTCAAAGTTCGAGAATCTGGAAAAGTGCCGCTTGGAGAATCAAAAGAAGTGCCACTACGAACAGAAAATTTGGAGTGCCTGGAACCAATTACCAGACACTTTTAGCACCCTGAAAAATATAGCAATAGCTTTACTCACAATTTTTCCTTCTACTTACTTTTGTGAGACCTTATTCTCAGCATTAAATAATATCAAAACCAACAAAAGAAACAGATTAACAGATGAAGTTAGTAGTGCTTACTTGGGCTTGAAGTGTACAAAATACCAACCTTCAATTGAAGGTTTAGCCAATGAAATTCAGCAACAAAAAACCAGCAACAAATAGGCAGGTTAAAAATTCCCCCTCCTCCTCACTTATCTTAGTTCAGGGCACCCCACACAAGTTAAATAATATCAAGACCAACAAAAGAACCCGGCTGACAGATGAACAAAGTAGTCACTAAGCAGGTAAGTTAAATAATTAGTTTTTGGTTTATTAAATACAGTCATATATTACAATTATACATTTTTGTTATTTGAACTATAAATATCGTGAAATTATGGTGTTGTGTTTTTTTTTTTCTGCTTTAAATTACACACCAACCAAGTTATGTTTGGTTTTTTGGTGAATTTTGACACGTCAAGCTCAAAAGGTTTCCCATCGCTGCTCTAACCATATAGCCACACAGGCTAGTTTGGCATTTTCATCTTTTTTTTTTAATTCAGATTAAAGATTAATTGATTAAGCAAGTTGGCCATTATCCTTAAAGAATAGATATGAGAACATAAAGGATAAAATGTAATGATAAGAGCAACTTTCCTTAGGAACAATCTTATCTAATAAAAGAGTAATATGCAAATTGACCGCACCTTTGCTACACCCTAAAGCCACACCCACCAGTCAATCAGGGGCTGGGGCGAAGCCAGCCAGCCAGCAAGCAACCCGGCCCTGGCTGGGGGTGAGGCCAAGGCAGGTGTGGCTGGGGCCAAGGTGGGTGGGGCCATTAGGGCAGGACTGAGGCAACCAGGGCCTTCGGGGGTGGGACTGGGTGAAGGCCAGGGCTGGGGGTGTGGTGTAGAGGCAGCCAGGGCTGCGGGGGTCAGGGCCGAGGTGGCCATGGCTGTGTGCTGGCCAGGGCAAAGCCCAGGGCTGGGGTAGAGGGGCTGGGTCGGAGCCAGCCATCAGCCCCATTGCAGGGTGATGACTGGTGCCCAAGGCCTAAAGCCTTGACCAGAAAGTTTAGGCCTTGGGCAGGCTGGGGGTGAGTGGTCAGTAGGACATCCCCTGAGGGCTCCCAGTATGTGTGAGGGGCCAGGTTGGGTTGAAGGATCATCCACCCCCAGTGCACAAATTTCATGCACTGGGCCCCTAGTCTATATATAAAAAACCCTAATATGCAAATAGAACTGCAGAACAACAGAACAACTGCTTGCTATGACATGCGCTGACCACCAGGGGGTGTGCACAGAACATGGCAAGTTTCAGCAGGCGGTGTTGGTCACAGCAGAATGGTGGACTAGGTGAGCGGGGATGCTAGATCAAGGCGGGGCACAGGTTGCTGTCAGTGGGCCAAGCTTCTGCTGGTTCTTTGCTTCTATGTGATGCAGTCCTGCCAGGTGCTCACACCTGGTGCTAGCACCTGGCGTCAGCCCTGATCTCTTGGCACTGTTAGTAGATGCAAGTGGTGGCTGTTGGCCCCAATCACCCCTGAGGGCTTCTCCACCTCCCCCTTCTCCTGAGGGGTGATTGGGGCAGCAGCTGTCACTTGCATCCTCTGCTGGCTCTGGCCCCAATCGTTCCAAGCCATCAGCAGTTGTGAGTGGTGTTGGCGCCATCAGCCCATGGTAGCCGCAACAGTGGCAGTGGGGCTGTCCCTAGACAGGGGGCCGGGGGCCATGGTGGGGGGGCAGGCAGAGGCACAGAGGATGAGCTGAGACCTGCCCCTGTGCCCACCACAGCCTCGTGGCCCACAGTTCCTTTCAAGGTGCATTAATTTGTACACTGGGCACCTGGTATAGTATATTTATTATGTTTCCTTGCTCTTGTTAGATCAGAAATGAAAACTATATCACCCTTGATTAACAGCTATCTAAGCAGTTTTATATTTGCTCACAGCAGCTAAACCTAGTATACCTCTTGTTTTGACACCTGCTACTATAGGAGCTCACTCAACCTTATTTTTCCACCGTGTTCAAGATGATGCTTCTGAATACAGCTTCTATAAAACGAAGGTTCAGTTTGTTCTCTCTGTTCCCTAATTAGGACTTATTGTCATACCTTACCTGAGAACCTCTAGCTAAGCTTGCCAGCTTCTCCCTTTGACCCACTTACAGCTGGAAATCAGATTGAGCATTTTATAGCTGCGTTGAGATATTATTGATGAAGGCAAGCCTTAGAAGGCAAGTCAATGTTCAAGGTTTGGTAGTACAAGTTCTAAAGCTACCCTCAGGGAGAAGGGGGAAAATGTGACTATTCTTAAATGTCTAGACCAGCAGGGGTCTAAGAGACCTACACTATCTATAATAATAAAAACATAATATGCTAATTAGACCAGACATCCTTCCAGATGAAATCAGGACTGTGAGGGAAGTGCATGTCCCAGGTGCCAGAGGGAAGCCAGTGCTGGCAACTGGGGGAAGGAAGGCCTACTTTTGCACAAATTTTGTGTATCAGGCCTCTACTGTGTGTGTGTGTGTGTGTGTGTGTGTGTGTGTGTGTGTGTGTGTGGTCTAAAATGCTAAGTGTCTGTCCTGGTAATGACGTCACATAGCAACACCCAGCTTCCTCTTCCTAGTGACTAGCCCCCCCTTGCAGTTTCTTCAGCCCAGAAACATGAATTGCTTTATAGCCAGGTGGAAACATTTTATATGTTAACCAAATGTCTGTGAAATATTTTCCCATGACTCATCTCATTTGATCCTCACAGAAGTCCTGGAATAAATAGATAGGAGACTCAATGGAACCCTATTTTCTTTTATTAGCTGGAAACCATAGATTTAGGAAGCTTAGAAACTTGACCTGACTGAAAAGAAGTAAGAAGTGGTGGACCTTGAAAATTACTTCACTTTTTCTCACTGCACAGAATATAGTCAAACACTGCTGCAGTTAAACATTTTACCCTTTGTTCTCCCTACCTGACCTACAATAATCTGCTTCATGTTGATATTTACTGCTCCGTTGCTGACAATTACCTGAAAGAGAAGTCTGGGATGCTTCACAGGGCTGCAAAAGTTTAGCTAAATCAGAAAGCAGGTCTAATTAAGCAAGTTCATGCCTAAGTTGACTCATGCATGTGCAATACATATAAAGCTCTCCTTGGCACCAATCACATGCGTGTGTTTCAATCTGTCATTGTTGATCATGAATTTGGTTGACACATCTGTTACAGAGAAAGGGCGAATAACAATATTAAAATATTTCTTCTAATTAATTCCCCTCAATGTGCTCAAGTTTGTGCACTGGGGCACTAGTTTTATAATAATAATGAGATGAAATCTGTAGCCTGTGCCTTCATTGCTATGTTGATATTTGGTTTGATGATATAAAAGTGATGCAGACAAAAATAGCTTGTGCCCAAAGTAAGGCAATCACAAGTTGGCTGAGTAATTATGATCCTCAGCACTAGGTATAGGAAAAGGTGAAATACTTTCATTTAAGACAACATGGATGAATCTTGTGAAGGCCGTGTAAGCAAAATAATCCATAAAAAGGTAAAACTATATGATGTCACTCATGAGGGTTATGTAAAACTGAAAGCAACAAATGAACAAACAAGAAAAAACAAAAACCCATAGACACAGACAACAATATGGTGGTTACTAGAGGGAAGGGGGATGAAGGTACTAAAGGTCAAGGTGTCAAATGTATGGTGACAAAAGAATTTTTATCTTTGGGTGGTGAGCACACAATGCAGATTGAAATGGCATATCACAGAACTGTACCTTGAAATCCATATAATAATAAAAAGAATAAAGCCTGCTTTAGCAACAAATGCTCCTGATGAAGCAATAAACATTAATTTTCTTAAGTCTCAATGCTTTTTAATGGCCATTTAATGAAATGAGAAATACACATAAAGCACTTCTGCTTCATAGCAACGTATGACAGTTGTATCAAGCAAAAGTAATTTTGAAAGAATGCCTAAAAGACAAACTATGATTATTCAGATTTGGATATTTGGCAGACATATTTTTGAATATGAAAGAAGTGAGGCTATCATTTCAAGAAAATAAAAGAAAATGCTGGCAATAATAAAATGTGAGCTCTCAAGCACAAATTAGCATTTTGAAAAACTTTCATCTGCCATCTTAAGCTTGACATATTCTCAAAATTTAAATATTTTTCTTATGACTTTGGTCGTGATTAATGAATGTGAGCTTGATGCTTAATGAAATATGCCAACATTTGGAAAATCTGCAGATTCACTGGAACAATAATTTTTAAATTATGAATGTATAATATTACAAAATAATTCATAAACAAAATGGAACTTCACAGAGCAAAATAGATGAATAGGTTTTAAGGAAAGAGAGTTCACAAACTTCTCAGATATGGTTTTAGACTAAACACATTATAACTAAACCTTAAGAAACAACAACTAGTCAAGTTTTTGTACATTATTAAAAAGGAATATTCACAATTACCTTTAATTTCTTAATCATGTCATGTGTAAGTACATTTATCCATATACTGCAAATAAATAGCATATCGCATCATTTTAAATACAGAAGCAGATTATGAGTATACAGTTGGTTTCTATTGTGCCAGACATTTTGTAGTGCTACAAAACTGTTTAATAATGCTACTCTTCATACTAAATTTTCATTGTATAGAATATATGATGAACTATTTTTAAAAGATAGATAACTATTTTTCAATGTTATCAGTTTTTACATCTGACATGGCATATACTCATAGATATGCTTTATGTGAACAGATGACATTAGAGTGGATGATTTTTAAGGGCTTTCGGGTCCCTGAATCTGAAAGGTTGAGAACATCTGGCCTTATGGAACCAGACAACTGTTGCTTTTAGAAGATTCCTGGGACAATTTGGTACACTAGACATACTTCTACGTTGCAGTGAGCTAAGTTGATTGCCCAGTGGGATTTGCATGCACATAGTCACACTCTTACAGTTAGGCCAATGTGCACTGTGCTAGTAAAATAATATTATGCATAAGAAGTAAAAGGGTAAATTTGGGGGGAAGTAACGTGATGGTATTAAATCTTCCCAGTGTCAACATGTTTCCACTTATTTTTCATACATTTATTTTTGCAGTATTCTTCAATAAGTTTTGATTGTTTAATTAATATGGATTTGTCTTTTTAATTTAAATGTAAGATTGTAGTTATTTTTATTAGTGAAATGGTAATAATGTTTCTATTATGATATTTAAGTACATTATGAGAACATTTTTAAATATTTATCTCTTATCTAAGCAGATCACCAAAATCCTTTATTAATTCCAGTGTTTTTTAACTGAAAATGCTGATTTCCCCCCCAATGTTAAAAGTATTCTATTGAACTTTCTTATTGTCATTTAAATTTTATTTCATCGATTGTATCATATTAATAATACTTATAAATGATAACAATGGCAGGTGTCCTCTAATTCCTGATACTCATGGGCATGTTTTTAACATTTCTTTAGGTTTATGATTACTCATTAAGACTATTAAAATATATTTGATATACAGTAATACACTTTCTATCTTTTCAAGAGTTTGTATAAGTAATATCAGCAATTAAAAAATTATAGGTTGAAATTCTTTAAATAAAATTAGACTGCTCAGTTTTTTAAAGTTAGGGTAAAAAGCCATAATTGATCATTTTCAAGTACTTTTTAGGTAACTCAACTCTAACTTCATTAATTCTGACCGTTGTTATTTTGAGATTTCTACTCTTTTTTTGTGCCAAACAGAATTTGAAATAATGTTAATTACTCCAAGTATTTGGTCACTGATTTCACTAAAGCTATGTCCCAAGACCAGGCATCTAACATTAGTCACCTCTGCTTGGGAAGAAAGTTATCATGGCAGAATGAGAGAAACAGATGAAAAGGGGAAATCTGGAAGTTTGCTGCTAAATACTCACTATGTCTTGAGTGATCCCTTCCCCCAGCTGACCACGTCAGGTATAAAAGCCCTGTGGTCAGCCTTGTAGGAAGGGGGGGGGGGAATGTAAGCGAAAAGAAGATTGCCACAGGGGATGATGTCTGAGCAGAAAACCTGCCCCCTCATTACAATGAGAAAGACGCACGTGCAGCAGACAAATATGGGGACGCAGGTATAGATGAAACCAACATCACAGTTCCTCTCAAAGGGGAACCTCTAACTCAGAGAGAGACAAAGGGGTGAAGCAGTTTCCACTTTGTGAAGCAAAAGAAGAGTGATCCTCAGATTTGTCCATGAGCCTAAGCAGTGCTCGGCAAACTCATTAGTCAACAGAGCCAAATATCAACAGAACAATGATCGAACTTTTTTTGAGAGCCAAATTTTTTAAACTTAAACTTCTTCTAACACACTTCTTCAAAATACTCTCGCCCAAGCCATGGTATTTTGTGGAAGAGCCACACTCAAGGGGCCAAAGAGCTGCATGTGGCTCACTTAGCTGCAGTTTGCCGACCAAAGGTCTAAGGAAAGACGTCGGAGGATGAGTGAAGCTTCCAGGCCCACTAAACAGTGTGGGAGCTAGTTGAGTGAGTAGACTGCCTCCAATGTCTTTTACCTTTAGAAGATGGGAAACCTCAGCTGAAACTCTTCTAAGTATTTATTCAGATATCCATTCCAGTAGTAGTTCCTTTCACTACCAACATGGATATTGGATGGTACCTGAGAAAGAAGGGCACCTTTGATATCTCATTAGCAGCCACTAGGACACATCAAGACATAGAAGTAGGCACAGTCAACAGCATGGTGGTTACCAAAGGGAAGGAGGGGGCAGTATAGGGGGCCAAATATATGGTGAGGAGAGAAGGTTTGACTTTGGGTTGTGGGCACAAAATGCAATATTCAGATGATGTATCATAGGAATCTACACTTAAAACCTATATAATTTTATTAGCCAATGTCACCTCAATAAATTTAATTAAAATTAACATAGAATTAGACTCCTCCTCACCAAGAATGCCATATAATTTTGATAATTCTTCAGTGTTTAGAAATAATCCTATGAAGTGGGTAGGGAAAATGCTTAAAATGGCTGAGTTTTATTGAGATTTGAGGTGTTTTTTTTTAAGTGTTATATTTGATAAAGTAGCATTTGTCTTTTTCTCCATAAAAACCTATGTGTAAAAGTAAATGATTATTTATATCAGTAAGTGGAGAAGAATAATCTATTAAATTGATTTTCAATATTATATATAATGGAATGTTTCATTTTTGTAAAACTCAGTTACCAAATACATTGTTACTGTTATGTAATACATTTAAAATTGCTGGGGACCAATGGTTTATCATATTTTGATAGATTCATATACTTTATCAACGATATAAATCTATTTTTGAACAATTCTACATGACATATTAGGAAAACAATTTTTAACCTCAGGGCAACAAGTTTTCATATTACTTTTTCTGTGTTTCTCTTGATTTTGAGTCTCTTATGCCAAGGGCAGATAGTAGAACATTTGTTATTTTTATTTGTTTTCCGTCTTAGTAAGCCTATTTTAAAATGACTCAAAGGTTGGATGCATTAAACAACCATGTTCTCAAATCAATCTAAATTATTAGAATGTTCTGAAGGAAAAAGAATTCTATGTAATATATGTTCAAATCAAGACACATTGATTTTCTGCTTGTCACAAAAAAGTTTAATAGGAGTAGCACATGTCTGTCATAAAATACTTCCACAACTTTGAATTTGGAATAAATTCTTTAACTACAATAGTCAGTCATCCATATATGCTAACTGTGTTACCCTTGAATAGGTCAATTTATAAATGAAAATTAGGGGTAGTTTCTGTATTAGTTTGTTAAGTCTCCCATATCAAAATTTCACAAACTCTGTGACTTATAAATTATTGTCATACAGTTCTGGAGGCAAGAAGTCTGAGATCAAGGTGCTTGTAGTGTTTACTCCTTCTGAGGGCTGTGAGCAAGAACCTGTTCCATGCCTCTACCTACCTCTGATGGTTTGCCAGAAATGTTCCTTGGATATGGCAGCCTCACTTAAATCTTCAGAATGCATTTTTGTGGACTTGCCTCTGTACCCAAATTTCTTCTTTTTATAAGGACACCAAAGTGGGTATGAGCCACACTAAGGACTACATCTTAACTTGATCTTCTGCAAAGGCACCACTTCTAAATCATGTACTGGGGATTAGGACTTCAGAATATTTTGTGAACACAATTCAATCTTTAACAGTTCCTTTTCTAAATAAAATGTATCCCAAATATTTAGTTAATACCAAATAGACACAGAATAACTTTTCCTCATATCCTCCAATTTGGGGTTGATTTTAAGATTATGATTCAAGGTGATGAAAAATCTTTCCTTGTTTCTTCAACCCAAGGTGGTATCCCAGCCTAGTTTTCAGCAAGCAAGAATTGCTTTCAAATCAACATAAGCCTGGTAATTGTCATTATTTTTCCATTTATGAGTCTTCTGGGATCCTTGTAGGAAAAAAAGTGTGATTATTAGGTGTGATTAATAAGTAATTATATTATTTCTGTGGCCCTGCAAAAATGTGATTCAATAGTATCTGAGTCTTCATTATGACCTTTAAGAAGAGATTTCTCTTTGAAATGCCTAATAACAGCCCATTAACTTGAAATAACTTCAAATGTCCATCAGTTCATCACAGAATTATCCCCAACTCGGATATCAAAAAACCATATATGAAAACATGTATTTTCTTTTCCAAGTTTAGAGGCTAAGGGCATCGCCAATTATATCATCTGTCTTATTAAGAGAAATACTTCCCAAGGACAGTATGACCTGGCTGAAATCAAGCATGCAATATTAATACTCAGGTACCTGACATTTTATCAGAGGGCCCACAAGCCTTTGAAGCTGAGCAATAAGCCTTGAACGCACCTGTGAACTGTGCAGTGATGAGTGGGAGACCATGGGGTGAGGAGGCTGAGTCATTTTATCTTTATTTCTACCTCCTCAGAAATGTCCTTTCATTTAAAAATCCTAGGTATCAAAAATAGTTAACTAACATGAACCATATATTGAAAAAAGGAGACCTAGAATAAACTATCTATAATGATGGGTCAATCATGACTCGTTTTCTCTATTTAATTTTTTTCTTTCATCCCTTATTTGATATTATGTGTAGATTAAATACTGCAAAATCTGAGTTCAACAGAAGACATTACTACCGGGGAGGCCTAGTGAACTTAAATTATAACTTTAGTTCCTAATTGGTTCTTCAACTGACAAAATAGTATGAAGTTCTCCCCTGTCTGGCAGCTATCCTCTGTAAAATATCCTATATTACCTTAATTTTGACTAAACAGGTGTGTTTTGGATCAAGGCTGCTAGAGGCTATCCAACTTAGAGTCTGTGAAGAAACTGGTGCCTGAAGAGGCTTTCTTTCTTAGGTAAGGAAAGCTTTTGAATGTAAATGATGTTGGAGCTTTGACCTGAAGGATCAATTGGTGCTATCCAGGTGATGATAGAAAGGTGAAGGGTTGGAGGCATCGGAAAGTAGTCAAAAAAGCAATTGATGAATTCAGGGAACCAGGAGTGGTTGAGTAACATTAAGAGAGAAGAGAGTTTTGAGAGGCAAAGTAAATTAGTGGTTGGGTAAATATTTGTCTTGATTATATGTGTTTTAAGCAGTAAAGTACATAGAAAGCAACTTATTCAGAATTATGTTTGGGAGGCAGAGAATAAGTTAGAAGGAGATGACAGAGGGAAAAACACCCCACACATGATTCTAATATAAACTACAGAAGTGGAAGAAAGGTAGAAAACATGACAAAATCCAAAGCTAAGAGACTGCATAACACACTGGTTAGGACTAGAAGTTTTGGAATATGGTAGACCTAGGTTGAAGCATCATCATCATTGGTTCCTGCTCTCCTTCCCTCACTCCATCCCTCTCTCCTTTATTCCAACAAGTTCCAATACATTTAAAAAGATTTCAATAATACAAAGTAAGTTCTTTAATACCAAGGAATTAAGTTGGAAATAAATTATGAAAAAAAACCTATAGTATGTGGAAATTAACACTATTTTTAATATCCAAGAGTCAAAGAGAAAAAACAAAGTCAAAAATATACTTTGAATACAAAATATATATCAAAACCAAAAACTAATATCACAAACCAAAGATTATAAAATGAAGTGAAAACAATATTTAAGGAAAAATACATAGCTATAGCTGACTATCCTAATAAAAGAGTAATATGCAAATTGACCGTACCTTTACTACACCAATAAGCCACACCCACCAGCCAATCACAGGGCAATGGCCAGGTCCAGAAAGGGACCTGATGTTAGGCCAGGCTGGGTTGTGGGTGAGACCAGCCAGCCATGGTGGTCCCCAATCGATGGCAGGGGCCTGTGATGGCCTGGTGCCCAGGCCCTAGGGTTAGGCCAGGCTGGGCTGAGGGAGGCGAGGACACAGATGGGGTGAGCCAGGCACCCTGTGGACATGAACACCCACTGAGCCATGGAGCAGCGGGTGCGATATGTACCCGAGGTCGCGTGGCTGAAGAGCAGCTGGGTCATGAGTTGAATTCAGGAGCGTCTCTGCCCCCAGCTCATCTCTCCACTGTGCCCGGCCCACCTTGCCAAATGATGCCACCTGCAGATGGTGATGCTTGCTAAGTCTACACCGGATCCTGAGGCTGGGGAGGGTAGCGAAGGGGAGCATCCCAGCTCCCGCCTCCCAGAGCTCCCTGTCTCCAGAGGGAGGTCCATCCGTGGGGGCAGGAGAGAATCCGAGACACAGCCCCAGAGACAGAGGAGACCCAGCCATACAAACCACCCTGGCCTGTGCGCAGAGCAGAGGCAGGGGCTGCGGGAGAGGAGGTGAGAAAGGCGAGAGCTAACACACAAGCGGCAGGGATGTCTCCGTGGGCCAGAACGGCACTGGACCCGGACCATCTGCAGACCCAGGCCTGGACTCTGACGGGTGTTCATGGCCCCGCTCCCGGGGTGACGGGACCAGAGCACCCCTCAGAGCAGGACCCTGGAGCTGGGCTCACTGCCCACCCTTACGGGACGGTGATGGTCTGGGCGCCGAGGGCACGCTGTGACCGGGACCCGGAGCCGCACTCGGCCTGGGCACGGTCCCAAAAACCGGGCGAAGGAGCCCTGGTCGCTGTCCCCAGCGCTGGTTCTGACCCGGGCCTCCCGCCCTGTGCCGTCCAGAAACCCGGGAGACGAGGGGGGAGCCCCAGGCCTCGGCTGTCTGACTCGGGAGGAACCCCCAATCCGACACCCGGGACATGCGGGCCCGGGGCGCTGAGGGAGCCGGTAAACAAAAGCCCCACTACGTGCAGGATGAATTCCCCACAAGTAACGGGGCCGCGTGGCGTGTCCGACAGAGACTTTAACGCAAATCCACGCAGGAGGCGCCCGAGCAAAACCAAGAAGCAGCTTCCACTCCCTCATCACTGATGCCTCCGTCCCTCTCTGCCTGTCCTTTCCTCTCGGAAATAAAATTTTAAAAAACTGATCGATCGCAGGGCCCTGCGGTGGCCGGGTGCCGGGCTGGGCTGTAGTCAGAAGAAAAGAGACACACTGTACACAGGAATAAACATAAATATTACAAAATATTTCTCATCAGAAACCGTGTAAGGGAGAAGATAGAGCAACATCAGTAAAGTACTCACCAGGGGGGAAATCCTCTCAATTTATAATTCTAGACTGAGTGAAAATGTTTTTAAATAGTTTAAAATAGTCAAAATATATTTTAACTATTTTAAACTATTTTAGAAATAGTTAAAATATTTTTATGTGTAAAAGATTGAATTTTCTAAATCACCAGCAGATTTGTAGTGTAAGAAATGTTAAAAGAAGCCCTGCAAACAGAAATAAAATTTTGCCAGAAACAAATAATGATCTATACCAAGAAATGGAAAATACCAAACACAGTATATGCATAGGAAAAAAAATATAACAGAAGTTTCTTATTACTGAAATACTAGAGGCCCAGTGCATGAAATTCATGCACAGGGTGGGCGGGGAATGTCCCTTAGCCCAGCCTGCACCCTCTCCAATCTGGGATCCCTCCAGTAATGTCCGACTGCCCAATTAGGCCTGATCCTAACTAAATGGGCAGTTGGACATCCTTCTCACAATCCAGGACTGCTGGATCCAAACTGCTTACTTCCTGCCTCCCTGTTTGCCCCTAACCACTTCTGCCTGCCAGCCTGATCACCTGCTAACCATTACCCTGCCAGCCTAATTGATGTCTAATTGCTTCCCTGCCAGCCTGTTTGCCATCAATTTCTCTCCTCTGCTGGCCTGGTCACCCCTAACTGTCCTCCCCAGCAGGCTTGATTGCCCCCAACTGTCTTCCCTTGCAGGTCTGGTCCCTCTCAACTGACCTCCTCTGCCGGCCATCTGGAGTGGCCATCTTGTGTCCACATGGGGGCAAGAACTTTGACCACATGGGGGCAGCCTTCCTGTGTGTTGGAATGATAGTCAATCTGCAAATTACACTTTTATTAGATAGGACATTTCCAGGTAAGTACCGTAACTATTTAAACAAATACTAATGTAATGTCACTTTTGTAACATCTGTGTGAGTAAAATAAGTGACAACAATAGTACAAAGATTGCCTGGGAAAATGAAATTTTGTTACAGTGAAGTTTCTATACAAGATGTGAAGTGGTAAAACATCCATTTGAAGATAGACTGTGACAAGTTAAAATCTTATATAATGAAGAGCTAATATGCAAATAGTCATCACACCTTCATGCCATCATGCCATAACAGCTCAGATAGTCAACACTGGGGAGGGAGGAATGGGGACCAGACAGGGTACAGACTGGGAGAGGAACAAGCCACCCACTCCATGGTGCTGGATGTCAACAGCTGTGCCTGTCTCTCTGGCCCAGAAGAGGGACAAGCTGCCTGCCTTGCAGTCCTGAGCACCAGCAGCTGCCCCTGTGCCTGTGGCCCAGGAGAGGGACAAGCTGCATGCCCTGTGGTCCTGGGTGCCTGCAACTGCCTGTGGCTGTGGTCGGCCTGAGTGAAGCTGGCCTGGGTCATAGGTGCCTATAGCTGGCCAGAGGGAGGGAAGCCTGGGTCCCAGGTATGGGGCAAGAGAGAGGCAGTTAGGGGCAATCAGGCCAGCAGGCGAGCACTTAGGGACAATCAGGCTGGTAGGGGAGCAGTTAGAGATGGTCAGGCAGGCAGGCAGAGGTGGTTAGGGTGATCAGGCAGGCAGGCAGGCAGAGGTGGTTAGGGTGATCAGGCAGGCAGAGGTGGTTAGGGGTGAGCAGGCAGGCAGACCAGTGAGCAGTTAGAAGCCAGTGGTCCTAGATTGCAAGAGGGATGTCTGACTGCCAACCCCCCAAAAGGGTCCCTCATTGGAGAGGGTGCAGGCAGGGCTGAGGGAACCTCCCCCTCTGTGCACAAATTTTGTGCACCAGGTCACTAGTAGTTAAAATAAAATATATCAAATCAGTAACCTAACCATGTATCTTAAGACACTGGAAAAAAACCCTCAGGAAAATACTAGTCAGCTGAATCCAGCAGCATAAGGATACATGTATTACACACTATGACCAATTGGGATAAATAATAGAAGGCAAGAATAAATGAACACAAGAAAATCAACCAATTAAATATATCATGACAATTATTTTAAAATAACAATATCATCTAGTGTCCATTTTAATACTAGTTGTTTATCCATTTGCAAACATCTTTACCCATGTTAACTTTTCCTTACCAAAACATATGTGAATTCCTAATATTTAAAAATAATACCCCGAGGTAAGGAAATTAATAGAATATAATGTTAAATAAAGGACCTCTTAAGAATCTTTGGTTCACAGGTTGAGAACTGATGCTATAGAGCCTACGACCATCAGAAAAAACAGATATTTAGATTATGACTCATAACAGTAGTAAAATTACAGTTATAAAGTAGAAACAAAAATAACTTTATGGTTGGGGTCACCACAACATGAGGAACTGTATTAAAGGGTTGTGGCATTAGAAAGGTTAATGGGTAAAATGAGGTCATAGATATGGGGCCTAAATCTAATGTTACTGGTGCCCTTATAAGAGGAGAAAAAAACACAAAGATAAGGCAATGTGAGGACCCATCCACAAGCCAAGGAGAGAGGCCTGAGGAGTAAACCAAATCTGCTAGAATATTAACCTTGGACTTTTAAAATCCAGAACTGTGAGAAATAAATTTCTGTTAAGCCACATAGTCTGTGGAAATTTTTTATGGCAGCCCTCATTGGCTAATCCTGTCTAATAAAAGAGTAATATGCAAATTGACCACCACTCCAACACACAAGATGGCTGGCACAAGATCAGGCCAGCAGGGGAGGGCAGTTAGGGGCAATCAGGCTGGCAGGGAAGCAGTTAGGTATCAATCAAGCTGGCAGGGGAGTGGTTAGCAGGTGATCTGGCTGGCAGGCAGAAGCAGTTAAGGGTAATCAGGAAGGCAGGCAGGTGAGCAGTTGAGAGCCAGAAGTCCTGGATTGTGAGAGGGATGTCCTACTGCCCATTTGTACCCGATCCCACTGGATCAGGCCTAAATGGACAATAGGACATCCCTTGAGGGGTCCCAGATTGGAGAGCGTGCAGGCTGGGCTGAGGGAAACACCCCCTGTGCATGAATTTTGGGCACTGGGCCTCTAGCATCCTGATAATGGAGTTTAATCACCAATGACATGCATTTGAAAAGCTTGATGTTTAACCAATCGTGTTCAATTACTATTGGTTTAATTTTTTAGGTCAAAATAAAATATGTTGAAAATGTGAATGCAGTTTATGAAAAGAGCAAAAATTTTGAGATGTATTTTTTATTTTTATAAAATAATAATACAGGACATGTTCTACAGTTCAAAGCAATCCATTTCATAATCAGTCACTTATATTTAAGGCAAATCATTTGAAACTGTAGTACCAGCCTAGAGTCCAGGATTTGTTTTGTTGCATGTATTTTAAAGCTTAAGTTGCTTCCATCTAACGATGTTTACTGAGTGTTCTCAGTATTGGGCTTGTTCTAGCACTGAAGTCAAAGGGGTGACTGAAGTCAAACAAGACTCTGCTCCAATCAATGGAGCTTCTATGCAGTGTGGGAGGCAGATAATCACAATTACAGGATATGTCAGCTGGTGTGTAGATACTGTGACCAAAAAAAAAAAAAAAAAAAGGTAGGAAAAGAGAACATTTGGGAATACCTGTTTGTAGTTGATTTAAAAAAGGAAAAAATAAAAACAAAAAACTCAGAGGAAGAGGTAGCATTTAAACAGAAATATAAATTATTTTATATGGTAATAGCACTTAAGTTGTATATTTTTGTCAGTGAAGTGATGACACAACCAGTCAGGATATTCAACTCTCCTGGAATGTATTTATTTCCAAATTGTGACAGAGACTAAACCAAAAGTTGTTAGATTCACCAGCTGTTACTCACATGGCCAATATGACTTGAATAAGAATATCTAGCCCATGCGTTTTAGGTGCTTAGATGTCCAGGATAGAAGATAAATGCCTTGAGGCTAAAGTTTATATTTTTATCTTCAATTCTAGTATAAATGTTTACATCTTGAAGAGATAAAGAAAGCATGGAAGATAAAACACATTTATTAAGTGGATGATGAAGATCATGATATACAATTCTGGATCAACTTTTCTAACTTTTTTTGTTTTAAATCTCAGATGAGTCTTGTGAGAATATAGTTTAGAATGAAAATTTACTAACTAAAAGAGAAAAATAAGAACAAGAGCAGTGGGTTTAGCCAAAGGAGAATTTCTGCATGAAGAATGTGGTTAGGTTAGATGATTTGTAAGAGATATTCTTCCTTTAAGAGTCATTAAATCGTTTCCTCTGAATTTCACACATTGTCAGTTTTCAAGGGCAGAGGGGTGAGCAGATGGAGGCCCCTGTCCCTGTGCCCCCCATGGACAGGAGCTAGGCCCCATGCACTGCTGGTCACAGTGGGCATTTACACTCGAGCAGACCCTCCCCACTGTGGCTTTTCCTTCTTAAAATAGTCATGGCTGACCTTGTCATTGGGCATCAACTATTTCGAGCTTCATTGGAAAAGTGTCTGCACTTACAAGTTATCTCTTCAGACTGTTGGAAATGTGCCTGGAGGCCTTAGGGAGGGCTGGGATAAGTTGCAGGTTTTATGTTGAGCAGGTGTACCCGTGTCTGATACAAGCAGAGTCTTGATTGTGTACCTCTTAAAATTATATATGTGCATATATGTGTTTTTGGAGCTCATATCTTTCAATGTTGAAAGTTGAATACAATCTCTGAAAGCCAAGTGTGTGTCAAAGAAAAATTGAAATTAAAGCAGTAAAAACAGATTTTCCTCAGGACTACGACCATTGAAGAGAACACACCTCAGAGTACTACCTGGCTCAGTTCCGAATAAAGCATGGACAATTAGGAATTCATAGCCAGTGGACAGAAACTTACTAAGAGGAAACAGCAGAAGTCTGGGGGCAGAGGGCGGATCTTGGCTTAACCAACCTGACAGGGTTCTTTGCTGAAGAAAGTTCAAGGCAATCAGAGGTCTCATTGGGAATCGTGGGGGAGAGGAATCTGATCAGATACCTAGATTGATCAGATATCAAAGGGTGCGGGAGGGGTTTAGTTAAACTGACTTAGCAAGATTCTTATTAAAAATGCATTTATAAGAGAGTGCATAGATAGGCCTAGAAGACTCAAAAGCCTGACTAAATTTGGTCAAGCAAAGTATCTTTGTCATATGTTAAAATATAGCACTTCAAAAAGTCTACAAATTAGTTATAAAACACATTTGCCTAATAACTGCAAGATGTGATTGCTCTATTTTCAAAATAAATTCAGGAAAACAATAACTTTAAGGAAATATAAAATACACATTTAATTATAGGTCAGCATACAGAAAAAAATTAAACTAAGAATTGTGACCATAATGAGAAATATGAGTTTGGTTTTATATAGAAAGCTACTTGCTATGATTAAACAAGGATGCACTTCACAACAAAGAAAGTTTTGTTACAAAGTTATGTTCTTCAAATGTTCAATTCTGTCTCCCTTAACATTGCTCTATTTGCCAAATTGTGAGGGAGAAATATTACTTTAATCCTTCCCTGATGGACAAGTAATTTAGACAGTGCCTTTTGGGAAGAAAAACAACTCCAACTAGCTTAGTCATAAAGGAACCTTAACTGAAATGTTAAAGGGGTAGCCAACGTAATTAAAGAAAGGAATTAAATAGCAAGTTATATTACCTGCAGGAAAACAGCAGGACTTCAAAGAAGTGTTTTTCAGTGGGCTTACTTTCTAACTCTCCTTTGTGCTATATATAATCTGACTTTATTATTTTCTACTGTGTATGTACTTCCTCAGTATTTTGGGGAATATAGCAACCAACAGATGCCGAATTGAACCATTTAATTCCTAACATTATAGAAGGTCTTGATGATAGTGTTATTCATAATAAAAATATTCCAATGGGGAAAAATCTGTCAGATTGTTTAATTTAAAACCCACACAAGGATGCTGAGTTGGGGTAGGTTCTATAAGCAAATGCTAGCAGAGATGATGCCCATTTGTGTAGCTAGGAAAGCAGTTCATCCCATTGACACCACTTGTTTGGAGCAAAGTAAAGAACAGTTCTGAGAAGAAAAGGGCTACAGAAGAAAAGGGCAACCTTCTAGGCCAAAGGTTGCCATGGATGTCCTCCATAATGCCTGACAAATCATGTGTAAAGTCATTTTTGAAGAGTTATAAACTTCATATGATCAAAGTCCACCTGATTTTTAAACAAAACCCACCAGGTAGTCTTAGTTCTGAACTCCTGAGCTAGGCCAGTCAATCCTCCATTGCATTACAAGTCACATGTCTGCAAGCATTTAAAAATGTATTTCGTATTACAAACCATATATATATATATATATATATATATATATATATATATATATATATATATTTGCATTTACAACTGCTTATTTCCCTACTGAGTGCATACTGGCTTAATATTGTATCCATTAAAATGACATGAAGAATTGAAGAAAATCCTCGAGCAATGGAAAGTAAATATAAAGTAGAATGGAAGAATGAATACTTCTGAAATGGTACTATTATTACTATGTAAGATAACTTTTGTATCTATTGATATAGGTGGATGTTTATTGTTCTAGCATATTAGTAAATCAGAACCAGAAGCAGGTATTAAGGCTTTGGGAAGAATTGTGGCATAATTAATGCCTTACTTTATTTTATATATATAGCAAAAAAGCAGCTTATTATTTGAAGGAATAAAATATATATATACATATATATGTATATATATATATATAGACACATATTAATTCACATATATATACACATATATAAATTCACATAATGTATTAATTCATATATATACTAGAGGCCCAGCGTACAAATTCATGCATGGAGGGGGTCTCTTGGCCTGGGTGGCAATCAGGACCAATTGGGGCTAGTCAACTGGGAGAGGGACCATGGGAGGTTAGCCAGCCTTGGAAGGTTGACTATGGGAGTGCACTGACCACCAGGGGGCACCTCCTGCATTAAGGATCTACCCCCTGATGGTCAGTGTGCAGCATAGCTACCTTCCGGTCATAACAGTTGCTAAAGTTTTACATATATAGATTTTTTTTCTATGAGAAAATTTTGGAGACTCTATTACAGTTCATGAAATAATCCTATATAATAAAAAGCCTAATATGCAATAGACCTAATGGCAGAACAACTGGTAGAACAACTGGTCACTATGATGCAGACTGACCACCAGGGGGCAGATGATTAACACAGGAGCTGTCCCAGCCTGCAGGCCCCAGGCCAACCAAGGAGCCAAAAGGCAGCAATGGTGGGGCGATTGGGGGGGGGGGGGGCGTTCTGTCTGGTGAGTGGGCCAAGGCTAGCCCCCATTCACCCCGCCAGTTGCCTCCCACAGAGGAAGGCAACTGGCAGCAGTGGCAGGGGCCGGGGCGGGGGGTGGGCAGCAAGTGGTGGCACCAGGCTGGCCAAAGAGTGTGCCAGCAGGCTGTCACCCTGATCACTCTGCCAGTCGCCTCACAGATCAGCGCTGATTGCTGGCTAGGCTTAGGAACCCTATCCATGCCGAATTTTGTGTACCAGACCTCTAGTGTGTGTGTGTATATATATATATATATATATATATATATATAGTATATATACATGCACTATTTATATATGTACTGTATAAATATATACATTTTTCTAGACCTACAGACTTCTTTAGAGCATGCACTTATCCGGATAACCTTTAAGATCTCCCAGGTAGGTCTCTTATTAACATTGTTACTAAGGTTTTAGTCCTTCTCTTGTCTAGTTTGCTGACATTAGGGAATACCTATAGTATGTGCAAGGGTGATCTATGTGCAGACTACATATTCAGTCTTGCAATGTTTGATTTCCCTTCAGATTTTAAGGATGTATTTTTCATTACACCTTGGAGGGATTTTGAGTTTTATGGAGGAATGTTATAAAGATATGCTATTACCTCTGGCCAAGGGGTGTTGTGACAGGGCAAATTCAGGTGGACTCCTTTTGAGACTATTGAAACTAGCCTTTGCAATGAAGGAAGCTCATCTGATAACAAAGTGTGCAAATTGCTAGGGTTCAACCCACAATGGTTTTTCTTGTTGTTATTTTTTATATTTTTTTTTATTAATTTCAGTGAGGAAGGGAGAGGGAGAGAGAGAGAGAAATATCAATGATGAGAGAGAATCATTGATTAGCTGACTCATGCATGCCCCAGACTGGGGAGCCCTCAACCTGAGCACATGCCCTGACTGGGAATTGAACCATGACCTCCTGATTCATAGGTCGTTGGTTGATACTCAACCACTGAGCCATGCCAGCTGGGCCAACCTACAGTTTTAATATCAGCACACACAGAAATGTTTCCCTTCGGACAGTTCTCTTAATTTGAAAATTACTCAACAGTAGAGAGGAATTCAACTTATTTCAATGAAGTCCATCAAGTGTGAGTTGGCAGTTGCTGGGCTATGACACTGCTCAGGCTAATTGTGAATTTACATATTTCCCTTTTGCCTGTTACTCAGTGTGCAAAGGAAACATACTGAGAGAATAAGCCATGCTAACTCCTGCAAAGCATTAAATATGTCTATGATTTTATTCTCAAGAGACGGCATTGCTTTTGAGGAAGCCTAGCCAGGCTGGCCCATGGGATCCTATTAGAAGACTACGGAGACTCTATTGCAGTCCACAAATAATTTTACAGGTTCCTAGGGATATATCATAACTCACATATAACACATTTAAACTGAATTATTCTTCACTTAAGTAAACCATGCCTGTTTTTTTACTCCTTAATTTATTCAAGAAAAAGTATCCATTTGCTGTATCAGAAATGAGAATAACTTCTTTTCTCCTAATTTTCTTATCACCTTGAATCTATATGAAGAAAACAGTAATTGATTTTTGGGTCTCTTTAACTTTTTCTATATACTGTTTCTTTTTTATTTACATTATAATGGGGGAAAATCAATGTAAAATATTCAGGTTAACCAACAGGTAGCCCCCTACCAAAAATCATGCTTAATGAGAATAATATTTTCTTAAGTTGCTGCTGATGAAATCTATAGTTAGCAGTCACTGCATAATCCTTTTTTTTTTCTTGAGAAATATGTGGCAACATAGCAGGATATCAAATTGTGAAACAAACAAACAAAAAAAGTAAAGATACTGATTTGTTTTGTACCTTCACTTTATTTTTAGCAGGAGTAGAGAATGTGAATTAAAATGCTTAAAGATGGAGGGAAAGTGCATAAATTTTACATATGTATAAAAAGCTAAGCTTAAAAATATTTCAGAATATATGCTTTTTTGTAATTTTTTGTGATTTATAATTATGTAGTACTAGGGGCCCAGTGCATGAAATTTGTGCACTGGGGGTGGGTGATCCCTCAGCCCAATCTGCCCCCTCACATATACTGGGAACCCTCAGGGGGAGTGGCCTACTAATCACACAACCCAGCCTGCCCAAGGCCTAAACACTCAACAGAGACTGTAAGCCTTGGGCACCTAGACATCGCCCTGCAATGGGGCCAATGGCTGGCTCCATTCCAGCCACATACCCCCTCCCTGGAACAGGCCTCCTCCCTGGCCAGTGTGCACTGGCCACCTTGACCCCGCCCCCCCATGGACCTGACCACCTCAGCCCCACCTCGCAAGGCCCTGGCTGCCTCGGCTCCGCCCCCCATGGCCCTGGCACCTTTGCCCCACCCTCTGTGGCCCTGGCTGCCTCGGCTCCGCCCCCCATGGCCCTGGCACCTTTGCCCCACCCTCTGTGGCCCTGGCTGCCTTGGCCCCACCCCTTCTCCTGATTGGCTGGTGGGTGTGGCTGGTAGGCATGACTGGTGGGTATAGCGAAGGTATGGTCAATTTGTATATTACTCTTTTATTAGATAGGACTAGTAGCCCTGCACATGAATATGTACACCAGTAGCTCACTAGTAGCTCACTGTCACCCTCCAGTAGCTCTCCATTTACTGCCCCACTCTCCTATAGCTCCTTCCACACCCCTCCCCCTGGCCCCCATAGCTTGATACTCTGCCCCCTCCTATAGCTCTCTGCCACCTGCTTGTAGCTCACTGTTCCACCTTCCTGCTGATCTGTGACCCATTTGTTATGCGGTCAGTTGTTACACTTCAAGGAGTAACCACCATTTGCATATTACATCTTTATTATATAAGATTATTCATGTAGTTGTTTAAAATTTATTTTATAACCTGTCAAGAGTTTATAGGTCAGATGTTTGCATTCTGAACGTATAAATGCTAACTTCATATTTTTTTTCTTTTCTTAATAGTATAGTAAAATTTTAATTTAAAAATTAGTGAGTTATAAGTGTCATCATAAAGGGATGATTGATAGCATTAATTAGCATATCCAACATGTTTTATTTAATTTTGCAAGATAAACTACATTTATTTTTACATCAAGCCCAGCACCAATTTTCTTATTATGTATTTTAAATTTAGAATTGTTTATTTTTTTCTTTTTAAAAATGTTTATTGCATTTATTGTGGTGACATTGATTACTAAAATTATATAGGTTTCAGTTATACAATTCTATAATATATTATCTGTATATTGTACTGTGTGTTCACTACCAAAATCAATTCATAGTTTTCCTTAAATAATAAATAAGCAGTTTAGATCTAAAACTCCCTCACATCATTGTTGAAAAATTATTTGGTAGCTAATAAGGTCCATGGATATTCATTTGTTATTTGTTTGTTTAGTTTGTTTGTTAGTAGGTCAATGTGTCATAAATAGTAATCTTTCTGTTTATAAATAAGCACATAATTGCTCAGTATCTGAATAAACATATCAACTTTCTCCCAGGTAATATTCAGAAAATCTGATTAAGTTAATTATCCAAGATCAGAGTGGCCAGAATCAGAATTTTCTTTTATTTTTTTAAAAATATATTTTATTGATTTTTTACAGAGAGGAAGGAAGAGAAATATAGATCAGCTGCCTCTTGCGCACCTCCTACTGGGGATTTGCCCACAACCAGGGTACATGCCCTTGACCGGAATCGAACCTGGGACCTTTCATTCTGCAGGCTGAGGCTCTATCCACTGAACCAAACTGGTTTCGACCATAATCAGAATTTTAGAAGGAGGGTAAATAGTTTGAAGCAAAAATACAGTTAAATCCTTTATGAAATTTAAATGCAGTAAAAAAATTTAAAGTGTTTTGGGTTACATATCTGTATACAATTTCAAAAGTGACATTAATGTAATAATTACCTATAATAGAATTAGAAATATTACAAACACCTTTAAGTCAATAAAAATTACTAATTTGACAAGACGTAGATAATTTTATTGTTAGTCATAAAAACAAATGAACAAACAGAAAAACAAAACAGTGTAATTAGTGAATGTATACTACTAAAGGCCCAGTGCACAAAATTCGTGCATGGAGAGGTAATGTCCCTCAGCCTGGCCTGCATCCTCTCCAATCTGGGACCCCTTGAGGGATATCTGACTGCCTGTTTAGGCCCAATCCCTGTGGGCAGTCGGACATCCTTCTCACAATCCAGGACTGCTGGCTCCCAAGTGCTCGACTGCCTGCCTTCCTGATTGTTCCTAACCACTACTGCCTGCCAGCCTGATCACCCCTTAACCACTCCCCTGCAAGCCTTTTTGATGTCTAACTGCTACCCTGCCAGCCAGTTTTTCCCCAATTTCTCTCCTCTGCTGGCCTGGTCACCCTTAACTGCCCTCCCCTACAGGCTTGATCACCCTCAATTGCTCTCCCTTGCAGGCCTAGAACCTCCCAATGGCCCTCTCCTGCTAGCCATCTTGTGGTGGCCATCTTGTGTCCACATGGGGGCAGGATCCTTGACCACCTGGGGGCAGCCATCTTGTGTGTTAGAGTGATGGCCAATCTGCATATTACTCTTTTATTAGATAGGATAGGTGAGAGGAACTATTTCAAATATATAAATATAAAAACAAAATGTATTCAACTCTTTTCCGATAAAAGCTTTGTGTGTCCAACGATTGACAGAAATAGCAAGATTCAATTGCAGGCCGTCCCTGTTTTGCACAGAACTTTAATATTAACTGGAACTTGGACAAGCTGGAATTGGATCCTCCAGATATGCCCAAATTTCAGTTAATATGGTTCTTTGCAATGTAATGACTGCCTGCAGATGTTTTATATGTAAGCCTCTGAATTAAAAAAAAAACAACATACATTTTAAAACCAAATATTTACAACTGTATATCTGGCAAATGCTTACTTAACAGTATTAATTAATTAAAATAAAAACACATGTAACAACACTAATAATATCCAAAATACTACTTTGACCAAATGTCAAAAGCATACTGTTTAGAGCTACCAGATTATTTATAGCCATAAGCTATTATTTGGTAAACACTGTGACAGATAGATAAGCAAACGCTAAGACAAGCCAGGAAAAATTGACAGACACATTACCATTTGTTCTTTGTCATATAATTTAAATTAAGTAATCGATAATTATATAGAGGAACAGAATGGTATTATCAATAAGGTTGATTTAAGTGCCATCAGTAGAAATTTCCTACCAAGCAATATGTACTCTCATTCAGTCAATAAAAACTTAACGTAAATTGTCATGTGAGAGACTTTATAGGCTTAAAAATCAAGGACAATACAGGCGTGAAATGATCAGATTCCACTAGTATAAAAGAAAAACTAATTGATAAAGTTTAAGCAACAAAAACATTATTAATAAATGTGAAATAACATGAAACAAGATTAGTTTACCATTTTGATAGAGAAGAAAAAAGCCTTCAGAAATCTCTGGAAGTTCTAAACTTAACTTCTGCTCAGAACCAAAAGGTATTGAATTAAATGCATGAAGTACTTTAAAATCCAACAATAGTATAAAAAAAAGAAAGAAGGCAACTTAAGTAGTTAAAATATAAGTTATAGAATTAACTAAAATAGGAAGAAAGTTGGTATCATATTGATACTTGATAAGATACATTATAAACAACTATACTTTTTATAATTAACAGTAAATCCAATAACAGGTTATGAAATTTTAAGGTAAAAGACACCACTGAAAGTATAATTTTTTTCATCAGTAACTTAATGTTTTATTCTTATATAAGTTTGGAAATTAAAGGATGTTCTAAATTGCAAATAATCAAAGCATTTTAATTCTGCCTTTTTAATTTTTTTTTTTTGGCTGAATGAGTCTCATACAATGTATTATACTTCTGATCAATTTATTTCTCCTTAGTTCTATGAACCTATAACCATGCACAAAGAACTCTATAGTATATCTCCTAAACATCAAAAATATCTTAAGTCTCAATTCATTTTTGTTTCTTTGAGTTCCCTGCTGTAGACTGAATGTTTGTGTACCCCCAAATTCATAAGCTGAAACCTGATCCTCATTGTGATGGTGTATGAAGGTGGGAGGTGATCATGTCATGATGGAGGAGCCCTGGCCAATGGGATCAGTGCCTTTACTAAAGGGATCCCAGAGAGAGCACACTTGTCCTTTCTGCTACAGGGGGACACAGAGAAAAGACAGCTGTCTCTGAGCTAGGAAGCAGGCCTCCGCAGACTCTGAAACTGTGGGCGCCCTGATTCTGAATAGAGGAAGAATCCACCCACCACACACCCTTAAACTAGTGATGACAATCTTAGAGCCCTGTGCATGGGAAAGAAAGGCTACAATCTCCCTTTTATCTTTGTGGCAGGGCTGAATACAAATGGGATTCTGCCATTCAACAGCTTTTCAAATGGCATTAAAGTCTGAAAAAATAGGTTTTACCAACTCTTTTCATCAAACTTCTAGACATTGTCTTTTCTTTTTCTTTCTTTAAAATTTATTACAAAAAGCCAGTTATTTCTTACTCTTTGGGTTCCAGAAACAATACACACTGTCCATGTTTTTGAGACTTCACATATCTTAACATACTCCATTTCCAGGCCTTTCAGGTTTGCAAATGAGTCTATTTTTATTGTCCCAGGTCACCTATATTTTAGTGAAAAGTAGCCAGTGATAAACAATTCATAGTTGTACTATGCTGTTTCCCAACATCATTCTCAGGGCAACAACATTCAATAAAGTCTTTGTTGATTACCCAAAGAGATAATGTTACCAAGTACATTGCTACTGCCCAGTAAACATTTATTAATATTCTTACATTCCTATTCTGACAGAAAACACAGGTCTCGGGATCAGAGAACAGTCTCCAGAGCATCGCGTGTTGATTTTCCACACGCATTTCTCCACAGCTTGCTTGAGAGCCAGATGTTCACCTTCACGTGCAGTGGGGGTTCACAATAGGAGAGGAACCCAACAATTATGCGACTGAGTACTGATAACAATGCTGCCAGCGTATGTCCATTTTCCCTTCCACAAATAGAAAGATCGCTTTTGTTCTGAGAAGTAAAACTGTCTAGGATACTACAAAACATCTCCAGGTTGATTCCTCAGGAACGTGAAAATGTCTCGAGGGTGAGAAGATGAGGGCAGGGTACGGCAGGTAAGTGATATTCTCTGTCTTATGGCTTATCTATTTTCTTTTCTCTGAAGGCCCAGGCAAAGCAGAAAGAAACTGAGAAATACAGGGAGAATTTTCTTCCATAAGTTTCTTCATCTTTCCAATAGATCCTATCATTTTCTTCACTGACAGCTCCCCACCTGAATTCTTTGTGGCTAATTGTTCTAAAAAAAAAGGTTTTTTAATGTCTATATAAACAAGAAACATTACAGTTGTGCGATGGATTGCAAAAATTAACGCAGATCCTTTCACTCTTATCAAGAATTGTTTAAGTATTTAAACCTGTAATACTTGCATTAATCGTTTGTCCAACGGGACCTGAGCAAATCATAAAAGCAGACTTGGAAAGTGCTTGAGCTTTGAGGTTACCCTATCTTGCAATATTGTTAACTTTTAAAATACCATGAAATGAAGCACAGACTGTACTCCTGGAATAAAAGAGACACATGAACTGGCCGCCTCCAATTTGGCAAGAGCCTGCCAAGTACCAGTCATGAGAGCTAGTCCCCCACAAATCATCCACAATCATCCATCTCCTGGCTGACCTGCCAGCTGCAAGGTGATGCATAAGCTAGCCCAGCAGAGAACAGCGAAACCAGCCCGGTCAGGAAAGACTTCCCTGCCAACACACAAAATCAGGAGCCAAATACATAATTATTGGTTTCAGCCACTGACATTTTGGGGGTAGTTTGTTGTACGGCAATAGATAATTAATAGAGATATTGTACTTATAAGTGTCATTAATCTTGGGAATGGGAGGTAGCGATGACTCAAAAAAGCAGTGAAGAAACAATTAAGGGAGGCTGGGAACTAGTGAATAATCTGTTCATGGAAGCTAGAAAAATCAATTGAGGAAATTGGATAGCAAGCTGGATAAAGGGTGACCTCTATTATTCTATTGTAGAACAGCTGATAAACTGTCATCTGCTATAATTTGGAATACTGATGTAAGTTTTTAATATACATTTCTAGCACATCCTTATATATATATTGTTTCTGTGGTAATTCAGTTTCAGGTAATTCATTTCTTTAGCTCAACACAGACACACACACACACACACACACACACACACACACACACACACACAAGGCTGCCTGTTAGACATGATTTTAGATCACAAGGTTTTGGACTTCAACTCAAAGGGCAGAATTATATGAGACATTTTGGGTCCCTGGAATAAGAGTGGGCACATTTTCCATGTGACAGAAACATGAATAACTTTCGGCCAGAGGATGGCTGTGATGAATTAGCAAATGCCCACAGATTCCTTCCTTTCTATGCACAGTATGAGTAGGTGGGGCTTATTGAACCTGGAATGGCCATGCAACTGTCATCAACCAACATACTTTGCTAGAAAATGTGGCACAAACACAGGCTTAATAAGGGCTTGGGCTCTGGTGGGGGGGGTGGCTTCTCTTGCAGCTGTGTAATCATGCAACCACCCTTTGAGGACATCTAGGCTGGCTTGCTGGGTATTAAGAGAAAAAACTCAGGTGTTAACATCACCTCATACAACAGACTGCAAACATCATACATGTGAATGAGAACACCCTTGATCATCCAGATACAAGCTGATCCACCAGCTGACAGTCATCATACGGGTAAGTTTAGCAGTTAGCTGCTGAGCTCTCTTGGAACAGAAAAATCATCCAGAAGACTGACAACTGTGAGCTGACTGAATGGTTAATACTTTAATCACTAAATGTAGGGCTACTTCTGTAAGTAGCAAGAGATTAAACACCTTTTCTCTCTGGGAATCACTCTGCAGCCAGTGGGCTGTGAAACTATTACTCTTTCTAATCCATCCATAATCATATAATAACATTCTCATAATGTGGTAATGACATCAATGCCATTTTAATCTACTATAATCACACACATGGAAAAGCTAATCATAAAATAATTCCATAAATATGTTGTTAAACTTATGAGAAATACCGTATAAAAGAACCAAATCTATTCCAGCCCTTCTTTTTATTATAATATTGTATTTTGTGTGGAAATTGTTTTACATATGTTAAGCTTTGAACATCTGATTATACCCATAATAATTAGCTTTATCCTAGGGTTGTCTTTTCCCCCCCACATTCTGACTCTGTCTTGTTAGTAAAGATAAATCGTATCTAAGAAAATAATCAGCCCATTAAGGATTTGTAGCATCATTATGTGTCATAATTAAGAAGGGATTGAAACAATTTAAAATGATTTAAACTATTATATTTATACCTATAATTTTATCAATGCGTGCAAGAAAAAGACAGCATGTTTGTTCTTGTTGTTCAGTTAGATAGATATTTGACAACAAATGGTACGGGGAATAGTACAGATGCGTGCTACTTTATCATCCAAAGGACTAAAAAAAATCTACTTAACACAGGCACTAAAACTTATTTAAACACCTAGCAATTAGACTTTGAATCTTCAGGGAGAATATATTTCTTCTCCCCTTTCAGAACTATTCACAGGATATTTCTCCATTTCCTGTGAACAATACAATATGATATCACTGATATGTGAAATTTAATGAACAAACTGAACTATCAAGCAGAATGGAGACAGACTCATTGATAGAGAGAAGGCAGACAGCTCTGATTGGGGCAGAGAGTTTGGGAGGGAATGGAGAGATTGAGCAAAAAATATAAAATATACAGAGCAAATTCCTGGACATGGACAATAGTTTGCAGGGAGTGGGAGTGTGGATATGGAAGATGGCATAGATGGGATACATGGTGATGGAAAAAAATAAAACAAAACATAAAAAAGAAAATTGACATTAATGGGTCTCCCAAAAATCTTGATACATTTTAGTTGCCTATTAATATTTAACTCACTCTATGATATTTATTAAGCCAGATGTCTGTCGTGCTATAGAGTCTCCCATTACAGATCCAGGTAAACACACTGCACATCGGTGTGCATGGTATTGGGAGCATGGCACCCCCGTTCTTACTAATATGGGCATAGAAATGCTAGAAAGCTATGTGGGACCTCATAACTGATCTGCATCTTGTTTCCTAAGGGCAATTACCATTTCTATATCTGTTCAGAGGGAGAGCTTAGAATGACCCATAAGTTTCTTCTTGGCATTGGTCATGAATATTAAAATATGAGATGTGTCATTAAATGAGAAACTCCAGGTTACAATGCAGAAGTTTTAGCCAATGTTTGCATCCATATCATGGGCCTAGGTTTTGAGATTTCTAGGAGTCTGGGCAGAGTTCACATATTTGCCTTTTTTTTTCAGTTTCCTGCAGCAGGTGCATTCCTCCTCAGTTATGTTGTTTGGCAGGAAACTGAGAATTTACAAATTTCAGCAGATGTCTCCAAGCACAAGCATATATTATATAATCAAAGATGAGTGAGCCTGGGAGAGCTGATCAGGACAAAGGAATATCATTGGTTTTGTCCAAAAATATATATATTGTAGTTTTCCTGTGAAATGTTTTACTTTTTATACCCAAATGAATAATTCACACGAAATAAACAAATAGATTATATTATAATGCACCCAACTGAGAAATGTATTTCAAACATTTAAATTCTCACATGTATACATTTTTAGTTTATTTGTTTTTTTTTATTGGTGGGATTAAGAAGAATATTTATGTAAAAGTCATTTTAATTTCTTGGATGACCGGTATAGACTCCTAATATAGTCTGAGATAATCAAATTAAAAGTGGCTCATTATATCTTTATTCTTACTATACCATGGTAAGCTCATGAAGCTAAATTACCACGGGGAAAATGGATAATTGGAGTGATTAGCTAGTCAAATTATATTTTTTAAAAAGCTATTTTTGTCTAAATTAAGTTAACACTGTATGCTGATTTGGTGATTCAAACACAAATGCTCACATTGAAGTGACAGAGAGATGAGTCAAAGTTGGCATGGATAGGCTTGAGCATTTTTAGTAGTATTGTCTACTCGTCACTCACCTCCTACACTGACCTGCCCTTCCACGTCATTCATCATTTGTTGATTTACATAATTTTAGACTGTCCATCTGCCGAATGTGCCTTTGTTGCTTCATGGGATACCATGACCTCTCTCTGCATATTCCCACATTTTATCATCTTTCTTTATGCTTTTTCCACATTCTGTTACCTTGTCATTTAAGCTATTCTCTCGTGAACATTTATTTTAATTTATCCATATATCTACCTCACACATATACACATCTACATATCATACAGAAAAACAATACATATATACACAAATACTCAACTCACCTGCACAAAGCTTGAATAATATAGTAAATATCAGCTTTAAATATTACTAGTTTGTACTTTTTAGATTTTGTATAATTCACTTTTGTTCCAATATTTAATCTTATCACTCAGACATATCCCTGAAAACACATAAATACACCAACACATACACAGTGAAAAAAGTACCATGTTAATAACTTCCTGGCATTCTATCCAAATAATTATTTGCTAATATCACACATATGATTATATTGCTTATAACAGATATAAGACCACATGCATGACTATGCCATCTTATAAAGGAACAGATTAAAAATAAATTTTCAACAAAATAATTTTTTTCTATTATTTAGATAGCTTTTCTATGAGAGAAAAACATTCTCTTGTTAGATTTGCTTCCAAACATAACATTCATTTCCAGATGCTTCTCTGGCTGTATAATTTTCAGCTCTATGTACATCTGGATGGACATAAGATGAACAGGTAAAGCCCACAAAATCCTAAAGTATATAGTGACTGATGCCAGTATTATACTATCATTAGCATATTAATTACAGGATAGTGACAATGAAAATTCAAATGGTTTGTTTTGGCATAAGTTCCAAAAGATCAGATGGTTTGTATTATTTTCCAGAATCTATGTTTTATTATTTTATTTTCCTTTTATTTGCATTTCATTTCCTTAACCAAACCATCAGGACATTTTATTGCATTAAGGGATTATTTTTTGTCATTCACTAACAAAAAACTAAACATCACTTAGTATTTGGAACTTAACTTTTGATCCAAATCCTTTCATATATTTATTTAAATTTAAGTTATCATATTTATTATTTTACATTCTGGTATACTGTGCCAATTCACTTCACGAGTTGCCATCAAATAAACATATCCAATCAAAAGTTCAAAGTTAGATTAAGTTTTCCTGAAAATCATGAATTTTATAATTTTTACTTATTAAAGACTTTCCCCATTACCTTGAGCAGCAACTTATATATGGGTCCCTGAGACTATCCCTTTTTGAGTGCCCTTCGGTCACTTTACAATTTTCTAAAGTGAAATAAAAATGAAATAGCAGCCAGTCTAAAAGAGTGTAGAGACTCATCTAGGGGAAAAAATAAATATCTAGGGGATAGATGGGGTTTTGCAGGGGAAAGAGAGTTGAGTATTTATTTAATTTAGAGGTAAAATTTAAGGTAAGCCTTCTGAGCTGAAAGGTACTGTCATCTCTTGAATACCTTTCCTTATGACAGTCTTGATCAGTATGAATTGTATGTTAGGATGATAAAGTAATAGAATCACAATTTATATTCTTTACTTCTGAATGTATGAATAGCCAAAGATATGCTGATAGAAGAACAGCATTTTTCATTCACTATGTTACACAGATATAAAAGCTTGACCACAATTCTTACATGTATAAAACTAATTGCTAAGGATACTTGGCAATGTCAGGTTATTTGAAATATTGAAAAATTTCATCTTAGTTTGAAACGCAATGTTTGAAATTCAGAATTTGTAATGGATATGTTTGTCCAACACCATTTTGATAAAAATCAGATTTTAGTTAGACAACCTTCTAATAGTTTATTATCCTAACATTAGGGATAATAATCATTATTGCTTATTTATTCTATTTCGATTCATACTGCAAATGAAACATAATGTTTTTTTCAGCTAATAAGGTTTTTTAAACTGAAAATGCTCAATTAATAAAGATAACTTCCATTGACCACTATTCCAGTTTTAACTAAATAGGCTTTGTGTGCTTTTATTCATTTTCCAATTTTTTGTGCATATGCTGAGTTTAGAGGTAATTGAATAGCATATCCATTCTGGTTAAAAACAAAACAAAACAAAAAACAGTTTGTTTTCCAGCAATAAAATCAAAACAAATTATCATTAAATACGGTTGTATCAGAAGAATTCAGTTTAGGTGTCAGTTTTATCAAACTGCAATAAAAATTGTTTTCTACTGATATCTAAAACTATGAGTGAACTAAAAATAAAGCAGTGATAGAATATCATCACCAAATAACCAAATAAAGGACATAATATTTTACTATATTCTTTGAAAATTCAAAAACAAACAAACAAACAAACAAAAACAACAAAAAACAGTTAGTGGGTGACTCAAAGAAGAGGAGCAGAAAATGGGTCTAACACCCAACCAATGGACAACCAACAGAAGCTGGAAAGGCAGGTCAGCAGGATCCTGAGAACTCCGAGTTATATTCCCCCAATTTTGTATCAAAAACAGACAAAACCCAGACTAGGTATCTATCACTTTTCTGTCGATATTGAGTAATCATTAGAATAGCTTCTAGTGAGAAAGCAGTGGATTAAAGAAAAGGACAACATATCTAACTCCAAATTATATACTCGAAAGTCCAGGACCATTCAAGGAGTTCAAGAAAAATACCTAAATTTCTGGCTGCCACCTTATTAGTTTATTCTAAGAACACTTGATCAAATTTCAGAAAAGGAACAAAGACCCAATTTTCCAATAAATATAGCATATTGTGTTTTTAGAGTTTTCTCCATTTATCGGTTTCAGCTCCATCAACAACAGCAACAAAATACTCAGTTCTCAAACAATGGCTAGACAAGGAAGCAAATGATATCAGCTAGAATGCCAATAAATCACTACCACATAAGAGCAAGATAAAGGAAAAAGAACAGTCAAAGCTTTTTAAAAAACCAAATATAGAAGAAAATATAACTCAAGAAAACATTTTTCCAAGTTGTTTTAATTTTTTAAGGAAACAACAAAGCAAAAGAGTGGATGGTGAAACAAATCGATGAGACTGAAAATAATTCTGAAAATAAGGAGATTGGAGTGAAACTGTGGATCAAAAAGAATGTTTTAAACCAAGCAATATATTTAGTGATGTAATTAACTAATTTAAAACCACAATGAGGAGAATAACCACTATTGAACATCAAAACAAAGACCCACAGAAAAGGATGGTGATAATGACAGTGAAAGCAAAAAGAAATTCAAGGATCTGAAGCAACTACATTTAAGCAAAAATACCAAAAATAATAAAATAAAATTAATCCAACATGAAACTGATCATCAAACTAATAAAACACTTAACTAAGTAATTAAATACGTTTGAAATTAAAAATGCTATAATGTAAAAGCAGTTAATTCATCTCCATATGTTTATATCCCGAATAGCAGTTTTATAAAATGGAGATAAAACCTGAGAGAGCAGCACAGAGAAATAGACAACCCCAACAAAAATAGATTGCAATATAGTACTTCAACAATCGATAGTACAAATAGATAAAAAACCAGCAAGGATATAGAAATTGTGACCATGATTATCAAACAGCTAAACATAATTAAGATGGTTTTTGTACCATCTTAATGAAACTAGAAACAGTTAACCACAGATTTCTTTCAAATGTGCATATACAATACATAAAATAGATTATATTCTGGGCCATAAAACAAGTCTGGTAAAAGTAACATTACTCAAGTCATTCCAAGTATGTTCTCTTTTCCCCCATGGGATAATAACTAGACATCATAAAAAGAATATTTTTTGCTCAAAGAACAATTTAAAGGGCAAACAAGAGAGTATTTTGTACTGAATCAAAATGAAAACAACATATGGGAATTTGTGGGGTGCCACTAATGCAGTAATTGGGGAGAAATTCTTAGCAATAAGTAGCTGTATTAGAAAGAAAGAATAAAGGCTTCAGTTTCTACTTAAGAAATTATAGGGGGTGGGAAAGCTAAGAAGTCCGGCATTTCTAAAAAACCAAAATGTGGTATTTCATGTCCAGCCACAGACAACTACAAAGACTCTACTTGACAGGCCTCCTGGGGAAAAGCTCCTCACCCAGCGCTGTCTCGGGCACAGCAGCACACGGGAGCTCTGGGAGCTCTGAGGAGAGTGGCAGCCAAAGGCTGAGGCCTTCCAAGTGGGCCCTCTGCATCTGGAGAGTTCTGAGGCCTTCCACAGGATGCTCTTGGAAAACAAAACAACAAAAAAACTTTTTATGAGGGAAGGAGAGAAAAACTTGAAATGTAATGTTAACCGAAGAAGAGGCTAAGGCTCTCAAAAAAATAGTAAAATCTTTTATTGGAGCAAAAACATTTGCAGTCCTGGATACACAGATTCATGCAGCGAGTCAAATCGTGCTCTCCGGTGACAAAAAGAGGCCGGGTTTAGGAAGGCACATTTACAGGTGCAGTCCCAACGAGGGCTCTCAGGCAAATAAAGGCTCACCAGGGAGGTGAATAGGTGTTTAGTTCCAATATACAGACCACGGAGGTACAAACTACAAGGAGGAAGGAATGTCCATATATGTCCACGGAACCTGTGTTGTTCCAGGATGTTTATGGCTCAGATTGGAGCTGAGTTTACCCCACAGGTTAAAGCTGAATAGCGCTTCTGAGAACTGAGGTCTGAGGCTTGCCTAGTCCCACTTATTCAGTGGCCTCCTGACACTATTAGGGGTGACTTTCTTAGCGATGACAATCCATATTATTCTCTCCTCTATCAATACTTTGTTCTGCTCTGACTCAGTACTTACAACATTTCAACTTCTAGAACTTTCTCCTCTCTTCCCCGAACCCCCAAATCCTAAGAACTGCAGCAGGCTTTTGTTTGGGTCTACATCTACTTAGCAGCTAGAGGACCCCTGCCTAGGTGCCCATCCACCCTACCCTCTTCCAGAGGCTGAGTCGGCAGAATGGAAAGGAGAACCAGGTGGATCAGGTGGATCGCAGTTTTATGCTGTTTAGCCTGTCACTTGTACTGAAGTAAGTGAACACATGCTCCACTGTTGTCTGCAATTTGACTTGTTTTAATTGACCAAACACTTTGCAGCTCAGTACTCTCAACATGGGCAGAGAGAGCTCTTAAAAAAAAAGGCATGTCAAACCCAAACTAAAAGAAAGGAGGTAATAAAGATCAAAGTAGAAATCAAAATTAAAAAAAAAAAACAGCTAGTTTGGCTCAGTGGATAGAGTGTCAGCCTGCGCACTGAAGGGTTCGATTCTAGTCAAGGGAAAATACCTGGGTTGCAGGCCCAATCCCCAGTGGGGGATAGGGGTATGCAAGAGGCGGTCAGTCAATGATTCTCTCTCTTCAATGATGTTTCTACTAGTATCTCTCTCTCCCTTTTTCTTCCTCTTGAACTCAATAAAAATATATTTTAAAAATAAATAAAAAAAATAAAATAAACAGAAAAACAATAGACACCATGAGTGAAAACAAAAGCAGATTCTTTGAAAAGATCACAAAAGTTTATAAATCTCTAAAAACTAGGCTGCTCGGAGAATAAAGAGAGAGAAAAAGAGAATATATCAAAAATGACCAATACCAGAAATGAGAGAGATGATTTTATTATAGATTATACAGATATCAAAAAGATAAAAAAAATTGTAAACAACTTTATGCCAGTGAATTTGACAGTTCATGTGAAAAGAATTTCTTTCTAAATATATATATATAGATAAATATATACACTGATTTCAGAGCAGAAGGGAGAGGGAGAAAGCATGATAGAAACATCAATATGAGAGATAAGCATTGATAAACTGCATCCTGCACGTCCCCTACCGGGGATTGAGCCTGCACCTCAGGCATGTGCCACGACACGGAATCTGACCATGACTTCCTGGTTCATAGGTCAACACTCAATCACTGAGCCACGCTGGCCAGGTAGGAATTTGTTTCTTAAACAACACAAACTGCAGATGCTACCTAAAAATAAATTTTAATATGAATAGATCTATATGTATAAACTTTATTAAATGTGTAGTTAAAATCCTTCTCACAAGGAAACTTCCCAGTCCCGATGTTTACATTAGTGCAGTAGTGAATTTAAGAAAACTTCTAAGGTAGAGATTGTACCAATTCTAAACAAACTCCTCCATAAATTAAAAAGAGAAAATATTTCCCAACTCATTCTATGAGGCTATTCTTATCCTGCACTAGAACCAGATAGCAAGATTATAAAAAGCAAAAACAAACAAACTACACAAGAATAGCCCTTAGGAAAATAGATGCAGAAATTCTGAACATTTTAGGAAATTGAATCCAACAACATAAAAATGATAACTCAACATGACCAAGTGGATTTTATTCAAGAAATTCAAGGTTGATTATAAAATCAATACAGGCAATTTATCAAATTAACAGGAGAGGGAAAAAAGTGATTACTTAAAAATTCTGACAAAGCATTTGGCAAAACTCATCATCTATTTCTTATTAAAAGTTTTAGCAATTAGGAATAGAAAGAACTTATTCAACATGGTAGAGAATCTATCACAGCTCAATGACTAACAGGATAGTTAATGATGAAAGGATTAATAGTTTTTTTTTGGAGGAGGTTAAAGAGAGTTCTTGACTGCTGGTTGACCCACAAACTTAATCTACGAAATTTTAGACACCTACTCCCCCTCCTCTGTCCTTGGAATGTATGTTCTGCCCACTGTTCCCACAGTAGAAACCATTTCAAGGATACAAATTTGAGAGATCAATGAATTGTTGGGATCATCTATCTGGTATAAGTGACTGACACCAGCTAAGGCCTCTACAGAAACTTTTAAGATTCTGGCTAGGAATGGAGATCTACTTCTCTTTTGGTTGACCAAGAACGTCTTGTAAATTTCTTGCTTATTAAAACATGCCATTTACCAACCTGAAATTGTCTCCCTCTTTTTGCAGCCTCTGAACTAATTTGAGATTGCACCAGGGGAACTCCCACAACTGCATACCAACAGGGTTACTGAGAAGATCAGGACAAGACAAGAAGGTCACTTTTACCGCTTCCCTTCAACACTGCAATGGAGATTACAGCCAGTAAAACAAGGCAGAAGAAGGAAAACAAACAAACTGTAAAGAAAAATGTAAAGCTTTCTTTAAACATACCATAGATGTTTTTAAAATATCATGAGTATTAAATAATTTTCAACCTTTTCTTTAAATTAGAAATTTAATAATGAGATGTAATCATCTATGCGCTAGAGGCCCAGTGCACAAATTCATGCACCAGTGGGGTTCCTCAGTGGGGCCTGTGGGGATTGGGCCACAACCAGCAGTCCAACACCAGCTGCTGCTCCTGCCTGCTGCTTCCACTCATCTCGGCCCCACTGTGCTTGCCACAGAATCACTCCCAGTCAGTCCTAATTGGTAAAGTCTCACTCCGCCATAGTAGTACCCGCCAGCTGTGAGCCCTGAGTCTGGCACCTATCCCAAGTGGGGGAGGCCAGGACACAATCAGCTCTCCTAGAAGGTGGTGGGATGCCTTTGCTGGCCCGGGATCCAGAACCATCCCCCTGATGCTTGTTCTGGCAGCCCCTTTTATATTGTTTCTTTGTTGCAGTGCATCTAGGGAGGGGAAACAGCCATGGTGCCTGAGGCTGACTTCTATGAGGATCCTGCCAGCAGTGCCAGTCAGTTGGGGCAAGGCCCATTCTCTGGAGATTGCACCTGCAGGTCTACTGTGGGAGTGAGTGGCTGCATCCAGGCTGGTGGGCTGCCAGGACTGGTTGATAAGCTGAGCAGCAGTCCCACTGTGGGTGCACACTGATAACCTAACAACCACAGCTGCCAAGTTATCACATACTGACAGCTCCTGCACTGAGTGATTGCCCCTTTGTGGTCATTGCATGTCATAGCTACTGGCCAGTTGGCCAGTCTCTTAGGCTTTTATCTATAATAATAAAAACGTAATAAGCTAATTAGACTAGACAACCTTCTAGGTGATGCACAAATTTTGTGCATCGGGGACAGCTCCTGCATTGAGAGTCTCACCCCTGAGGGTCAGTCCACATCATAGTGACTAATCAACTGGTCGTTCAGTTCCTTAGGCTTTCATATAGATACTAGAGGCCCAATGCACAAAATTTGTGCAAGGGGCTTGGCCTCCACTTCCCTGGCAGCTGCCTCTCCTCGGTTCCCACTGCCACAGCTTCATCCAGCAGGTCATCTGGAAGGTTGTCTGGTATGATTAGCATATTACATTTTTATTATCCTATATAATAAAAGAGAAACATGCAAATTTGACTGTACCTTCGCTATGCTACCAACCAATCAGGAGTGGGGGGTGAGATCAAGTGGTGCGAGCACCCGCCCCCAGGGGTGAAAATGAAGTGGCAGCAGTGTGGCACTCTGGCCAGAGCAGAGAAGACTAAAGGCTCCAGCTGGAGTTAAGCCTCCAGCCAGCCAAAGCAAAAATGGAAGGCAACAACCAGAGGGAAGGCCTGGGTCCCAGGTTCCAGAGGAAAACTGGTCCTGGCAGCCAGGGGAAGGAAAGCCTATTTCATGAATCTCCATGCAACGGGACTCTAGTTATAGATAAAAGCCTAAGAGACCAGCCAACTGGCCAGTAGCTATAACGTGTAATGACCACAAGAAGGCAGACACTCAAAGCAGGAGCTGCCAAGATGCAATGACTTGGCAGCTGTGGTTCTCGGGTGATGTACCTGGAACCAGATAGGAGGGAGCTTGATTCTGGGGTGTGTCACCTGGGAACCACCCTTTTGGAATTTGGGACCTCGAGGGGAGTCAGAGAGCCAGTTTTGGCCTGATCTCCACAGGCCAGGCCTAGGGAACCCACTGGTGTACAAATCCATGCACCAGGCCTCCAGTTTAAATATAAAGGTCATTCATGTGGTATTATCATTTGATGGCTCTAAATAAAAATTTAAAAGTATATTTATTAAAAAATAATGCCTTTTAATCTGAAATTAAAATACAGATATTTATAACATTTTATTTCATAAAGAGAAGGAAAACTTATTCAATGTTTTCATGTATGAGAGATTTATATTAAGCTTCAAAGTTTTTACAAATACTAAAACATAATCCTATATAATAAAAGCCTAATATGGTAAGTGTCCAGTTATCCACTCATGCATTCAACCAATCAAAGTATAATATGCTAATGATAAGGCTTCTCAACCTCTGGCTATGATGTGTACTGACTACCAGGGTGCAGACACTCCAATTGCTAGGTTAGCTTGCTGCTGGGGTCTGGCCAATCAAGACTGAGCAAGATGAGCTGGACACATTCTGGGGCCCTCCCAAGATCCCTCCCTGGCTGGCCAACCTTGGTGTCCCTCCCCAGCCCCGATTGTGGACCACTTAGGTCCCTGGGCCTGGCCTGTGCCCTCTGGTAATCTGGGTCCCCTCAGGGAATATCAGAGAGCCAGTTTTGTTCTGATCCTACAGGCCAGGCCTAAGGACCCCCACTGGTGCATGAATTGATGCACCAGGCCTCTGGCCTCTAGTATATTTACATAAAATAGTTTCCACTATCCAATAACCTGCATTTTTTCTATTGTGATATTCTTTATATATAGCTTTTATTATAAAATACAGTTAGTTCTAAAGCTAATCAAGTATAATATGTAATATCAGGCATAATGTTTCATATTAATACAAAACATTTACATATATTTTTCAGATTTTATGACCATAGGGTATAATATAAGTATCATTGTACAATAAAATAAATAAATACAATTTTCAGCAAGAAGACATTCATTATGTGGATAAACAGCTTTCTTTAAATTGAATCAAGATATTAAACCAGGTATTTACAATACTAAATAGACCCTGCAGTAAGCAATTGCATAGCATTAACCTGGGAATATCATTACTGTATGACTGATAACCATAAAAAAGGGTATTTCAAAAAAATTGACTTATGAATAAGATTAAATTTTCCACTGTGGTTGACATTATAAGACTTCAGAATGATGGCCAGCAGTGCACATGAAATAGTTCATAAAAATATACAGGGATAAAACCATCAATGATATTTGACATTAATGAATATATTGAAAGCTAATTTCTTTATGTTTGTTCCCATTTCAGCTCATTTAGAGTTATAACCTCTACTTAAATAGATTCTGAAGGTTAATGGCTTCATTTTCATAATGGCATTATCTACTTCTCACTGCCTGGTAACACTCCATCAAAACAATGCTAGCTTTTATTCCAATAATCATCACCTAATTGCATTTAACAATTTCAATATTTCCTTTTCCTTTTCAGATACATTATTATCTCTGAGCATCTAAGATTTTTGTTCAAGGAGAATATATCAAAATATTGTAACTCTCGCTTTTTTACTTCAAATGACTTATTTTGTATATATGCCACTTTGTCTGAGGCCAGTAGAAAAAAGTATAAGACCATTTAGGAAATCATTCTTCATCTGTCTTAAAATTAGCCCATATATGATAATGTCCAGGCCATTTTGTTTCTTTTTTTATTACAATTTTTGCATAGTGAAAATGTTACCTCACATATAATATGAACACAATATGGACTCTTCAGAATAATTCTGATTTTATAATCCTGGAGAAGATTCTGTCATTATACACTTAACCTTTTCCTGAAGGGCTCCTACAAATATCTTATATATAGACAAATGGACTTATATCTATCTCTCAGCCTGTGAGCATCTTTGGCTATAGGGGAGTTCTTTGGTCTCTATACTGGGTGAGCAGGAAGTGCCAGATAGGCAGTGGCCCCAGGGTAATCTACATTAATGAGGTAAAGTAGTTGCTGAATACAAAGCTCAGCATTCTCTACCTGGGAGCCATAATTTTAAGGTATATTCTCCCAGTATTCAAGAAAGTTCTCATCAGATTGAGCAGTGATGAGCTCTTGGGCGATATATTCATTTGTCCATTCTTGTTGTCCTTCTCCTTATCTCACTTCCCTATCAGACCCATGGTTTTTATGATTATTTTAAAAATACACTACTCATCTCAGGGTCCGCCTTTGGGGAAATCTACACTAGACTGCACTTGGTAAAACAATGAAAGTTATAGAATGCCATACCTATTATAAATTTTTGAGACAATTATATTTCAATCTTACTGATTATTTTGAAATATAATACACACCATTTTGAAGCAATTTTTGGGCATTCAATTATTCATTTAGTCACAGAAATTTGTCAAAACCCAAAGGAACATATTGAAAACCCAGCTGATATAAACAAACTAAACAATGATAAAGAATAAATCATGAACCTCAGATAATGACAATGTTTTTTTTTAATATAAAAGAAAAATCCCATCTTTGTAATATATCCTGTCTTATTTGTTATTAACCTAAGATGCGTAATCTTAGACAGAAATTTTTGGAGCAATGTAGATAAGACATAATAAAATTATGATTTAAACTCATTTTATAAGAGTAAGCATAACATTAGCATTGAGAGCAGTGCGTATTAAAGGAGGCTCTCTCTTTGACCACTCTAGCGAATCGCCTTTGGGCGTTTATCTCTACTATGCCTCAATCTTGACCCATAAAAACTAGACTTCAGTGTCAGGCTCATGACCTAGTTACATCCCAAAGTTCTCACATTTAAATACTATCACAGTAAGGCTACAATGTATGAACTTTAGGAAGATGCAAACATTCAGTCCATACCATGTATGACAGAACATTACTGATCTGAATTACAGTGTGAGCACATATAGACAAGAACAGGAAGTCTCTTTGCTAATCCATGTTTGATTAGCAGGTAGAAATTTTATACCTAGTAAACTCTGTTAAACATGTGATGGAGCCTTGATACTCATCATAAGATACAACAACAGAGATGAAAACAGTGTGCAAAACAATGAAACAATTCAGTCCTGTTGGCAAATAACTGCTTTACTAATCTTCCTCCAAATCCCACCTGCCCCAGCTGCTAAGCATTTCTCTCAGGACTTCTCCTGAATTTCATTATGAAAAGGGCTAAACACCTTGCCTGCCAGGAATTCCTGGAGGATGTGTTAGCCGTATGTCTGGGATCATGAATCACTCTGAAAGAGCAGAGTGACAGTGCTGTACTTACTACCGAGTAGTTTTCTATTGACCCCTGAGAAGATTTCATTTTTTAATTATTTTATTCCTTAAATCCAAGAATAACTGTTGACATATACTTTTATTTAAATAGTTATTCATCTAAAAAAGTTTTTCCGATAAGCCTTCTATAAAATAGAATGTTTTTCCCTCATTTGACTATTTAACCTGCTTCCTGAATCCTATGTTGAGTTGTTAATGGAATCCAGCCCAACATGAAATGTCAATGTATTATTTATTTCCAGTTGCTATTTTTCCGTTACGGTTACCGGCAGGAAACTGAAACCTCAGAAAGCAAAACCATACATGGAAGAGGTGGGGTGGACTACTGCTTACATTTTCAAGTATTACTTGCAAGGTAATAGATTTTGGAGATGAAAATGTCCTGTGAGTAGACAAATTATTAAATATAGCGTTTCATGATCTGAAAGAAACAATGGTGAGATGCTTACAAACTACTCTTTACATCCTTATACTTAGATGCAAGAAAGAAATTCCACATATATCATGCATCAGAAGAACACTGAGAAAGTTTCTCCAAAGACAGTGTCCCACCCATGGGGTTTATAGCCTCTGATGAGTAAGCACAAACATACTTGAAGAAGAGGGAGAGACTAGCGAAAGAGGCAGACCACGCTAGATTGCTAGGAGGCAGGTTTAATAAATATGGGTGAAGTTTATCCTGGGTGGCCTCAAAACAATCTCCAGCCCCAGTGGGGACACATGCAGTCAAGGCAAGCAATCTCACATCCACATCAATGTTTCTGTCTTGCCTCCTCCCTTCTACTCTTTCTAGAACTCAATGGAAAAAATATCTTTGGGTGAGGATTAACCAAAAACAAACAAACAAACAAAAAAGAGAGCAAAACAAGTAGTTTATCACACTCACCCACTATAATTTTAGAAGTTAAATAGAAGCCTTAATTGGATTCAGTTAAGCACATAGGTGGCCTTAACCAGGTGCCCAATCATGTGCCCAGTCCAGACTGTCTCATTGCTACATTGCTATATCAAGGCTATGTCCTTGGGTAGCTTCTAGTATGAAGATGGAAGCAAAGCACACACTCCAAACACAGGTCCAACTCGTGGGTCAAACTTTTTGATGAGTTTCCCGAACAATAATATGTGGTTTTTCTGTTTTTGTTTTTACAAGTTTTATTTACTGTTAAAATTTTATTGACTGGAGTTGGTTTTCCCAAATGATTTGATGATAAATTCATTTTCCTATTTTTAGGTACTTAATAACACAATATTTTGCATAAGGATTAACTCAATATAAATATATTTAATCCAAAGAGGAGCACACCAAGACACGTCATAATTAAAATGCTAAGAGCAGAAGACAAAGAGAGAATATTAAAAGCAGCAAGAGAAAAATAGTTAGTTACCTACAAGGGAGCACCCATATGATTGTCAGCTGATTCCTCAATAGAAACTATGCAGGCCAGATGAGAGTGGCACAAAATATTCAAAGTGAGAATAGCAAGAACCTGCAACCAAGATTACTCTACCCAGCAAAGTGATCATTCAGAATTGAAGGTCAGATAAAGAGCTTCACGGATAAGAAAAAGCTAAAGGAGTTCATCACCACCAAACCAGTATTATATGAAATGCTGAAAGGTATTCTTTAAGAAGAGGAAGAAGAAAAATGTAAAGATAAAAATTATGAACAACAAATACATGTCTATCAACAAGTGAACCTAAAAATCAAGTGAATAAAAAATCTGATGAACAGAATGAACTGGTGAATATAATAGAATCAGGAGCATAGAAAGGGATTGCACTGACAATTCTTGGGGAGAAAGAGGTGTGAAGGGTGCAGGAAGAGACTGGATACAAATCATACACCTATGGATGAGGACAGTGTGGGGGAGGTAAGGTTAGAGGGTGGGGAGGGAAATGGGTGGAGGGGAGATATGAGGGGGAAAAAGAGGAAGAATTGTAATAATCTGAACAATAAAGATTTATTAAATTTTAAAAAGATATTTAAAAGCCACCATATACTTAAACATTTTCGATGTTTTAGTTAATTTAACCTTCAAATTATAAAGCAAAGTCCCCTTAAGTTTTAACAGTTTTAAATGAAATGAGTAAAATGCAGCATATGTATTTGTTGAATACTTAAAATTTAATGCCTTGTCAAAGTGTGAAGTCAGCACAGAGTTTGAAGTTTCAGAGTTTTCTAGTCATTTCAAATACATTGTCGACCATATAAAAGGTTATGCTTTGCCCTCAATCCATGCACACAGACTTCTGATTGATGTCAATGGGAACGGAGTGTGAAGTGTGTGGGCACTGTAGTTCAAAACTTTATGGTGTTTTCAGAAGATTTTTGAAGCCTAGTATCTGTGGAAAAATACAGAGTATAAAGAGTAGCTCTTTGGGGTGTATTCTTATGCACTGATAGCATGTTTAGAAGGCCTGTTTTAAATACAGATCTCGGCTGGACCTCCATGCATGTAATATGTGAGTGGAGCGGCTGATGGTAGAATTATTTCCATGCATTCAATTATTAGACTTGGAGTCAACAGTGGCAGACGATTGCCTTGTATCCTATCTTCTTGCACAATGACTGTGGGTTTGCTTCTACTGCTGTTTATGTTGCTGCTAAAATTAAATTTGTTATAATTAATTTCAAGTATGAACATATTCAACCAAGAAAGTGGAATCACCTTTGACAAATTCATTAGAAACTTGGATTTCTACACACTGGCTAAGAGCCTTCCTGGAGTTTATTTTTAGAAATATTGTCAAGAGAAAAAGTAAGACTTTAGTTAAAGAATAATAACTTTATCACAATTTTATCCAAAAGATATTGTTAATGTTATAATCATCATCCAATTACGTTTCCCTCTTCAAGGGAGAACTTTCATTTTCCAAAACCAGGTGCCCTAAACTGTGTGTTTCTTATGTAACCTTGGTTTTTACTTAATAAGATAATTTGTGTTGAAAATTCCTCCTTGGCGAGGTTTTTCTGGAGCAATTTTCATTATTTTTATACTTGAGACTTACAGGCACGATCAATGTTCTCGGCAGGTCATCTACCACGAGCCTGATAATCTGAAAGTGCTGAAGCAGCGCTCAAGAACTGTGATTTTTCTTTTTCTTTCTTTCTTTCTTTCTTTTTTTTTTAAGAAAGCAGAGGCAACTCGTACACTAGGAAAGAAACCATCACCACTGTGGGATTGTAGGCTGGCCAGAGTTCAGTGTTACAACAATTGAAGACCAGAGAATCAGAAGGAAGCTAAACAAGAAAGTAAGATATTTTGTGTATCATCAAATACTTGCTTTTTTGCTTTCTTAATTATGTATTCAATCAGTTGCTGAAAAGTGAGTAATAAAATTAGTGCATATCTCAGGTTTTCTTTTCTTTGATTCCCTATGTGTATTGCAAACCCTCTATAAGGTCATATTATCCACTACAGAGTTTCAGAGACAAGTCTATTGCCCCTCCCATGAGCCACAAGACACAGCTCTGGAGTGGATAACCAGTGTCCTCAACTCATGGAAACCTTGAATTATATAACTTCCTAAGACCATAAGAAATGATTATAGCACTGCCGCTACTCATAAAGGCATTCTTCTTTTTCACCTCCTATAGAAGACAGCATTTAAAATATTTTCAAATGTATATATGTTTATTTAAATAATTTAGAGACATTGACTTCTAGCTATATATATATATATATATATATATATATTTTTTTTTTTTGCTTTCTGATCCATTAACTTTCGGTGAGTCAAAGGGATACAACATCCTGATAGCCTGAGAATCATTGGAGAAAACAGAGAGGATAACAAAAATTTGACCTCAAATAATCCAGCCACATATAAGAAAAGCGATTCGTCAAAATTCAGACATATGCGATCTGTAGCTGCTCTTTAATTACTGAGTCCTGTGATGCATACGTTTCCAGTCTCATGCTGTATTGGTAGTAGGAACCATGTTGTAAAAGTGAAAATGAACAGGAAGATGTAATTTTAAAAAGAATACACAAGGAAATTAGGTATCACAGACAATAATAGTAGTAGGCAACTGTTGTGATTTTTTACTATTTCATTAAGTTTTAAAATACTTAAACATAAGTTCATTGATTCCCCCTAACACACACACACACACACACACACACACGAATATCAATCCTATTTGATCCAACCATATACAACAAAACAGCCACACATTTCAAACTCTATCTTATCAAATGTAGTCTGGCATGTACTATGACATAAAGTAAATTGTAGTGTAAGTTAGACCAAGTCTGGCTCAAAATATAAGATAGGGGAAACAAACAGAAACCAAACAAATTATATCTTTTTTATTTTTTTTATTCTGAAAACATTTTTAATTCATACATAGCAATTTGTACAATATAGCAAGATTTGTGTTATTCAAGAATAAGTTACTTGTACAGTACATAAACAATATATAATAATTTGCCAAATACCTTCTGCCTGTAATGATACAAGATGAACCCATTTTCTGTGTGTTACAATGTGTGGCTTATTCCAGCCCAACTCTGGGTGACAGATGTGTCCTTGTTAGAGGCAGTGGAAAGTATACAAGCTCCTCTAATCTGTGGGAGATGTTAGAGCTCATATGACATTTGCAATAGGAGACTTAGCCCTGAATAAAAGCTGTTTATTCAGAACTTGCCATAAGAAATGAGTCGACTACCACCACTTGTGTTTGGACAGAGATTCAAAGACAGACAGTGAAGTAGGAAAGCTTTTGGGTGGAAAAAAAAAAGAGTGAGGAATTACAGGGGGACTAAGTACAGGGTCACTGGAGGGGAATTCCAAGAGTAATAGAATCTTGTAGGATAACAGGATGCAACCTGTTGACTCTGTCCTGCTCTGAGAAAAATTACAGAGACAAACAGGACCTAGGGTAGATGGAGATCCAACTAGGCGGGAGTTGCTAAGGCAACCCCTGCTGCTTTAGGAAAGACCACAGGCAGGAGTTGTGAGCATTAATATGTTCCTAAGGCAGAATTATTTGAAAGCACCAATCACGGGCTAGCAAAACATCTATCTACCCATAGACAAAAAAGATTAATCAGAAACCCATGTTGGGTCCCCTCCCTGGTAACCACCTTTGTCCATGAATTCATCTGAAAAACAACAAACTTGGACCCGATCACCACACTTCGGTTTCAAAAAAAAAAGCTTCGCTTATGCCTTGGTGGGAGCCTATTGACTTGAAGAAGTTGTAGCAGGCTAATTATCTGTTTGACTGGGGGTACATATTTGGCTTTCTCTGCTTGGTTCTAAGTTGGGAATAAGAACAAAAATTAAGGAAGCTGCCAGTTATTAAACAAGCCCTGGATATTTTGGGTTGACTGTTGCAGAGGTGCCTCAGTTGGTAACTAGAGATAGCAGCATGGTTTCCTCTAAGTGTGACTTATAGACAGCTGACTCTCTTTCTAGCCTGATTACTATAGATAATTGGTTATATTCTTGGGCTGGTTTCTCCATGTTATGGGTAAGCTCTATTTTTATATTTGGCTTAGCCACTGTAAATTTGCATATTTAGCCTCTCAGGATGCTGACATTAATGGTATTGTTGCATGTGTGTTTAGTCTTATAAAGATTTCAAGGAAATATTGCCTTTCATTACAAAAGATATGGCTTATATGGGCAGCCATTCTGCCACTACATTTGATGTCTGATTATTTTCTATAGCAAAATCTAGGTTCTAGTTAAAAAAAGAGAAGCAACATATCCTTATCCTAATAATTAAGCACATGGCTCTGTGTCCAGGTTGTCATTTTCTATATGATCTTAAGAAAATCATGGAGCTTTTAGTCTCACAGGTTCTTCATTGACTTACTGAGGGTAATCTGTAGCTACTCTATAATGTTGTAAAATTTAATGAATTAAAGTCTCTAAGCACTCAGTATAAGTCACATACTATTAGAAATGCTCTTATTATTTGTAAGGAAAAAGTTAATGGCTTAGAGGAATGGACCATAGGAAAAAATTTTTGAGATTTTTGCTATAGTGCAAACACTAACAATAATTTTATCCCCTAGATTCTAGAGCCTAAATCACACTAATCTCCTTGTATTGGCTTTATCACATATAAAGTCTAAGGTCTAAATGTCCCAATGGAAACTAAAGAGAAGAGAAACAAATGGGACAACATCAAAATAAAAAGCTTTTGTACAGCAAAGGAGAGCATCAATAAAATAACAAGAAAGTCCACTGCATGGGAGAACATATTTGCCAATGTTATCACTAATAAGGTTTTAATCTCCAACATTTACAGGGAACTCATACAACTTAACTTAAAAGGAAGATAAACAACCCAATCAAAAAATGGGCAATGAACCTAAATAGATACTTTCTGAAAGAGGACATAAAGAAGGCCAAGAGACATATAAAAACATGCTCAAAGTCACTAATCATCTGAGAGATGAAAATGAAAACAACAATGAGGTACCATTTCCCACTTGTCAGAATGACTATCACCAACAAATCAACAAATGACAAGTGCTGGCCAGGATGTAGAGCAAAAGGAACTCTTTTGCACTGCTGGTGGGAATGCAGACTGGAACAGCCACTGTGGAGAACAGTATAAAGTTTCCTCAAAACACTAAAAATGGAACTCCCATTTGACCCAGTGATCTCACCTCTAGAAATATATCCCAAGAAACTAGAAACACCAATCAGAAAGGATATATGCACCCCTATGTTCATAGCAACACAATTTACCATAGCTAAGATTTGGAAACAGCCTAAATGCCCATCAGCAGAAGAGTGGGTTAAAAACCTGTGGTGAAAAATAAGGAATTCTTATCATTTGCAATAGCATGGATGGAACTAGAGAGCATTATGCTAAGCCAGTGGTAGGCAAACTCATTCGTCAACAGAGCCAAATATCAACACTACAATGATTGAAGTTTCTTTTGAGAGCCAATTTTTTTTAAACTTAAACTTCTTCAAAATAAGTTCACCCAGGCAGTGGTATTTTGTGGAAGAGCCACACTCAAGGGACCAAAGTGCCACATGTGGCTCGGGAGCCGCAGTTTGCTGACCATGATGCTAAGTGAAATATGCCAGTCAAAAAAAGATAAATATCACATGATCTCACTCATTTGTAGAATATAATGAACAATATAAACTAATGAATAAAGAAGATCCAGAGACAGAGAAGTATTAGACCATCAAACCTCAGAGGGAAGGTAGAGGTGAGTGGGGGTAAGGGGAAGAGATCAACCAAAGGACTTGTATGCATGCATATAAGCCTAACCAATGGACACAGACACCAGGGCGGTGGGGGCTTGAATGGGGATGGGGATGGGGAGGCAAAGGATGGGATAAGGACACATGTAATACCTTAATTAAAAAAAGAAATAAATTTGGTAGCTGAAGTTCTCATAAAATTGTTGATAGTTCTTGGTTTTAGTAATTTTTTCATTTGGTCATATGTCTAAGAAGAAATGAAGAAGTAGTAAATTTAAATAAATTTTATTACAAATATGGTATAAGGAGGTTTGGGAAGAAATTTCCATTTACACTATAAACTATCAATTCCTGAAATTAAAATAAATAAGAATAATCATATTACTATATTTCAGGAGTAAACATGGAATTGCTATTTCACATAATTAATCAAAATAAATAACTAAAGATAAAAGTAGACCCATTGATCTGATGACTGGCCCTCACACAAGGCATATTATTATATCTCTCTTAAATGCCTCCACTACTGTATATACGATCTTTCTATTTCTGCATTAGAGTTAGACCTAAGAGAATTCTACTTTTAAAGAACATTGAAATAACTTTGAGTATGAAAAATGATTTAACTTTCAACAATGAATGATCATTTTGACAATTGTAATGTTTGTTCTGTAAGAGAGAACAAAGGGATTACTCATTGCAGTGAAAATTGCGATAAGGCCTCCTAAACAATATCAATTTGTCTGTCCTCTTCAGGAATTCAAATAGAGTGGACTTTGGCCACTCAGTTCTCAAAGACATAACAATAACAGCTGTTTTCAGGAATGATTAAGGATAGGGTAATTATATCTTAATTTGTTGCTTTACAAAAACATTTAATCTCAAAATAATTTTGGTGGGGAAAAAAGAAAACATAGTGCTTTATTCACACATGATATGATGGTGCAAATAAAAATCTTAAAATATCAAATGGTGATTTCAAATGGTGATTTATTAGGTAAATTTAGCAATTCCTTATATCTTTTATGTAAACATTGGTCTTTTTGGTCAGAATATATGTATAAATAGATAAGATTTTTTTTATTATTTTGTCTACCATATTTCATATTACTTGCCATATTTTTATTTCATTTAGTAATGGCAATTGCCCATAAGTTATTTGCATTTTTATCATATTTGTTCTTTTTTTAAAATATATTTTTATTGATTTTTTTTTACAGAGCAGAAGCGAGAGGGATAGAAAGTCAGAAACGTCGATGAGAGAGAGACATCGATCAGCTGCCTCTTGCACGTCCCCTACTGGGGATGTGCCCGCAGCCAAGGTACATGCCCTTGCCGGAATCGAACCCGGGACCCTTCAGTCCACAGTCTGACGCTCTATCCACTGAGCCAAACCGGTCTCGGCCATATTTGTTCTTTTTTGTAATTTTTATTTTCAGGCAATTAGAATTCTTATTTTTTAAATTTGTTTTCTTTGTTGAAAGGATTAAAGGTGTCCCTCTGTTTTCCCCATTGATCCTATCCACCCACACCTGCACCCTCCCAGCCCTTCACCACAGTATTTCCTGTGTCACGGGTTTTGCTATCCTAATAAAGAGGAAATACGCTAATTGACTGCCACGCCCTCAAAGATGGTGGCACCCATAACCCCAAAATGGTGGCACCCAGTCCCTTCAGCCCTGCCAGGGCAGCAGGCATGCAGCTCGGCCAGGCCCACCGACAGGCAGGTCCAGCCACCCTGGACACCTGCCTCTGGAGTCCCTCATCCCCTCAGCACCCTAGCTTCCCAGGGCCAGACTGAGGAGCAGGCAAGCCTTGGATGGTGGCTGCCCAGCCAACTCCCGAGAGGCAGGCAAGCCTCAAATGGTGGTTAACAGGTTTCCCAGGGCTGGCTTGAGGTGCATACAAGCCTCATATGGCAGCTGTCTAGCTGCCCAGGGCTGCCTGGGACTCAGGTAACCAGGGCCAGCCAAGACTTGTGCTGCCAGCAGTGGCAGCAGCAGAGGTGTGATGGGGTATCACCTTTCCCTGATCACCAGGTTGCCTCCTACCCCTGAGGGCTCCCAGACTGTGAGAGGGAGCAGGCCAAGCTAAGGGACCACCCCCGCTCCAATGCATGAATTTTCATGCACCGGGCCTCTAGCATACATATAAGTTATTTGGTTAATCTCTTCCCACCCCTCTCTTCCCTCTAAGATTCTGCAGTCTGTTCCAAAATCCATCATAATTAAAAATTTGATTGTTTGAAAACATGTTTGTTTGCCTAAAAATACCTGCTTCTGGTAAAATGTGAAGAGTAAAACATTTTTAAATTTTGATTTGTTTTTATCCATTGGCATATGACATTGGTTTCCTATCAGACTTTTAACTAACACATTTCCTACCCTATAAGGCTTAGCTGAATGTAATATATATATGAACTCAGTAGCTATAAACATATGTCAACATTAAAAAAAATCTATGGAAAACAAAGTAATGCATTCTATTCCTTCCTTTGACACTGGAAACTGCAGTTTTTCTATTTATATAATAACATTCTGGATAATTACATTTTAAGCAGCCTCCAGTTTTTTTCTAAGGGAAATATGGCTTGGCACTATAACAGCTTAACTTACTTTTTGTTCAGGGATAACTTTATTTTATTTTATTAAAAATATTCTTTTGTTTGGTACTTCTTGTCCCAACTCTTCCTCTTCTAACTCTATTGAATTTCCAAATTTAATAATTAGTTAATAAAGTTTGATAATATATAATGAATAAAGGTTTAAATAAATATGACATATTTATAATTATATCAGAGTTGGAAATAGTTTAGAAAATAAAGCTTACGAAATGTTTTTAACAGACTATTCCAAAATTTGAACTAAACTTCATCAAAGCTCTTTCATTCATGCAAAGAGACTCAGTATATCTGGGAACATCATTTGGTGTTTTCTCTATTCTTGGGTTTACTTTTACATTGTCAATAATTTTAAGTTACATTCTCCCTTAAGGAAGAAAAAAAGTTTGGGAATTTCAGTTTTCCCTGGGTAAATCAGGTTCCCAATTCCAATTCACACACACACACACACACACACACACACACACACACACACACACACACACATATATCTATCTATCTATCTATCTATATATATATCTATCTATCTATCTATCTATATATATATATATATATATATAGAGAGAGAGAGAGAGAGAGAGAGAGAGAGAGAGAGAGAGAGAGTCCCAGTTGTTATTTCATGAGCTTATATGTCTGTCACACTATTGCTAATTTAAATTGTTATAGAAATTTGTTTTCCCCTCATATATAATATATCACTCACATGCTTTGTTTCACTGACTTTAACGACTCTCTCTGCATTTCTTACTTTAGGATTCTATATTCAGTGAGTCAACATTTTTTAAAATATATTTTATTGTGTGTGTGTGTGTGTGTGTGTGTGTTTGTTTGTTTTGTTTTGTTTTGTTTTTACAGAGAGGAAAGGAAAGGGATAGAAAGCTAGAAACATCGAAGAGAGAGAAACATCAATCAGCTGCCTCCTGCACACCCCTCACTGGGGATGTGCCCGCAGCCAAGGTACATGCCCTTGACCAGAACCAAACCTGGGAACTTTGAGTCCGCAGGCTGACACTCTATTCACTGAGCCAAACCGGTTTTGGCAGTGAGCCAACATTTTGAACTAAGCACTTGTAGTTTTTATTAAACAAATCAGTCCCTCTATACTCACTTTTATTCTTTAGCACATGTTGTTAATTAAAAAAGAAAAAAGAAGTAAACTAGACCTTATACTTGAAAATACCTCAGCAGAAGCCAAAGGTATTTCACTTTGAAATATAGGGGATGGTTGTCTCTTTTTAAATTTTTTTTCTCTGTAACATTTTAACTTATGTTTCACTTTCAGGCACAATGGGGAGCCCGATGACCTTTTAAGCTTTTCAAGATCATCTAAGAAACAGTGATTTCAAATCCGTTTCATCTGTGATCCTGCTCAGCACAATATGGGTAATTTAAAAATTACATCCCATGATAAATCTCTCAGGAATATTCTCTATTACATCCACTGACATTTCCACAGTGCACAGATGCATTTATATAAGAACTTTGCACAATGAAATGAATTAGATTAATGGAAGAGGAGTCCTAATTCCATACAGGGGTATTTCGTTGAATCTATTTCTATACAACTTCCTATTCACAAAAGAAATTCTTCTTTAAATGCCATGCTAAAAACCATAAAAAACAGACGTGACATAATTCTCAGAATGCTTTACTCATCTGATCTTTTAAAAACATTTAATGATGAAATGTAGTGCCATAAATTCTATTTGTGAGATGTTGAGTTTAAGGTGGATACTAGAAAAATACACCAAATCAAAATGTATTTTATTTGCCTCATAGATGACACTGAACACATTCCACTTTTACTAATAAATACTTGGGTTGAAAGGCATATTAAATATGATTTATAACTAGTTGACAGGTAGTTGTACATCTGCCTAACAATAATATAGACACTAGATATAAATACCAATGTATGTATGTAGTTATTATATAACTATCTATAAAGATACTAGTATATATATTTTTTGTAATTGTTTCTTGAGATTCTAAGACTTTCTCACTCGTCTTACTAACAAGATAAATCATAGTTAAATCATAGTTTTAATTTTTGGCTGTGATGAGAAGTTGATAATAAAAACAGCTGTGAAGTGATTAAATAGATAAAAATAAGTAGAATAATTCTTCCAGTAGTCTTTTTAAATTCTGAGAATATATTATGCACCTTTATGTAAATGCAGTTTGTTTTATCTTTCATTTTTCTTCTAGAACTCTTAATTACATTTTTTGTGTTTTTTTTTTCTTTAATGCCTCCTGACTTTGGGCATGGGGTACTAATTTGATCATATAGTTTATGCTGATATTACACCTGTGTTAGCTGTGTAGGCTAGTCCAGTGGTCGGCAAACTCATTAGTCAACAGAGGCAAATATCAACAGTACAACAATTAAAATTTCTTTTGAAAGACACATCTTTTAAACTTAAACTTCTCCTAACACCACTTCTTCAAAACAGACTCGCCCAGGCTGTGGTGTTTTGTGGAAGAGCCACACTCAAAGGGGCCACAGAGTGGCATGTGGATCGAGGGCCACAGTTTGCTGACCATGGACTAGTCTAACCAACCGAGCTCAAGCATGCAGACAAAGGGTACATAATTGACTGACTCTCTGTAAATACCTTGCACACACAGTCTTAACTGAATCTCCCTTGTAGAAAGCAGTCTGTACATGTCACATATCATTTCTGGGAGAATTAACATCAAGGCACGTTGGAGAGGACACCTAGAAACATACTAGTTTCTCCCATACTTTGACCCTTGTATCATTCCTCTGCTTATTTTAACCTGTATTTTAACACTGTGTTCCTACCGTGAGTGTAAGAGCTTCTCTGAGTCCTGTGAGTTCTAAATCATCATGGAGCATGAGGGTATTCTTGGTAAGTTCCAATAAACTCTTCCTTTTATGCTTTTAGTCTCTAGCGTGTCTAGGCTATGATACTAGAGGGACATAAAAGCCCTCATAGGGAATATCTGTCTCCTTGAGTTGTCTCCAAGCAAAATTCATCACACAAAATGGTTTAATTTCAAGATTAGAGTCCTTGAGAGAATTAGAAGTCTTCTGGGGAGTCTCCTGACCTCCCCAAATTAGTCTGAGCTCTCTGATTGCTCTATTCTGTTGTTTGCCTTTGTTAAATCCTTGTGTGATTATGCTCTAAGTATTATTGTGAATTCTTTCAAGTATATAAACCTGAGTGAACTTTAAAGCTATATTGCAAATGAACAATTCAACCTAACACTAAAGTATTTGAAATAATAGCACTAAACATTGGTGAGCAATATTAATCATATCAATAACTTCATCAAATAAACTTAGCAGAAATCTAAGATACATAAAATCAATTCAGTTATTATCAAAGTGTATATTTATAAAGAAAAAATTTAAGTTACTTGTGTCTGTCTCCACTGACATCACGAATGAACCTGAATACAAAGGAAATATACATACACACAATTAAAATCATAAAAATATTAAACTAAAATAAATTTGATATAAAGTCTTAAATAATATTATTACCATTAGTATTTTACTGACCTACATTTTTAGCAGAGTCTAAAAAGTAAAGGTAGAATCTAGTGGGTTTTTTTTAAGTTTCCTAATTAGAATTTGTTTTCTAAGATTACCCAAAGCAGCTCTATGTAAAATAGAAAGTAATTAAGGGATTTCTTACTTCTCCTGCCCATAGGAGATGAAAGCATCAAAAAATCATTTGAATAATAAATATCACAACAGGGAAACAACAGTTTTTAAATATCACCATCCTCCTGGCTGGTCCCAGATGCAAATTTATCAAAGACAAAAAAATAAGTTATAGGTTCTCTTTTAATTCTGTATGTAAAGTGTACATGTATATTTTTTTCTAAAATACCAGTGCAAATTTTTAACATAATGGGAAGCCTTATAAGAAAGATAAAAGCAAAATAACATGATTTTTATTGATACAGCACAGCTAAGATAAAAATGCTTTTTAAATTGATGGCCATACAGGCCAGTAATAACACATATTGCATATCTATACTAATAAAAGAGAAATATGCAAATTAACCATGCCTTTGCAATGCCCACTGGCCAATCAGGAGTGAGTATGCAAATTAACCCAACAAAGATGGTTGGTTAATGGCAACAACACAGGCATTCTGCACCAAGCCTCTGGGCAGCATGGGAAGGCTGAAAGGCTCTGGCCAGAGCAAAAGCAGTGCTGGCAGGAAGGGGAAGAAAGGTCCATTCTTGCATGAATCTTTGTGCATCGGGCCTCTAGTGCTCTTATAAAACCATATTATGGCATTTGTTTCTATGCTATTGCTTTGTCTGCTCATGTCATTATTTTCTTTAGCTGGTTCAAAAAGGATGAGAATGTTCAATAGATAGTGTGAAAAGCATACTATTGTTTACTGTTTACTATTTTCATCAATAAAAAAATAATATAATAGCACACTAATTTTGTTTACAGCTGTCATTTCTCTTTGAAAACAGAAATTTGAAATATATGTTTGAGGTGAGAATTAGAAATCATTTAGAACTAAACAGGCAAATACTGAGGCCAAAGTCATCAGAGTTAAGTCTGAAAGAATCAATATTTGAGCATAATCTCAGTATGAAGGAGATATACAGAATGTTTCCTTTTAGAAAAGAAGTGCCCTTAGTTAGTTCCAGAGAAGAGAAACCTTTATAGACCCAGCACATCATATTCTATAGCATCTCGGTGTTGCTCATCACAGTAGATTTTATCTTAACCATCCTTTGTAATCTTGCCACCACCTCTACAGAGCTCATAGTTCAGACATCAGGAACAATCCCATTCCACCAAAGGGCTATCATGGTCACTTGTTTCTTGTTTTCTGATCATATTCACTCATCCTCAGTCATTCTATAAAGTATCATCAACCTCAAAGCCTTCCTGTTCACCCTGACATGATCTTTATGTCACAGTTTAGGAGCAGTAGTTCAAAGCTGTGTTCAGTGATGACCTTTTGACCTTAATCAAATGTCCTTACTCAGAGCTCTATGAGACACTCTCATGATTTCAATCATACCCCAACCCAAATATTTTTGGTTTTGCTTTTCTCTTTACCTTAAGATTGAAACCTTCCTGAGGAACGTGGAAATGTTAACTTTATTAATTTTGTACAAATAATGTCCAGGATAATGGCTGGTTAATGGCAAGTACTCTCTCTCTCTCTCTCTCTCTCTCTCTCTCTCTCTATATATATATATATATATATATATATATATACACATATATATATATTTTTCACTTTGCTTTATCTGGTTTCTTATAGTTTCATTTTATTTTCACTATATATATTCACTTTGCTTTGTCTGGTTTCTTATAGTTTCATTTTATTTTCCAGAATTGTTTCCAAAGTTATATAATACTAGAGACCGCATGTACAAAATTCATCCTCAGCAGTTGGAGGGGATTGTCCCCTCAACCCAGCCTGCACCCTCTCCAATCTGGAACCCCTCAGGGGATGTCCAACTTCCAGTTTAGGGCTGATCCTGGCAGTCGGATATCCCGCTCACTGGCGGTGAGATACCCCTCTCACAATCTGGGACCACTGGCTCCTAACTGCTCAACTGCCTGCCTGCCTGCCTGATTGTCTTAACTTCCCCTCCTGCCAGCCTGATTGCCCCTAACTGCCCCCTCCCTGCTAGCTGGGTTGCCCTTTACTGCCCCCATGACAGCCTGGTCACCCCCATCTGCCTTCCTGCTGGCCTGGTCACCCCTTACTGCCTCTCCCCACCCCTGCTGGCCTGGTTGTCCCCAACTATACCCCCTGTGGTCCTGGTCACCCTACATTACCTGCTGTTTAGTTGTTTGGTAGCCCCTCAATTACCCTCCTGCCAGCCTAGTCACCCCACACAGCCTGTTTGGTTGTCGGTTTTCTTGCAATGGTTGCTTAGTTTTTTATTATTATGGATGTAATGTAATCAATGTATATACACTATCCAATCGAATAAAAGAGTAACATGCAAATGTGACCGTACCTTGGCTCCTGATTGGCTATGCTACCAGCCAATCAGTAGCAGGGGGCGAGGCTGAGGGGCAGGGACAGGCAGCACAAGGGCTGAGCCCCGGGGGTGGAGATGAAGCAGTAGCAGCGGCGTGTGCCATGGTGCCCTGGCCACCTGAGCTTGGAGGCGGCTTGGGTGCTGGGCGAGGTGGGGCAAGCAAAGGAGCACTGCTGCCCGAGCTTGGAGGCAGCCAGGGGGCGTGGCAAGAGGCCAGAGCACTGGAGCCCAGGTGAGCACCCAGCCCCTGGGGCTGGGTGGTCACAGGCAGCTGGAGCTGAGTTGAGCAGAAAGATGGCTGAGTGCCCAAGGCCTAAGGCATCGTCAGAGGCTTTAGGCCTTGGGCAGGCTGGGGGTGAGCCATCAGTTGTACATCCCCTAAGGGCTTCCAGTATGTGAGAGGGGGCAGGTTGGGCTGAGGGACCACCCCCTCCCCATGCACGAATTTCATGCACCAGGCCACTAGTAATATATAATGGCTTTTCTCCATATAAGATAGAGATTTAATAACTTATGAAATATTTAATTCCAACTTTTCTGATATAGCATGGACATTCAAACAATCTAGGCAAGGCTATTTTCAGCAAGATTAATCTATGCTGGGAATCTCTGCTTTTTCAACATAAAATTTCCCTGGTGAGTAGTAAATTTCTGGCAGTCATATATTTGCGACTACTCAACTACAGAAATTTCTGCATTTTGATTCCAGAAATGTTTTATCCTATCCAAGAAACGCGATGCTCAGCCAACTCCTATGGCCCAACCAGGCCCTGAATATTCAGTGGTTAAAAAGCCACAGTATTGTCTCCAAAGCACATTTCTCGGGAAATTTTTAATTGACTAGTGAATAAAATTACCAACTCCAGTCATCATTTCTGGCAATTTAAATACTACAATTTGATATTAACGAAGCATCAAATAGTGATCTAAGACAGAAACCCCTACATGAAAATGTTCTCCTATTTATTTTATAGCTGTGTGATTATTGCTATTTACCCGTGATACAATACAATGTCATGAAAATAGTGTGTTGATGTAAAACACTATGTTTCTCTTAACATAGGCCAAGAAGGAAAAATTAATCACCCCCACCCCCCAAAAAATCACATATTTGTCATTTATTATGTAAACTGATACATTTAAAATTGTCATTTATTATGTACACTGTTTGATCCATTTCATTTAGGATTGAATATTTCCTATTCATTTAAAGTTTAACTATCTGATGGTAATACTTTCAAATATTTGGAAGAAAAGATCATTGTCCTTTTCAATGTACAAGAAGCATTACATATAATTGCTATGAGATAAATAAAATGAGATAGTGCAAGTGACAGTATATTATAAGTGGCAAAGTGCATTGAAAATAAAGTCTATTGCCAAAACTATGTACCATAACCAAAGAAAATTCTGAATTAATGTCTAGCAATTTGGAACCTTTATTGGATTACTGTGATTGCCACTGAAAATGGTAATGAAAATCATGACATTCTAATTCAGAAGATATAGCTCCTAAACTTTTGAAGAAAATGGAAATAAATATATATAATAAAAATACATATTATCTGATACAACAAGATGTTAACCTTTCAAATATCAATTAGCAAAATTTTCCTTGTAATGGCCTCACATTACACACTTTGACCATTTAACTCTTTTTACTTTGTTACATTTTAAAATTTATATATATACTCGTGACCTGGTGCACAAAATTCATGCATGGTGTGGGCGGGGGGGAGCTTCCCTTAGCTCAGCCTGCACCCTCTCCAACTTCAGGGGATGTCTGACTGCCAGTTTAGGCCCAATCCCACATCAGGCCTAAACTGGCAGTCAGACATCCCTCTCTCAATCTGGGACTGCTGGTTCCTAACCAATCACCTGCCTGCTTGCCTGCTCACCCTCAACTGCTCTCTCTCCCCCAAGCCTTCTTGCCCCTTCTTGCCAGACTGATCACCCCCAACTGCCCTACCCTGCCATCCTGCTTGCCACTAACTGCCCCCCCTTGCTGGCTTGCTCACCCCCAACTGCCCTCTATTGGCCTGATTGCCCCAAACTGCCCTCCTCCTCACCAGCCTTATCACCTCCAACTGGCCTCCCTTCCTGGCCTGATCACCCCTAACTATCTCTGCCTCGAGCCCACCACCATGACTTTGTCCAGAAGGATGTCCAGAAGGTTTCCCAGAAGGTATCCCAGTCTAATTGGCATATTACCCTTTTATTGGTATAGATCAGTGATCATTAAACTCATTAGTCAACAGATATCAGTACAATGACTGAAATTTCTTTTTAGAGTAAAATTTTTTAAACTTAAACTTCTTCTAATGACACCTTCAAAATAGACTTGCCCAGACTGTGGTATTTTGTGGAAGAGCCACATTCAAGAGGGCCAAGAGCTACATGTGGCTCACAAGACACAGTTTGCTGACCACTGGTATAGATTATTGATTTTAGAGAGGAAAGAAGAGGAAGAGAGAGAGAGAAACATCAATGATGAGGGAGAATCATAGATTGGCTACCTCCTGCATGCTCTGCTGGGGATTGAGCCCACAGTCTTGGCATGTGCTCTTGGCTGAAATAAAACTCAGAATCCTCCAGTTTGCAAGCCAATGCTTTATCTATTGAGCCAAACCAGCTAGGGCTCCTTTGTTACTTTTGACTGAAAAATAATATCCAATGAACTATGCGTTTAGAGAGTAAAGAAATATGAGCTAGGGAAAATAAGAGGAAGAAATGGTTGAAGAATTCAGTTTGCATTAAGCAAGTCATTCAGTTCTTAATAATCCTTCAATAAGTTGTAGCCAATTGTCATGAGAGAAAATAATCATAAAAACAAAACCAAATGATGCATTATTTATAGAAATTACTTACATAGCATTGCTTATGAAATGGACACATACACACACATCCTAGTGTTTAAAAAACCAGGGGCCGTCACAACCTAAATGACCAGACAGACAACCAAACAGCAGGCTATGTGGGACGACCAGGCCTGGAGGAGGGTTAGTGAGGGATGACCAAATGACTGAACGGCAGGCTGCAGGGGGCAACCAAGCCAGCAGGCAGGTTAGTGAGGGACAATAAAATGACTGAACAGCAGGCTGTATGAGGCTATCAGGCTTGCAGTGGTGGGTAGCTGAGGGAGAGCAGGCTGGCAGGGGGATGTAGTTCCAGGTGAGCAGGGTGGCAAGTGGGGCAGTGAGAGGTGACCAGTCTGGTGGAGGCTAATTAAAGGCAACCAGGTCAGCAGATGGGGCAGTTAAGAGTGAGGAGGCCAGCAGGGGTGGCAGGTAGGGGTGATCAGGCCCATAGAGAGGGGCAGTTTGGGGCAACCAGCCTGGCAGAGGGGAGCGTTTGGGTGCAACCAAGCCAACAGAAGGAACAGTAAGGGGCAACTAGGCTGGCAGAGGGTTCAGTTACAGGTGACCAGGCTAGTGGGGGTGCAGTAAGGGATGACCAGGCTGGCAGGAGTGACAGTTAGAGGCAAACAGGCAGGCAGACAGGCAGGTGAGCAGTTAGGAGCCAGTCAGTGATCCTGAATTATGGGAGGGATGTCCTGGATTGGAGAGATCCCCCTTCATGCACAAATTTTGTGCATCAGGCCTCAAGTAATATACTATCTAATAAAAGAGTAATATGCAAATTGCTGTACCTCTGCTACACCCACTAGCCAATCAGGAGTGAGTATGAAATTAACCCAACCAAGATGGCTAAAGCCACAAAGTGAGCAGGAGGCTTGGGTTTCCCTGGGAATGGAGGAAACCAAGCTTCCCGCACACCATGGCCAGCCTTGCACTCCACTCAAGGCTACAAAGTTTCAATTATAGAAAATAAATAAATCCCAATAAAAATGGCTGAGGCTATGGAGCTGTACAGAGCAGGAGGCTTGAGTTGTGCCTGGCAATGGAGGAAGCCAAGCTTCCACACCTTGGCCTGCCTTGGCCTCTGCTCAAGGCTACAAAGTTTCAATTATAGAAGATAAATAAATCCCAGATACCAAAGCCTCAGCTTGGGTCGCTGGGGTGTGTGGCTGGCCTGCAAATCACCACAGGGCCCTCACCCAGGTTGTCCCACACTCCAAGGGAACCTCAACCCTGATCTGGGACACCCTTCAGGGCAAACCAGTCTGCCCCCACCCATGCACCATGCCTATATCCTATCTAATGAAAGAGTTATATGCAAATTGACCATCACTCCAACACACAAAATGGCTGCTCCCCTGTGGGCTGCTCCCACGAGAATACAAGATGGCCACCACAAGATGGCCAGCATGGGAGGGCAGTTGGAAGGGACCAGGCCTACTTACATGGGTGGGCAGTTGGAAGCAATCAAGCCTGCAGGGGAGGGCAGTTAGGAGTGACCAGACTGGCAGAGGAAGGAAGTTGGGGGTGACCAGGCCTACAGGGAAGGGCAGTGGGGGGGCACCCAGGCCTGCAAGGAAGATCAGTTGGGCAGGGGCACAATGCCTGCAGGGGAGAGTAGTTAGGGGTGACCAAGCATGTATGGGAAGGCAGTTAGGGGCAAACAGGCTGGCAGGAGAGCAGTTAGGCATCAATCAGGCTGGCAGGGGAATGGTTAGGAGGTGATCAAGGCTGGCAGGCAGAAGCGGTTAGGGCAATCAGGAAGGTAGGTAGGTGTGTAGTTGGGGGTGAGCAGTTGGGAGCCAGCAGTCCTGGATTTTGAGAGGGATGTCTGACTGGTAGGATAGGGCATAAATGGGCAGCCGGACATCCCTCCAGGGGTCCCAGATTGGAGAGGGTGCAGGCCAGGCTGATGGACACACATACCCATGCACAAATTTTATGCAAAAGATCTTTAGTCTATCTATCTATCTATCTATCTATCTATCTATCTATCTATCTATCATCTATCTATCTATCTATCTATCTATCTATCTATCATCTATCATCTATCTATCCATCTATCATCTATCTATCTATCTATCTATTTATCTATCATCTATCATCTATCTATCTATCTATCTATTTATCTATCTATCATCTATCATCTATCTATCTATCTATCTATCTATCTATCTATCATCTATCTATCTATCATCTATCATCTATCTATATATATTTGGTGAGGCGTAATCTATTATACTTGTTTCCTCTCTATGAAAACTAAAATACAGAAAGGTTTCAACGTGCAAAATAAGAATCTCTATAGTCACCAGTTACCTTTTTTAAAATTCTTTATCTGAGTAACTGTTTGAACTGCACTGGCTTCTCCTTGCTATTTAAATATAAAGACTTTAGTAATAAGGAGGAGGTTAGTTTTTATTCTCTTTCTATCCTAATGTTATCTAGTGGCACATGATTGATTCTAAATAAATATTTGGTAGGAGAATCAATTCTACTTACAAATTGGTATTTCTCTACTATATTCCCAACCTCATCTGAATGTCTTTCTAGTTATACTTCAGAGACTTGATTCAAATTTTCTTGCCAAATGTATCACTGCTCACAACCTCATCAAGCTCACATGGCTTACTATGTACTCATCAATATTCTCCAATATTTTGTGTGTATGTCTACAATAGTACTTTCTATTTATAGTATTGTATTTTGCACTTCCATATTCTTACCAGGCTACTTCATGGCGGGTATCATCACTTATTTATTGCTGTATCCAAGTGCAGCAATAATGCCTTGTTTTTATCTGTCTTCAGTTTTAAGAGACCGACCTAATATTGGCCTGGTTCACAATTTATACATAGATACTAAAATTCATTATAAGATGCACGATTATGTCTAATGTGTAAGATATACAAAGGGGAGAAAAGTGAATCTCAAAATCCAAGGAGAGTAAATCCTTAAATAAGCTACAAGCCACAGTGATTTGAGGAGGGTGTCATTGGGTAGTGGAAAGAGTAGGTTTTAAAATGGTATTTATGATAGGCCATCACCCTCCCACTTGCAAATTATGTCCTTGGTAAAGTCACCATATGGTTTACAATTAGTTCTGCATTTTATAGGTAAGTATATGGGAAATGGCATGCTTTACATCTAAAAAAAAGCACATAGAAACTGTATAATTTGCTAACGCATCCTGGTGCTACATGGCAGGTCTCAATGTTTCTATAATACAGTTCTGTCAGCTTTGGTCTCAGAGGGGGAAGACAAGAGCATCAGATGGCTCTTATAAGACTTGTAGTGTAAGTAAGAAACAAAGCTATCATATCGAGACACACAAGATGGCTGCCCCCATGTGGTCAAAGATGGCCCAGAGAAATTTAGGGCCATCTTGTATTGATGTAACCCAAAGTCACGTAGCTGGGCTTGCTTTTCTAGTGAAGATAATAAAACTATGTTGAAGTTGCAGAAACCTATATTCATAGTGGTACATACATATATTTTTAAATTCTACCTGTAGAAACTCAGAAGACAGATCATTTACCAAATAACACGTGTGCAGCACTGGGGCACAGGCTTGAACATTGGAATAAAATATGGAGAATACACTAACTCAGAAAATGCAGTGTCACAGGAGAGAACAGACAAGACCCAGGGAGAATACCGTGTGATAAATGGAGACAGAAATTGAGGTGATGCATCTTCAAAGGAAGGAATACTCAGTCAGGGTTTCTAGCAACCACCAGAGGGAAAAAGAGACACAAAAATATTTTGCCTGGAGTCCTCAGAGGAAGCATGGCCCTGTTTTATTTCAATTCCTGGCCTCCAGAATTTTGAGACAATAAATTTTGATTGTGTGAAGCCAATCAGTTTGTGAAAATTTGTCCTAGAAGCCCCAGGATACTATACAGGAATTTCAAGTCTTATCTTCAAGAAAAAGGTATGTCTTGGAGCAAAAAGCTAATTTATTTCTCTCAGTCCTATTACCATTTAATATAGGGATGGGGAGGTATGTACACTCCCGGTATTGTTTAGCACAGAAAAGCATTACATTTGTTTCAATTCTTAGTTACTTTACTTCTTCTTTATGATCAAAATGTTACTTATTGACTGACAGAGTAACATGTTTATAAATCAAGCATGCAAAAGCTGCTTAAAAATGCATATACACTATTATGTACAGATACATATTACAAAAATTATATTACATTGCATGTGATATATATTTCAACTATATATAGATAGGTAGTATATAGATGATAGATAGATATAGATATAGATATAGATATAGATAGATATAGATATAGATATAGATATAAATCAATATATTTATTAACATTATTCAAAATCAAACATTTCTACTTAAAATATTCATAATATTAAGGTAGGCTAGGGATGTACAATTTGATTGATGTATCTATATATATATTAAAGCCTAAGCAATCACCGCAACTGAAGCAATCGAATGGACAACTGAACAGGCTGCATGAGGCACCTAGGCCACCAGTGGCATTAGAGGTAGCGACCAAATGACTAAAGAGCAGGCTGCGTGGGTGACCAGGCCAACAAGGGATTAGTGAGGGATGACCAAACAATTAAGCAGCAGGCTGCATGGGGCAACCAGGTCATCAAGGGGGCCATTAGGGGCACCCAGGCTGGCGAGGGGGCAGTTGGGGTGATCAGGTTGGCAGGTGGGGCGACAGGTGGGGCAGTTAGGGGCATCCAGGCCAGCAATGGGGACAATGAGGGACAATCAGGCCAGCAGGAAGAGGCGGTTAGGGGTGATCAGCCTTGTAGGAGTGGCAGTTAGAGGCAATCAGGCAAGCAGGCAGGTGAGTGGTTAGGAGCCAGTGGTCTGGGATTGTGAGAGGGATGTCTGACTGCCCTGGGATCAGGCCTAAACTAGCAATTGGGCATCTCCTGAGGGGTCCTGGATTGAAGAGGGTACAGGCTGGGCTGAGAGGACATTCCCATTCCCATGCATGAATTTTGTGCATTGGGCCCCTAATTTAAATATATTTTCCAAGATCTCACAGGTAATTAATGAAGACATGATGGTAGCATTTTGATACAGCTTCCCCACCTTTTGCATATATCATCTTGCACTTTCTTAATTAAGTATGCGTGTAGCCCAAACCAGTTTGGCTCAGTGGATAGAGTATCAACCTGCAGACTGAAGGGTCCCAGGTTCGATTCTGGTCAAAGTGCATGTACCATGGTTGTGGGCACATCCCCAGTAGGAGGTGTGCAGAAGGCAGCTGATCGATGTTTCTCTCTCATCGATGTTTCTGACTTTCTATCCCTCTCTTTTCCTGTCTGTAAAAAATCAATAAAAATATATTAAAAATATGTGTATAGAACTTCTATGAGACATTTCTCACTTCAACAGCACATCTTTGCTCAGTCACTAACACTTCAATTGTAACAGGTAATTTCTAGGTCTAAATCCCAAATTAGTGATAGATTAAAGTATTATACAATGAATATTTCAGAAGTTGAACCAATTATGTTTATTTTAAAGGAGTATAACAAAAAAAACCACACAAACAAAATAAAAATAGGTCAGCAGAAACACAACTCATTAAACTCACTACAATTTTCACTTGTACATTTGCCATTTGCTTATTTAAAATGTGTCAAGTAGTTATTATGTGCCCCAGACAGACTTAGACGCTACTGACATAACATTAAAGAGAGACATTTAAAAATAAGATGATTTCAGATAGTGATAAGTGAACTGAACAAATTAAAATGTTAATGAGCCTCAGCAAAAACAAAGTCAAGGAATGCTAGTTTCATCAGGTAAAGCATCTCATGTTACATGACAATTGAGCAGAGACGTAATGACTGATATTCAGTAATCAGAAGATTGAAATAACAGGAGCAAGAACTCTGTAATGAGCCAAATAAAAGTAATAAGTACAAGAATAAAAACTTCCTGTAACGTGAAAACAGTAGTAAGGACTGTGTGAGCACAACAGAATTGGGGGAAAGACATCATATTTTATAGGAAATTTTAGACAATGTTAATGTGATGCATATTATTTTAAGTAAAAATGATAAACCTTTAGATTTTTTTATTTTATAGCTTTTTTAAAAAAGCAGGGAAGAAGTACATTATTTGACAGTTAGAAAGATCATTCTCTTGCTCTAGTCTTGAAGAGAAAACAATTCCCAAATAAATTAAGTATTCTGATGTGTCCAAATGGTTGAGAAACATATGAAAAGCTGACTAGTTGTATTAGTCACTAAGAAGATGGAAATTTTGGTGAATGGGGCATGGCCCATATTCAGAAACATGCCATATGGAATTGTAAGGCGTATAATTAGTTGGCAAAACTACCAGTATCCATTAAAACTGGGCATCTGCATAATCTACACCTTTGAAAAATACTATACTTAGATTATTCTCAACAGAAATAATCACATGCATATACCAGTGGGCATTTTCAAAACATATGCTCAAAACAGTCCTATTCCTAATAGCCCTTACCTAGAAACTACCGGAATGCCCAACAGAAAATAGATTCCTATCTAAATTATGATTTAGCAATGCAATAAGAATGAACAGGCTGTTAGTATACTCAGCACATTAAGACGATTCTCATAAGCATAAGGTTGTTTCCATTTATGTAAAGATCAGACACAGGCAAAATTAAGTTATGCTTATTGACCTGGGTGAACTTCTGGTCATGGGATATTGACTATTTCTGAGGCTCTTCTATATTTTATTCTTTGAGAAAATGTATCAATTTGTGCACCTGATTTATCAATGTTTCTGTTTTCTTTCACCTTAATGAAGTGATGGGGGAAAAAAGATGAGTACTAATTCTCTATAGGACATAACTGTATATAGAGACATTGCTGGTAATAGTTGGAATAATGGTGGCTTGCAACAGATGTGAGAGGGTCTTGCATGTGTGTGTGTGTAGGGGGGGTGATTGGGATTCATCATTTATCCTGGAAGCAGCAATTATACTATATTAGGCTAAGCATGATTATTTGTGAAACAAAGTTCAGGTCTTATTTCTCAATATGTATAAAAACTATCAGAAATAAAAAAAAAAGAACATAGGAATTTAAGGTAAAATTTTATTATGATCTGTAATAGATGATACCTGAATTTTATAAAAATACATTTTAAATTGTTTTAATTATTTTCTATTGTTTCTAAGGTGTGTATATAATGTCTTAAATTTTTTAATCTAATAATTATTTTAAGCAGACTATAATTATAAATTCTCACTTTTTCAATATGACATTTAAAAAAATTTAAGCATCTCTTCTATGAATTGTCAAAACAGAACAAGGTAATACAGCTTAAGACTTTCCACTTTTGGAACAAAGTCATCAGGAAAATAATTTAATGGCTAGATTAATAGAGCAAAAATACTGGCAAGTATCCTGTTGGGGAAATTCTGAAAGCCCGCCATGGCATGTTAACAAAGAGAAACCTAACTTTTTTTCCCCTTTATCCTGTTCTTCTCTGCTCTCCTCTACCCCATGACCAGCAGTGCTCTGCAGAAATCATTTCATTAGACAGAAAGAGAAGTCAGTATAGTGTAATCTTTAATAGCAGTGCAGACCATGTGTTCTTGGAGCCTCCAGAAACAAACAAGCAACACTCAAATAAGAACACATAGCAGTTGCTTAGTTAGAGGTTGTATAAAGGGGAATCAGCCACCATATCTTTTGTTTGCCAGAGACTCCAAGACAGGCTGAATGTGGGCTCCGGTGCTTACACACAGACAAAAGGAATATATGAGGTATGCTCTGATTGGAAATTGTTCAAAGTGTGGAAATGAAGACAGTTTGAATAAGAGCAAAGAGGATCGAAATGTTTAGAACTTGCTATATAACACAGTTGTCTACCTTCACTTTCCCTTGACAAGACTCAAAGTCAGGCAAGAGAGTAAAAAAAAAAGTTTTGCAGTGAAAAGAAAGAGAAAACTTCAGGTATGCCCTCATTAGGACACAAGGAAACTAAAGGTGGGCTACTTAGAAGTGGGCACTCTATATGGTTCTCTCTTGGTGGTGCATTGCTGGCAGTGGGGGTAAACACACAAAAAGAAGTCGCAGTTATTAACCAGGTCCTAACTCTACTGGGCCAATAGCTGCAGAGAGGGTTGTTTGCCTTCCTGGCATTGTTCCTGTGGAGGCTGTGCATTAGGGTTCCATTGTCATTTATGGCCGAGCCACTACTTATGGACTGAGTCTGTTACCTGTGCTGGGTCACAATGCCAATTCTCCTTGCAAAACTGAAGAATCTATTCCCTCAGCATCTGGAACTGCCCAAATCCACATCTCTTTTCTTGGGAGTGGCCTGCATCCAATTACTGGTTGATGTGTACTTTTAAAGTCCCAAACCATTTTCTCCATCTCAGAACACTCTGAAGGAGCAGAACAGCTCATGGTTTTGCCACGGTTACCTTATGACTGAATGGCATCTCCTCTTTTTTCTCTGCCTAATCTTGCTTCTTCTGCTTCTCCCAATTGTGATCACAGTACTCCCTGTGAATTTCCTTCAAACTTAAATGTCCCCAGGGAATATTACCTTTACCTTCAAATAATATTTCTGTCTAGGCTGGAGATATAATGGTCTCTTTGGCCACACCTGTGAAAAAACTTGCACTCACCATTAACAGAGTTATTTTTAAACATAGAAGTAATTACAACTAAATTAAAGGTACTAAAAAAATAATGATATAGATAAGTATTTATACTTATATTTTTTCAGTCTAGAGATAATTAGTATCTCTGCGAGTTGGACGATTGGTGCTTAAATGCCCTTTCCTTATTTGGTTATAAAATTACATAATATTTTTATCAATTATTTCCTTTTTCTGTACTCTATCATATCCAGCTTTAATAGCCAAACTTTGTCAATTTATCAGTTAATATCTCACATAATATCTTTCAATTATGATATTTTAATATCTGCTCACATATTTTCCCTTTTTATGAATTACAAAGCACTTGGTTGTCCTACAGGGACAGCTCTTCAATATGTGATCTCTCTAATTCTAGTAATTTATTTTCTTATCCTGACCAATACATTTTATGCTCTACAGGCAACAGGCTATAAGTATTGTATAAATAAAATCTTTTTGCAAATGTTCTCTTAAAATGTTCATAGAATTGATATTTACACCTTTATAGCTGTCAATCAACAGAAATGGGATACCAGGCACAAGGAAATATAACATTTTCTTAAAGAGATAGAGCTCCGTAGCAACAATCATGATTAAAAGTGATCTGACAATCTACTAATAATTAATTGAGAATGCCTAATCAACTAATGTCATCAAAAATGAATTATTTGATTGTCTTGGAATAAACATGATGGTAATAGAAAAGAAATAACATAGCTTGAAAGTCAATTTTACTCTTTACATTTTGTTCAATTATGCTTTTTTCTATTTATAGATATAACATACCATTTGCTGAACATTTTACAATGTCTTGTTAATACTACCTTCATGGGGGACAAATACTAAGGTGTACTCTTGCAAATACAGTAACTGGTAAAGCAGTTCACCAAGTTATTATGCAATGTAACTGGTGATTAAAACTAGGTTTCTTGAGTGCCAAGAACTGTGCTTTTTATGTGTACCACACTGACTTTTAATATATCTATGCAAAGTTTTACATATAGTTCAATTTTGGTCCCACTCTTGTACTTCTTAAATAAACATCTGGAAATGACCTATCATTTGTAAGGTTGCATTATATCTTACTCTACTGAAGAGTATGCCTCTAAGATTCTTACAATTATTTCTCATGCATTTCAGTGACGCCAATCAATAAATTTTACTTGAGTTCCTTGAAGTGGCTTCAACATGTAGTAGTTTTTAATTAATTTCGTCTTTGCTAGTTATTCTCTACTTTATAATCCCCATTAGCTTTGAATAATGTGTCCCAGGCCATCAACTTTTATTCTTTTGTTTTAAGGGTTTGAATAAGTTTAATTATTGCATGCTTTCCCAGGTTCTGTAGCTTTGGTAGATGTTTTTTTCTTATATATTTTTTTTTCACGGATCATATTGCAATTCCTAAGATATTGGCTATCTTCTTATGTTCTCCTCTGTGGAATGTGTATAAAAATATGTCAAACTATTCAGCATCTAAATGTGGTGTAATGTAAAAATGTCATGCCAAGCATAAATAGCACTTATAATTGTAATCATTTCATTTATAATCTTATTAATATGCATACTAACTGCCAACTTTCCAGTTCACCAAGAACACTGAAAATTTCATTATTGTTTTTAATGTATAAATACTAGAAGCTTGGAGCATGAAAATTCATGCACTGGAGTGTGGGGAGGGGTTGACCCTCACTCAGCCTGGCCTGTCTCCTCTCACAGTCCAGGAGCCCTCAGGGGTGGGAGATAACCCAGCAATCAGGGGAAGGTGATGCCCCATCATACCACTGATGCTGCCACTGCCATCAGTGCAAGCCTTGGCTCGGCCCTGCTTACCTGAGCCTTGAGTGGCCCTGGGTGCTGACATCTTGTGGCTGTGGGCACCACTGCATTTAATGGTGTGGCAGTCAATTAGCATATCCCCTCCTTATTGGGTATGGGCACCACCATCTTTGTGACAGCATGAGGGTCAATTAGCATATTCCCTATTTATTAGATAGAATAGCAATATTTTTCAATAGTTTTCTTAACTATATCTATCTATATATCTATATATATAAAAGACCTGCTGACCTGCTGGTAGCTATGATAAACACTGACCACCAGGGAGCAGACACTCAACATAGGAGCTGTCCAGTGACAACAACTTTGCAGAGTGCCCTCTCTCACTCCAGGACCCCTCGGGGGATGTCTGACTGCCAGTTTTGACCCAATCCCTGCAGGTCAGGACAAGGGACCCAACTGGTGCACAAATCTGTGCACTAAGCCTCTAGTATTAAAAAACAAAGAGGAAAAGGACACAAGGGAACAGTATATGTGACTATTATTAACCATAGTAATTTATAATTATTTGCAAAGCACCAAATTTTGAACTTACCACATTTCCCAAGCAGCTGCAATAAGAACAGCTCATTAATTTGCACTATGTTATGAAGACCTGTCCTCCAGCATATTCATGCCTTTGAATTAGAAATTGAACGTGAGTGAAACATAAGTTCACCAGTGCTCTGAGCACCTAGAAACAACTGAACATTTTCTTTTGTGGCACCAATAAGAAAGGAGAAAAAGATGCCCTTTCTTTTGAATGGACACCGGCCCATGGTAGGGAACAGAGTTGTGAGGACAGAGAGTAGTCTTCATTTAGTCTTCTCTTTCTCTCTCTCTCTTGAGAGTAGTGTATGAAAGCTAGGGACAGTGACACAAGGGAGGGCTTATGATAGAAGCAACAGAAAAACCTGGGCAGGGCTGAGTTGGCTCTCTAAAATGCTATGGAAAATAAGTGAGCCAAGGAGAACTACTTTCAGCTCACTGGTGAAGCTGCTTTCAGAGAAAAGGCGGCCTCGAGGACAGGTTAGGGGGTTAACCCAGGACAAGCTGCTGCTTTCCATTGCTCTCTGGTTGCATGTCTCATGTCTCTTAGGATCCCCTACAGCAAGCATGTCAAACTCAAAGGCTAACATGGGGCCAAATAAACAAAGTATGTGGCCCCTGAGCAGCGAGTTTGCCATGCTTACCTTAGAGTTCTGTAGTTGCATGTCTGTGGGAAGAAGAAAGAGAAGAGAAAGGTGCTGGTATGCTCCTGTTTAGTCTTCACTTGTCATGTCATTTATGTTCTGTTTTGCCGACCTCAAAAGGGGTTTTGAGAATAGCAGAGCAATAAGGTAAAAGAAAACTTGATTCCAAACACAATGGTACTGCCATATCTTTTTAGGACTGTTGAATATTAGATTGCTATGGAACATAGTAACACATTTCTAAATTATTTAAGTTCCCAATATGCTCTGATTATTTGGCACTGCAGCCAAGCCTATATGCTAAAAAACACAATTGCTTTTTTATAGGGAAAGCCAGAGAGATACCTAGAAGAAGACAAGCATGCCATAGAAAAACAAATAAACAAAAATATCTGAAGGTAATGTCCCCATAGGAATTATAAAATAGGAAGAAATGTATACTGAGGAGGACATGTGCCCAGCAGTATACAGAATCAGTCTGCTCTTTTTTATATATAATGCAAATACAGCTTTATTTGTACATACACCGATAAAGTAAAGCAGTCTTCTGACAAATGGAGATTAAGATTCTTAAATGGCTGATTTAGAGACCTTCTACAATGGGAAGGATTGCTTTGTTGTTTTTAGATGTTGGGTTCATTCACCTAACACTTCAGCAGGTTTTTTCAATGGATCTTCCTCCTCCTGTGCCTACTTTTCTAATTTTTTGTGATAGTTGGCATTGCAGGTAGTTTGTGTTATCCTTTTGTTCCTCTAGGTGCTTTCCCATGAAGCATCGTTGGCAGAGGCTGTGGTCTTCATATCTAGTAGGATTTTGTTTCACTGGTTTTCCAATTCCAGAGTGGACTGTAGAGCTTTTTTGCTATTTCCCTAATTATATATCTCAGGCCTCTTAGTCACCGGAAAGCAGATTTTTCTCTCATATTCTCTAAGATATCTGATGAATTGCTTCCCATTTCCCCTTTTCACCTCAGCTTGATTTGCAAAGATTGTGGCAAACCTTGGTTTTTCTGGGCCTTAAATGTAGTAATAAGCCATCCTATCTAATAAAAGAGTAATATGCAAATTGACCACACCTTTGCTACACCCAATAAGCCATGCCCACCAGCCATGCCCACAGCCACGCCCACTGGCCAATCACAGGGCGATGGCTGGGTGCCTAGGTCCAGAAAGGGAGAGGCCCTTTCTGGCACTGGGGTTAGGCCAGGCTGGGCAGTGGGCAGGGCCACCCAGCAATGGCCAAGCCCTGATCAATTGCAGGGCCCTGAAGTGGCCGGGGGCCAGGCTGCAGTCAGAAGAAAAGAGACACACTATACCCAGGAATAAACATAAAGATTACAAAAGATTTCTCATCAGAAACAGTGTAAGGGAGAAGATAGTAGAGCAACATCATTAAAATACTTCCAGGGTGAAAATCCTCTCAATTTATAATTCTAGACTGAGTGAAAATATTTTTAAAATAGTTTAAAATAGTCAAAATATATTTTAACTATTTTAGAAATAGTTAACAATACTTTTATGTATAAAAGCTTGAATTTTTTAAATCACCAGCAGATTTGTAGTGTAAGAAATGTTAAAAGAAGTCCTGCAAGCAGAAATAAAATTTTCAGATACAAATAATGATCTATACCAAGAAATGGAAAACACCAAAGAGTATATGCATAGGAAAAATATAATAGAAGTTTATTATTATTGAAATATATTTAAAAATATTTAACTATTTAAACAAATAATAATGTAATGTCAGTTTTATAACATCTGTGTAAGTAAACTACATGACAACAATAGCACAAAGATTACCTGGGAAAATAAAATTTTGTTACAGTGAAGTTTCTATACAAGATATGAAGTTTCTATACAAGATATCCACTTGAAGATAGACTGTGACAAGTTAAAATCCTATACAATGAAGAGCTAACATGCAAATAGTCATCACACCTTCATGCCATCATGCCATAACGTCTCAGACACTCAACACTTGGGAGAGAGGGATGGGGACCAGACAGGGTATGGACTAGGAGAGGAACAAGCCACCCACTCCATGGTCCTGGATGCCAACAGTTGTGCCTGACTCTCTGGCCCAGGAGAGGGACAAGCTGCCTGCCCTGTGGTCGCTCCTGGGTGCCTGTGGCTGCGGCCGGCCTGAGTGAAACTAGCCTGGGTCCTGGGTGCCTATAGCTGGCCTGAGGGAGGGAAGCCTGGGTCCCAGGTGTGGGGCGAGGCAGAGGCAGTTAGGGGCAATCAGGCCAGTAGGGGAACACTTAGGGGCGATCAGGCTGGTAGGGGAGAAGTTAGGGGCAATCAGACAGGCAGGCAGAGGCAGTTAGGAGCCAGCAATATCCAACTCCCTATTTAGGTCCAATTCTACAGGGGTCAACCAAGAGGTCACAGTTCAATTCCTGATGGGAGAGGGTGCAGATTGGGCTGAGGGAAACCTCCCCCCACATAAACACGCTATGCACGAATTTTGTGCACCAGGCCACTAGTAGATAAATAAGCATCACTGATGTGCAGCTCATAAGATGCTATGTTACTGATAACAACCCTACACACTTCAGATAGGGGGTGCTTGGCTTCCATCTGAGCTTTAGAGAAAACCAGGAATAAACATTAGTCTGTTCTTTTTGAGAGAATATTTTTCCAGGGGTTATACTCAGTGAGTGGAATGTTTCCCTGACAATCTTGAGGCAAAGCCATCACTTTATTTGAAGATATAAGTAAGAGAATCAGCTAAACTTTGATGAAAATTTATTTGCCATATAATGACATGGTGAAATTTTGATTTTTAGAGGTTAAAAATCAACATTATGATGTTAGGTAGGACTGCCATAACAAAATACCACAGACTGGGTGGCTTAAACAGCATGCACTTATTTGCTTGCAATTTTTGAAGCTAGATGTTTGAGATGAAAAAGTAAGCAGGATTGGTTTCTTCTGCTGGATTGATGGATGAATGGTCCTTATTCATAGAGATGATAAGGACAGCTTTACATGATAGCAAGCATTGATAGAGAAAAGAATCTTCATGAAAACAGCACTAAGTGTGGGTGGAGACTAACAAATAAAATACAAATAATTCAGCTTATATATTTTGATTATTTTCTCCCCCTGGGGAATAAAACAACTTTTGTTAGAACTATTTATATTGGCGCACATATTGGCTATGAGTCTGGCATATTACCTTCCAAGGTCGTGACTAAGCTTTGCCAGATGCCTTATCAGCACTTCTGAAACAAGCTGAAAATCCACTGATGGTAGAATTATTGTCTAATCTTATTACCAAGGTGAGTCATCAATTTACTTCTTGCCAAAGGTGAACTCTAAGGAACAGAATAAAGATTCCTCAGATATATATAAAAAAAAAATAATTGCTTTTCCAAAGGATTGGGAAATTAAAAATAGTGGAGCAGAAAAAAAAAGAGAAGAAAATAAACTTAAGAATGAAAAAAAAAAATCCATCAATCACAGCAAATTATTTATGTAGAGCATTAATTTAAGATACAATTAAGATGCTGACTCTATTTCAAAGATATAGCTAGTTTGTCCAGCCAGCTGGCTTGGTTTAGTGGTTGAGTGTCAAGCAATGAACCAAGGGGTCACAGTTCAATTCCCATGCTGGGTTGTGGGCTGGATACCCAGTGTAGGGTGTATAAAAGGCAGCCAGTCAACGGCTCTCTCATCACTGATATTTCTATCTCTCCCTCTTCCTTTCCTCTCTGAAATCAATAACATTAAAAAAAAACACACACACACAATAAGATATACCTAGTTTGAATCACAGCTTACTGAGTTTTCCAGTTACTACCTTTTCTACTTTTACTTCCTTGAAAGGCTAGAGATTAGTCATTACTGCCTTGGATTTAATTAATTATGTATTACCCATGAGTAATACTATTTATCCACTTGTAAACTTCAGGCGCCAGACTGGATACAAAGCACTTCCTTTCAAAACAAAGTATTTTGAATATTTTAAATAATTTTTTCTGTACTTTCTTGAGTCTTTTATGTCCCACAGAGTCCTGTCTTCTTTATTCATATGTAATGATAATGTGCATATCCTATAGAGCCAGAAACAGAAATCACTTAAAACAAAATCAGGACCAAGTGGGGGGGGAATAATAGATTAATGTTTTTCCTAAATTATCTCATCTAAACTTTAAATGAAAACACATTTTGCTCATAAAGAGCCTCCAATGCAGTCTGACTTTCTATATCTGATGGTTCTTAAAAACCTTGCTAATTGAACTTGGTGGGGAAGAAATGGCTCTCTGCAGAGATGGCTAAGCTCCAGGGATGAGGGAGGGGCCAGGAGCATGGCAGAGCAGGAAAGTGAGCTTCGGGAAATGTGCCCTGTTGGTTCTCTGATACTGTAACAGATTCCAAGGCTGCAGCAAAAGAGAGGGACTGATGCTAGGAAACCAAGGTGGCAAATAGGATTGCTGGTGAATTCTAGAAATACTCCTTGTTATGGGCTGAATTGTGTTTACCCAAAATTCATGTGAAAGCCCAACTTCCAGGACCTTAGGATTTGACCTTATTTAGATATAGGGTCTTTAATGAAGTAATGAAATGAAAAGAAAGTCATTAAGGTGAGGTTTAATCCAATATCTCAGGTTTTTATAAGAAGACTAGAGGCTTGGTGTATGAAAATTCATGCACTGGAGGAGGGGTGCCCTTGGCCCAGCCTGCCCCCTCTCATAGTCTGGAAGCACTCAGGGGCAGGATGCAACCCAGCAATCAGGGGAAGGTGGCACCCCATCACACCTCTACTGCTGCCACTGCCGGCAGTGCAAGCCTCAGCCGGACCTGGTTACCTGAGCCTCGGGAGGCCCTGGGCAGCTGGACAGCCACCATCTGAGGCTTGCCTGTACCTCGGGCCAGCCCTGGGCAGCTGGGGGGCTAAGAGGTTTGGGGGACTCTGGAGGCAGGCATACAAAGAAGCTGGGCCCACCTGGGGGCAGGCCCGGTCTTGTCATGTGCCTATTGCCCCATTGGGGTTGAGGAGACTGGGTGCCACCATCTTGTGGCTATGAGCATTGCCATCTTTGAGGGCATGGCGGTCAATTAGCATATTCCCTCCTTAATGGCTGTGGGCACTGCCATATTTGAGGGTGGGGCAGTCAATTAGCATATCCCCTTCTTATTGGCTGTGGGTACTGCCAGCTTTGCGATGGTGAGAGGGTAAATTAGCATTTTCCTCTTTATTAATTAGGCGATTTGGGCACAGATGGAAAGTGCCAGGCACGTACACAGACACCACCCATACAGATGATCATGTGTACATAGTAAGAAGGCAGCCATCAGCAAACCAGGGAGAGAGACCTCAGAAGAAACCAAACCTGCTGACCTTTTAATCTCAGACATCTAGCTTTCAGAACTGTAAGAAAATTTACTTCTATGGTTTAAGCCACTCCTCACCTTGGTTTGATCAGAAATGGCTACTTCGAGGCATATAATAATTTAGGAATCCATCCACCTTCCTAGAGCAGGTAAATAGCAGAATAGAAGACAGTAAGTTGGTCCAAAGAAGTGGCCTGACCAACACTCTCTGACCAAAAAATCAAACAAAAAGGGTAAATACCACCTCCTTTCCTTCCTTCACATTATAAACTCCTGTCCCTTGGACTGGCTTTTTTTTTTTTTCACTTTAGTTCAAGTGATTTTTATACTTCTGTTTCTACTACCTAGTAATTCTGAATTAATGTTAATTTTTTATTAAAAACAAATGTAATAACCCAAGGTATTTCAGGTATGGTGGTATTGAATGTGAGTCTCGGAGTGTTAAGAATCATTCTCCCATCCATAAAAACTTAGAGAGCTCTGATCAATACTCTATTAGGCAGAGATCAAATATGGTCAAGGTTCAGATTTGTCATTCAGTGGTTATTCTGCTCAACCATGGAGCTAGTATAAATACATCTCAAACTTCAGGTTGAGCAGGCTCTACCACCATGACCCCAATGATCACCCTGTGTAAGAGCCTTAGAGGAAGCTGTCTAGCTTTGTCCTCTTCCACTTTTACCTTTCTCATATGTAAGAGTTGTTTGATGTAGGTGATTGCCACACATTTTTAGTTAAAATGTTAATAACTGTTAGTAACTTGATTTGAAATATATAAAGTGTTTATCATCTTACCTTGAATTTTTAAACTTTATCTTTTAAAATGTTTGCACAATCAGGACCAAACCACTTAAAACCTGCTCATCAGAAAAATAATTATGTTGATAAAATAACCAATTTCCTTTCAGAAATTATGGAGAGACTAGGGGAAATAAATCTTTAAAAGTAACATATTCAATGACTGTTTCTATCCATAAGAAAAGTTTTAGTTCAGAGAACATAATTTAAAATGTTAGATTCAGGAGGTTTTAGGAAGGGCTAGGACAAATGAGCCAGTCACACAGTAGATTAAAATAGTGAGAAAGAGATCTTTTTAAGACTAAGTTATAGTATATCTATAACAGATTAATTTGCTTTTTTGTGTTTTTAATTTCCAATTCCATTATTGTTAATATATGGGAAAGCAATTGACTTTTGTATATTAATTTTGAATCCTGAAACTCTACTATCATTGCTTATTAGTATAGTGTGTGTGGGTGTTGTTGATTCTTCAGGATTTTCTGTGTAGGCAATCATGTCACTTGCAAACAATGGTATCTTCTTCCAATCTGTATACATTTTGTCTTATTGCTTTATCTAGTGAGAGAGTTAATTTGAAATGCAGGCAGACAGGGCAGGGGTCCAGTGTAAAACAAAGGCAGGTGAAGCATGGGGAGGGGAAGGTGTGGCATTTTAAGCAAACCTAACCACAGGAACCAACCAAAGCAGATGTAACAGAATGTTTTTGGACTCAAGTGGGAGGCATGGAAGACCAAGGGAGGGCCTGCAGTAAACAAGCTGTACGAACACATACAGAGAAAGTCCAGCAAAGGGACAGAAAGGACACATAGAAACAAGGAAAGTTTAGGTCCATTGCTGGCTTTTGTCTAGCTTTATCCTCTTCCACTTTAACAACTGAGGGAACCAATCAGGTGACAACAGAGGTAGACATAGAGCAGTTTGCAGCAAATATATACCTTGCACTATGAGGCTTTAATAGGTCCCCTCCCCTTGTGGGGAATCTGAAGCTGCTTGTAATAGATTTTCCATACTTTGCTTAAATCTTCTGGTCCCTGGAGCTCATTCTTTAGTGTTGCAAGATATGACTCTGGGAAAACAGCTCAACTCACCATTCTGGTCATCACTAGGACTTCAGTGCAGTGTTGGAAAGGAGCAATAAGAGATACCTTTGCCTTGCTCCTGATCTTAGTGGGAAAGCATCTAGCTCCTCCTCAGGTATAAAGTTATCTATACATTTTTTATAGATGCTCATTATCAAGTTGACAGAACTTACATTTCATCACAAAGTAGAAAACTTTAATAAAATACTTTTTGGTTACTCTTGCTTTTGTTGTTCTTTGTTTTGTCCTATTTTTAGCAGCATCGGGCATCAAATTACTCAAGATAATTTGTACAGCAATGTGTACTCAAGAAAGATAAAGGAGACATTAGTCATTTGTTCCTAATTTTCCTACCTTGTGGGTATTGGTCAGTGAAAGAGATCCTGTCTACTATAGAAATTAAAACAAACAAACAAAACAAAATAAAAAATAAAAATAAATAAAAATAAAAAAACAACAACAGCCAAACACAAACATACATTTACTCTCTTGATTTGTATTGGAACTGGGATGTTGGAACTAGATTAAAGCTCAAACAGCCAATGCACACACCTCACATTCCAAATTTAGTGTTCACATTGCCCGTGAGCTACTATTATGACAAAGTAGTAGCATAATGAAGACTTTACTCAGATGGTGAACAGTAGGGACAGTAATTGCAGCATCCGCATCCAATTTGTAAGGCATCGATTATCGGTTGCTGTCCTGTGCCCAGTGGCAGTGGTATTTCCGCTGATAAAACAAAATCCCCTAGAGCAGTGGTAGGCAAACTCACTAGTCAACAGAGCCAAATATCAACAGTGCAATGATTGAAATTTCTTCTGAGAACCAAAATTTTTAAACTTAAACTTCTAACGCTACTTCTTCAAATAGACTGGCCCAGGCCATGGTATTTTGTGGAAGAGCCACATTCAAGGGGACAAAGAGCCACATGTGGCTCGCGAGCCACAGTTTGCCAACCACTGTCCTAGAGCTGTCCTTTTCATTTCTTCCAAAGGATGACTGCAGAACATGTTTAGTGTTAGCATACAACATCCACCCCAGTGTTGGGGCAGTTGTGCCTCAGACTGGTTTATAAGATGAGTTTTAATGCCAGCGCTGTAACCATTTTTAATCTCTTTTTGTTTTCCATGCTACCCACCGAAGTCTTAACAAGAGCCATATTATTTTAATAAAATTAGTTTATGCTTAGTAAGACAGAATCATATCCCATTGCTTTCAACTAAAATTCCTATACAGCAGTCTGACATTGATAATCTGCTGCCTGGAAGGCTTGAATTATGCATTGTTTGGGCATTTACAAGAGACTATAGTAAGGTGATCTATGAGAGTAAATATATCTCTTTGTATGTGGGAGAAATCTGAATGCGGGTAATCTCGAGGCTCTAATTTGGGAAGGGGTGGATAAAAGGCACTTAACAAAAATATTTCTAGGGAATCCATGTTAGAGTGTGCATTTGGTTTAAGTTGCAAGTTTTTAGAAAATCAAGTATAGTCTAATAATAATTCTCAATAACCTTCAGAATTAGGCACAGAACTAAAGAAGACTGGAAGAGCAAGAGGTCTATCTATCCATTTGCCCTGCCATCTTAGCACTAACTTTGAAGGAGTAGCTTTCTCATTGCCAGGCTATAGTGTAGTACTCCTGATAATGACTCTTCCACTTTGCTCCATTGTTTCTGAAATTTATTCTCATCAAGTCTACTTGGATGGTTCATTGTTATCTCCTAGAGAAAAGAAAGGAAATATACAACAATTGCTTACGTTGTTGTTGTTGTTGTTGTTGTTATTCTAATAAAAAGGCATTCTGAGAATAGCATGTTATGTAATTTTTTCACCTTAGATAATGAGCTGTACCTAAAGAGGTTTTAGTTAGCAATTGACTTTGAATGTGGTTTAACAGTCGTTATTCAAATGGGCAGGCGACTTTTTCCTTGAGCTTGCGATCTTGCCCTGTGAGCAGCTAAGTTCTCTCGAGTGTCTGTGTAGTGCCATCAAACCCACAGACATATTTTCTTAATGGTACCATTTCTATTGCACTTTTTTATGTTTCTTTGATCCACAGAATATATTTACAGGCCCTGAATTATTGTAATTACTCAGCCACTAGCCAGCTTATCTGTTTTCCTACACACTCTGCACCAGGCCAGGTTATTTGCATATTAGGGGCCACGATTCCCTCCCCTGTTGCTGTCAGTTGGGACAAATAGGGCTTGTTATCACAAGTCATCCTTTCTTTCTCCCATTAAATCCTGTTCTGTTAAACACTTAAGCAGACCCCTTGTCTCCACAGAAATGGGATTTTCCTCCACATAATATTTGGAAATAAAAGTTCTTTTGTGGTGTGCACTATAATTTGCCTGTGGCCTTTATCCAACTAAACAAGAGATAGATAATTTTTAACCCTAGTGGATACATATAGATATGCACTGCAAGTGTTTGCCTTAACATGAGGATGATATCTAAAAAGATTTATTATGCTAGATTAAATCTTGATTTTTCTCTGGGATGGGAGGTATATTTTAAATGTATTGGTTTGAATAGGCTCACCAGAGACTTTGTCTTCAAATTAATTTATAAATGTTTCAATTTACGCATGGTCTTATTGTTGAGAAAGTTTGGAAATACAATGTACTTAAATATAATTTCATGACCTTTACTATCTCAATTAATTGCTGACTCCTTTTCCTTTGAGTTGAAATTTTAAAATAATTTTTTATGTGTTGGGGTAAATTAGGTCAATACAATAAGGAACTGGTTGTTCTTTTCCCGTTTAAGAATTTTTTTCACAGCCTTAACAAAATCATATTCAGACTTGAAGGATTCTGTCTCCATCAAACTTTTCCATAAAAATATAGCTCTTCATCAAAGGGTACTTTAACCTTTCCTTCAGCTGTGATCCTTTCACACACCAGGCCTGTGATTGCTTAAGACTTCTGATGGTTCTACTTTTATGTGCTTTATTATAAAGGAACTAGTGACCTGGTGCATAGATTCATGCACATTGAAAGGAAATTAATTAGAAGGTGATTGGCTGGCTGGGTAGAGTGGGTGAGATGGGCCAGGCACATCCTGGAGCCAACTTCCTGCGACCCGTCCACAGCTTCTGGGGAGTGGGTGGGGTGCTTCCAGCAGGTGGGAGGGTCCTTCAGCCTGGCCTGTGAGGATTGGGACAAAACCAGTTCTCTGACATCCCCTGAGGGGTCCCAGAGTGCAAAAGGCCACTCTGCACAGTTTCTGTCATACAGGGTGTAGAACACAAATGCAAGTGATCAGTAAACCAGATCCGGGGCCTACAGTGCCCCAGCAATAATATAACCCATGGTCAAAGGTGGAATCACATGGCTCCTTGAGGAATCAGGCTCCCTCCTCTCTGGTTTTGGGGTGAGTCACCCAAGAACCACAGTGCCAAGTCACTGCAGCTCAGCAGGCCTTTGTTGACTGTCTGCTCCCTGGTGGTCAGTGTGATCATAGCAACTGATTGACGACCAGCAGATGGAGACTTAGCACCTTAACTTTATATATATATATATATATGAAACAATAACTAGGGACTTTAATAGCAGAAGACACAAATTTTAAAGTCTGAATTTGAACTCTGTTTTCTGACATTCACTGGCTCCACGGTCTTAGTTACAATCAGACTGTCTCTGTGTTTGAATGTCCTCATTCAACAATAATAATTAAAACAAAGCAAACTTGTTGAGCATCAAATAACACTGGGGCATAAAATGAGTGAGATGAAAAGTCTTCATCAGATAAGAAATAGGATGGTGTACTCTCTTTAGACTTAGCCTACTCACATTGGCTCTCCTCAATTAATAATCCATCCCCACAGCCAGGAACCTGCTGGGCCACTGAGATATGTCCTACCAGCATCCTCCTTCCTAAACAACTCTCTGAATACCAATGACTCCAGAACTTTTGCCCAACAACCCTGAAGCTACATGCAGGCCATGCATAATTCTCTACTTATAGCAATTCTCCTGAAAGCAAAACATACTGTAATGTGTGCCCACAAGGCCTAGAAAATGGCTTAGAGAAAACTATATGTGGCATAGATAGAGTCTGACTTGCAGGCTGGAGCTCAACCACTATGGCACGAAAAGGTCAGGGGAGAAAAAGGATAGACTGCACAATGTGGGGCAGGAACTCTGAGATATAAACAAGTCAAAATTTGAATCTAGCAGTACAGTCATGAAAATGTATTTTTCAAGATAGCTGGACATAATATGACTTCTTGTAGCAGTTTGTAGCTTGGTTTATAACTTTTACTTATTTGAATACTAGTGGCCTGGTGCATGAAATTCATGCACATTAAAAGGGGATTAATTAGAGGAATTATTTTTATATTGCTATTGGCCTTTTCTCTATAATAGAAGTACCAGAGATGAAAGAAAATTAGTAAAATGTATATAAAATTTTTCCTCCCGTAAGAGTCTGGGGTGCTCCACATGACCCAGAGTCAAGATCCCACCAACCTGCGGCACCTAAAAATCACATGAGATCTAGACCCTAGAAACCCACTGGGCTGGGCACAGCCTGAGGTCCCCTATCAAGCCCTGCTGGGCAGTGTGCATGGCCTCAGGTCCCCTGTCAAGCCTCACCAGGTAGGGGGTACAGCCTCAGGTCCCTGCTAATTGTTCCTTAGGCTAATTGGAACTCAGCCTCCTCTGTGGGTACAGCCATCTTGTGTTACAGAAACCCTGCCTCCACTGTGTGTGCTGCCATCTTTGTGATGGTGTGAGGGTCAATTTGCATATTCTCTCTTTATTAGATAGGATATAAAATACTGGTCTCCAATGAACTAATGCCCCATATTAATCTCTAAACCCTAATTGAGCTCTTGTACAGAGTAATAAGTGCTGGATTAGTAAGAATATCTAAACCTACGTAACCTAAAGTGGTCAGAGAGGATACATTTTTTTTTCAAGAGAGAAAGAAGGCTTAGTTTTAATTCTGATGAATAAATATAAGATGCACAAAGTATAGATGTAAGGTGAGTCACTTAAATAGATGCAATGCTAATATAATTTTTTTTTCTGAGAAGAGAGTGAGTTAGAGAGGGAAGCAGTTCTGGGTTCAAACACATATTATAAGTTTTATTTTTTAATTGTTAAAAGAAAAACCATCAGTGATGAGAGAGAATCATTAATAGGCTGCCTCCTGCACTCCACTAGGGATCGAGCTTGTACCCTGAGCACGCACCCTGACCAGGAATCAAACTGTAACTTCTTGGTTCATAGGTTGACATTCAACCACTCAGCCATGTCAGCTGGGCCAGATCATAAGTTTTAAAAGTGAATGTGAGTTTCTGTTTCCTGGGCCAAAGTTTCTTAAAAATACGAGAAAACATTATCTGGTATGGTGTTGATTTCCTTTTGTTTTTCTTTACAGTTTTCCTTTTTGCCCTTCAAACAAGAGAAAGAAAAGAACCAGTTTTGTTCCAAGCCTACATTGCTGAATTTTAATCACTGTATAATTCTTTCTGGCAAGTTTATCTATAGCTTGCCTGTCCCTTCAAGTAACACTTTTAAAGGTCTATCAGATCGTGAGGTCAAAGGGTTATACACAAACAAATGCTTTTATTAATTCAATTTTTCAATGTGGTTGAAATGTGATCTCACAATTCCTGTGTAAGCAGATTAAAGTCATAAATCTGAGTTTATCACACCACCGTGGAATTAAACAAGAGACTAAGAACTCCCCTTTCAATATGAGGACCAGAAATGAGAAAGTAAAACAGGTCAGACTCTTCAAAAAGAACATTTTCTGTCTGTGAATTTATGCTACAATGTGGGAAGAAGAGTAGAGAGCTGGTTCAATATTCTCCAACCTGAGAGGTCAAGTCAAAGATGAATGGTTACTAGGCAGGCTATTTGACCACACTCACTGAACGCCTTTGGATTCCACTGTCTGAAACAGGTAAAGTCAGCAGAAAGACGTGAAAGAGAAGGTACAAGATTACTGCTGCAAGTTTAATTTAAATAATACTTTAATGTGTTTCAAATGTAAGTTTTTTAGACCTTTTTATCTGATTTTCTCAAATAACTATCCATTCCCATCTTTAGACTCCTGAATAGTTTTTTTACTTTGAATTGAATATAGCTTAAAATATTAAATTAACTGTGCTTTTATTATTTTTATTTTGTTAATCCTCACTCAAAAATTTTTCTCCCATTGAATTTTGAGAGAGAGAGAGAGAGAGAGAGAGAGAGAGAGAGAGAGAGAGAGAGAGAGAGATCCATCAGTTTTCTCCCATAGGAACCATAAACAGGGCCAGGGATTGAACCTGCAAACTGGGTTATGTGCCCTTGAACAGAATCAAACCTGGGACCTTTAGGTGTACTGGCCCACACTCCAACCACTTTAACAATACTGACCAAGGCTACTTTTAGCACTGTTTAAAATTTAGCACAGTTAGCATTCAAAAGCAAAGAAACAAGCAAAACAAATGCTCGCACTCAACCCCTGAAAACCGAGAGCAGAAAGAATGAAATCTATATTTTTTGCTTGTTTGTCACCTCACTGATGAGGCATTTTCTTTAAAATCCCAATTAGAACTCTGTACTTAAAATCTTTCTGCAGTGAGCTCAGAACTTTGCTTCTTCAGCATACTCATTTTCATTATATTACTGTTAGTTAAATTTTTTAAAATTTATTTTTTTTGTTGAAAGTATCACAGATAGTCCCTTTCCGCCCATCATTGCCCACACCCACACACCCCTCCCCCAGGCCTACTGCACTATTGTGTTGATGGGTTATGCATATATGCATACAAACATTTGATTAGTCTTACACCCTTACTTTCAAGTCATCCTATACTTAATTTGGATTCTAAAATATTCACAGTCTATAATACAATATAACAAAAACAAGGAAGCTTTCCTATGAAAATCTGGATAGCAGTTAATTTAGGGAGGAGAGAATTGTGACTAGGGGGAGGTATTTAAGAGTCCTCAGGGATTCTGCCAATATTTTTGTTGCCTTAGTTTCGTGACTGTTCGCATTATAATGACTACATTAAGAGTGTATTTGTGTTTTATGCAATTGTTTTTATACATACCCTATATTATCATAAGAAAGTTAAAAAATCCATTTTGTCTATTAAATTATAAAGTTTTTGCAGCAATATGATATTCTGACTTTACAATATAAATTGTAGTCAGACAGATATGTTTAACCCATTTCTTACATTCAAGTGCATTTTGAAGGTAATTTATTTTCTCCTTGCATGGCATTCCTGAGGATGTTTATTCTATCAAGGATAGCTGCCAATCAGGTAAAGCTTAAAAATAAGAGCTTTTATACAGCATTTGTGAAACCTTTCAGAAAATCAGAAAAGCATGTAGTGTCAGCATTGAGATAAAACATATCTCCCATGTTAAAGTAGTTTCTAGTTAAGAAAAAAGAAATACCACATACTGGCAGAAATTATCTATTATAAAAGATAACCTTTTTTAAGAACAACATATCTCACTAAATACTCCATTATCATTAATCATGTCTCCGTAATTATTGTGATTTTATTTTTATTAAAAATAGATGTTCATGTAATAAATGTAATCAATTGTGATATAATTCATTCAAATATAGGTGTTCATTTAATAAATGTAATCAATTGTGTACTTAGTAAGTAATGCTGACTCAATTGTACTGCCAGATTAATTCCTTAGAGCAAGTTCAATAAGTGGTTAGCTTACTGTTCCATCAAACTCAAGAAAACGTATTTTGTCTTGAGACATATCGATATAGAAAGGAATAAAATTATCTCCCATGTAACATCTTCTGCGACATTGTTGTAGGGATCCATTTCTCTAAGTGTATTTGTGGTGCACACATTGTTTTGAGCAGCCAAAGTAGTGAGCTGTAGTATTACTCAACTCTATCTGGTAAACAACCGCTGAACACCTTCACTGGAAGGTTGGTTTGGGGGATGTTCTTCCCACCGTCTATGTTAAATGAAAATATCTTCTCTCCTCCTTCTTTAATAACCTATAAGCATGTGCCTGAGGTTTGGACAATGAACACACCATGTGATAGGCGATTGGTGAGAAACTAACACAAAGATGCAGGGGCAGTTGGCCATTGATAGTTAACAGTTTTATTGGGTAATCTGATAATTCAAAGGTAGGAGGAGGAAGTGCCTAGTGTAACAAGAAGAACTCAGTGACAACAGTGTTATGACAGCAATACACCCCAAACAGAGAATTCTTGCTGTTTAAGACATGAGGTGTGCTAGACCTCACTGAGTGCTTGGACATTTTGTATTTGCCACAATCGTCTATAGTCTGCTTATGCTTCAGTTAGGTAAGTAAGGCTTTCCCTTTGGTTTCAAGCAAAGACTGATTTATAAAGACAGAAAGCATTCTTCAGTATGTTTAACTGTGGGTGATGCATTATATCACATGTTGTATGTGATCATACAAATCTGATATATTTTCTACTGCTGTAGGTATGTCTATATAACACAATGGTGAGAGTTGCTTTAATTTGCATTATTACCCCATTTGTAGAGCTTATTTTGTGTGTTTTCATCCTTCCAGAAAGACTTATATTTGCTAGGGTAGTGGCATGTAATGTGTTTTATGTTGCAAAATTTTTGGAAAACTCTTGAGTCAAGAAGACATGAGAAAGCCCCTACACCTGTCTGTCATACATACATATACATCACTGCAGACAACTGCAGAGTATAGCTTTCACTGTTTTTTCATCCATAAGAATGCAAGGCACCATATTTGCCTCGTGTTCAGCACACAAAATGATAATCAAGCTCTTTGAGAGTAGGGTTAAAACAAAATAGAATGAAATTGGACAATAACCAAATTAATTACCAGGCAACCTGAAAATAACACAATGAAGTAATTGAAGTCTTTTTTTTTTTTTGGCATGGAAGTGATTTTCTGACATGTTATGAGGTAGCCCTTTGCATTTTCAAGAGTTTACCCTCATACTATCTGTATATACCAGCATAGAAATTAACTGAAAAAAACTATTTATCACATGCAATTTCTTAGATAATTATTAAAATAGTATAACTGAGCTGAGTGAAGACCCTCTATGAAACCACACTAATTTTGTCATTGGACTACTCATGTTACTGATTGTATTTATTATTGCGTTTACTACACTACAAGACCCTTACCGCAGCACACAACTACACCTGGAAACAGACAGAGAAGAGTAAAATACTTCTCTGTTTGAATAAAATGAAGCTGAAAATTCTATATTGGTTAGGTGTTTTATGAAACTATTAAAAGAAAATTTTGCATAGATGTTTTATGAAATTATTAAAAGAAAATTTTGCAAACTCCAAAAGATTTTACACATTTACTGGGGAAGATAAACTTTAACTAATAATTATATTTTAAATTTTGACAGTGGGAAATTTAGTCCTATTATCTAGATTATGAATTCTATAGTTGCTTTTTAAATTGTTACAGAGCAATAGCTCTAACAAATAATGGTAATTTTGAGTCATCAACATGAAAGGTAATCAAGATAAAAATTTAAGCCTTTCTAGCATTAGCTGATTCTATTGTGGACATTTTGGCATAACTATTAAAACACAAAGGAAAAGTCAAAGATAGAAAAAGCAAGTAATATTTTAGATATTTCATTCTCAGTTTACTTTCAACATAATGATATTATCTCAAAGGAAATTTAATCTGATTTCTCAGACATAATTATTATTTAAATTTATTCTCATTGTTGTTAAAAAATGAAATTGTGCCTGGATGGCTTGGCTCAATGGTTGAGCCTCAACCTATGAACTAGGAGGTCATGGTTTGATTCCTGGTCAAGGCACATGCCCAAGTTGCAGGCTTACTCACCAGTAGGGGGTGTGCAGGAGGCAGCTGATCACCGACTCTCTCTCATTGTCAATGTTTCTATCTCTCCATTTCCCTTCCTCTCTGTGATCAATAATAAAAATACATTTTAAAAACCAGACATGTTCTGACATTGTTTACCACAAATATACTTTCACTAAGAATATAATCTGTATGTTGCAATTGCCTTTTCTCATTAAAATTGCTAGAATGTGATTAGGAAGCTAACTATAAAATATTTATTCTATATATATAAAGCAGTGTGCATGCATTTGTTATACTACTCATCATTTTCTTTCTGTAATTATATTATATGACTTCTATCCTTTGATTAAAGGGTTTATTTACATGACAAAAAATAGACCCATATTTTCTAACAGTTCTAAGAAAAATCTGATATTTTTAAAACTTATTGGCTACAGAATTTTAAATCGCTAATAACGTTGATTTTCTTACTTCATAACTCATTATTGATCTGCAGTGAATATACTTACAAGTTGCAGTTCCTTAGATTTATACAAGATTCTACTTTCTAAGAAAACCTGAAGGACTTTTAATTTTACAAATGAATTGCCACTAAATATTATATATTGCCTTGTGGAAGAGTTTAAATTGGTTTTTTTGTGTGTGTGTGTGTGTATCAAAAATTTTGTTATAACTCACCTTATTTTTGTTTTTATACAAATTATGAAAAAAACACACCCAATTTTATTTAGAAGATTGCCATAAATGAACTATAAATTATCACAAATGTAGTTTTAGTATTAAAATCAAGCATTGAATTAGTAGTTTTAAATACATAAGATTAATAATAATAGGACACTAGCTTTGTGCCATACTTTGTTCAACATATTTAATTTATTATGAGTAAATCTCATAGCCTCTGTAAGACATACTTTACAATATTGTATCTAAAGTATTTTTTAAGGTCAAATTATCATTAGGTTACTTTCCTGGGAGATGTCAAGCTGTACTGTGATATTACACTTATTTCAGTTTAAGCAGAGCCCTTGTCTGCCTTTCCGACCTCTTTTAATAAGAACTATTAAAAACTACTTGGCCCACATTAAGTTAAATATATATTTCTAGAAGGCCAAAGGCAAGGAGAAAGAAAATTTAAAAAAGAGTTAAACTTACATAAAACATTTAAGAAAGATCTCTTTATGGTTTTAATTTGCTCATTCATTCATATTTAATTCAACAGAAGTATTTTGTTTCCATTTTATTTTGATATATCTAAAATTCATTTTTTCTTAAATATGTTACCTAATTCAGATATTACATTTTACTTCTTAAGAAATACTGCCATTCAGCTGAGACCGGTTTGGCTCAGTGGATAGAGCCTCGGACTGTGGACTGAAGGGTCCCGGGGTTCGATTCCAGCAAGGGCATGTACCTTGGCTGCGGGCACATCCCCAGTAGGGGGCGTGCAAGAGGCAGCTGATCAATGTCTCTCATCAATGTTTCTGACTTTCTATTCCTCTCCCTTCCGCTCTGTAAAAAATCAATAAAATATATTTAAAAAAGAAATACTGCCATTCAATTGATTACATATTTAAATAAGGATATTTAACAATATCGGAAAGATCAGTCTGTGCCTGGCCCTGTTTTAACCACTGAAAATTGTCACTGAACAAAATAGACACAAAACACTTGCCCTTGGAGGTTTGCATGCTATTGTGAGAGTGAGAAATAAATAATATTAATGCATAAAATCTGCATTATATTAGATAGTAATGTATGTGATGGTGTGTGAGGTTTTTTATTTGCAGATTTTGCTATGTAAATATTGAAATTTTTACATGGAATTCGGAGAAGGGTTAATCTGAAGGCTGACTATTTAGTAAAGACCTAAAGGTAATGAGAGTGCCGTCTTTCTTCCTGCTAGAGGAAGAGTAAGTGAGGTAGTCTTTACTGATCAAACAAAGGTAATGAGGCCAGTGTAATTGATGTGGCCCCTCATAAAAGGGAGCATTACAAGTTCTCATATGCTGTGCAGTGTACTTGTTTTGTTTTCTGTTTTAGATCATTTTCTTCTCATGTATAAACTAGAGTCCCGGTGCACAAAATTCATGCACTCAGTGGAGAGGAGTTCCCTCCGCTCAGCCTGAACTCTCTTGCAGTCCAGGAGCCCTTACGTGATATTTGACTGCTGGCTTAGACCCACTCCCCACGGGCCTAGCCGGCAGTCAGACATCCTTAGTGCTGCCATGGAGGTGGGAGAGGCTCATGCCAACAGCACTACGCTTACCAGCCATGAGCCCAGCTAGGGCTTCTGGCTGAGCAGTGCTCCTTCTGTGAGAGCACACTGAACACACGGAGGCAGCTCCTAATTGAGCATCTTCACCCTGGTGGTCAGTGCAAGTCATTACAACTGGTCATTCCATTGTTTGGTTAATTCGCATATTAGCTTTTTATGATATTGGATAATTGTATTTTCTGTGTTGCTTATTATACTGATCTAGAGGTTTAGGGCATGGATTTGTGTGTTGGTGGGGTTCTTTGGTCTGTGCTGCACCCTTTCACAATTCAGGAGCCCTTGGGGGATCTTGGACTGCTGGTTTTGGCTCGATCCCTTCAGGCCAGGCTGGCAGACCCCACCAGTGCACAAATCCATGCACAGGGCCTATAGTATACATATAAGATTTTTGGTTAATTTTTTTATATCCCCCCCCCCCCCCGCCACTTCCCTCTGAGAGTCATCAGTCTGCTCCATGTTTCCATGCCTGAGCATTGAGTGGCTGCCCCCCAGTAGTCAGTGCACATCATAGTTGCTGGTCAAATGGTTGAATGGTCACTTTGGCTTTTATAAATATAGATATTGTCAGTGTTTCCTTCATATCTCTTTTCATATCTTCAATTTATTTTCAAATTATTTTGCTATATGAACTATAATAATATAAAGACACCCCTCCATGCCCTTGATTAGATTTAGATTTTCAACAGTGGATTTTGTGTTTCTTGTGTTTTTTTTAAAAAAATGTACTAAAATCTCTATTTCTATCTCATTTGGCTGCTTTCTCATCACATCTTTAAGATCTTAAGCTCATGTTAGCATAAGGTTTATTTTTATCATATAAGACATTTCAGGGGATATTTTTCTATCACTTGTCTATTCCAAAGATATACATTCTTAGTCATTTTTTTTGCAAATTTATGTACTGTTCTATAGTAAGCTTTTACAGTTGCCATATTTAATCCAGAAATTTTAATAGAACATGACCAGATATTCTATTGACTTTCATATAACACAGATGCACTATTTCCCATGTTTGACTACTTTATTTTGTCCACTTTCAGAGATATACATTTTTGGGAATTGTGTTGCATTTAAATTTTGCTGTTACCTGAGAGTGGAAATGAGATTGGGAAGAAATCTTCGGAAGGTGCCTAAAGGTCTAGGTTGCATAAGGTTTCTTTTTCTCTTTTATTTGTTTGTTTGCTTAGTATAATTTTTAACATTTTCTAGTGTATAAGATGACTTTTTAACCCAGGAAAATCTTCTCAAAAGTCGGGGGTTGAAATCAAATCTGATGTTTTTTAAATTTTTATTTGATGTGGGTTGGAAGAGGGGTAGTCTTGCATGGCGAGTATATCCCACACTCTATATTTTAACTGAAAAAGTTGGGGGTCATCTTATATGCCCAGTTGTCTTATATGCTGGAAAATATGGTAATTTTAGAGAGGAAGGCAGAGGGAGAGAAAGATAGAAACAACAATAATAAGAAAGACTCATTAATAGGCTACCATCTGCACACCCTGACCATGAATGGAACCACAACCTCCCTGTTCATAGGTCAATGCCCAACCACTGAGCAACACACCAGCCAGGCTCTTTCTCTTAAAAATCCTATTAAATCCCCTCTACTGGAATAATGAACAGGAAAATTTATCTCAATATCTGGGATTTTCACTTGCATTTACAGCTCAATTCAGTACTCTATAAGTTAAAAAAATTATCAAATGTCTTTATAAATTATAAATGTTTTTCTGCTTTATACATTTAATTGGTACAACAACAAAAAACTAAAACTAAGTCTCAAGATGTAAATTTTTTAATAAATACCTATTATTTCTAACATTTGGAAATATGGAAAATAATAAAAATTTTGAAGCCTTTAGTATAGAACAGATTGACTTCAAGAAAACATTTGCCTCAAGAAAAACCTCAGTAAAAATGGATAACTACAGAACATGGCTTATGCATGAAAATGGAAAAAAAATAAAGGATATGTTCTTCATTATCAGAAACCCATGTAAATATAATTAAGCACTTATTTAGATGTGAGTATCAATGCATTTGTGCATTCCCTTTGGGTTTTAACATGGAGCGGAAGCTGTGAACCATATGCACATATTTATAAATAGCAAACATTAGCTCACTTGTTTTGCAGAAAGTATCACCATAATGTTAAGTACAATTTTTATTAGTTCAGGCTCATTATCTTAACAATTTCACAGAGAATAATATTCTCCATGAGAAGCTCTAAACCTACATCCAGTAAAATCAAAACCTTAAAACATTGGCTAAGCAATACCATTCCAGACATTTCTGTTTATCTTTCCCATTGAGATTCACACCCTCAGAAATCCCATATAGAGTAGGGCCTGGCTGTGAGTTCAGCTGAGCTGTGCCAAGGTATTGCTGCTTCAGCATTCATTGTGTTTGACAAAGGAGCCTGCAGGGGCTTGAATTGACTCTAGCCCATCTAGCTAAGGCTGCAATCATAAGCAAATGGAAGTTCCTGATCTGGATTCTCCTAAATCCCTTATAATGCATTCTCCCCTGCCTTCCAAAACCTTTCCCTTGCATGTCCCTCAAAATAAGATGCCCATGTAACTTGCCAAACCCCACTTGTAATGGTCTTTATGGATCAATCTGGACTTAACCCAGAAACCCCAAAGCAATCAGCCTACACATGGACACTAATAAAGCCATGCATGTGTGTGAGGTTCTGCTCTCTCCCTTTGCACATGGCCTTGACCTACCTTTGTGACTCCTCCAAAACCTGTGAATAATAAACGTCTCTATTTTAATTTATTTTGTGGTCTGTTGTTGAACTAAAGCTCACCATTCTGCATGCCTAACAAGTTTTAATTAGAAAGATTTATAACATGTAGTTGTAAAATAAAGAACACAGTTTTTATTCTCTAAATGTACTAATAAATGTAATGTGTGAGAAACATATATGTGTATATATGTATATACATATGTGCATGTAATATGTGTCTATATTTTTGCTTACCCATCAAACATTTGTGAAAAAAATAAATATATCATTATTGTCAGTGTTCCTTCTTTTGGAAGCCATCTGCATCCATTTTTGGTGCATTTTGGAAGAGAAAAATAAAAATATGGTCATTTACTAATTTGTATGAATTTGCAATCTAAATGAGGAGAACACAATTGGATACCATGAACAGTTGGAGTTAAAATAAAGTATAGTGAAATTAAATTAATTTGGGGCATAGTAGTTGTGAGGAAATGTTATATCTGGGAAAGAGTATATATATATATATATATATATATATATATATATATATATATGAGCCAGGCGACCAAAATGATGGTACAACCAGAATGACTGGAAGGACTGGTCACTGTGAGATGCACTGTGGCTGCCTACCGACCCTACTGGGGCAACCTCCCCAGCCTCCTGTGGCCCCTCCCCTTGGCTGGCCCGGCCCCATCAGCCCCCATCAAGGTGGGCCAGCTGGACTCATCCATACACAAATTCATGCACCAGGCCTCTAGTCAATTATAAATGTTTTAATAGAGTTATCAATGCTTAAGTTGAACTCAAATATATGAATAGATCTTGTTTCAACAAGTAAGTGATGAGAAAGGAAAAGCAGCTCAAAATATCTTGCAACTGAACTCACCCTAAGTCCTAGACTTCAGTGATGTTAGGAGGTACCTAGAGCTCAGTACTAGGCTTTGGTGTGTTCTTCTTGAATGTAGATAATCTCACAGAACTCTATAAAACAACTTTACAGTGTGCACCATAATGAAGTGAGATAAAAGTTAAGACCACAGATGAGTGAAGTTACTGTTTGTTCACACACCAAGGTTAGTAAACATCCTCTCAGTTGCCTGCTGTGCCTTCCCAACTTTTAAACAGGACAAAACAAAAAGACAGCAAAAAAAAAATGACTTCAACCTCATTTTCCTCCTCCCTTTTAGATTAGATTGCTTAAACTACACAATCTTATCCTTGCCCCTACTTCATGATGCACAAATCCAGAGCAAATATTACTTCCATGAAACAGCCCCCAAATTACCCAACACCAGCCCCAATTCTATAAGGTTTTCTAATAACATTTGAGTGAGATACACCCCCCACCTCGTTATCTATGATGTATATTTTCTTTTCTCTCTTACAATGAGCTAGCTATTGCACTCAAGTTAGTTTTCATACATCTGTGTTCCCAATGTTATTTTTGGTTGTTTGTTTGTTCTTGTTGTTTGTTGTTGTTGTTTGGTTGGAAGGCACTGGCAGTGTCTGGTAACAATACTGTAAGAGCCATGATGATTTTTGTCTCGAGAAGAGCATGGTATCACTAATTACATTACTAAGGATCCAAAAGCAAAGGGATTAGGAAGTTATAGATTAGAAAGATCTAGTAAAATGATCATTTACTAGTAGATGGAAATAAGGAAGAGAACAGACAAGGGACTGTGAGGCATCAAGGAGTAGTAGCCAAAGAAAGTGCTAAGGAAGCTTTTACTGGAACCTAGGGCCAGGATTATAGGAACTGCCCAAACCGAGTTGTGGTCTCTGTGGCCTTGAGAGAAATGTAGCCATCACCGAAACATTATCCGGCGATGAAGAAGCAAGGTAGAAAGAGACACTCAATTCTTTTTCTCTCATGTCCTGCAAGATAAACCCAGCCTGAAGACAAAGACAAGGAATTCTGGGTTATTTAATACATAAATCATCAACTATCAGGGACAGGTAAAAGTTTTGATAAGGTGAAGATTGTGGATATTGAGTCTGGAGGGTAAATGGGAGCTATCCAATTGACTATTACAAGAGGCTTAAAGAGACCTGGTTATTTTTTCACACATGCTTAATTCCAGGATAAAGTTGAGCAGTCTGTCTGGTTTCATGGGTTTGCTATTTGCTGTCACCTATGAGACCACACTGAGAAGAACACCAGGTCTAGTGCTAAGCTATCACCATCTTGCAGTTCAAAGTAATTTTTACTTTGTGTTTTAAAGGTTCCGTCTTGTGGGGCAGTGGACTATGCAAGTGAATATAAACAGGGTTTCAGTGGCTCTACCATGTGAGGAAGCCAGTGTGACTTAAAGAAAGCACAAATAGGCAGGCGTGTTTCATCTACAAATAAATATGGGTACTGGTAGTCCCCAAGGGCCACGTTTTCTGTTCAAGCAAAAACTTGCTTCAAAGGCAAAAAACATGCAATGACATTGTAAGAAATATGTATGTCTAAGGAAACCAATTGTATCTTCTTACTCATGTTGCTTCCATGTGCTGACCAGCTATGTGCACTAAAAATGACGAGACAGAGGGAAGAGGAAAGTCAGTTGACCCATAGTTTTTTTTTGTGTTTGTTTGTTTGTTTGTTTTTTGGGTTTGTTTTTTTTTGTCCCTTTGTACTCATTACTAAGATAAAAAGGAAATAAGTTTTGGTAAAGTAGACCCAGATCAAGAAATGAAATCAAAACAGTTGTGTTAGTTTTGTGCAATGTTTTTGCTGTTTTAAGAACAAAATCCATATGCACACCCCAGCTACAGATCCCAAATCATGCAATTAAAGTGATTCCACAGACATGCTAATTGTTATTATATTTGCAACTAGAAGTAGAATTGTACAATATAAAAATAAATAGGAAAATTTCTACTACATATATAAAATCATAGCTTTTATTTTAGAATTACATTGAATTAAAGAGAACACGTCTCAACGAGTTAAGAGAAAGACCATGAAAAAAGGGAAAGCTTTCTATTTTATTACCTTTTACAACACTTTTCCCCTCTTTTCTGAAGAAGAGGTCACAGATTTGTTTTTTAATTTTGCGCTGGGCCTCCACCATCTTTTGGCCAGCCCCTCTCGCCAGTTATAAAAGCACATGCTGTCTGGATCAGCTTCCTTGTGAACTGTGGGGCGTCCCTCTGTCCTGTGTTCATAACGTGGTCGTGGAAGATCCAAGAATGTGTTCTCATGCCTATTGACAAAACCCAGGGAAAGAGGGATTGCTTGTTTTCATGTGACTTTCTCGTTAATCAGAAGAAAACAATCTCAGATGTCTCTGAGTTACGCACCCCCTGCTCCTAACAGGTAATTCAGGTTCTAGTGAAAAGGAGAACAATAGTTTGAGGACCTGACATTGTTTCTTTTCATAGAAGGAGACTCCCTAGAGCAAGGAAAAGCAAGGACACATTATTTTCAGAAGCTATCAACAGGGTGAGCCACAGCTATGAATACCTATGAATTTACACAGACTAAAATAGCAAGTTGGTTGGCAAAGTTGTGGACACTTTCTTTTTGTTTATTTCCCTTATTGGCCAACTGTGACCCAGTATCCCCAGATTTAACTCTTTATGTATTTAAACACCATTTTCAAATGGCTTCCATAGAAAAATGAATTAGAACTTTAATCATTAATCGTACAAATAAATACAAGGCAGATTGTGCACCACCTCCCTAAAAGGATTGACAATGTATGCACATCCTGCCTACAAGGATACTATCTTTGTATTTTCATTACTTTTTCAATTTAAAAATTATTCATTATCAAAATACATCATTTTTTGGTTGCATGATATCTTATTTCAAAGAACAAAAGCAAACCATTGATTTGTTTTTTTTTTCTTTCTAGTGCCTTCGTAAAATGAAATATATAATGTTCTACTCTAATTGCAAAATAACAGAGGGCATTGTGCATGCTAATAAGGCACATTTTGAGACTTCAGTTCAATTATCTCATATTTTAAATAATGGTCAGATACTGCCATCTTCTGTTTACTAAATAAAGGGAAATCAGACACAATCACGTGCACACAGGGACATAGACACACACAGAGGGAGATATTTCAGAATTTAGCTACTGAGAGGACAACTCCAGATTTGTGATTGCGTTACTTCTTTGGAGCTTTTGATTTTTCAGAACCAGAAATCTGAAATTAACGGGAGTTGGTATCTGAGAAGCAGATTTCACTTAAAATAAAAGAGAATAATAAAGTGAGTAAAGTATATTCATCATAAGAGAAAAAACTATATATATACATATATATATATGTATACACACACACACACACACACGCACATGCATCAATTATGCGACCATGATGTTTTTAATACAACTATTAAAGAGGCAGGCTTTTTTTTTCTCTAATAGGAAATATAAAGATATGAGTGTTTCCCCAAAATATTGTTTTTTTTTACTTTGTGTCTTACCTATATATAAAAGAACTTAATCTTAGTGACACATTTAACATCATTCAAATATGATCACTCTTGATTTCCCATCACTGTTGTTTGAAGTTCTTTCTATACATCCTCTAGTTTACCAGATTGTGTGGCTTGCATCTTCTGGAATGTTAAAAGTCTTGTCTCAATAGAGATTTCATTGCTCACTGGCAATCCTGGTTTGTTCTCATCCCCTGTCTTTGATATCATCATATACTAGTATATTTACCATGTTTTCTGGTGTAAAAGATGACTTTTTAACCCAGAAAATCTTAAAAGTCGGGAGTCGTTTTATACATCTGGTGTATAGCTTGCAGTTATGATGGGCGTTGCTGACTTGCCAGGGACTAGCCCAACACTTGCTCTCTCTCTCTTGTTTGTTATCTTCCTCCTATCATCATCAGTTCCAGTCATCTTATATGCTGGAAAATAAGGTAATTGAAAAATGTCAAGGCATTCTCACTATTTTATTGGCTGCCTTAATATTCTCCTCTGTTATCTATGTTCATGTTTTGTTCATGTTTTGATGAAATAAAGGGAAAGTATTCATTCTAGATGATAAAGGTAATAACCTTGAAGTGAATAATGTTCTAGATAATTTTTTTAAGATGAGTTATTTTTAAAAATTGGAAATTTAATTAGCCAGAATTAACTAAATAAAACTGATCTTTAAAAGTTAACTTATTTGCTTAGTTATAAGATTAAGAATTTCTAAGATTGTCATAGACATCATAGATCAGAACTGTGAAGAGGCAAAAGGCTGAAACCCATGTCCATTTTCCTAAAACAATACCTGGAAAAAGCACTAAGGCCTGAAGATCTTGGCAGTATCTACATTCCAAAGGAGAAGCAGCTGGCCTGGAAGTCTCTAATGTAGAAGTCCTTCTCACCTTGCTGTGAATCACAGACAGCATTTTATTAAAGTCAAATGTGTCCTCATCGCGCTGAGAATCTATAAGACAGATAAATCCCCTATCTGAAGCATACTTCACGTGTCCTAGGGAATGTCTGCCCAGCTATGAAAAATCACCACTTTTTTAACATACTTTGTTGCCCTGAAGACTTAAAAGCTATTGTCTCATTAGGGTTTAAATTTAAAACACTTCACATTTTTTCATATGCAATTATATAACAAATAATTCATGAGCTTTCTCATGAATTAAAAATGCAGTAATAAGATTGATACACTCTAATTTGATCTTTAGTCATACAAAGCCTCCTAATTTCCACTTGTCACTTCTGCTAGTGTCAACATATATACAATTACAGCCTTTAAACATACTACATGATTTTTCATCATTCTTCAGAGTTCTTTTCTATTTGCTGCTTAACTTCTTAAAAACATATGTTCACCTATCACTATGATTTTATTCACAGTTTTCCTTTTAAATTGCCATGAATCATGAAATGCAATATTTTATTTTATTGGTTTTAACCTACTTATATTATAGATTTTTAGAGATTCAATTATATTCTTTGATTTAAATGTAACTTTCTTATTTCTAGTTCTTTGCCAAGTTTTAAAGAAATGCCAGTGGGAAAAATTAACAAAGATTTCGCCCCCATCAATTTTCTTAATTTTTTTCATAGTACATAACCATTGCTTTATTTATCAGCTCTAAATTTGTTTTTTTAACCAATACCTTTGGTTCATTTTGGTAATTATATTTATTTATCAAATTTTATTTTATACAGACTTCCGTGCTTGTATTTCTGCTTTGGTGATTATTCTTTAATCTTTAACAAATATATTTATGTATGATATTGTAAAAATCTATAGCATAATATTTTATTTCATATATAAAAATACCAACCACCACCAACAACAACATAAAACGAACCAATCAACATACAAAACAACATAAACCTCATCCGCAAAAACATATATTCTGCCCAAGTTATGGTCCCAACTCAAGAGAGAACTATTACCAATTTCTGCACCTTGTGCCTGCCAGTCAGTATTATTTATATTCCATACTTTTTATCTCTTTTGTCTCTACACTTAGATGTCATTTCTAATAAGTTTATCTTGTTCAATCCTAAACTTAATATTCTTTCTTTTGTTTTATTCCTAATTCTTCATTTCCCTGTTATTTTCATTTATTTTTATCCTTTCTTCTTTACTTTTTCTTTCGTCCTTCTTTCATTATTTTGAGTGAAAAATTTTACTATCTATTATAAGTGCTAAAAATATAGCAACAATGAAAATGCAGAATATTTCTTCCATCATAAGTATAAGGAAGACAAATATCTAAAAATACATGAGCAAATATCATATTTTGATAAATACTATGGGTATACAATAAAGTACAGTAAATTTTATATGCACTGAAGAGCAAGGAGTTATTTCCTCCTATAAAGGATAATAAAAGTAAAGTTAACTAAAAATGTAAAACATAAACTTAAAAGAAGTGAGCACTCAAATACTGATAACAGAGCAAAAGAATTTGAGACAGAAGAAATGCTCAGGAAAAGTATTCCTGAAATGGGAGTAGGATTGGTCAAGACCAATAGAAATAAAATATATCAACTCAGAAGTAGCAAATAAGAAAGGTATTATCATATTACAGGTGAAAAATAATGATAAATTGGATCAAGATGATAGTGATCTTTCTAAAAATGGTGATATTTTAGATATATTTTGAAGACAAAGTAACAGAATATCTGCTATATTTCTCTACTACATTTACAAATGTATATTATAATATATTAAATCTATTGTTATATATTAATTATAAATAAGTATGAAAATAGAATGTTAATAGATTATATAATATACTTTATAAATTATATATTAAAATACACTGTATTATAATGTGTTTACATATCTTATCTAATAAAAGAGTAATATGCAAATTGACCATTACTCTAACACACAAGAGGGGTGCCCCCATGTGGTCAAAGATGGCTGTCCCCATGTAGACACAAGTTGGCCACCACAAGATGGTCAGCAGGGGAGGATAGTTGGGAGGGACCAGGCCTAAAAGGGAGGGCAGTTGGGCATGACCAAGCCTGCAGGGGAGAGGAGTCAGAGGCAAACAGGCTGACAGGGGAGCAGTTAGGCATCAATCACGCTGGCAGGGGAATGGTTAAGGGATGATCAGGCTAGCAGGCAAAAGAGGTTAGAGGCAATCAGAAAGGCAGGCAGGTGCGCAGTTGGAAGCCAGCAGTCCTGGATTGTGAGAGGGATGTCTGACTGCCCATTTAGGCCTGATCCTACCAGGATGGGGTCTAAACGGACAGTTGGACATCCCTCAAGGGGCCCAGATTACAGAGGGTGTAGGCTAGACTGAGGAACACACTCTGTGTGCATTAATTTCATGTACTGGGACTCAAGTTTATATGATAAATGTAGGAAACAGGAGTCTCCTACATCTGAGGTAAAAAAAAATGGTACTCTGAGCTACTATTATTGATATGAAATATTATATTGCTTAGATGTGGCAGAAAGAACAAGTAAAGATGCATCAGTTTAGGTAAATGTCAGTGAGCTGTAAAAGAAAACATATATAATGGACTGAACATATAGTTTCTTTCTGTGTTCTGTGTATGTTCTGGAAGCTTGTTTAACATTGAAAAGAAAACTGTTGGATCATGGGATCCGGATTTTTCTCTCTTGTTGCTTTGCAATTCTAAACAGATGGTCCCAAATGACAGTCCTTGCTGTCACCAACAAAATATAGCAACAATGAAAATGCAGAATGTTTCTGAAAGGAATGGGACACTCTGTCCATGCTTTGGGTTACACACATTGCTTCTATGCCAACCTATGAGGTCCGATTTTGGATCGATGGTAATACCTACACAGAAGGCTGAGAACAGCTGCTTGAGCTAGGTGCCTGTTAGCCCCACAAAAACTTAAGCACAAAACATGGACTGCCACATACCAGCAATCCCCACACCCTGCTATTGCATGAAACTAGTATGACTTTCTAAAAGTAATAATGTTGTCACTAATTATAATTATGTTCTCAACTCACAACTACTCAGGAGAGTATATTTGTTTATCATTTTGATTTTTAAAATATTTTTATTGATTTGAGAGAGGAAGAAAGAGGAAGAGAGAGATGTAAACATCCATGATGTAGAGAATCATGGGTCGGCTGCCTCCTGTAAGTCCCCCATTAGAGATGGAGCCCACAACCCGGGCATGTGCCCCCGACCAGAACTGAACCTGGGACCTTTCAGTTCTCAGGCTGTCACTCTATCCACTCAGCAAAACCAGCTAGGGCTAGCATTTTGATTTGAATAGCACATGTTATTTAGTCACAATCAGGTAATCTGAGTTGTAGTAGTTATTGATAATGATGTTTGTTTGTTTGTTTGTTTTTGATATGACAATTTGCTTGGTTTTTATATCCTAATATACACCAAATATATGTGTACCATAGAAGTTTAAATGGGAGATATATTATTTCTTTGTAGAACACATGATTTACATGTATTTTATTAAATGTAACATTTACTACAAACGATTGAATAGACCAGTGCTTGATATAATGATTTTTAGTTGTGCTTGGAACATACTATTGGTTAAAATATTTTAATTTTTGAAAAATATTGTTTTTGCTAATCTAGTAAAATGAAAATTTTGTTTCGATCATTATTATCATAAAGTAAGAGCAAATTAATTAAGAATCATATTTAGCTTCATAAAATATCACTTTGTGCAGAAATTTCACAAATATAGTTTGCAATGAATATTGTCAATATGTTAGCACTTAAATTAAGTTTTGCCCCCAAGATTCTGACTCCACATTTTAATGTTTTGGTTTATACATTTCAAAATCTATTTTAATGTCATCACATGAGAGAAAAAGGTCTGCTATAATTCTTTTTTTATTTGCAAGGTGAAAAAGGATTTAAGTCCTATATATATCACATATTTATCTGAAAACAATGAAGAATAAATAAAATATGGCTCACAGTATAAAATCATTAAAAAACTATTTCGGACACCCTATAAGCTTTTTAACAGAAAACCTTCTATATAATAATTAAACTAACTAACTTGATAATTTGATTTACTGAATTTGTTTCCTGAGTTCTTTATTTCCACTTAAATGCTTCTGAGGTAGGTCATATGATTCTGTGACCTTTAAAGCAAAACTGAAATATTTGATTTACAACTTTTCTTTTTCTTTCTTCCCCTCACTGCATGTCATCTATAAACCCCAGTAGAATTAATTGCCTAATTACAGGGGGAAAAATGGAATGCCTTTTGAAAGATTTGAAATTTGTATTTCCTGCAGTGAAGATTTTACCTGACTACCTGGTCTACACAGTTTGAACCCCCTTAAAGAAAGAAAATAAGCATCTACTTGGGAACACAGCTTTAACCTGATAATCAGTAAACACAAATGCTCCATAATTTTAAGTCATTTTACATTCTGAGCACTAAGTCTGGAGCCATTGTCCTGGTTAATCCTTCTTGGTAATCATTTACCCTCTTGGAAATAAGCTCCACCCCTTATTGTTTTCTTGGCCCAATTTAAATATGTAGTAGAAAAATAAGAAAAGCATAGCTGGAGCTGGAGCACTAGGGAGGAAATATTTCAGCCATCGGTTGTGAAGAGTTTTATAAACAAGATTTACAAATGAAGTCCATGTAAATGTATCTCAGAGAGGTGCATCTTCTCTGATGAAGACTTAAACTTTAATATAGCCTTCAGCTCTGCTTCCTTTTTGGGCTAATAACTGTTGTCTTCCAGTACCCATAGCTTCAAGGTGTAGCAGTACAGTCACCTTAGCTATCCGTAGGTACATGTGCGAGCAATATCAGAAGGCCAAAAATGTCAGGGCAAATGTGTGACTATTAAAACTGCCTCCTGTAATATTACAGGAAACCAAAATCAAGCTATAAGTCACTTGTATCAAAATGTGAGACACAAAATGACAACAGAACAGAATGAGCCATGTGCATGGAAGCCAGAGAGATTTCAGCTGCAGTCCAGAGAGGCTGAAAATCCAACAAGCAAGCAGGGCCATGGGTATAATTTACCCTCTTGGAAATATGATCCACCCTTTATCATTATTGATGTCAGGTGTCATCAAGGTCTACATCCATCCCCCTTCGTGCAATATATTGTCTTCCTTGGACTAACCCCAAATCTCAGGAAGTTGCTAGAAATGGGAAATTACAATCTGATTCTGTTTCCACTCTCTGATAAAATATACATTAAATATTGAAATATAATTTATGTTGCTATTGAAAAGAGTGAGAGGGAAATATATTCTTTATAACAAAAATATTTACTTTACACTTAACTTGTCAACAAATATCTATACATAGAAGAACATTTAAGAAAGATGGGATCAAAAAGTAAGGGGAAGCCATGTTGCAGTTGCCCGCAGAAGTGAGATAACAGAGAGGAGGCTTTCTTCCCTGGCGAGGATTTTGAGTTTTCAATATGCCCTGGAAAGCAATGTTTAAAGAAAGTTAATATGGGGGTAAAAGTGGTAGAAATAAGGCAGGTAGAAGGAGGAGAAAGGAAATAGAAGTTAAAGCATAGGGTGTATAGATTGGTACAATTTTGAGATGTCCAGGGTCTAACATAAGGGGATGAGAGAAGACTAAATATACATTAAACTACTTTTACTGAAATGTAGCATTTAGTAATTGATTCACTCCAGTGGCTGTGGAGAGGAATTAAGTGTGATGTTTTTCTCCTGTGGCGATGGGAGAATGACAGAGCCAGTAGATTACAGAGTCAAATTTTGTTGAGAAGAAAGGATGCTACCTCATGCCAAGCGTAAGGCCATCACGGGAATAGCTGAAAATACAACAGTGATACAAAGAGGATAGCCATTAGCTTAGACCAATGATGGGCTAGGAAATAAATACCTGTGTGTGCATTTCAAAATGGTTTAAAATGCATTCAAAATGAAAGTATCAAAACACTGTAGAGGGCAGAAGATTGGGTTTGGTGGGGAAGAAAGAGAAGGGGTGGGAAAGGAGCACAAAAGAAAGGGGCCCTGTTTCAAAGGAGATGCTAGTGGTTTCTAAAGAGAAACCGAAACCTGGGCAAAATTCAGGCACAAAGAAGTGATGTATCAAGAAAAAGCTCAGAACCATATGATTTCACTCATATGTGGGATAGGAAACTGAAACCCATGGATACAAACTGGTGGTTGCCAGACAGAAGAGGGTGAGAGGGATGGGAAGGAGGGGGCCTTATGTATGGTGACAGAAGACGGTTTTAGTTTGGGTTGTGGGCACACAGTGCAATATACAGATCTTATAACATAGACATCTATACCTGAAACTTATATGATCATATTGACCAATGTCACCCTAATAAATTTAATTTTAAAAAGGGAGAAAATCATTAACAGGGTAACAGTATTATACAACTATTTCTGCATTATTATCTCATGGTAAGAAAAGTACATTTTAATTTAAAATAAGCAGAAGTATTCCAAAGTTGTGAGATATTGAAAGACACTTCTATAACAAAATATAGCAAAAATATTACTTAAGAGCATAGCAATCAGAGATTCAGTAAGAAATAAATCTGTGCATTGACTTTATGTTTTTTGCCTTTTTCCTCTCATGGATTTTAGTTATAGAAAAACTCTCATTGACTGTTTTACTATTGTTTCCATTTACGGCCATTAGGGTAATCAATTATATTATAAAATTTGATGTCTATTAACCAGCTACCAATTCTGTCTTAACTAAAAAAAAAGTTTATAAATAATATAAAAGTGGCATATGATTTGAAATATTTAATGCTTCAAGTACTAACCATCATTTCTTTTATATTTCCCCTTAAAATACCTTATTTTTATTATTTAAGTATAGTTGGTATACTGTATTATATCAATTACATTTGTATCAGGTGTAAAACAAAATGATTTGATATATTTATGCCTTGAAATGTGGTCACCCCATTAATTCTAGTGATTATCTGTCACCATGCAAATTTATTACATGGTTTCTGAAGAAATGATTTTAAGCAAATCAAATCAGAAACACAAAACCATTCTATTAACATCTTTTTTTTCTTAAGTCATTTTCTTAAGCAACCTCCCAATTTTTGTGAGAGGGCATGTCCCTAACTTAGGCAAGCATTTCACTCCAACCTTTAAAGCAACTTCTTGACATAAATAAATGAGAAGTTAACTTTTCTTCTGAATAATAATTAAGAAACATCTAACAGATAGTCACCACAATTACCTAGTGACTTTTGTATGCACTACATGTAAAAAAATGGCACTGTCTTTTATCTTTGCTATGGTTGAAAACCTGGATGGATCTTAAGAATGTTGTGCAAAGCTAAGTAAGTCATACAGAAAAAGTCAAGTCATATGATTTTACTCATTTTTGGGATATAAAACTGAAGGCAACAAATAAGCAAAGAAAAGCAAACAAACAGAAACTCCTAGACACAGATAACAGTATGGTGGTTGCCAAAGGAAAAGAAAGTGGGGGAAAACACATTTCTAAATATGTGTTTTCTAGTAAAGAGTAAAAAGGGTCAAATATATGTTGATGGAAGAAAATAGACTTTGGGGAATAGACACACAACGCAATATACAAATGATGTATTAGGGAAATGTACACTTGAAACCTTTTTTAGTCCTATTTACCATGGTCACAAGAATAAATTTAATTAAAAATGGTGCTCTCAAGTCTCTTACTCGAGAACTTAAGACCTCTTATTGACTACATATATGAAGTGGATTGTATCTGCTTAGCTATCTATCTACATGAGGGGATGAGATTTCTTTCTGATTTCAATCTCTTAGTAATTTGCCTGTGATACACATCACATTAAACCAGAAGGTGGTTTAATGCTTATTCGTAATACAATTGTTTTCCTTCTCTCCTATTATTGTGGAGAGTTTTTCTGGGTTGAGAGGAGGTTTTGTTTTAAATTATATTTTTAAAGGAATATACACTGAGTAGCCAGATTATTATGATCTCTGAATGCATAATAATCTGGCCACTCAGTGCATATCCTATATAATAAAAGGATAATATGCAAATTGTCCCCTTGACCAGGAGTTAGACCAGCAGGCAGGCTGGCCAACTGCCCATATCCCCTCCGCCTGTCCCACTCAGGCACGAATTTATGCACCAGACCTCTAACCTATGCATTCAGAGATCATAATAATCTGTCCACTCAGAATATATTATGCATGTATTTTTTTTCTTCTGCTTGGAGTTGCACAGTTAAATTCTCAAATAATCTCTGTGGGTGGCATGGATAAATGGGATACTTCATTAAAAAAAAAAAATGTATCTGGCCCTAGATGGTTTTGCTCAGTGGATAGAGCATCAGCCTGTGGATTGAAGGGTCCCAGGTTCGATTCAGTCTAAAGCAAATGCTGGGGTTGTGGCCTGATCCTCAGTGGTGGGCTCTGCAGGAGGCAGCCAATCAATAATTCTCATCATTGTTGTTTCTAACTCTCCATTTCCCTTCTTCTCTGAAATCAATAAAAATATATATTTTTTAAATGTATCATTGTTTCTTACTTTAAATCATGCTCATTTATAGTTTGGTGTCCTTATTATGTGCAGTTGAGATGTAGAGAGGCTCTCTTATGAATGTGATTAAATTATTGAGCATATTTATTTAATTCTAATTAGAATAACATTCTTTTTTTTCCAGACATCTCCATTTAATCGCCTCTCCTTTGTCTCCCACTTTCTAAATATGTGTTTTCTAGCATTTAGCAACTTCAATGACTTTATTGGTGACAAAAATTTAAGGTTTAAAAAAACCCTCAGCAAACTTAAGGTTTGTAAGTAGTTTTTAAAAGCTAATCGAATTTATTATGCACACAGACATTCACTCATACTGTTCTTAAGACCTCTTCAAAAACCAGAAATAGTATTTTTCTACTTCTTTGTCTTCTAATACAGCCTTCATTTTGCTTGCTAATGTTTTATAATTATTAGAAATTACTATGAATAAAAAAGGTAGGAGATTGTGTTGTATTTAGTTAGCCCTGTTGATTGTAAGAGGGAAGATTTGACCTACTCTCTGATGCTTCTTACAAAGGAGAGCTGAAGAGACTCTTAGTTCTTAATTATGGTGGCTGTACCTCTCTAGTTCTTTCTATCTAAGTGTTCATGCATGATGTAATTTCTAGAGGGTACTCAATACATGCAGAAATAATAGATATTATTATTTAATATTTAAAACGATGCAATGTCATTCCCCACAGTTTCCTGAATGCTTGCTATTTTCCCAGCACTAAAATAAGCACTTTATCTACATCCCTTTACATAATTTGCACAACTTTCATGCCCAATGAGCAGTGCATACTTATGACTGTCTAGAGGTTAGAAGCTGTGGCTCGAAGTCAAGTATCAGAGCCAAGAGTTCCTATAGCCTGACTACAAAGCCTGTACCTTTGACCATGATGCTTTCATAAAAATATCCTAGCTAATAAAGGTGGAATGTGCTAATTGATTCTCACCCAATCACAAAGATGGAGATGCCCACAGCCAGTAAGAAGGGAATATGCTAATTGACTGTCCTGCCCTCAAATATGGAGGTGCCCACAGCCAATAAAGAGGAAATATGTTAATTGATTGACTCACCCTCAAAGATGGTGGTGTTCACAAGCCACAAGATGGTGGTGACCAGTCCCCTCAGCCCCACTGGGGCAGCAGGCACATGGCAAAGTCAGGCTCACCCCCAGGGGGGCCTGGCAGCTCTGCACATCTGCCTCCAGAGTCCCCAAGTTCCCTCAGCCTTCCAGCCAGCCAGGGCCGGCCCAAGACACAGATAACCAGGGCTGACCAAGGCTTGTGATGCTGGCAGTGGCAGCAGCAGAAGTATGATGGGGACATAACCTTCCCCTGATCACTGTGTTGCCTCCCACCCATGAGGGCTCCCAGACTGTGAGAGGGTGCAGGATCCCCCCTCCAGGGCATGAATTTTCATGCACCGGGCCTCTAGTTTGTAAATAAATGTCAATACTTGGGGTAAAAAAATCAATTAAGCCCCTGGCATTGTTATGGTTTGATGTTTATACCTCCCTGCAATTCATATACTGGAATTCGAATCCCTCAAGATAACAGTATTAGTAAGTGGGGATCTGGGAGGTGCTTAGGTCATGAGAATGAAACCCTCCAGAATAGGAAAAACTTCAGAGAGATGCCCTAAGTCTGTGGTTGGCAAACTGCGGCTCACGAGCCACGTATGGCTCTTTGGCCTCCTGAGTGTGGCTCTTCCACCAATTACCAAGGCCTGGGCGAGTCTATTTTGAAGAAGTGGTGTTAGAAGAAGTTTAAGTTTTAAAAATTTGGCTCCCAAAAGAAATTTCAATCGTTGTACTGTTGATATTTGGCTCTGTTGACTAATGAGTTTGCCAATTACTGCCCTTAGCCTTTCTGCAATGTGCGGGCACAAAGGGAGGTCTGTGACTCAGGAGAAAGCCCTCACCTTATTATGCCCACACCCTCAAGTCTGACTTCCTGCCTCCAGAGTTGTGGGGGATACGTTTGTCATTTATAAGCTTCTCAGTCTGTGATATTTTGTTACAGCAGGCCCAAAGGACTAGACAGGCAGGATGTAACACAAATTGGGGTGAATGATATTTTTCTCCTTCAGCAGTGGGTCACAACCTTGACATGCTGACAGGCATCTGGTTAATATCAGTTATAGGAGACAGCCACTGGGAAATGATGAGAAAAGCCTAAGAATGCCTGGGATTTGGACAGAAAATCCAGTGACATCATGAAAAGTGAAGGTAGCAGAGAAGAAGGAAGCTGAGCTAGCATTTCATGAGCATATGAGATATTTTAATTAGCTCCTAAAAGAAGGATTATGGGATTTGAGCTTGCAGTTCCTTTCATCTTGTGATTGTGGTATTGAGACAAAAATAAATCTTTTTGCTTCTATCATCAGTCAAATAATCACCAGACCACAACTAGTATATACATGTATAAAATGCCACATCATCTGCATATGCTACCTATTAAAATATTTATCTAAAATATGTTCATGTATGCATATTTCTAACTCTAAGGTATTATTTTTACAGAACACAAAACCTCTAGCTACCAGAAAATCATTTGCTAATTTACATTGCAGTTACATATTATTGAATGAGCTGACACTTCTACCAGAGGTTGGAGAAGGAAATGATAAGGTGGTAATATCTAAAAGTTTCAACAGTAAATTGTTTCATATTATGAGGTGATTTTTCTTAAGGAAATAATATAGAATATAAGCATTTGCAGAGTAAATGATTCCATGGACCAATGTCGACATGATTTAGAGAAGAGCATAGCAGTTACAGAAACAAATGTTTCTATCACATGGCATGTTGAAGTTTTTATTAGAAATTCACTCAATTAGATAAGCACAGATTGATTTAATACTAAAAATGTCTACAATTTTGCAAATATTTCTGTAACAAGGAAGCATCAAAGTAGTGTGTAAACATAAGAACATCTATGAAATAGTTTAATTAAAATATTATTGTGCATTTTTAGTAACTGAAAAAAATGTGATTTTATATCAACTTATAAAGATGATTACAAAGACACCTTAAAATAAATTTCTCCTTTTCATTATCTCTGTACAGAATAATGTTGGTCCAATAATCTCATTTACCATGTAAATAATGATTCTGGTACTATTAGGATTGGCTCATCATTGCACAAGTTCTATGGGAAAAACAAGCCAGAATAAGTGCCCATGTGCCTAATTGCTGTCTGAGGCTTCACCCCAGAGTTATTCCTTATGCTACACTAGAGAATGAATAATAATAAAGAAGATCACTTCAGGAAGATGGGAGCAAACCACAGTTCAAGTCCAGACGACTGAACCTCTTCAATGTGGTTGAAAATAATAATTAAATATTGATCCCATCATTCCATCTTCAGTTCCCTGTTTTCTTCCCCTTTATAGATAAGTGCATGATACATCCTGATCAAGTACTGAATTATCTATGACATTTGCAACATGATTAATAAATAAGAATCATCTCTTGAATTATTGCCACATAAAATGGCATCTACTTTGGTTGGGGCTAAACTCTTTAATGTGAATTAAAGCATCTGTATTTGAACCATATCTTTTGTTGTTTTTTGTTAATCCTCACCTGAGGATATTTTTCCACTGATTTTTATTTATTTTATTTTATTTTGTTTTAGAGAGAGTAGAAGGGAGAGGGAGAGACAGAAAGAAACATTGAGGAGAGAGAGACACATCGATTGGTTGCTCCTGCATGCACCCTGACCAGGGCCGGGGAACCTGCAACCAAGGTACATGCCCTTGACCGGAACCAAACCTGGACCCTTCAGTCCTTGGGACAAAGCTCTGTCCACGCTAGGGCATGCCATTATATTGTGGAATCTGACATGATAATATATTCCACCTTGTGAATAAAGCCTAGTTTATTTTGTATCTCCATTAGATAATATTTTATATCAGTACTAATCATTTAATCGTTCAGTTTACTCACCTGAATTACAATGAACTGCATGAAGATGGGCTTACTTCAAATAAAATTAACCTGTGGGGGCATGCAGGAGGCAGCCAGTCAATGGTTCTCTCTCAACATTGATGTTTCTATCTCTTTCTCCATCTTTTTTTCCTCTTTGAAATATATATATATATATATATATATATATATATATATATATATAAACATATATATATATATATGTTTAAATGCACATAAGATTTGAATGCATGATGATATAAGCTCAGGTATTTGCCTCACATAGCTACATTGACCAGTACTCTAAGCAGAACTTGAGGGAGGCAATGTGAAGATTTCTGGAATTCTCTCTGTGTATCTCTCTCCTTGCCGGTCCCTCACTCCTTGTTCTCCCAGACACTCATTTATGCCACTTACGGATTTCATCATACTTCACCTGAGTCCTGCCTGAGTCCCACTCCCCAAATCCCCTCACCATCACCAAGTGCTGCTCCCTCAAGGCACTAAGCAGGAACGATTGTAGAGCTCATTTCATTTGTATTGAGAGCCACTGCCATTTGTTGTCCAGCATCATCAAAACCATTGGATATGTATCTTGTTTGATTGTCTTGGTTGTTTCTGTCAGGAAAGTAAATCTGATGTCTGTCACTCCATCTTGACTGGAAACTAAAGTCACTTAATATGATTTTAATTGAAATTAGGTTGGATAAATAAATGGTTTAAGATAAATGGATATATCAATTAGATTGTGTCTTCCAATGCATGAACATAGTATATGTCTTTATTTATTTAAGTCTTTATCATAGCAATGCTCAAGGTGACACATCATCCATTAAATTTATCCTTGAGTGTTTTATATTTTGATGCTACTGTAAATTGCTTTTATAAAATAATTTTCTTGTTTATTACTGTTGTATAAAAATAAAAAGTTTGTATCTTGTGAACTTGCTGTATTCTGATGTTAATTGTACTTGTTCCTTAGAATATCTTTGGAACTTATAAATAAATAATTACACCTGCAAAGGAAGGAAGATAGATATTTAACTCCTTTTCCAGTGTTAATGACACTTTTTTTTCTTGTTTTGCTTTACTGGCTAGAATTAACAGCCACTGTTGACTAAAAATGCTGAAAATGGCTATCTTTGCCTTTCTTCCTTCCAGAGAAACAGATTGTTTAATGTCTCAATATCAATTACAATATAAATGGCATTTCTTTTTATTAGCATGTTTACCAAGATGATGAGGTTCACTTCTGTTATGGATTGAACTCTATCTTCCAAATGCAAATGTTTAATCCTAACACCCAGTACTACAAAATGTGACTTTCTTCAGAAATAGAGTATTGCAGAAATATTTAGTTAAAATGAGTTCAGACAAGACTAGGATGGGCCAGTCATCCAATATGATGAAACCTTATGAAAAAGGACATTTGGACACAGAGAAGCATACAAAGGGAAAACACCATAGGCCAAAGATACAGCAGAAGGCCAAGCCAGACCTGGAGCAGATCCTTCCCTAGCACCTTCTTTAGGAGTCTGGCCCTGCTGAAACTTGAGATTTTGGGCCAATGTGAGCCTATAAACATCTGTTCTCTTAAATCTACCCATTTGTCTTATTTTATTACAGCACTTCTATAAAATTAGTAGAATTTGTATGCCTAGTTTCCTGTTATTTCTTTGAATAAATGGTGAATTCTTGCATTTTTTGTATTATTATTATTTTTTTACTTTTCTGCTTCTATTGAGATAAGCACATGAGCTTTCCCTTTGTGCTTTTCATATGCTAAATGCTTCTCTTGATTTTCTAATTTTAAACCAACTGTGCAGTGTTTAAATAGGCTTCACTTGGTCATGAAATATTACTGTATTTATAAATTTTTTAATGAAATGTCCTAATATTGACTTGAACATTTTCCTATATATATTCTAATACAGTAGCATGTAGTTTTGGTTTGGTAATATCTTGTCAGGTTTTTATTATCAGTGTTCACCTGGCTTCATAAAATGAGTTTTTATTTCCTTATTGATTTCCTGGAATTGTTAGTTCATCATTTATCTCAATAGTCTTTGAAAGAAATTAGCAGTGAAGCAAATGGGCCTAACAATATATTTGAGGGAAGGTTGTCTTGAATTACAAACACATCCTATCTAATAAAGAGTAATATGCAAATTGGCCATACCTCTGCTACACCCACAAGCCATGCCCACCAGTCACGCCCACTGGCCAATCAGAGTGAGCATGCAAGTTAACCCAGCCAAGATGGCAGTTAATTTGCATTTCCAGGCGCAGAAGATGGCATAGAAGGAAGCCAAGCACTGCAGAAGGGAGCAAAACTGTGAAGAAGCAAGCAAGCAAGCAGGGCAGGGGAGAAGGGATGGAAGCAAACAGGGTGGGGAAGAAGGAAGGGAGCAAGATAGAGGATATGGGAGGGAGCAAGGCAGCAGAGACCAGTGAGAGTGAGGAAGAGGAGATGGGAGGGAGCAAGGCAAGGAGATGCGAGAGAATGAGACAGCAAAGTAGGGCTGGAGCAAGGCAGCGGAGAAAGGAGCAGGGCAGTGGAGAAGGGAGCAAGCAAGGCAGCAAAGAAGGGAGGGAGCTTTGCTCAGGCCACAGGAAGCCCTATCCTTGCAGGAATCTTCCTAAAACAGGTCTCTAGTGTTATACTAAATGAGAAACTAATAAAATTTTTGTAATTCTTGCCATATTAGTGTGAGATATTACAATGTTTTCCTTGATCCCATCTATTTTGTTCAAGTGATTGTCATTAAGTAGTTTATACTATTATCTTATTATTATTTCTATGCCATTTTATATTCTGATATTTAATATTTTCCAATATCTTTATTCTGAAGCATTATTAGATTTATGTTTTTCAAAACTAAACTTTAGTTTTGCTCATTTGTATTTGCTTTTTCTTTCATTGATTTGTCTTTATTTTCATTTTTATTTTAACCTCTCATTTTGTTATAACATTGTGGGTTTTTTTTTTTGCTTGTTTCTAAATGATAAAGCTTAGATTATTGATATACATTGCTTCTTTTGTAATGTAACATTTTAAAGATCTAAATTTACATCTAGGGGAGAGAACCAAGATGGCGGCATAGGTAAATACCTATTGTTCTGCCCTGCACAACAATTTAAAAATTACAACATAACAACAAAACAAACATCTCCCAGAATCACCAGAAAGCTGGCTAAGTGAAAACTCCTCAAATAAAAGTAAAGGTGGGACACTGAGTCTCAGAAGAGCGGCAGAGCGCAGCCTTGAAGATCGTGGGGAAACAGATTAGGAACCTTCCTGGTTACGCGCGCGGGCGATGGCTGGAGCAGCAACCCCAGCTGGGTTTCTCCAACAGGGAGGGCAGAGACATCTCACTACACGGATTCCCCAGCACCAGGCAAGGTCTGAGATCCAGGGTACATGGAGACGTCCCACTGTACAGATTTCCCAGTGCCAGGCAAGGTCTGAGGTCCGGGGGATGCACCCTGGAAGCCAGGCGCAGCAGAGGTCTCCTAGTCTGTGGAGAAGCCAGGTGCTTGAAAAAGAAGTTTGCGCACACTTAAACTGTGCCACAGCACAGATGTGCGACTTGCTCCCTGGAAATTTGTCTCCTGGACCTGGAAACCACATGTTTTACAACCCTGGGTGAGACTGGTTGTGCAGACTCATTTGGGGAGAGGCAGAGTTGTCTGTCAAGGGGAAGAGACTAGCGGCTTTCTCTTGGAGGTGCCTGCAGCCATCCCCATCCAATAGAAACCCACGCGCGCGAGCGCCGCATAGGACATAGCTGACTCTGAGGCTGCCTGCTCAGCTCAGAGACTCCACCCATCCAACCTGAACACAGTCTCCCTTCACAGCCAATTGGCCTGGAGGTCAGACTCTCCTAGGGCTAACAGCAACAAGCTGGGTTTAAATTCAAAAATACTGTACAACCCATAAAGGATTGTAGTAAGAGTACCCACCTCAAGTAACTGGGGAGGCTGTGCCACTGACCCTTACAGGACATCTACCACATGAAGCAGTCACCATGCAGAGATATGGAAATAAATCAGGTGTGAAAGAAATGGAGGAGAAAAGACGACTAGACATAGAGTTCAAAACCACGGGTATAAGGCTTTTCAAGAGGCTCCTAGAAAAGGCCGATGAATTTAATTAGAACTATAAGGAAATAAACAAGACCAACCAGAAAATGAATGAGACTTATAAGGAAATGAATGAGACCCTCAAGGTAATGAACAAGACCTCTGAGGATATGAATGAGACCCTCACAGATATGAAAAAGGACCAACTAGAAATCAAGCATACACTGACTGAAATAAAAAAAAATATTACACAAAGTCCTAAAAGCAGTCCAGAGGGCCACAAGAACCAAGTCAAAGATTTGAAATACAAAGAAGCAAAATCCACTCGGCTGGAAAAGCAAGAAACAAAAAGAATTCAGATAATTGAAGATAGTGTAAGGGGCCTCTGGGACAACCTCAAGCATACCAACATCTGAATTATTGGGGTGCCAGAAAAAGAGAGAGAGCAAGATAATGAAAACCTACAAGACTGAAAACTTCCCTCACCTGGTGAAAGAAACTGACTTAAAAGCCCAAGAAGTACACAGAACCACAAAATATAGAAATCTAAAGAGGACCACACCAAGACATATCATAATTAAAATGCCAAGAGCAAAAGATAAAGAGAGAATATTAAAAGCAGCAAGAGAAAAGCAGTTGGTTACCTACAGGGGAGCACCCATACGATTGTCAGGGGATTTCTCAACAGAAATGATGCAGGCCAGATGCGAGTGGCAAAAAATATTCAAAGTAATGAATAGCAACAATCTACAACCAAGATTACTCTATCCAGCAAAGCTATCATTCAGAATTGAAGGTCAGATAAAGTGCTTCAAGATAAGAAAAAGCTAAAGGAGTTCATCACCACCAAACCAATATTATATGAAATGCTGAAAGATATTCTTTAAGAAGAGGAAGAAGAAAAAGATAAAAATATAAATTATGAACAACAAATACACATCTATCAACAAATGAACATAAAAATCAAGTGAACTGATAGGCTGATGAACAGGATAAACTGGTGAATATAACAGAATCATGGACATAGAGAGGGAATGGACTGACAATTCTTGGGGAGAAAAGGGTTGTGGGAAGTACAGCAAGAGACTGGACAAAAATCTTGCAACAATGGCAGAGGACATTGGGGAGGGTGAGGTAAGGGTGGAGGTGGGATAGGTACAGGGTGGAGGGGAGCTATAGGGGGATAAAAAGGGGAAACAATGTAATTAATAAACTGAACAATAAAGATTTTAAAAGAAATTAAAAATTTAAAAAAAATTACATCTAAACACTGCTTTGGCTTATCTTTATGCAGTTTTTTTAACCATGTTATAATATTTTCTGGGGTTTTTTTTGTGTGTGCTTTTATTTACCCCATCAATATGTGTTACTAGAGTATTCCTTAATTTCTAAATATTGGGAATTTTCAGATAACTTACTATTATTGATTTTTATACAAATACTGTTACAACAAGGAAACAGATTATATTGTTTCAATCCTGTGCAATTCACTGAGACATTTATTGCTCAAAATATGGGCTATATTGTCAATATTGTTTAAATATTCTTTGTAAGTCAGAAAAGAATATCAATTAGGTCAGATCGAGTTGCAGTGCTATTCAAATATTCTAACTTATCCTACTTGAATCAACTTGCTCTATCCATTTTTGACATTCTGAGATTAATTTACCAAACATATATAATTGTAAATGGATATATGTTTTTCTCTTGCATTCTGTCAATATCTGTTTTATGTTCTAACACATTTGTAATTATTTTCAAGTGGGATATCATTCAGTTTCTCTTTTTATTAAATGCAAACCACACTTAAAAATGGATTGTTTTTGTAAGCAGTTAATTCTTGCAAAATGATTCTGATAATACTTCTATTCTTGAGATCTACTTTCATTTTAATATAGTTCAACATATTCATGTATTAATATAATTGTATAAACCTGTTTTTATTTTGTAACTTATTTCATTTTTAGAATTTTTTCTTTTCAACTGAGTTGTTTCAAAGTAAAAAAAAAAATGTATCCCACGTTCTTCTGTAATTGATCTGCATATGTTGTACGGGGAGAGAGCTGTATTGATTTTTTTTTGTAGGTGTGCTGGATCCGGCAATATTAAAGTTTTATTTAGGTTCAGTTTACCACTGGCTTCAAATATTTTGAACTCATGTTAAGGCTTTCTCCTTAATAAGGCTTGATATTTGAGTACTGATGGACTCGGTAGCCATCTGTATGATTTATAACCCAGAAGGAAGCTTTGTAATCTGTTGATATTGCCCTGGTTTACAGCAAACCAATGAGATTCTGTTTTCACTGTGGTGTTTCTCTTGCTTTTCATCTTCACTTCCCACTTTCCCCACCACCACATTGCCTCTTTACCCTGCTCCCCTATACCCAGTCACCCGTGAGCTACCATAATAAGCCAGCAAAAACTAGGCAGCAAATGGTGATGTTCTTGAGTCCTTGGGACCCTGCTACAGCCTTGTCATTGATGAAACCAACAAATATCCTCAAGGCATTCCTCTTGTTCCAGTTACCTGCCAACAGCCTTTTGAGAGCTCTTTATAACCATTGAGTAAAGGCCTAATGGAATACGAATGATACCATGACTGAGGAACATTGGCATTATACTCTTCCCCACAGATACACACTTGGGGATTAAAATTCACTAACAAATCAACTTTTTTCTTCATAGTCTCCTCTGCGGCTGTCTGTTTCTTCATCATGGCCTTAGAGCTAAAAGCAACCACAGGCCAAGTCTTTCTCAACAAGGCACCTTATCTGATCTTTCCTATGTATTATGAAAAAAAATCTCTTAAACATTTCTATATCCTAGCAGTGAGTGAAAGTACCTTAATGTAATATTACACACAATAAATACTTTCTTGCCAGAAAGAAAAATAAATTATCCAGCTACACGATAACATGCTGGACATATTATTAAGCAGTTTTTGAAATACTATCAAGGATCCCTTCAAATATATGTTATCTTCTACATGTGCTGCTATAGCCAAAGACTGAAGTGAGCTTCAGAACAGCAATTGAAAGCAATATCTTCAAACTATTCTCATATTATCAGTGCTTCTAACCCTTTATTAAGATGGAATGATGTAGGTGATTCTTCTTTGTCCATCTGTTGCTTTTTATCCCTATATATGTTTTTATTGATTTCAGAGTGGAAGGGAGAGGGAGAGAGATAAAAAGATCAATGATGAGAGAGAATCATTGATCGGCTGCCTCCGGAGTGTCCCATAGTGGAGATCAAGCCAACAACCTGGACATGTACCCTGACTGAGAATCAAAGTGTGACGTCCTGGTTCATAGGTTGATGTTCAACCACTGAGCCATGCAGGCTGAGCCCTTCTGTTGCTTTTCAATACTGGCTGGTGGTTTCTCAGGGGAACTCTGAAACCAGCCTGTATGCTGAAGGCAGGGGGAGATGGAAGAAAGAGGCAGCCCCTTCGGATTGTTTGTGGCAGGTTTCACGAGTAAGGAGAAGTTACCTCAAGAAAAGTAGTTTTCCACACCCAACAGTGAGGTCTTAAAAGTTTATATAGTGGGGGGTCTTAGCTGGATTCAGTTACACTCAGAGGAAGACTTAATGGTTTAATACCTAGTCCAGTGAGTCTCGTCACTACATTCCCATCTCAAGGCTGTACCATTGGGGCAACTTCTGGGAGTGGGGAAGGCACATGGAGTGCACATTCTGAGGAGGGAAGAGTGGGAAGCCTGCAATCATTCATGTCAGCCACCGCATCGAACAGGTGCGACATCTTCTTCATGATCTTCTTCAATATGCGCTACATACAAGCTTACCTTTATACTTAGGTAATGTAGGTACCTTGGTATTTTCATGAAAATAGAATAACCTCCTATGAATGCATGGTGTTATGGGTCACATTGAAAATCTTTGGGCAATGGTTCTCAGTTCTAGATGCTAGTCTTTGTCACAAAGTCATAAAAATAGCCTGGGAATATTTTAACCCACATGCATATGTCTCTTACTTTACATTATGCTTTTTTAAAAAAATATTAAATCCCTCAGGGCACTGGCCACCACTTTATTATGGTTATGATTCTTTTCAAACTTTTGCAAAAAAAATGGTGTATGTACAATTTTCATTCACTGCTCACTTAGATAGGTATTTGGGTAGAGCAAATATTTTATCTAATATCATGTGAATAATTGCAAAAAATAATTGCATATATTTCACTGAATTGACAAGATGTTGTATCTTTAGAAACTGCAGGAAACACATATAATAAGATGCTTAAATACTCAAAACAATTCATTTGTCATTTTTTTTGCATAAGAAATTTAGGGGGGGTGTGGGGGGGATTTAATAGAAGGAACCCAAACTAAATGGCTGATTGAACACCTAAAGTACATGATCTATTGCTCAGCTATTAGAAGTTATTTTTAGAAAACAATAGTGAAAAGCAGAAATATAATGAACCACTTTTATTTAAATTATCAGAGCTGTCATAAAAAACATATTATGGCCAGAGAACCTATTCTTCAGTAGAAATTTATTACAACTACCTCCACTTTATGATAGAAAGTCTGAGACTGATAAAAATTACTTGTTTGCTGAACTCATATCAACTAAGCTAAAGGTAACGAAATTAATATTTAAGTGTAAACCTTACTTCATTGTTAAATTCTGTTAAAAGTAAGTTTTTTTTCTTTAAATTTTAGTGGCATATAATGTCTAATAAATGTACATAATCAGAACAAGTTCTCAGTATCATCAAATGCCATATGCCAAGTTTACTCATCTTGTTTTCCTATATGTTTGGCCATAAATTACTTACAACTTCAGCACTTTTTGCAAAAGATAAAACGTGACAGGAAAAAGAATGAGGTCTTGAAGGGGGTGATCAGATGCCTTTGAAAAACAGACACTTAGGCGCTTGAAGAAGCTTTAAATGAATGAAGGCTGTAAGAAAACTGTCAGTGACAGAAGGCAGACTATTAGATAATGAAAGGTTAGGTTGCTCAATAAAGAGGATTGGTGAGGCTGCAGGTGACATTCGGTCCTGAAAAGTCAGTGATGTCCTTGAAGACACTGTGACTGTTGTACCATGGTCAGGACTCCTGGCCAGGGCCTTTCTAGTAATTCACCATAATTGAAAAGGCAACAGTCTTAGGACAGAATTAATGTGGATAATTCAAACACAAATTAAACACTGTGGCGCGTTCTAGGGTTAGATATCTATAAAACGTCAGGATTTTCCCCCTCATTTAATAAATACGTTAATCACACTCATTTTGGGGGTATATATTACCTACAAAATTTTGGTTTGATGCAGGATGATCATATTTCAAAGTGTTTTCTCCCCTCTCACAATTTATCATTTGACAGTGGAGCAGGTTTTAATTTGGCACAGACATAGTAGATGAAATGAGTTTTAACTGAAGTTTTACATTGCAAACCTTTTAATAAGGCAGAAATACATAAATGATCTTACCTTCCAAACAAATTGGATTTTAAACAGTACTATATGCCAGAAAATATGTTATTTCCAAAATTATCAAATTGAGTGCATTAATAATATGCAGTCTTTTGAATACCAATTAATTATACCCTAATAAAACTTCACATGTGTCAAAACATATAGTAATTCACACAATAATTCATTTGAAGATATAAATAAAAATTAATTATTGCATTTACTAATGATTCTGTACTATTATAAATTATCACAAAATTTAAGAGCACTGGAGATACTTGAAGAAAATATCTGTTAAACAAGGGAAAAAATGCAAAATGAAGCCCAAGAAAAGGAGAGAAAACAAATCATAAAACTTAACCAGATTATTATTATTATTTAAAATATATTTTATTTATTTTTCACAGAGCGGAAGGGAGAGGGATAGAAAGTCAGAAACATCTATGAGAAACATGGATCAGCTGCCTCCTGCACACCCTCTGCATGGGGATGTATCTGCAGCGAGGGTACATGCCCTTGACCCGAATTGAACCCAGGACTTTACAGTCCGCAGGCCGATGCTCTATCCACTGAGCCAAACCAGTTTTGGCCCAGATTATTTTTTTATGTATGGGACATTACTTATGTACAAGAAAGAGAAGAAGGTACACAAAATAGTGAAGCAAAGATATTGAGCATTTTCCAAATTTACTGCTAATTCTAAATGCAAAGCGCCAAGATTCTCAACAAACCCAGAACAAGATAAACATATAGAGCACCACAACAAAGCATACAAAACCAGATTATGGAAAGCCAATAATAAAAACAAAATCTTAAAACAGTGACAGGTAAAAGATACATAATGCACAGAGAAATATAAAAATTTAAATATGCTTTCATCTAAAATGATATGAGTCAACAGAGAATATAATTACTTTTTTAATAATGGAAAAAGAAAATCTTTTTTTTTTAAAAAAAAGGGTTATTTTTACTTTCTTTCAAGTATTGGAGTATTGAATACCTTCTTACTAAGAGCAGTATCTACAGGAAAACAATTAATATTTTTTGGGTGAAGATTTTTTTTTCCTATCAAATAAAACTTGACTATATAAAATGGAGATGGATACAAAGTTAATTTCTATATGTAATGTTAAATGTGTCTTAATGTTTCCTCTACATTAAGAAACATATTATATCTACATATATCTATATTATCTGAACAAAAAATCCTAAACAATAAAATGATTGTACTATAAATACAGATTTTTATACTCTCCATAACCAGGAAACATAAAATAAAAAAAATGGAAAATAAATCTCATAGAAAAAACAAAATAGAATGACAATGTACTAAATTTGTTTTTTTTTCAAATTAAGTAATTTTATTCTTTACAATAAAAAATGTAAAGAATAAATTTATATTGTGATTTTTTTTTTTAAATAAGAAAGGATATACTACCACCTAGTGGTTAATGGAATTGCTCAAGGGTAATTTTACCTGCAAGTATCCTTAGAAATTAGAGTAATGGAGGCTGATGGCTGAACATCTCACAATGACAACTCTCCTACATAATTATAAAAAATTACTTCATTATTAATAAATATAATGGAAATTTTTTGATTATTTGCTTCTAGCTTATTAGTTTGAGCGCTTTAATAAGAACATGGATGGTGAAGAGCATAGAGATGGTTACAGAAAATAATAAACAAATATCTCAATATTTCAATAATTTAAGAGCCAGTGAAGATAACAATGAATATTTCTGTAGAAAATGTGGTGACTAATTTTTAATGGCCATTGACTTTATAAATACAACATTTAGACAACCTATTACTTTAAATGAAGAAGATAAATTAATAAATTTTAGACATTGATGAGTATAAATAAAAAATAGCTATAATAACAAATAATCAAGTTAAACCTTATAGGTTTAATTAATCTCTTACTAAAAATATTTTGAAGAACATTGAGAAAATATTTTGAGAAAAGGAAAAAAATAAAGTATTTTCAAGGAATCAATTTATATCTATATTGATTTCTCTGACAAATTTTGGATTTTTCCCACCTCTTTTCTTTTGCCTAGTATGTGCATATATGTGCATGTATTTGAGTATATGTATGTACATGTTCATTTGTTGTGTTATATAACAACAGTTATAATTTTGCATAATTGTTTTATTATAGAACATCTTCAATTAAAATTTCTAAGCTATATATATATTTCACTACAACTAGTATATGTGTAGTTGTCTCTTCAAAAATCAAATGCTAATCAAATTATCAAATTAAATAATGAATTTAACTGAATAATGTAATTATATTTTCATCATTTATTCTTGCACTTAATTCAGGTAGCCATGATTATTAAATTTAAATCCTATAATACTGAAGGCAAGATATGATGAATTATATATATATGTCTACGTAGGAATCTTTTATTAAAAAAAACACAAAAACTATATTACCTAAATTCAGTCCTGAGCTACAAAAATGCTGGAATACAGAATTCTTTGTTCTTTAACAAGCTACAGGTTTTCATTATTAGCAAGGTATCAGTATAAGAAAATAAGTCATCTAACACACATGCATTCATTTACTCATTAACTCACTAAAAACAGAAATAATGACTATATTCTAAGTGCCATCCATGTGCTAAGAGTGGGGGACACCATGATGAAAAACAAGATTTAACTGGCACAGTCTTTGTAGGTTCAAAAAAAAATAGAATTATTTTTTTTGGGGGGAACCTGCAATCACACACAAAAAGTAAGATAAAAATGGAAAGACTTGTAATCGAGAAAGTAGACAATTATGAAATAGCCACATGAATCCCATCCACAGAGAAAGCATGCATGTTTGGAGAAGGGTTTGCGATGTGTCAGGTACCATAAAGAGAGGAGAGTAGCCTAGGCGAGTGAGCAAATATCAAGAGGTAGGAACTTAATTAGAAGAAAGATACAAAGTTCAGATTGTACAGGCCCGATCTGAAGTTTACATTTTATTGGCAGGATTGTCTTTAAAATATCTCCTTCCATAAATAATGGACAACATTACTCAGATATAAAAGCCAGGCAAGGACCATACAAAAATAAGAAAATTATAGGCCAATTCTGAACAAAATACTAGCAAATTGAACACAATACACTTAAAAGATTATATCTCATGATCAAATGGGGTCCATTCCAGTGATGCAGACATGGTTCAACATCTGCAGGTCGATCAATGCGATACAAAACAAGCACATTACAAAACAAAAGAAATATTATATTTCATATCAAAAGATGCAGAAAAAGTAGCTGACAAAACATCCACTTATGAACAAAACACTCATTAAATTGGAATAGAAGAAAAAGACCATAACATAAGAAAGGTCATATATGACCAGCTAACATTATACTCAATAGTGAAAAACGGAAGCTTTTCCTCCAAGATCAGGAACAAGACAAGGATATCCACTTCCACCACTGTTATTAGATTTAAAATAAAAAAGATGGATAATATTTAGTGTTCGCTAAATTATGAAGCAACAGGGATATGTATTGCGGTTGGTACATAAGTTGTTAGAACCACTTTATAAAGTTGTTTGTCAATATCTACTTAAAATCGATATTAGCCTAACCTATGACCCAAAGATTTCATTTCTAGGAATATTCACAATACAATGAGTATATATTTGCCAAAACAAATGTACCATATCTCTGTGGCAGCGTTATTTGTAAGTGTATGAAAAAAATGTGTGCATTTATATCTATATTGATTTATATCTATATTGATTTCTCTGACAAATTTTGGATTTTTCCCACTTCTTTTCTTTTTCCTAATATGTGCATGTATTTGAGTATATGTATGTACATGTTCATGTTTTGTATTATATAACAACAGATATAATTTTGCATAATTGTTTTATTATAGAACATCTTCAATTAAAATTTCTAAGCTATATATATATTTCACTACAACTAGTATATGTGTAGTTATCTCTTCAAAAATCAAATTATCAAATTAAATAATGAATTTAACTGAATAATATAATCCTTCAATAATTGAAGGGTAAAATACACACTGAGTTTTCACTGCATGATGCGTTTCCTTTGTGATAGTGAATTTAACTGTACAAATTGTTATATGTACAACATTTTATGTATATTTTGCTTCAATGACAATTTACTTTAAATGATTATAAACTATTTAATAATAAAACATATCATAGTAATGTTTTAATGACATATCTTAGTCATAAAATAATTTTATATAAAATAAAATTTTACAATAATTATTATAATTATCATATATTAATTCTCTATAATTTCCTCAATTTTTCTAACACCTTTTTTTCTAATATATTCCTTTGATCATACATTGACATGATAGATTTTTAGCAAGCATTTTATGGCTAACACATTCTAGCTCCACTTTGCAATATAAATTTTGGAGAAATAGAAATGCCATAAATTTCTACACAAGATATCATAGAGCAAATGAAATTTCTTGGATATCAGATTCCAGGTGGGGGAAAAATTGCCTTCACAAATAAGACTCATACTTTTGAAGGTACTAAGAAACCCAGAATTTAAAATCTCAGAATCAAAATCAAATATATTTTTGTACAGTTAGTTACTAGGAGCAGAGATGGGAGAGATAAGCCCTGTCAGTAATGAACACCCCTGGGCAGAGCACTCATCCCAGGATGGCTCTGAGCTGGAAGATACATATTTCTGCTTCCTGGATTCTGGCGAAGATAGCTCTGTTCTCTCCCAGCGTTTCTCTGTGAGATAAGGTCCAGTTAGCCATAGCAATAAACACTTCATCTTTATCGCTCTTTTGCTTTCCTCTGTCTGACTTCTTCATTCTCTTATTGTTCCCCTAGATTATCTCTGATTCGCCTCTCAATTACACTTCATGCATGAATTCTTACATCAAGTACTATTTCTGAACACAACCCAACACAACACGAAAGCTGAAAACAAAATTAAACTCATATAACAACTGTCACTAGTATATTTACAAGATAATTGAGTTTGGGATACACTCTAGAATGTAGAGGAGTTTTTTTGAGAAACATTATGGCCCTATCCAGAGTTCGTGCTTTGGTCTATCTCCTTGCAAATATGCAAGACTGTCAACTAGAGTAAGAAAATTATGGGTAGGCTCTATACTATTTTTCAAAATCAAGTCATGATTTTTATTCTGAGATATAGGAGTATAGGTGTATTTTTAATTGACGATATTTAAATATTTGTTAAACAGTCAACAGGTTTTATTTTTTTAAGTTTATATATATATGTATGTGTATATATATATATATACACATACATATATATGTGTGTGTATATATATATATATATATATACATATATATATATATGGTTTCTTTGTTCTTTAATTATTTTTGGGAGGAATAATCTGTGATTTTATAAATACTGTGTCATTGCTTTTAAGGCACCTCAGATGATTTTACAATGAATTGGAAAAGCAATGAATAATAATGTTAGAAATCAGAATGTAAACAGTGTTGCATTACATGATTTTGCTAGCAATTATTTGCTGCCAGGGAGCCAGGATAGCATCTAGTCTGTGCCTCTGTCAGTGTATAAAATGCTGTGGCAGTTCTGCAACCAATTTCTTCAAATCACATTTTTGCCTCTTTTGGAGGAAAAATTGTGCAGAAGTTAGCCATCAGCAACTCAAAGGCACATAGGAAATTACCAGAGCAGAGATGGGAACAGCATCTCAAATAACTTTGGCTACGAAAATAATTTTTTTCAAAAATGATTTCGAAGTTACATTGTATAACTTACAGATAGTTTACCTCAGTTCTTCCTAAGCCAACTCTATTGTCAACTAAAAATAAACAGTGAAAAGTATAAGAACACATAAAGACATACATATTTTTAATAAGTGGGGAAAGAAGTTATAAATACTACCAATCACTTGGTGTTTCCTTCCCATCGTCTTTCCCTTCACTACCTTTACACATACATTCTTTTTTTTTAAGTACAAGCAAAGAATATTCAAGACCATTGCTTCATTTCTTAACATATTTTTTTCGTGGTTTATTTTTTCTTGATACTTTTATTAGGGTTGTTATTGGTTTTCATTAATGCTTTGGTATAAGTTTGAGTTTTAAAAAATAATTTTCATTTATTGAGGAGATACTGGTAGAAACACACAATTATATAAGTTTTAAGAGTATAATTCTATGACACATCATCTGGATATTGCATTGTGTATTTATGCCTTATTTTTTATGTCCTAGTTGGAGAAGTTATTTAGAGTATTTTATTACAATAGACTAAAGTACTATATAGAAAGACACATTTCTATATTAGTTGAGGGGCAGTTGCAATGAAATTAATTTGATGGAAAAATGTGGATGAGCTCCAGAAAAAGTAGACAATAATTGACCCATGTAAAATTTCTCTTTTCAGTATAATTCCAGAATCCTCCTCTTCAAGCTATTGCTAGTGTATTCCTCGGAACATCTGTAACTCTAGTTGGTTTAGATTTTTTAAATTTTAATTTCTAGTTAATATACTAAACCTTGAGAGAATCACTTTTGAACTAAGAGAACTCATCATGACTGAGAAGGAATGCCAGGCATGCAAGACACAAGTTCACAGAACTTTGGTGCATTCTCCATGTTTGTGACACCCAAACTACTCCCAATTTATAACAGAATGCTGAAGAGGAAGCCCTACTTTGTGGCTAGGAAGATTAGATAGTGTCAGCCTCTTTGGGAATACCTCAAAACCGAAGGTACCTCCAAACCCAGAGACTAATATTCAGGGTCAACTAGAGATCTATGGCATTAAAAACAATTGCTTCTCAAATGATTGCCTGTGGCTTTGCTCCAATAATCTCCTATTAGCAATTCTTAGCCCAGCTGAAGACCTAGATATGTTATAAATGCTTAGGTTACTCTATGGAGTTGAAAGAGAAAAATGGCAGGGTGTAGAGAAGAGCACCATCCACTTAGACCCAACTCTACGCCCATTTCAAATGCTCAGCTTCCTGGTGATTGCACTTTGCTGTTCTTCAGATCTTTTCAGAATGATGTGGATGCAATGGAAATGATAGTCTCAACTTCAGAGAGTTGAAATCCTTGTGGACTAAAATATGGCATAAATCTAGAGAACTATCATATAACCAAGTCAACATGTCTGTACCCCTGTCATATGAAAGCAAATTTTTGATACTCTCTATATATCAATTGCTGGGTAGCTGATACCAGTGGCTCATGAATTGATTTGACTCAGTTATCAAAAGGTATCTGAAAGAAAGCTACAGTTGGGTCACACAAGTATCACCATCCTTGCATTTTCCTAATCTTTGATAATGATAGACACTACCAGTACACACACACACACACACACACACACACACACACACACACACACACACACCTGCTATTCCACACGTGGAAGAGTCATGTGTTTTTCTGTCCAGTATAGCCATCAAGTCATATTTCAGTGACTATCTCAGAGAGTATGGTTTGAAAATATATAATTGAAACAAACTTCCTGAATTCCACAGCGATAGGAACATCCTAATACGGTAATGCTAATTGCAAGTATTTAAGCACCTAAACCTTCACTGACATAATTATGGTTAACATACTCAATAGTATGCAAGTTATCTGCAAAGTGTTCTCTTTTTTTTCCAAAGTTGTCATAATAATCACACATGTCTCTTTGAAAAAAACAAACAAACTATGTATCTTATATTTATCACAGAAATGTTAAGTCAGAACATTCCATCAAGAACCTGGGAATATATGTCTATTTTCTTCAGGTATGCTAAGGTTGCCAAAGATATTCCTATTTCCAAATTCAATGAACTTTCCTGTCTGTTACTAACCTGACTTTTCAACAGTACTTGATACAGTCATGTAATGCAAATAACACCTCATGATTTCTAATTCTTTTATTCCCTGAAATCTAAAGTCCAGTCTTATTAGTTATTTTCTCCAAATATCTATGTAATTAGGCTACTTTTATCAAATATATTTACCATCATTATAATGTAAGTCATTGTTTTCTCTTCATTCCAAACTGTTTATACACTTGTTTCACTCTTGTCCATCTGTATGATGCACAGGCATATTCAGAATCTTCCATAAATAATCCTCCTCTAGATTCTAGTTACCCCCTAAATAACCTTCACATTTCTTAATGTAACCTGACTTGGAACTCTGACTTAGCTGCTATCTTTCACGCTCATTATCCATCATTTTTCCTCTTGCTCCATCATTGCGTACACCACGCTATGTCTCAGACAAGCACTACAGACACATTGTTCCATCTGCCTGGAATACCTTTCTGGTGTTTCCCCATCACGTTAATTTAAGCATCTTTCTACTTGAGACCCTCTATGATACGTTTGAAGAGGCTTTGCTATCATGCCAAGCACCCTTGAAGGGACGTATTCAGTGCCATGATCTCCACCAGCGGGGGAAATCTGCTTGCTCACCTGAACATGGATAATTAGCTGAAACATGTAGGTGCCAAAATACATGTGTGTTGCATAGGTTGCCTCTTTCCCCAATGTCGTGTTCACATTATTTCTGTAATTTTCTTAATAAAGCTATGAAGTAAAATTTATGAAAACTATATAAGATTCAAAAACACCTTGTTGGCCATCTAGTTTAAGAATTTTAAGAACTAAACTCTGATGCTTTTATAATGAGTTAATGTGAAAGACTTTTCCCTCTTGATTTTCATTTACTCTACTGTTTCAAAAATATTGATGTATTCTCTTCACTGACTTGATAAGGTAGTTGGTGGTAAATAATTATTTGAATGAGAAATGAACTAGTCACCAAGTTCAGGCATTGTATAGCTATCTGGATACCTGAATTTCACAAGAGTGACTGTAAGCTATTAAATTCCTTTAATGACTATTTAGAAAACCATCCTTATGGACGCAAATGAAACTCAAAATCAGACTAACGCCATAAGCCTAGTGAGTTTCAGATAGAAAACACACTCCACTGTGCAAAGTAAGATTATATCAGAAAAACAAATCACTATATAATTTCAAAGTATAAAAATCTACTATAGTTTGAAGTCACTCTGTACAGCTATGATCTCAAAAATAAATGTCTTTCATTAATCCCAGTAAGTACTGCTTTTTCTTCAGTTTAATAAAACACACCAGAAAGCAATTAAAAATAACATTATTTGGAAAATGTTAGTATGTTCTGTTTTATTTTAATTATATATATATATATATATGTATATATATAATTTAAAGTATTACAAATAGTAGTAATGTTTCCTTATTTTCCCCCCCATTGACCTCCTGCCGGCCTCCCCTAACTTCTAGCACATGCCCTCACCTGCCCCCACCCCCAGTGTCTTGTATCCATTGGTTATGCTTATATGCATGCGTACAAGTGTTCTGTTTTATTAATAAGCTTTATATAAATTGCAATCCTCTGTCATTAGGAATAAGTTACAACAAAAACACCTCGTAGTGTCCCAACAAACCCTGGTTTCTTGGCCATGTTGCCAAAGATGAATTGGTAATTAAAGGGGTATATTATGCTTACACATTCCATTCCCTGACCATTTTCCAAAGAGGTCATTTTTAAAGTGAAATTTGGTATAAGAATGTGTGGTCAATAATACTAATCCCAACACAATGGAATAGGCCTTAAAGAAAATTCTGATGAGCAGTTGGTTACAAAAAGCAAAGGAAAGTAGTGAGCATAGAAGCACATTTATGTCATAGTTAAATTTAAGAAACAGCCCAGCAGGAGTGACTCAAGTGGTTGAACATCATCCTCTGGCCTGCAAGGCTGCCAGTTCAATTCAGCATACATACAGAAGGCAAAATATCAATGTTTCCCTCTCGCATAAAACAATAAGTCCAGATATAATTAAGTCAATAAAGCTTACCTTGTCAGTTTCTTTGTCAAGTAAAGACTTAGATATGTGTTAGTGTGGTAGATCCAATTTCTTCCATCTTCTATATCCAAGATAATTATTTTTTACTATGCCCAGACCTAGGAAGGAAAATTAAACAACAAAAAGTATTAATAGTAAAAAGTCACTATTTTTCACTAAAAGAACTCGGCCTTGATGGAATTTATATACAAATAGTTATCTATCTGTGGAATAGTTATCATGTAACAAACTAAGTTTCACAAACATTATCTTATACAATAAAAGGTTAATATGCAAATGGTCATCACACCCTCACATGTAATGACCAATCAGCAGGAGGCTGCATGTGCAGCGAGACGTGTGCAGGTGTAAGGAGCTATGTGTAGGACTGGTCAACAGGAGATGCATGGGGACCCTTTTGGTCCCTTCCTCTCCCCTGGCTCCTGGAGGTGCTAGTGGCTTGCCCCCACCTCCCACAGGAAGTGGTGTGGTTCTCTTCTGCCTCCCTCCAGAGCAGCTTCTGCTGGCTGCTGTAGGTGCAATACGGTTTCTACTGACTCCCACAGAAGCGGTGTGGCTCCTGCCAGCACCTGCAGGCAAGCTGTGGCTATTGTGGAAGCAGCGGGCTCACTACTGCACACGATTTCATGTGCTGGGCCACTAGAATAAAATAACACTTAAAGAATCTAGTGTACAAGGGAATGATAACTGAAAATGTGACAAAGCAATTGCCATCTTTTAACACTTAATGTATGTTAAATGACATTGATGTTCATTTTCTTTCACATTGTGGTTATAAGAAGCATGCATATGCTAATTAATTGGTTAATTTCAATGATTACATTATTCTTTAGAAGAAAGGGTCTTTGTTCTCTCAAAGTCTCCTTCCCAGGTGTCTATAGGATGCAAGACACAGGGTGTATGAGGAATATCCTAACGACACTTCCAATTATCCCACCATCTGTTCCCACCCCACATGCAGGTGTTATGACAGTTTACAAAATACAGACGGACAACAAACAAGGGATCAAATCAGGTGGAATATCAGCCTAATGGGTTTTTAAATGAACTTCCAAATCTCTTTGTCATTTAAAGCTACTTTAACAAATTTTTCTCCACACAAACACTTTTTAAAAAAAATAATCTATACATTAATTTTAAAACTGAGAATTTAATCTTTGCTGGAAAGACATGTGTGTTCAAGTTAGATAGTTTTCTCATAGTTATTATTATTTGTCCCCATTAAACTAAGGGGGGAAAAAGGTGAAATGTGTAAAATTTCTCTTAGGTTTTCTGCTTTAAGCATTAGTTTCTTTTTGATCCTGGGATGATGTTTACACTAATTTTCACAGTTGATTAAAATTTTACACTTCTTTTTCAGAACTAATGACAAAAAAACCTTATTAAAATGAGTAAATACTTTAAAATAGACTGCATTTTTGTCATAAATCTTTATGCAAAAAGTAATAGAAGTTTATTACCATCCTTGTGACAAGAGGATTGATATAAGAAATTTTAGCCTATGCAATGATATTTTAATTAATTAATTTAAGAGATATGTATGCTAAAATTAGTTTATATGATGCGATTTTTATATTTATTAAGTTGTTTTTATGATAGAGAAAATAATGGTTTTTTTTGAATCACTACTGTATAATCACTCTGTATATATTATAGAATAGTATTTTCCTAATCATAAATCAAGACTATTACCACTCTTGCCAGTTTGTCTTATTTTAACTGTAACACTTAACCTTTAATTTAAAATATCATTGCATTTTCTTCAAAATACCATGATTCTTTAATGAGTTCTGAATAGCATAAGCAAAAACACTTGTTTGGAAAAACGTGTATGAATAATTATGATATCATCAAAATTCAAAGTCTTCAGAGATTCAACATCTTTCATAATTCTAAAATTGATTAATTCAATTTTGTAAAATGTACAGCATGCAAAGTAGCTTGCATCTGTGCCACTTGATAGTTCCACAAATAATTGCCCAGCAGTTTTCTCTTAAGATTCTTCTATACAAAATGTATAGATTTATGGTTATTCAATCTAAAAAACTCTTAGGCATAAAGGTTTTTGACTTACTGCCTTCTGAGTTACCTCAGATTCATGTCTGTAAATGGTAAAATCTAGTTACATAGATCATTAATTTGTCTACGCTTGAGAAACAGTAATGCCAGTAAGCCTAAAGCATTTCACCAAGTCCTTGCTCCAGCATAGAATCTTTACTCAAAATATTTTCTGTGGTATATTTTCGATGTTATTCATTTCAGTCCATTAGATTATGTTCCCAAAATAATGGCTATACCTCTGTTGGATCAAACTCTGAAAGTGCAACTCCATCTCTTTGGTTTAAGTACACATCTGCACATAAGAGAACAGGGTAGCACATTGCAATAAACATTTGCTCCTGAAAGTCTGACATCAGCATGACAACACAAAACATTTGCAATCCTTTAGCATTCTGGAAAATTTGAGGATTTGATACACTGGCCTATTTCATTCTCTCTTTCTTTCTGAATATTATTTTGTTTTTAGGACTATAATCAGAGACAAATGAATCTAAAGAAGGAGTGTTCCTTTTCTTCTAGACTAGTACCAGGAACACAATCTTCCAAAAATCAAACCCCTCCCTCTGAATTGTGTTATTTTATTTGAATGAGGTGTTCAATATATTCTGAACACATTATTTAGAGAAAAATGTTTTTTTTTTGTTTTAGTTATTCAATTTATTTCTTCCTTTGACCATTTTTGAATGAGCCACAGAAAATCTTTATCTGCCAATCAACAAATTACAAAGCTCACTAAAAAAATTGATTACCATGGAAACACAAGGCATTGTGTATGCAATGTCATACGAAAATGATGTTAAATGTTTTTTCTTGATATACTTAATGGTTTTATCCTTAGTACAAGATAGAGTAACTTTATTTTACTTGTTATTTTTTACATAATAAAGTTTAATGTACATTATTTTTTATCAACTCTTACTATTCCTTTATACTAGCTACTTCAGTTCAATTGTGCATTATATTGTATGTGTTTCTGCTACTATTTCATAATATTATGGAACACACCTGAACCATTATCAAGTAGTTTTTCAATTAAAATAATTGGAAAAGAAAAAAAGCATAAGAGCCCTAAAGTAACACTCAAATCATGGACTAGTGAAAAAATACAGCCAATTTCAGTGAATGATAGATTAACTGAACTTATTTTCTATACTAGAATTTAAATATATTTTAATATCATATATGTAAAATATTATATTTGTCAAAGAACATCGACAGGTATGGTATGATGCCAGGTGCTTCATTTTCATCATAGGAGTTGACTTGATAAACTGAATGATTTGGTGAGAATGAGCAGGTAATTTCAGATCAAGTGCAATCAGTCAATAATTCACAAAGCATTTCATACCTTGCCTTCTCAGAATATTAAGCTAGACCACATGATGGAGTGTTCTAGTGTGAGGTACATGTCTCTGATGTCATAATCACGTAACTTGAGAAGACCTTGAAGTGAGATTAATCATTTTGTTGTTATTTCAAAGGTACTTGTATGAGAAGACAATACACTGAAAATCAGTGTAGAGTACCCACTATCTTTATTACCTCAAAAGTATCCAACATTATTTATAGTTTTAATAAAATTCCTAAATAACATTATATGAAAAAACAGACTTATAAAATACTATATCATTGAACTGAAGGGAAACATACCTGAAAGCCCAGTATTTTTTTATTCTAAAATCATCTTTGGATATTATTTTATCAGAGGGGATGATTTTATATATATTTGGAAATATTTTTTATTCAGTCTGTATAAATAAGATAACACTTTTGTTTCTTTTTAAATCATCATGCACAATTCTTCCATAAAGCAGTTGATTATCTCCTAGGTATGACTAAAATTGGTATTCTTCCTTATAAAAGTTAATTTTGCTTGAGAAGTAATATTAAGAATGTTAAAATATATTTATGTCCAGAAACTGATAAAATTTAATACTGTTGTATAACTGAGAATTTCTAATAAATTGTGTTTCATTACACTATTTGAAAATTCACAGACTTACAAATGTATTAAATATTAAATAATCTCTCTCAATTTGAGAGATTAAATTGATATAAGTAGCTTACTTCATATATGTTAATTCATTCATTCTTCCCACAAATATTATCATATGTATTTTCTAGGCACTGTGCTTAGAGATGGAGACTCAAAGAGTAATTCAATGAAGTACCTATTGTCAAATAGCTTATTACCTATTGGAGGAGAGAGTTATAAACAGATAATTTTGAAAGCAAGTCAGAACTGTGGAAGTACATAAAATTTAGCAATCATCCTTCTCCATAGTCTGCACTAGAAAAAGATGCAATATTATAAAAGAGAAGGAGACAAGGAAGCAGGAAAAAGTCAAATTGGATATTGGTTTACCTGGTTATTTTAACTTCCTGCTTGTAAAGTGTATTCATGTTGAAGAAATTCTGAATAATTCACATACTTATACTCAATCAAAAGTTGAAAACATGAGTTTAAAGGTCCATGGATATATCTGAGCTGAGATACAGTTTCAAGAGGAAAAAAAGTACATGAATGGTAAAGCCAGCTCACAATTTATTAATTTATGCAAGATATTTCCTTAGTTAAGACTCATTGCCTTAAACTAGAACTGAGTAATAGTAACTACGGTTTAAGTTCTATGTTTAAAAAGTAGTAGTTCCAAATATAGTATATTGGACTATCTGGAGCCCTGCCTCATATCCACCTGGTTCACTTCTAAATTCAGTAACAATCATCCTCACGCCTGAGTAAACTAACTGACAGTATCTACTGCCTCTGCCCGGAATCCCTCCAGCTTAATCCCAGGATCTCTGCAGTTTAGGTGATGATTGAAATTTCTAAGGCATTTTGTATCATGTGTACACCTGAGATGAGAATTAAAACTCTTTGAATTAAAGTTCGAGTTTGGGGTAAAAATGTGAATGAGTAAATACTTCTCTTTTTTCCCCTACTGGGCAAACATTTATGAGGCATTTTTACTTCATTCCAACAATGTGTTCAATAAACTAATAAGAACCAAAACTTTTCAGGATGCCAATACATTAGATAATGATGAAATGAGAATTCCATGGAGCAGAGAAGACATACCCACACAGAAATCTGATTGGGAGGTGTCTGGTATATGATGTAGAGCAGTGAGCTGATAGGGAAAAGGAGAAACATTTAAAGCCAGAATTAGCTAAAGGTCTGAGGCAGAGTGTGACTGGCCTCAGGCTGAGAGACCCAGAGTAGAGCTGGTTAGTGGAGAAGACAGACTACTCTCAGGTTCAGAGATGCAATAAAAGCCTTGCATAAGCTGACAGCCATTAGGACACGGGGGTACTGCCGGTGAGTTGTGTCCTAGAAAAGATTAACCAGAAGTGTTATGAGGGAGATTGTGGGAATTATAGTAAGGGAGCATGCATGTTACCATTAGACATTCCCTAGCAAGCTTTGCCCTCAAAGAGTAGAAATGTTGTCAAGTAGGTCTCTTGTTACACAATGGAGAAATATGATCAAGTATTGACGCATATTTTTCTTGAATTATATTTATTTGATGAAACACATTGAAAATTAGAATTGTTTATAGACGAATAATAAATGACCTCTAATTGAGTAGGCTTTAGAATAATGAGTGATTATGCACCCCTTCTTTATCTTATACTGTACTTTTCAAGTTGTATACGCTGAGCATGTATTTATCTATTAAATATTTTTTATTGATTTCAGAGAGAAAGGGAGAGGGAGAGAGAAAGAGCAATATCAAAGTTGAGAGAGAATCATTGATTGGCTGCCTCTTGTATGATCTGGGAATGAACCTGCATGTGTCCTGACCAGAAATCAAACCGGGATCTCTTCGCTCATAGGTCGACGCTCAACTGCTGAGCCACTCACTGTAGCAGGACGATTGCAGAAAAATCTAGAAACAAAAGATAGAGGAAAGCTAGTTTCTTAGCCATAAACATACTGAGGCCAATCAATAGCAGGGCGGCTTCTCTTTTAACTCTTCTGTAGTTGTCAGTTATTTGAGTTCTCCAAACAATTATCTTAAAATCACTTGAAACATACAGCTTTGGAGAAATAAGAAATATTACTATTTATTTTACATAAAAGTACTTAAAACATAGACATATTACTAATTGGTAGCATTTTCTTTGCATGTATCTGTAACATAACAATTCAAATGGATGTATACCTACATGGATCCAACACATTTATATATTTTTTTTACATGATAAGGAAATTGAGGAAATAAAAGTTGATTGGTTCTAATGAACCCATCTCTTTAAAAGGCTGGTGGGAAAAATCATTTTTTGTTTGCTTCCCTTGTTTGTGTGTGTGTGTGAGAGAGAGTAACCTCTGAACCAGGAGGGCGTGGTTTCATTCCTGGTCAGGGCACAGTCCAGGATGCAGGTCTGTTTTCAAATCATGCAATAATTTATTTTATTACTTTAAATTAAAATAAAATAAGAACAAAAATTCGAATGCATGTATCTAAATTGTGGTATAATAATAAATTCAAGTAGAAACTGGTCGAAACATTTTGACTGAACATTTTAAAATGATCTTTGGAAAATAAGAAGAATTTGTAACAGCAAGGTAATTCCCACTCTTAAGGGAATACATAGAGTGGGGAAGAAAGATTCCCAAGGGCAAATTTCCTGACATTAAGAAAATCTCCCTTTGGAATTTAAGAAGAAAATTAGGTTCAATTAAATTATCCGTATGTTATGCAAAAAGGGTAATTTTCTTGCTCATTACCATTGCAGTTTTGGAATTGTAGCAGTTTATCTTTCTACCACATTTGAAGATGAATTGGAAATATGCCTTAATTATTTCCACATTCTCAATAGCAATGGTCACATGCATTTTTTGATAAACACAAAGTAGTTGATATGCCAGTGGTCTTGCCTTTTTTCTGACACCCTGCTTTTTATTTTTTTATATTAATTTTTAAATATCATTTCAGGTTAATACCAGAAAGTTACCATTTTCTTTTCTTGAGTAAGTAGAATAATGACATATAAAATCTGAAATAGACATCAAATATAAAAATAATTCTAACCCATTGATAATACCCATTTTGTCTTAGATGAACAACTGTTAGACTTGTAACAGGCCCACACCAAGACAATCATAATAAAAATGATTTTGCACAATGGAATATTGTGCAGCTATAAAAAAGAAGGATCTCTTACCCTTTGAGATAGCATGGAGAGACCTGGAAAGTATAATGCTAAGTAAAATAAGCCAGTTAGCGAAAGACAAATATCACAGGATCTCACTTATATGTGAAGTCTAATGAATAAGATACACTGATGAACAAAATAGATCCAGAGACATGAAACAAACTAAAGAATCTCAGAAGGAAGTGGGGAGTGGGGAGTGGGAAGAGATTAACCAAAGAACTTATATGCATATATGCATAGCCAGCCCCTGGACACAGAATAATGCAGTAAAGTCCTTAGGAGGGGGTAGAGGCTGGATGACGGCTTTAATGGGGGAACTGAAGGGGGGACTTTTGTAATATTTTCAATGATAAAGATAATTTTTTAAAAAGCTTGAGAAAATTAGAGTTCAAGTCATCTTAACCCATGTTTACTTTTTAAAGATATTTAATATGTATTTTAGGTATAGAGGAAAAGAACATTTGGTGGCAAATGTAATTAATTTTAGTTTTCAATTTGTTTAAATTAGTTTTAATTTGTTTAAATAAAATTAATTGTTGAGAAATTTAAAGTTTTCCAATATTTAACACTAAGAAATGTTAAATGCAAAATGTTTTTAATGAATAATTTCTCCCTTCATTTATATTTCTCTTCTCCGACCTGGGAGTCAAGAACTTTGAATGAAGTTTCTGTTGAGTGCTACAATAATCACATATTTCTACAGGAAACAACAATGGCAATTAATAAAACTTTTAATAGATCTGATACCTTGCTGCTTGCGAAAGGCATAATAGGATACTTTAAAAGAGGGAAAGCATACTATTAAATACCCATAAAAATGATCCTAACATAAGTGAGTTGCATATAGCTAGCCAGATAAGATAATTTGAACCAGCATTTATCTTATACAGGCTACAATTCTGGCACTGTTATGGACATGTCACATCTATATACATAGCCTTCAGGTAAAATTATGGTACAAGTACTTCTATCCAGTTTCTTATATAGAAACTTGTCCAGGGTCACAGAGTTAGTAGGTTTTAGAGTAGGATTTCAACCTACAATTTTGGCTCAAGAGCAACTACTTTTTACTAAGTTCCATTTATTCCAAACAATAATATCTCCAAAAAATTTAGCACTGCTCCCCCCTCGCCTCTTAATTAGCTTGTGTGACAAATAATGTTCATAGGCTAGTTTAATTACTTAAAAAAATAGAAGTTATTAGATTGGGAATTCAAAAGATATTAGGAATTCAGATATAACTCAGAAATAGCATATTTCTCTTAAACTACTTTATATATTTGGGTAAAATTTTCAATAGCATATTTCTCTCAGGACTTTTGCTAAAAATCACTTTTGGTAAGTATATTAATGGTTCAAAGCACATTTCTGTCTATAAAGCATAAAATAAAGTTATGTAATATTTATACTCTTTAATTTTACCAGGGATAAAACTGTAAACTATCTTAACTTGGATCACTTTTCATATAGAAAAAACAAAAACAAATTTACCCAAGAAATTCTACTGGTAATATTTGTGAGGCCATATTTCATACATAGATGTCTGATAAATGTTTCATCATTAAAATTAGAATAAGCTACCTCTCTTTGAAATATGAAATACACTTAAAATAAATAGCATAGATAAAGAAGAATAATAGTGAGATGGCATTACCAGTAGGTTTTTATCCAAAAGCTATAAATTATGTTTCATCTAAATGTATTTAACATATTCTAGTGCTCCCATTATGTTTGAATAATGGAGCAAAATCACACATATCCACTAATTCATTACACTTTTGGAAGATGACAAACTTGAAAGATTACTCTAGTGCATCATACATACAATTTTATGCTAATATATAATTTAGTCTTATAGGACATACTGTCAGCTCAAACCAAAAATATTTCAATAGAAAACATCGTTGATGAGGCTGCATTGCTGAGATGCTCATGGGCGAGTGATGAGTGAGCCATTTCATTTTTCAATAATTCATCATGCTTATAAATGTAGACTTTATTAACTTTGCTTTTTGCACACATTTACCAAAACTGTTCCATTTTAGAGCATCAGACAATCAAATCGAGTCACAGTCTGAACGATCGCATAGTAATAATATCAAGAAAAATCCCCCGAAATACCTAGTTTACTTTTGCTAATCCATGACCATGCAAAGTAGAGTGCTGAAAATCTAGACAAGTCAAGCTAAAATATCTGTGTGTGAAACATAAAAATAAAGACTAACAATGACTTGTCAGTACACATTATATTGAATTTTTCCAATTTCCATATATTTTCTTGTTAATACACCGTAGTCAGCATAGACACACTTTTTAAAATACATATTATATTAGAAGATGCTAAGTGTAATGATAATAAACAGGGCAATGGATCAGGTAGGCATGTGAAAGAGTATTTGCAATTTTAAATACAGTCATAAGAAAAAACTTTCTGAAAAGCTGACATTTGTTCAACAAGTGGAAGGAAGTAAAGGAGTGAGCCACATGGTCACCTGGGCAAAGAAAATCCCAGGCATAGGGGAATTATAAAATGCCTAAGATGGGATCTTCCCCAGGTATTACAGGAAGAGTTTCTAAGAAAGATGTAAGGAGGAGAACAGTAAGAGATAAGATCAAAATGATAGCATGCATCTAAATTGTACAGATCACAGTTGCATTAGCACTGATGGAGAAATACAGTGAAGAAAGTTTAACATGACAAAATTATATATTACAGGTCCATACTGGACACTGTTTACTAATTCATTTTCAGTCTTCATCTTACTTTCCTCTTTGACACAGTTGATGACTCAGTCTGCCATGCAATTAAAACTAATTATATTAACCTCAATGCCATCACATTTACCTGGTTTAATGTCTAAAAGTCTAGGCTAGTAGTTCTCAATTTGGGGCTATTTTTCTGTGTCGTCCCTTCCTCTCAGGCACTGTCTGGAGCATTTGGTTGTCACATCTAGAAAGGAAATATGCTACTGGCATTTAATTGGGAAAGACCGATGATGCTGTTAAATGCCCTACAATGCACAGGACCATTCTCCCACAACACTGAGTTCCCGGGCCTGAAACGTCAGTAATGCTGAGATTGAGAAACTCAGGTCTACCTTCTTTGGTTGATTCTTACTCACTTCCTGGACATCTAAATGTTACCATGCTCCTGGACTCAGTCACCAAACCTCCTCTCTCCATATCCACCTACTTCCCAGGATATCTCCTTCAATCTCATAGTTTTAAGAAGAATGTACAGGCAGAAGACTCACAGTCTTGGAGTTCTACTCTGAACAATGCTTCATCTATCCAACTGCTCATGCAACCTAGCTGACACACGGATGTTTCTCATGCCTTCAGAAATTAACATCGCAAATTGAATTAATTTTTCTTTTATTTCCAGAAACCTTTCTTACATATTCTTCTTGTCTTGAAAAATAATAATTTAATTTTTTTAGTTACTTAAACCAAAATTACTTGAGTCATTCTTCTTTTCCATACTCCCTCCCTTGGAACTTTCAGTAAATTCTACTTACACAACTTTCAAAATATAGCAACAATTTAATAACTTCTCCCCATGCTTATTATACTTACACTGGTTCAGTTCTGATTCCTTTATACTTGTAATAGTGCACCAATTTCCTAACTAATTCTAACCTCAATGGTCAATTATTTATTGACAGAGCAATCTGAGAAGTAAATTGATATTATTATTTTTTAGATATTTTAAAAATCCTTCAAAATCTTCCCTTTTATTCTTAGTAGTAATAGGTACTTATAAAATGATATTGATTCTTTTTGAAATTCAATTTGGTTCCAAAGCCAGAGATGCATGAGATAGTCTCTAGGATTGATCACCATGACAACAATCCTCAATAGTTTCTAACAATTTTAAAGAGTAGCAATAAAAGAAGGTGAGGAGAACAATGTGAAAAAAAAATGTGTAAATCTTTAGATTCATAAGGTCTTATAAAATAAAAAAGACAAGAGAGATAGGAATTTTAGCATGCTCTGCCATCACTCATTTCTCTGCATTAAAGTCAGAAGATATAAAGATAATCAACTAGACTCAATATCTCTAATGTTTCTAATGTAATCTTCCTCTAAAATTTTCTTTATGTTTCTCAGGCTCTCAAAAAGCATCCTCTAGTGTTTTATATTCTCACCTGTTAACATAAATTACTTTTTATCTAGATAACACAATCATATCCGCTCAAATTACAAAAACAATGGTTAAATTACCATGTTAATAAACCTTTGACAAATTATTGAAAGACAAAGCAAACTTTCACCTTGCTACAAAAAAATACACTTTCTTCTTAAGTATTTGTTTGAAAATGTTCAGGTGCACTGAACAACTAAATTTGGCAATACTTCTCTGCATTTATTTGGAGAAGTTCAGTAAAAATTTAAAGGAAAACCCTTTGGGCAAACATAAAAAGGATTCCCAATCAATTTTATAGAAAAAATTCCTTTATTAACTTTTGATCGAGAGTATGTTTGTATATTTTCCGAAAACAACTCCAATACTATGTGGATTCCTGCAACAGAGAGGAGTTGATAGGTCTTCAACCACGAAGACAAGAGGAGAAACAGCCCAGAGATGGAAGACACTGATGACACCTGGCCATGCTAGCAGTCATCAGCTGTGCATTGCTGCAGGTTGCCTAGGGCCAAACCCGAGAGGGTCGGACCCGTTTTCCCATTATGTGTCCACCATCCAGATATCATTGCTGACATGTACACATAAGGGACTGTTTGACACTGAAACTGGGACTCAAACATTTTTTTGTGTGTGATTATATGTTTATTTCTAGTCTGCAGAGGCAGGATTTTTAAAGAAAAGAAATGGGGAAAAATAGATACAGAGGCAAAGAAGCATTGAACAGACTATCAAACTAGAGGGGGAAGGCAGAGGAGGTTGGGGGAGGGTGGCTATAAGAGATCAACTGAAGGACTTGCATGCAAGCATATAAACATAACCAATGGATACAAGACACTGGGAGAAGGTGAGGGCATGTACTGAGGGGTAGGGGACGCCGGGGGAGGCCAATGGGGGAAAGAAAGGAGACATATGTACTACTATTTGTAATACTTTAAGCAATAAAAATAATTATAAAAAGGGAAAAATAATGTTAACAAGATGGTATTTTATATGAAGGAAATGTTCTAATATGCAACTATTTAGAGACAAAGAATTCCTGCTTAGATTTGTTAGGAAATATATTAGAAAATATCTGATTTATTTTATACTAAGAAGTGATACTGTTGGTATAAAATTGTCATCTTAATCTTAGATGAAACAGACTTCTGATGATTTACTACTGTATGATTATATTCTATCCGTGAGTAGTGTGAAGTCTTGAGTCACAATGCAAACGTGGCCTAAATAAACTGATTTAACAAACTTTCTTCAGCATCCTATCTCTTTTGTCTGTTGTATAATTTTTCATACACACATTTATTCTGCACCCAAGAATCTCAGAGTATGGACATACTTTGCATGAGATTAATACGTACAACTAATTGAGGTTCCCAATAGCAAGTTTCAACTGCTCGATAGTAACAGGGTGAACTCAAGGCCTCTCATCTTTCTGGCCTACAAACTTGTTCACTGTATTCTCTGTGAGGAGCTGCAGCAGCTCAGTCTCCCTACCCATTTCACAATACCCAAAAGCAGGAAGGGGAGGGGGCGAGCTGGGTTTCTTTCCCCATCATTTGCTTCGTTCTTTAAATAGGAGGACAAAATTTTCTGCCAAAGCACTTCTATGACTGATATGCATACACCCTCTCTAGACCAATAATTAAACAAAGAGAATGCAGTTGCAGCGCTATGCCTGGCGTAGGCGTTGGCTGCAGAAACAAAATCAGACTTCTTAAAGCTAAGTACAGAGAAATGACTCTCTGGTGGGAGTCTGAAAAGATCTGCTACATGCATCTCCATGTTTGTTCAAAGAACACTGCCGGGGGCCCGCCGGCATCAGTTGAACAGTACTTGAATGGGGGGCGAGGCTTACGGAAAGATAGAGATAGAAAGATGGATAGAAATAAAGAAGGAACAAAAGATATGGGATCAGGAGGTCTGCAAAGCCCTCTTTAGGACTTCCACCGGAGTTTATTTCACTCCACTCTTTTAAACAGTTCTGGTTACATATTACACAATATCTTGTTCCCCAAACAACAAAGCTACATTCTATTGTAAACTTGTTTCCCCATTAAACCCCTTATCTTAACTAATTTCCTTAGGCTATATTTCCATCCAAGATGCTACCTAAATCTTTTCCCATTTTCCCATAGACAGTTTGGCTATTTACAATGTTATGTGCTGGAGGGCAGTATTGTTTGCTAAACTACAATTGAAGGTAACCATAATCAGGGGGGCAGAAACCATAATCTTTAGAGCAGGCAGGCTTTGCAAGGCCCACCCTCTGGGAGAATCTTTGTTCCCCCGAGGGTGCTCTCCACAGAACACCATCTCAGATGCTGTGCTGATTTAATTTAAAATGTATAAAGTGTTGGATTATCTTCTAAGAAATGTTATTTTAAGGAAAAACTAAAACAAACAAAACAAAACAAAACACCATATTTTTAGGCATTCCTTCAAAACTGTTTGAAGGAAGGTAAATACACCCACTATCTGTTACTCAAAATACGCTTTGGAAAACCCGAAGTCAAAAATATATGGTGAACAACTCTAAAGGAGAATATAGAGCACCTGCTTTTGCTTGGGTTAGGAGAAATAGGAGAATTTATTCCCTAGAAAGTTATTATTTTTACGGGCCTCCTGTTTTCAAACAATCATAAATACAGTAAGCACTGATGGAAAAGAAAACACATATGCCCTTATTTCTTTGGTTATACAAACTGCACATTTTCTGTGAATAATGAAGGCCAAGAAGTTATTGGAAGCTAGGGGGTCAGAGCTCAGCAGGGTGGAAGGAACTGGACAGAGCAGGCCAAGGGATCTGGCTGACAAAAGACAATAGACCTCTCTTCCCCAGTTAGTGCAGCAGTGGGGCACGTCCACAATATCCATTCCTTTGCTGTGCAGATAGAGGGCATTCATCAGACCTGAAACGGGTCAGGTGCCAATAAGGGGAAAAACTTGAATGATATTTCCACCAGCATTCTGTATTGTGCAAGCAGGTTGTTCTCACAGAAAAAAATTAGACCTTTCTTGTTAGAAAAAAGAAAAGAAAAGACATGACAGGCAGGAAAATATAATGTCCATTATATTCCCTGCCCCCCCCCCTTTTTTTTGCTTTCCAACATCTAAATAACATTCATTTCCCCCCCTATATCTTTATTGATTTCAGAGAGGAAAGGAGAGAGAGAAATGGAAACATCAATGATGAAAGAGAATCATTGATTGGCTGCCTCCTGCACACTTCTTACTGGGGATTGAGCCTGCAACCTAGGCATGTCCCCTTGACCAGAATCGAACCTGGGACCCTTCAGTCCTCAGGCTGATGCTCTATTCCTTGAGCCAAACTGGCTAGAGCTAAACACCACTCTTTGCATTCATTTGTTTTAAAATTCAACTTGCCAAACCATGTCTCCTTGACCATGGGTCTATTCACCTCTGAGCAACTGACATACAGCTCTTTGTGTTCTACTGAGTGCATTTTGGGACATGTGGCTATTGCCTTTTCCCTCTCCACTAACGTAATTGTCCTTTATTAAGGTAAACTACATGGAAAATGTATGGTGGGGGAAAATAAAAAATGGAAAATATGTGCACATGCTTAGACTTAATGTATATTTACTATAAAGAAGAGAATGTGAGCCCACCAGGCAGGGCTCAGTGGTTGAAAGTCAACCTGTGAAGCAGGAGGTCACGGTTGGATTCCCTGTCAGGGCACATTCCCCCTGGATTGAAGGCTTGATTCCCAGTGTGGGATGTGCAGAAGACAGTTGATCAAAGATTCTCTCTTTCTATCCCTCTCCCCTTCTCACTTCCTCTCTGAAATCAATACAATCTATTTAAGTTAAAAAAAAAAAAAGAAGAAGAAGAAGAAGAGAATGTGAGTACAACCTATGGCCTTTGCATATTTACGTACTGCCTGAGACTGTTTTTCCTGAACTCCACTCTGATAACCCATTCCACGTTTCCTGTGGCTTTAGCCTTTGTATTAGGTGACTCTGTGGGAACTTTAGTCACAATAAAGGCTCAGCTTTGCTTCCAAGGCCCTTTCTTGCTTCCATCAATATTATTTTTTGGTAACTATACTGTTGGCCAGTTAGATAAGGAAGGCCCAATGGCGTCTTTCCTAGCTATGATCAGGACTCATGGCTGACACTGTTATGCCCAGATTTCAAAATCCCCAAAGATCACCAGGGAGCCAAGTCTGATGCAAAAGCAAAGAGCCTTTATTCAAGCTTGAGCTTGGCTCTCTGCCTCCACTGACACAGCAGCAGGATGCAAAAAGAGAGCGAGTTTCAAAAGCACAATGATTTTATAGGGCTAGGTGTCGGGAGATAGGGGCATACTCTGACCGCTGAGTTGGCTGATTCCTATTGGTTGGGTGAGGGTTGGGACTAGTGATGCAAATAATCCTTGATGCACGTGACCTGTCCTTTGCTCTTGATTGGAGCTCAGGAACACAGCCTTTTACAATTGACTAATTCAAAGGAAGGGGTTGGTTTTTGTGATTTCAAGATGGCAGCCCCCAGGTGAGTTTATACATCATGCAGCCAACATGGTAGCTGCCAAGTCACACAGTCCAAAATGGCAGCTGTCTAAATTGTTCTTTGACAGAAAAGATGGCTTGTTTATCCTCACAATTCCATCCTTTTCTTTATGTAAACTCTTTTCTTCAAACTCGGCTTACATTCATTGACTTTCATGCTCTGCAGTGTCTAGGAGGAGATTAATTTGCTGTTTGGTCAATTCGGTTACAATTAACCCTTGGATAATACATGGGATGACGTGACATCTCATCACTGTAGCTCCTACTCAAAGAGGTGAAGAGGACACCATGGCTCTAGTGCATCAGAGAAAGGACCTCAATCCCAGGCCACAGCTCACTCGTCACTAAAACTGCCAGTGCCTTAGGTTAGTTCCCCTTGTATTTCCATTGGTTGAATTAAGGGTTGGCTGAGTAACTGACACATCCTGTGTTTTTTCTCAGAAGAGAGGATACAGTTACACAAGGTGGAGGAGATGGCACAAAGTGGAGTCAGTCCTGCTCTGCCCTTTCAACACTATATTGTAGCTTTAACTTTATCCTTAAAATACAGAGCCTATAATCCCTAGTAAAGTCTCAACTATTACTTAATACCTGTTTAACCCAAACATTTAGATTAATGCTCAGCTTCCAACTCAGTTCCTTGTTCATTATCCCCATGTGCAAATACCGTTATTTGGAGAACGTAAATTTCTAAACAAAGTAGAAGACCTACTTTTAACAGAAATTAACAACTATTATTAAAACCTCATTAAGTCAACAGACTTTGGCATTGTTGCTTTATCTCACCCTTGGCTCTTTCCATGTACTGTATCTGTTTATTTTGGATTCCAATGCATATATGTGCCTGTCATGTTTCTCTATATTCTTGATTTCCCTGTTTTCTTCTAATTCCTTTAGTTCCTTTTTTTTTAATTCCTAAAACGTAGCCCTAATATATGTATTGACTTTGTTTTTCATATAAAGACATTTGGCTGTCCTTTTTGAAAGTATACAGATGCACAAACAAAATATGGTATATTTCTATTTTAATCTATAATTCTCAGAGATTTCTCTTAATTATTGTAAACAGCTCTCACTCTTGATCTAATAATGCACTTTCCAATGCTCTGAATTTATTTTGCTTTTCACAAATAAACACAACACACACTAATATGAGACATATCACAGTAGGTGATGCAGAGTGATAAGCAGGGTAGAGAACTTATGAATATATTCTTTCTGGATATTTGTGAATATATTTGGAAGTTAAAAAGAAGTAGTCCCCATATTAACTAGAAAGTTGGCTACTCAGCATAAGTGAAGAAAAGGAGAACAAAGCAAAATTCCAGCTTCCTGAGTTTTAGTCTAAGTGAAAGAAAAGAATTAAAATTTGCTTTTGATCAAATAAAGGCTTTTTTTTCTCTCTCACATTTTCAAGGTCTACAGATTTATAATGTTGAAATGAAATTTCAAAGTGCTTCATAACAAAACTCACAGATATGAGAATTTATAATAGAGATTTGCTTAGGGCAGCAATACAGAAAAATTATGTAAATATATAATTTTTGGCCTTTCACAGGACAAAATATTAATGATATAATTTGACATTTTTCACTGCCACAAATTTATGAGGATAAAACATTTGGATTTGCTTAATATTGTAGCTTTGTTATAGTTAGGAAAATGAACATAATCTTAAAACATGTAGGGCCCGAAAATGAGTTAAATAATCGTGATAATGATTTTCATGACAACCATATGTAAATTTAGTTTATATAAATATATGTTAATCTTATAAAATACTATATAAGATATTAATATCCAGAATTTATACTTCCCCAAATATCTTTGAAAGTAGCTAGGCTTATAAAAATTTTTCTATAAAATATGACTATGATACTATTTTTTTTATTTGCTCAAGGCTACAAAGTTTCAATTATAGAAGGTAAACAAATCCCAGATACCTCCTTCCAGCCAGCCCTGGTCTCCACTCAAAGAGGGGCTGGGAGCTGAGTTGCCAGGGGCAACCCAGGCTTTTACCCATCCCTGGCCTCTGCTCAAGGCTACAAAGTTTTATTTATAGAACATAAATAAATCCCAGATACCTGTTTCCAGCCTGCCCTGGCATCTGCTCAAGAAGACATTGAAAAAAGGAAAAAAACAAACAAACAAAAAACACAAAAAAAACAAACAAAACACACACACACAAAAAAACCCAAAAAACAGAAGGGTCTGAGTGGCCAGGGTGTGTGTCCAGCCTGCAAACAGCCATTAGCCAGGATGGCCAGGCACTCCAGTGGGGACCCCCGCCCTGAAGGGGGTGTGGCCAGCCTGAAAACAGCCCTTAGCTCCTCATCTCAGCTAGCCACACCTCCATTGGTTGAGGGTTCCCTCTAGGGGGCTTGGTCAGCGCAAACAGCCCTCAGTCCCTCACCCAGACTGGCCACACCCCCATGGGTGAGTCCCCCTGGGGTGTGTGGCTGGCTGGCAAACCACCACAGGCTCCTTGTTCAGGCCGCCCCATGCCCCAAGGGAACCCCCACCCTGATCCCGTACACCCTTCAGGGCAAACCAGCCAGCCCCCACCAATGCACCAGGCCTCTATCTATACTAATAAAAGGATAATATGCTAATTAGACTGGGAGACCTTCCAGGAGACTTTATAGATGTTCTTCTGGACAAAGCCACAGTGGCAGGGCCAAGGTAGGGGCAGATAGAGGCCAAGAGGGGAAGGCAGTTGTAGGTGATCAGGCTGGTGGGAGGCAGTGCCATTGGGAGTAAGCAGATCAGCAGAGAGCCAATTAGGAGTGAGCAGGATATCAGTGGGAGTCAGTTGGAGGTGATCAGGACACTGTGGGGCAGTTTGGAGTGAGCAGGCTAGCAGGGGGCCAGTTGGGCGTGAGCAGGCCAGCACAGGGGAGGGGGCAGTAGGGGGAAATTAGGCTGGCAGGCAGAGTGGTTAGGGGCAATCAGGCAAGCAGACAGGCAGACGAGCAGTTAGAAGCCAGCAGTCCTGGACTGTCAGAGGTATGTCCAACTGCCAATTTAGGCCCAATTCCTGTAAACAAGCAGTAGGACATCCTTCGAGGGGTCCCAGATTAGAGAGGGTGCAGACTGGGCTGAGGGATACTCCCCATGCACAAATTTTGTGCATTGGGCCACTATGTAAATGCCTAGCACAAAAATAAAAAAATGAGACACAAGAGTAAAGTAAAAGTTATTAAAATTCTTTGCTTTGAGACATGGCAGCCAAATAATGCACAGACATAAGGAAGATGGGAAATAGTTGCAATAACAAATAACAGGCAGCCAGCAATTTACATAAAAAGGTAGATGGGAAAGAAAATAAAAGGAATATTATAAAGGTCTGCATTTTAAATAGAGAACATATTTAAATGCCATCTTGAGAAATCATTCAAAATCATATTCAATGGTATATCAACTTTTGGAAATGCAATTGAATACATTTCATGCCTGTCTATTAGCATTTCTCCATGCCAACCAGTGAAGTGGGCAGACGTTTTAAATAATTTTTCACTTTCTTCATCCTGACTGAGCTCTAATACATTGAGCTGAGTTCTGATTATTACCTCTCAAGACATTTGTTGCCTACTGCATTATTTTTCCTCCTTCTGTGTTTCCTTTGTGAGCTAACTGGAGTTATTCTACAGAGAATAGTGTAAACATAAGATAACACACATTTTCATCTCACTTTGCAGTCCTGGGAATTGAAAAGCCTGGTAGTAATTTGCATTTTGGTCTTATTATAATGTAAATAATTCTGGTCTTTATTTGTTGATAAGAATTTGACATTAAAAAAAAAAACTGATGCAAAGCATATAAAAAGGTGTTTTCTGCAACCTATGGGAATCCAGGCCCAGGTTTTGAGTATCTAACTCGTTTGTTTTATTGATTTTTTTTTTTCTTTCTGATCCTTTAAAAAATATATATTTCCCTTCTAAGTCTTAAGTTGCAAAGATTCACTAAGTCTCCCAACCACTTATTCTGGCAACCATCAATCTGTTCTCTGTATTTATGAGTCTGTTTTTTGTTTGTTTGTTTTTGTTGTTGTTGTTGTGCATTTACATGGTATATGTTTTTTATTTCCACATATCTATAAAAATCTATAACAAAAAAGTGTAATATGCTAATTAGACCAGGTGTCCTTCTAGACATCCTTCTGTCCTTCTGGATGAAGCCAGGGCTGGGAAGGAAGCCCAGGTCCCAGGTCCCCCAGAGAAGCAGGTGCCAGCAGCCAGGGGAAGAAAGGCCTTCTCTTTCATGGATTTCATGCATTGGGCCTCTAGTAAGTGAAATAACAAGATATTTGTCTTTCTCTGACTGACTTATTTCACTTAGCATTATACCCTCTAGGTCCATCCATACTTTTGCATAGGGTAAAATTTTGTGGTTTCCTGTTGTTTGTTTAGACAAAGTAATGTTCCATTGTATGTGATCCACCGCCTTTTTGTCCATTTGTCTAGTTTTTTAAAACTATATTTTTATTGATTTCAGAGAGGATGGGGGAGATAGAAACATCAATCATGAGAGAGAATCACTGAACAGCTGTCTTCTGCATGCCTCCCACTGAGGATCAAGCATGCAACCCAGGCATGTGTTCTTTACTGGAATTGAACCCAGAACCCTTCAGTCTGCAGGCTGATGCTCTATGCACTGAGCCAAACCGGCTAGGGCTATTCACTCATCCACTGATGGGCAGCTGGCTTGCTTATAGAGCTTGGCCATTGTAAATGACACTGCAATGAACATAAGGGTGCGAATGAATGTTCATTGAATTGGTGTTTTGTGTTTCTTTGGATATATTACCAGAAGTGGAATCACTAGGTTATAGAGAGTTGCAGATGTTTAAATGCAATTATATATGATAATAACAAAAATTTACAATACAAATGGCATTGCCTTAAATTAATCTAATCTGCATTTTAGTTTCTATCCTCCTTGAGTCTTAATAGAAAGAGTGGGGAATAGGGTGAAAACTTTTAGTTTTGTTGTATTTGTAGGAACATCAGCTTTCTTCATTATAATGAAAAGTTAGTCCTAGAGCTATTCCCAGCAGGGTAATGGCTTTACACCCATTTATAATGGCAGCAGGGAACCCAAGTGTGGCCATTGAGACACATGTCACTATCTCAGCAAGAAAGAGAATACCACAATAACAGTGCCATCCTGACAAAGCCACGGCTCCCTACCGAATTTTCAAAGAAGATATAGCTTTAATTTCCTTGGTGAAGGACACTGGATTCCTAAAACTAGCATTCTAACCTGAAATGATGCAGAAACTCATAGTAAGCCAAAATTTAAAATTTGGGACATGCTGTTTCTTTGTCATATTTTTAACTCATAAAATATACCATAAGCAACTTGTTATATGTTGCTTCTAGTTAGAGCTTGAATGAACAAATGCATTTTTACATGACCTTAGAAATTTGATAGAACATGTATTTTACCAATTTTGCAAGTCCGAGTTCACATTCAATTGAACAAAAAATAATTATGACAAACATCACTTTAAATTTTCTTCATTCATGGTATTAATGGTCACTTGTAGTTTTGCAAAACTGGATAGTGACTTTTAATGTCCTATGGGTTTCTCATGAGTTATGCACAGTGGGGACTGTCTCCTTGTTGAGTGTATGTTATTTATTCTTTTAAATAGCAGCTGTGTATATTTTTTTTCTTTACAGATATATCCTATGCAACATGGTAAAGTTAAACTTAAATAGAAAACCTGATCTAGAAAGAACAGCATTAAAGTTGTTTCTAGATGTTTCAAATAACTACTAATTAAAATAATAACAGACTCTATTTTTTGGTGTCTACCTACCTATCTGTTAAAAAATAGAGACCATACTTTTTATAATTGTTAATTGATTAGGAAAGACACATTTCTAGGCACTGTGAAGATTTTAAATGGCAGTTTCAAACACTGAGAATGAATCAGCCATTGAATAGCCTGTAAGACCATTCTTTACATATAGAGTTCACAAAAATTCTAAATTCTATGTATTTCAGGAATGAAGAGAAATAAAGACATACAGGGACAGACATAAATATAAGGTTATTTTCCCACTATTAAAGATGTTTCTTATCTTATACTAGAGGACTGGTACACAACACTCATGCACTCCAGGGGCTCTGGGGGTAGTCCCTCAGCCTGGCCTGTATCCCTTTGCAGTCTGGGAGCCCTTGGAGGATGTCTAACTGACAGCTTCAGCCCCCTCCCCGCAGGCCTAAGCCATCAGTTGGACAACCTTAGTGCTGCAACGAAGGTGGGAGAGGCTCCCCCCCACCACTCCTGTGATCACCAGCCATGAGCCTGGCTTCTGGCTGAGCGGTGCTCCCCCTGTGAGAGTGCACTCACCATCAGGGAGCAGCTCCTGCTTAGAGTGTGGCTCTGGTGGTCAGTGCATGTCATAGCAACTGTTTGTTCCACTGTTCATTCGATTTGAATATTATCCTTTTATCATCCTATCTAATAAATATGCACATTGACTGTACCTCTGCTATACCCACAAGCAACACTCACCAGCCAATCAGGGAACAAGTATGCAAATTAACCCAACTAAGTTGGCTGTGGCCAGGGAGAGAACAGGAGACTTGGTTTTCCTCAGCAATGGAGGAAGCCAAGCTTCCCATAAACCCTGGCCAGCCATGGACTCCACTCAAGGCTACAAAGTTTCAATTATAGAAGATAAATAAATTCCAGATACCATGGCCTCTGCTTGAGTTGCTGGGAAGTGTGGCCAGCCTGCGAACAACCACAGGTTCCTTGCCCAGGCCACCACACGCCCCAAGGAAACCCCCACCCTGATCAGGGATAACCTTCATGGCAAACCAGCCAGCCCCCACCTGTGCACCAGGCCTCTATCCTATCTAATAAAAGAGTGATATGCAAATTGACTGTCAATCCACCACACAAGATGGCTGCCACAAGATGGCCAGCAGAGGAGTGAACAGGTCTGCAAGGGAGGGCAGTTGTGGGTGATCAGGCCAGCAGGGGAGGGCAGTTTTAAAGGACCAGGCCTGCAAGAGAGGGCAGTTGGGGGCAATCAAGCCTGCAGGGGAGTGCAGTTAGGGTTGACCAGGCCATCAGAGGAGGGAAGTTGGGGGCAACCTGGTATGCAGGGAAGAGCAGTTTGGGGCAACCCAGGCCTGCAGGGGAAAGCAGTTGGGGGACCAGGGCTGCAAGGGAGGGCATTTGGGGGCAATTAAGCCTGCAGGGGAGTACAGTTAGGGATGACCAGGCAGGCCTGCAGAGGAGAGCAGTTAAGGGCAATTGGACTGGCAGGGGAGCAGTTAGACATTAATCAGGCTGGCAGGGGAGTAGTTAGGGGGTGATCAGGCTGGTAGGCAGAGTAGTTAGGGGCAATAGGGAAGACAGGAAGGCGAGCAGTTGGCAGCCAGCAGTCCTAAATCCCAGTAAGATCAGGCCTAAATGGGCAGTCGGACATCCCTTGATGGGTCCCAGATTGGAGAGGGTACAGGCTGGGCTGAGGGACACACACACACCCGTGCATGAATTTTGTGCACTGGACCTCTAGTATAGAATGATAAAGAGCTAATGTGCAAATTGTCCCCTTGTGAGTTCAACCAACTGGGAATTCGACCACTCGTTATGACATGAGTGACCACCAGGTGGCAGCACAAAACAAAGGGAGGCCCTGGCCGAGGGCTGGCAGTTGCTAGGGACCCTACCTTTGTTCAAATTTCATGCACTGGGCTTCTAGTGATATACAATACACATTGTAATTGTATGTATTTACTGTGACACATTGTATTACACAGTGAAACGGAAGAGCCAACCAGTGCACAGATTACAGAGATGTTTATGTCAGAGACTTTTGACACATTTGATATAATAGATTTTAAAGTAAGATATTGGGCCATATGTATAAATACCAATGAGAATTAAATGAGGGGGAGAGGCGCACAGGGGCATGAGGCCGGCTGGTAGTTGGACATGCAGGCACGTTCCATGAAGCCAGGACTCTGTGATTAGGAACTGCCACTCATGGGACAAGGAGTGGTCTTTCAATCAATCATTAACAATTAAGTGCTAGTAAATAATTTTAGTAGTTTCTACATGGTACACTCTTTAGAGAAACAAACTTACAAGTTTTCAAAACTGAGTTTATAATAAGTAATTAATAGCACTTATTAACTTATTTTCAAAAATACAATTCTTGCTTTAAGACACTTCTCAAATAGTGCCAGGACTGGATCCTCTCAATAAACTTTGATTCCATTATCCATTTTTGTCAGAGACTTTATTCTTTAATTTCATGAATCAAAGAACTTGGACTCAAACCCCACATTTTGGTTTCAGTATATAACATAAGGTTGATGTGTATTAGCTATAATGTTGCTTTATCTCACATGGATGTATGTGCTTTACTTAAATACTGAAGGAATGTTTACTGCAAAGAATTTAAATTGTAATATTTCTATTTAAAATTATGTTTTCTATTGATTTTCACTTATTTGTTTGAGACTATGAGGAATAATGCACACTGTTTTAAAATATCCCATACCATTTTAAAATATAAAAGAGCTGTCTATAGTTACCTAACATACTTTTTTATAAATATTACTACACTAAAATTTAATGATATTATTCCCAATAATTATGAGTAAATTTAAAAGCACTCTGTGGGGCTTTCTAAAAGAGTGTGTTAAAATGCTAAAAATGAATGCAACCTGTGGCTTGGGTAGCTTTAACTTTTAGTGCAACAGCATTTGCATTTGAGCAATGAAAAGCATCATCTCAATTTGCCCTCCTATAGGGCCTGCAAGTGGCTTTTGTTAGCCTATTGATAGCTTGTGGTGCCCGCCTTGAGCTGGATGCAGGGGGTAGAACTGCTGACACCAGGCAGCTCTGCAGGGATCCTGGGTGCCAAGGCAGGGGGGAAGCTGACTCTATTAATGATGAAGGAGACCTTCATTGAATGGAAACAAACCAGTTTAAGCTGCAGCTGTCTCCACCTTCTGGAAATAATTTATCCATGCCTTTTTTTCATAATCACTAACACATATATTTTCCTTCATTGTTTATTTGAATATATTTGCAAATGACTACCCAACGTTTTAAAATAAACAATGCCCAAATAGTTTTCTCACCAGCCACGCTGAAAAGATTCACATAATTCATGTGTATTGGGTAGAATATGTAGGAAGGTCTTTTGTAGGAAGTAGGAACTAATAAATTTTAGAATAAATTTAGTCTTAATAGAAGGAGTGGGGAACCGGGTGAAAACATTTAGTTTTGTTGTATTTGGAGGAACAGCAGCAATATAAATTAATCCCAAGTATTGACTGAATGCCCCCAACACCCTCTTAAAGATCAGAAGTTCTTAAGGTATTAAAAAAACAATGACTAGTGCCCATCACTGTAAAATTTACAGTTTCTTGCATACAAAGATCACCAGGTAGGTAAAGACTCAGAAAATGAGAATATCCAATCAGTGAAAGTATACCCAGAATGGACATACATATTACTATATGCAAATATATTTAAATAGTTATAACTACAGTCCATGTGAAACCAAAATGTGGTGTTTGAGGACAAAACAAGTTCATTGTCTTGCAAAATTGAAGAATGGATTTGCAGACAAAAATAATGAATGAAGCAATGTTTATTGAGAGAAGCTAGTCCTGGAAAAGGTACAGCTGGGGCTACAAAAGCAGGCCAGTGTCCAGAGCTTCCATTACATCTTGCAGTTGGGTACAGCTCAGCAAACAAGTTAATTAAAGTCTATTAGTCCTGTGCATGATATCACATGGCCCTAAGCCATGTGGGCACAGGGGAACACATCCCCTACCACATTGCCCAGGGAAGAGAGAGGGAGAGGAGGGGAAGTTTGCACTTCTTTTCCTAGGGGAAAGAACTTTTGATTGGTTCTTTCAAAGAATTCTGCATCAGTAACATTCTTGGGATTGGTTATACGCTTCACATCTTTGTGATTTGTTATTTGCAAGCTGCCTGTCTTAACAACATTCATCTATTTTAAAGTTTATGTTTCTAGCTTGCACCCTTCTTTCCCCACCCAGATGGGTTACCTTAGTAACTCCCTCTAGCTGGTTTCCAGGTTCTACTTCCTTCTCCCACCCCTTATGGTCCTGTCCCTGTCTACCTAGCTTCCCTGTGTCATCATAAATGTTGGTGTATAACTATGTATATACACTGTAAGGGAGAAAAGCTTGTCATCCAAAATATGTCTCTTTGGTATAAGGATTATTTTAAGAAACAGAAAACTCTGGCTGGCCTGGCTGAGCTGGTTGTGGTGAACCAAAAAGGTTGCTGGTTCAATTCCCAGTAAGGGCACATGCCCAGGTCAAAAGTTTAATCCCTGACAGGGCCTCTGGGAGGTAACGGATTGTTGTATCATTCTTACTTTGATGTTTCATTCTATCTCTCCCTCTCCTTTCCTGTCTTCCTCCAAAATAATAATTTAAAAAAATTAAAAATAGGCAGAAGAGGAACCAAGATGGTGGCATATGTAAACACCTATGCTGCTGCCCCACACAACAATTTCAAAACTACAACTAAAAGACAGAATGGACATCATCCAGAATCACTGGAAAGCTGGCTGAGTGGAAATTCCACAAATAGAAGGAAAGATAGAATGACACTGTGACTCAGAGGAGCTGTGGAGGGCAGAGTTTCAGAAACCTGCAGAGAAAGAGGTGTGGAGCCACGTGTGAGTGGAAAGGGCGGGCGGCTGGCTGAATACCTAGCTGGTGTTCTTGGATGGGGAGGGAGACAAAGGTGTCCCACTGCACTGATTCCCCAGTTCCAGGCAAGTCTCGGGGAACCCAGACTCATATGGGGTAAGTGTGAAACTGGACCATAAGGAGGAAGCACGCCGAAACTTGGGAGCTGCAGAGATTCATCAGTTCGCAGCGTGAACTCAGGAACTGCAGATGTGCACGAGTGTGCAGAGCGGACCCACGGCTTGCTTTCTCATTCGGGAGGAAAAAAACAAAAAAAGAAGAAGGCAAACCACCAGACTACTGCTTTGTTTTCTCATTCCGGGTGAGTCATTTGGGAGAGAAACTAGACTGTCCAGCAGCAGGCAGAGCTCCGGGCAGCTTTCTCTCAGAGGTGCTTGCAGCCATTGCTATGGGGCAAAGAGACCTGGGCACTGCTTAGGGTGGGACTGACAGGAAATCAAGGCTGTTTGCTCAGCCCAGAGACTCTTCCCCATCCAAGCTGAGCACAGCAGCTCTCACAGAGTAAACACAGCTGATCCTCACAGCCAATTGGCCTGGGAGTCAACCCCTCCCAATGATACCAACAACAATCTAGGCTTAACTACAACAAGACTGTGCAACCCATAAAGGGGTACACCAAGAGTGTCCACCTTAGGTAACTAGGGAGGCTGAGCCACTGTCCCTTAGAGGACGCCTACCACACAAAGCTATGCGATCAACTCAGGGAAGCAGTCAAAATGCAGAGACAAGGAAAAAATCACATTTGAAAGAAATGGAGGGGAAAAAAATGACTGGGCATAGAGTTCAAAACCACAGTTATAAGGTTTTTCAAGAGGCTCCTAGAAAAGGCCAATAAATTTAACAAGATCCTCGAGGATATGAGTGAGACACTTGAGGCTAAGAAAAAGGAGTAACTAGAAATTAAGCATACACTGACTGAAATAAAAAATATTATACAGAGACCTGAAAGCAATCTAGAGCACCGCAAGAATCAAGTCAAAGATTTGAAATACAAAGAAATAAAATCCACTCAGCTGGAAAAGAAACAAAAAGAATCCAAAAAATTGAAGATAGTGTAAGGAGCCTCTGGGACAACATCAAGCATACCAACATCCGAATTATGGGGGTGCCAGAAAAAGAGAGAGAACAAGATATTGAAAACCTTTTTGAAGAAATAGTGACCAAAAACTTCCCCCATCTAGTGAAAGAAATAGATTTAAAAGTCCAGGAAGTGCACAGAACCCCAAACTATAGGAATCCAAAGAGTACCATACCAAAACACATCATAATTAAAATGCTAAGAGCAAAAGACAAAGAGAGAATATTAAAAGCAGCAAGAGAAATACAGTTACCTACAAAGGAGCACCCATACAATTGTCAGCTGATTTCTCACCAGAAACTATGCAGGCCAGATAGGAGTGGCAAGAAATATTCAAAGTGATGAATAGCAAGAACCTACAACCAAGATTACTCTACCCAGCAAAGCTTTCATTCAGCATTGAAGGGTAGATAAAGGGCTTCACAGACAAGAAAAAGCTAAAGGAGTTTATCACCATCAATCCAGTATTATATGAAATGCTGAAAGATATTCTTTAAGAAGAGGAAGAAGAAAAAGATAGAAATAAAAATTATGAACAAGAAATACACATCTATCAACAAGTGAATCTAAAAATCAAGTGAATTAAAAATCTGATAAACAGGATAAACTGGTGAATGTAATAGAATCAGGGGCATAGAGAGGGAATAGTCTTACAATTCTTGGGGAGAAAGGGATGTGGGAGGTGCAAGAAGAGACTGGACAAAAAATCATACACCTATGGATGAGGACAGTGCGGGAGGTAAGGGCAGAAGGTAGGATGGGTACTGGGTGGAGGGGAACTATGGGGTGAAAAAAGGAGGGACATTGTAATTAATAAACTAAACAATAAGTATTTGTTAAATTAAAAAAAATTAAAAAATAAAGTAGGAATTTGGATTTATTTATTTTTGAGGAAAAGAAGGAAGTAATAAATGATTTTACAAAAATATTTATGAATCTTTCAAGGTGCAGGGAGTGTTCTATTTGATTATTATTATTTTTTTATTTGGGTATTTTTTTATGTGGATGTGTTCATTTTAGCATATACATTAGAGGCCTGGTGCACAAAATTCGTGCATGGGGTTATGTCTCAGACCTGCACCCTCTCCAACCCAGGACCACTTGAGTGATGTCTAACTGGATCAGGCCTAAACAGGCAATCAGACCTCCCTCTCACAATCCAGGACTGCTGGCTCCCAATTGCTCACTTGCCTGACTGCCTGATTGCCCCTAACTGCTTCTGCCTGCCCACCTGATCACCCCCTAACCACTCCCCTTAAAGCTTGATCGATGCCTAACTGCTCCCTGCTGGCCTGATTGCCTGTAACTGCCCTCCCCTGCAGGTCTGATTGCCCACAACTGCCCTCCCTTGCTGGCCATCTTGTGGCGGCCACCTTGTTTCCACATGTCGGTGGCCATCTTATGTGCTGGGAATGACGGTCAATTTGCATATTACCTCTTTATTTTATAGGGTATAGTATTTTTTCACTTTTTTCTATGTTATACATAAATGTAAAATCTGTATTTTAAAAGATATATATGACAGAACTAATAGTTTCATCACCTTTTTTATATTTTATTGAGAAGCAATATTTTAAAAGCTAATCCCTCCTAGTGGGAATATAAAATTGGTACAGACACTGTGGAAAAGAGTATAGAGGTTCCTTAAAATATTAAGAATAGAGTTAACATAGGATCCAGCAACACCTATTCTGGGTATCTACCCCCAAAATTTAGAAACTTCTATTCACAAAGATATAGGTACTCCTATGTTTGTTGCAGCATTATTCATGATGGTCAGCACATGGAAACAACCAAGATGCCCTTGGATAGATGATCAGAAAAATAATATATGCTATATTTTTACAAGGAAATAGTACTCAGCCATAAGACAAGGTGAAATACTGCCATTGTGAAAACATGGATGAATCTTGAGAATATCATTCTATGAAAAAATAAGTCAGATGGAAAAAGAACATGTGATGTCACTCATGTGAGATATAAAACAACACAACAAATGAACAAATAATAAAAACAAATAAAACAAACAAAAACCCCAAAGACACAGACAATATGTAGTGGTTACCAGAAGGAAAGAGGGCTGGACAGCAGGTAATCAAGTTTAAAGGGGGTCAACTATATGATGACAGAAGTAGATTTGACTTTGAGTGGTTAACACATAAATCAATATACAGATGATGTGTTATAGAATTGTACACTTGAAACCTATTTAATTTTATTAATCAATGTCACCCCAATTAACTTAATAGAAATGTTTTTAAAAGCTAAAATGGTAGAATATAATTAACATTTTAGCTATTATATTTTACACTGTTTTTATATTCTCTAGGAGGTTACTATTATGACAACTGCTGCTTTTTTAAGTTGAGAATGAATTATATAGTTCTGAAGAATTCATGTCTCCTTGAAATACATTAGTGAAGCAAGGCATAGTATATGGGTTTTAATTTATGTTTTAGATCTCAAGGAGTTTAGTGATGAGAACTCTCAGAAAAATTAATACTCTTTGGTAAACATGAGCAAAATCAAATATTTAAGTAAGAGAAAGTTGTTATATGGTGTTTTTAAACATAACCCAATCAGTCATGGCAGAGAATAAATAAACCTCCCAAAAGTTCTTTTTATCAATTTTCTTTAAAGCCCACTAAAAATAGAGGCATTTCAGTTCCAAAATCACAACACTGACAACAGAACACTGCAAAGGAAAGTATAGATACTAACTTTGATGGGGCAAATTCTAAAGACAGGTCTGTATAAGTAAAATGTAAAACCTTAATAAACAGTTGAAACTTTCAGTTTTAGTCAATTTTCAGCATAGTTAATATATTTTATGCAAAGATAATATGTTAAGGTTATGGTTTTCAGAACTGAAGAACAGAAAGTTTTAAATGCAGAGTGTAAAATTTGAAACTAATCAAAGTGGGGACCTTTATGAGTAATACTGACTCACAGAAAGAAGTATTTTTGTAAAGATGGTCGTAAATGCTCATCATGTTTTACATGATATTTTAGAGTAAAATTTTAAATTCCATTATTTATAGACCTAACCAACGAGAGTGAGGTAACGAAAAGGTGAGTGCCCCAAAATTCAGGTCAACTATATTGCATGGGAAATTAAACAGGACACTAGATATGCAAACATTCATCTTTTCTTAATACAGGCTTTTGACTACTGGAATTTCTTTTTTTAAAATATTAATACAGATATTTTACTTAAGTATTCTTCTTTAAAATAAATGTTTACATGCAAGTATAATACACATAGAGTAATATTAAATGCACAAATATTAAATGTGCCTCTTGGTAAAGTTTCACAAGTGAATACATCCATGAAACTATCACTATCACTTGCAATAAATAGCATATTACAAGAATTTCTTTTTAAGCAGCAAGTTAAGCAGTAGATTTGAAAAGAAACTTAAAACTAAGAAACGACACGATTTATCATACTAGTCGTTATTAATGTGAATGATCAATAGGGAAACACACACACACACACACACACACACACACACACACACACACACACATCCATAGTAACCAATAGCACCCCAGAGCCCAGGAGCTCAATGTTAGGATGCCAAAATTTAGAATCCTTCAGCCCAGGCAATGTGGCATTAAATGGTAATTTGATATACAATCTAGAAGAGTTATTTGCCTTATTCAGGAATTCATACTCCAAAGGGTGGTCAGCTCGCATTTCATTAAAGAGTGACTTTCTGGGATGTGACTGTAGAAGAGTGTCCTATATTTTTTATTTATTTTATTTTTTAATGTGATACTATTTACATTCATTATTCCGTCAAAATGAATGGGCATTTTTAAATTTTTTTATTGTTTAAAGTACTATAAATAGTAGTATGTATGTCTCCTTTTTTCCCCTATTTACCTCCCCCTGGCATCTCCTATCCCCTGGCACATGCTCTCACCTGCCGCCCCTCCCCCCCCCCAGTGTCTTGTATCCATTGGTTATGCTTATATGCATGCCTATATCTTTTTTATGATCATTTCTATTGACTTTCTGGTTTGTAAAATTAAATTTAGAAATGGGCTTTCTTTAGAGAAATTGGTGACATCAAAGATATTGCGACTGATAGAGATGTTTTAGGTGTGCTCAGTGCCCTTACACGAAGGGGGATATGAATCCAGAGGGCTTTAAAAAGGGGTGCCTTCAGCTTGGTCTCTGAAAGATGCTAAACCAACCCCTGTGCCTGCAATCAATAGGGTAATGCTCACCTACAGCAAAATGACTTGAAGCTATATCTGTGTTTCAGAATATACTAAAGGACAGGGAGATCAATATTTACTAAGTATACAGAAGAGATTATAGGACAGTTGCTTTTTGCTTTCCTTAATTTATGTCAAAGAAGCAATAAAATATTTAAACTGCCCTCAGTTTTCAAATGGAAAATTCTAGCTCTCTATAGTAAGAAAACAAAGAAAAACAAACAAAATGCATCCATTTTATATCCTATCAATATCAGAGTTTTATCATATTATTTATTATTTTATAGAAACACTTAATAAATCTTTGGTCTTCCCAAATGTCTGCAACTCAAAGACAACTAAATGGACTCTCATGTTAACAATATTTTAGTTCCACATTTTTAATGCATTCCATTAACACAAAAGTCCTCAGGCTCATAGCTATTTCTTCATGCCAAAATGTCTCTGGCTAGAATCAGAAAAGAAAAGCAATTAACTATTTTTTTCTTCATCTTATTTTATCTAAACATCTTATTTCATTCCAGGAAACTGTCATTGTCATCTGAGCACTTTTAGGTATGTTGGTGACTATAACCTTTATTTCAATGTATCATATAGTACCAGATGAATCCAGATTCTTGGATCTATGGTGATCACATGATAACATAGAAATACTCTAAAATCCCAGTTCCTTTTTGCCGAATTATCTTCTGAGCCCATCCCTGAGTCTTACCCTAGAAAAGGAGGAAAGAAAAATAAGTTGTAGTAAGGTTTTGAGAAGTGTGTTCAATTAACACACTCTCTGACTGGAATATATGAAGTCATAGACTGTCACTGCCCATTCAACCCAGGAGAGCTTTTCTGAGCGCAAGATAATTAGAAAGAAAGACACTCTTTTCTCTCATTAAAGGAGGGGGTACATTGGTTATTCACACTTGGCTTAGGGAAAGAAAACGCACGGAACAAAAAGTTAAGAACTAGTTTAAATATTTAATCCCAAGTGGCGGAGACACAAGTAAAAGCTGGGCTGATAGCTATTATTATTTTGGCTAAGTGGTAAGCACTTAAATTTGAGAAAGTGGTCAGCTTTATAGAGGGCGAGAAGAAACAAATGAACCTTAACAATTATGTAAAAATGTGTTGAGACTAAAGGAGAGGCCAGTTTTCAAAGGTGACGAAGTGCACACCCTTCACTGAGGATGAATTGTTATTGATGGCAAGAGTGAGAAAAGCCAGACATCAAGCCTTGAAAACTACTTAGATTTAAAGTTAGAATGGCTTGATTCCAATTATGTTTCTACTTTAATCCATGTTGGAATAGCTTACTAGCAATACAGAGTACTTTTTAGAAAGTTAAAACAATGCACCATAGTTGATATATAACACTGAATTTGAATCAATATGAATAGAGAAAAGATCATCAAGACCAAAGTGAAAAGTGGACCATATATTGAAATCACGTGTCTTTAATTTGAAAAAATATATATTAGTAGATGACTTCAGGCACATGAGCTTCAATGGCAGAAACATATACATTACTAAGTTAACCTTTAAAAGGCTAGTAATAATTTCACTAATATGTTTTCTTATTTGGGCAAATAAGCATACATTTTTATAGTTTTAATATCAAGTGGACAGCACTGCAATGATTTCTGAGTTGGTGACACATATCATCACCCTTTTAAACCTACCAGAAACATCATGATGGCATTTTGAGACAGTAAGTGGAAATAAATATTTACAAATTATATATGATATAGGGCTAATATTCCAAATATATAAACAATTCATAAAACTTAATAGCAAAAACTAATAAACATGCAAACCTTTTTTTAAAAAAATGGGCAGAAGATCCAAATAGATTTTTTTCCAAAGAAGACAAACAGATGACCAAATGGTATTGAAAATATGCTCTGCATCACTAATCATCAGGGAAATGCAATCAAAACTGCAATGAGATATTATCTCACCCCTGCTAGAATGGCTATTAACAGAAAGATCAGTATTGGTGAGGATATGGAGAAAGGGGGATGCTTGTGCACTGTGGGTGGGATTATAAATTTGTGCAGCCAGTATGATAAACAGGATGGAGGTTTGCCATGAAATTGTAAAAAGAACTACCATATTATCCAGTAATCCCACTTTTGGGCTTTTACCACCGCCCCCCCTCCAAAAAAAAAAAGAATAAAAGAACTTGAAAAGATATCTAAACTCTCATGTGCACTGCTACATACTACTGGTCCTGTCAGGGCAACTTATTATTGGCAGTTAAGGGTCAATTTATCATTTTAAAAAGAATTTTGAAGATAAAAGACACTATTAATTAAGTTACCTCATCTAAATTTTCTCCATTGTTTCTGACTGCTTAGGAGAACTATCAATTATTATAGCATGTATATTTCCTTACATTCTTCCATACCTTAGGTTTCTCCAGATTGAAAAATATATAACAATTTTGGAAATAATAATAATGATAATAATTTCTGACCACTAATTTGAACTTGCTCTGGAACTAAAACTCTGGTAGCTGTTTTATAGCTATATTTTTACCATTAATATCCCAATGCTATAAAGTAGGTTTAGTATTAATTTTCCAGATGAAATCATGATTCTGCAATGCATTAACCTGGAGAAGCCAAGCCTTTAAATCCAGAATTTGATTCAGTCACGGCTTTATGAAAAGAGTATGATCTTAAAAAAAAAATAATATGTAAAAATAATATGTATATATCCAAAAATTATACACATACATGTACATATATATATGTATAAAACACTTGGTAGACTTTCTAGCATATAGAAACGGCTTGGAATGCTTATTAAAATTCTTTATTATTAAGAAAACACAGAAAATAAAGTGTTGAAACTCTTATTGTGTCCATAAAATAGATATGACTGCAGCAATGCTCGTGAAAATCATACAAAATTGTGCTATTAAAAACGGTACCATGCTCAGTGAAAGTAGCCAGGTCAACTTCTGTGAGCTTTGGGCATCCAAACATGAGCTCTGACCGAATGGTACGCATGAATGTGTTTGTGTGCAGGTATAAGAGTGTGGGCAGGTGAGCAGTGGGGAAGGAATGCCTGTTATACTTCTTTTAGTGCATTTGAGTAATAGTTTTAACCCAATTTAGAAATCTCATGTATGCTTTAAGTCCAAATATTATACTTTGTACAAAAAAGAGGTAATTGCTGTAATTGTTTGTGCAAAATACTCTGTTTTATGAACTCACACAAGTTTCTCACGTATTCAAAGTGTGTCTGTTTTCACTAAAGTGCAATGAAAACATAATGAGTGTACTTGTGTTAAACACTCTAGGTACTTAAATATTTAACAGTTTAGAATTAATTTCCTTAATGTAATAGAATCAGCACATAAATATTTGATACTTCTGTAAGTTTTATTTAACATATATTATGATAGTGTTCAATAAAGCTAGCATGTATAAAACTAAAGCCTACTCAATTGATTTTATCTTTTTAAATATATTTTTAATGATTTTAAAGAGAAAGGGAGAGGGAGAGACAAAAATATCAATGATGTTTGAGAATCATTGATTAGCTGCCTCCTGCATGCCCCACACTGGAGATCAAGCCCACAACCCAGGCATGTGCCCTGACTGGGAATCAAACCATGACCTCCTGGTTCATAGATTGACATTCAACTATTAAGCCACACTGGCTTGGAGACTCAGTTTATTTTATAGCCAGTGGTTTGAACCTCCAAAACTCTTACCAGATCTACTTTTATGGGGAAATCTAGTAAGTCACTTTGCCCATTAATTTTTTTTCTACTCAACTGCTAATAGATGTAAATATAAATACATAAATGATACTATCTAATAAAGTGGGATTATGCTAATTGACCCTCACATCATCGCAAAGATGGCAGCACCCACAGGCAATAAGGAGAAAATATGCTAATTGACTGCCCCATGCTCAAAGATGGCAGTGCCAACTGCAACAAGATGGCGGGGTCCAGTTCCCTCAACTCCCCAGACACCCAGGGTGTGCCTTGGATGGTGGCTGCCCAGCTGCCCAGAGCCGCCCAAGGCTCAGATAACCAGGGCCAGCTAAGGCTTGTGCTGCCAGCAGTGGAAGCAGCAGCAGTGTGATGGGGGTGGCACCTTCCCCTGATCGGTGGGTCACCTCCCGTTCCTGAGGGCTCCTGGACTATGAGAGGGGGCAGGCCCAGCTGAGGTAGCCCCTCTCCAATGCATGAATTTTCATTCACCAGGCCATTAGTATATACATACATAAATGTATTTATTAGACAACAAAGTGAACAATGAAAGCCAGACAAAGCAGGAATCATTTGTAAATTACTTGGTCACTGCTTGAACAAACTACTGACTATAAGTACACTTAGTCTGCATGCATGTCCTATAGAGCTGATATGAAACCATAATAAGAAAATGGATTGTCATCCAGTAAATACTGTTTAGCTAAGTCAGAAGATCAAACATCAGCAGATGACAGTGTCCATTCGCCTCACTGCAGAGTTCAAAACACAGAGGAGTCCCATTTTAATCGCTGGGTGAAACTGCCTTAATGTGAATCCTCAGAAACCTTTTTCAAGTTCTTTAAATGCCTGGAGTAAAATTAAATAGTAGTTGTGGAAGATGGCTCAAAATTCTTTTTTTTTTTTACTGGCAGTTGCCAAAGATTGAAAACAACACAAGTTGCTTACTGGATTGTGAGTCCTTTAACAACAAAGGAGAAAAGGAACTAGGGTATGGTGCTTGCTCATTCCAACTGTGCTGATGATATGGGGTTCTGATGTGACACTTATCAGCCATGAGAAAAATGCAAAAGCATACACTGCTAGTGAAAGCTGTTTCTTTACAGCGTCTAAGAGTAATTTATGCTCCTGAGAAGATAGTGTCAGCAAAATTGTTAGTTTTATGATTTAAAGGTTCGTGCAATTTAATAAGGTTTGTGGGTCAGTGAATTGGCATCCCGGATTTCAGGCAGAAAAGAAAATGGATTCAAAGCAAATCATAAAAAATGTAATAACAAAAAGAAGGAAACCATAAGAGAAAAAAGAGAAGACTCAAATCAAATTGTTTCCTCAAGAACAAAATATAACATCATAATGATGACATACAATGTGTTTCCAATCCTATCTAACAAAAGAGTAATATGCAAACTGACCATGCCTCCACTACACCAACAAGTCATGCCTACCAACCACACCCACCAGCCAATGAGAGCGAGTATGCAAATGAACCCAGCCAAGATGGTGGTTAATTTGCATATCCAGGTGCAGAAGACAGTGTAGAAGGAAGACAAGCACTGCAGAAGGGAGCAAAGCGGCAAAGAAGCAAGCAAGTGTTGCGGGGGAGGAGGAAGAGCAGCGAGACAGCAGAGATGGGAGGGAATGAGGCAGTGGCGAAGGAAAGGAACTTTGCTCAGACTGCCCGAAGCCCTATTCTTGTAGGAATCTTCCTGCAATGGGTCTCTAGTTAAATATAAAACAGCAACCAAGTGTTTACATTATCATTGCCACATAGCACATATTAAGTTGCTAAGCCTTTAGTACCTGGTTCTATCTCCCACAATGCCAGTAAAATATGGGTTTGCAAATCTGGTTTATTGGTTTGATTTTAATGAGATGCTGCCAAGTTTATGCAACTGTAAGATCCTAGGAAAAGCATAGGCATTCACATTCATGTTTTTGTTTGTGTGTGTGTGTGTTCAGAACGGTTCACAGACACTCTTGATATAACAATTTAATACTTATAGCTTAGCATTTGCTGAGTGCTAGACACATTATTTCACTGTGCAGTGTAAATGCAGACACAGAGTGTAAATGATAAATAGAACAATGATATCAACCAATGTGTAGTGACAATTTAGGTGAATAGGCATTCATGTGATGGACAAAATAATATGTATAGTCAAAATGAGCATTGAAGCTAAGTTTTCTGAGATGTTATTTGCTGAACTGGATTCCACATCCATTTTAACTCTAAATTTCCAGTTTCTCAGTTGGAATTATGATTATGTCTCAACAATTTATATTGTGCAACTCATTTATTTAGGTATTTTTTTTGAAATATACAAAACCTTTATGACGATCTTAAAAATGCAAATTTATTTTACACTGTGGTTCTTATTTTAAGATCCTAAAGTAAAAATTTTGGAAATGAGACTAAAGCATATAGTAATGTTAGAGAACAAAATATTTTGGTGTAAAATAGAATGCTAAATATAAGCTTGCATACTATAAATATAGAAGAATTTGGGGAAAAGCGATCACAAGAGATTATAATAAATTTTCTGTTAATTTGACATGTATATTTAAATGTAAATGCCTATCTGTTAAGAGTTTGCTTGCCTTCTCTTTTCTTCTTAATTACATTTTGAAAAATGTAAATTTACTTTAAATTTATTTTCTTTAAATGTGGGGTAGGAGGGACCATAAAAATATATTTTACTTGATAATTTCATACGGCCCCCAAAATTTGGAAACCCCCCTAATGTACTTTTTACTTTACTCCTAAACTATTCAAAGGTTTATCTTTCAGGATTTTAATTCCTAGATGATAAAAGAAGAGAAATGAGTGTAGTTAAAGTTTAATTATGTGTTTGAGTAATAACAACTATGATTGGAATAGTTATCATATCTTAGATAAAAATAAGAAAGAACTAAAACAGCTCTTCCAAATTCAGGTGCACACTAATAACTAACTGAACCTCAACCAGAACTATCAGATACTGTATAGTTATAAAAAGAAAAATAAAATCCTTGGCTGATTTATGATAAAACTTCTGTAAGAAGTTGCTAACTCTTAATTGATCTAGTTATGTAAATAATGTAGTATAAATTTATTATTAATATTTTGTTTGAAAATTTACTGGCTGTTCAAATTATAGTCTTTCTCCCAATTTTAATTATTGAAGAGTTTGTTATATAAACAATAAAAAGGAATAAATAATTCAAGTATATGACTAGCCTAGTCTTTTATCTCATTGTCCCACATATCTGATTCTTCCACATTCATAATTCTGGTGGGTCAACAATAAAAATTCCTACAGAAGTGTATTTTATTTATCATGACTACCCATCATAAATCTCACTATGTTTTCTCCTCTTGCTTATGGCTTGAGTCAAAATGTATATCATTTCCAAGAAACAATGACCTGCCTTTAAATATAATGTCTGGCCATGCAATGGTTTCTCCTGTCGCATTAATAACATGAGTAAGGACATCTTGTCAAATGCCATTGGCTGTGGCCCGAATGCCATGTTCTGTTGTCCTTTCTTATGTAATAAACTTTTCCAGATGAAACCTACTGTTCAAATGGTTGTACTCCTAAGACCATTTTTACATGAATATATATTCACTTGGAGCTCCCAAAATTTCAGAGTAGGTGGGAAAAAAAGTCATTAAACCTCATGTTTCTCTCTCTCTGCATACCATTAAAGATGTTCACAAAATTTTACAAATACATTTGAGCTGGTTTTCCCACACTCAAGTTACTTTCAGTCAGTGTTACTTAATGTTTCTTTAGAAATGTGTGCATTATAATCTATTGCTCATTAATACTGGGAACCATAGTTTGCAACTTTCATTTATTGCATTACTTTTTAAATGAATACTTTTTAAAGAAAGCAGAGACAAGTGTGAAACACTGGGAATACAGGGTGAGACAAATGTAATTTACAGTTGTGAGCACACAAAACACAGAGTTTATTCTGCTATTGTTATTTGTAAATTATTGTATCATTTTCTGCATGAAAAACTCTACACCTACTTTACCCGCTCGGTTCATTGAAATGCTGACATAGAAAAACAAGCCAAATACTTTAGGAAAAGTCAGACGAGTGCAACTGCCTTTCCTCAAATGATTGCCGAACCAGTTTCACTCACTCTTAGACCCTAATCATACATGGCTACGTGAGCAAACATTAAAAAATATCAGCAGCATTTCTCCCTATCATGATTCATATGGAAGTTACAATAATAGCTATCGTTTCATTTTTCATATATGATTGTTATTTTCTTATTTGCTAATCCTCACCATAGGATATTTTTTTTTACTGACTTTTTTAGAGAGAGTGAAAGGGAGTGTCGAGAGACAGAGAGAAACATTGATGTGAGAGAGACACATAGAATGATTGTCTCCCACATCGGGACTGGAGATCTGGCCTGCAACCAAGTTACATGCCTTTGACCAGAATGGAACTGCAAGCAACATTCTCATCATTTTCTGTGACTTCTATAACATGAAAAGGACCGGTCTGATTGTACACAGCAGCATTTGGCCATGCAAACAATTACAATAAATCATAAGTATCATTATGGATTCATACACCAGGTGGGAAACCTGCTTGTCATCATACCAATTTCCATTTGTCTTAGCCTCTCATCCCTTCAGCATGACACAGGAAGACTCTAATACAATTATTATTTCAGAGTCTAGAAAATTAAGATTCAAAGAATCTTCACTTCTTTAACTATAAAATTGCAGTCTACTTATTTAAGTATTAAATATACAAAATTAATTTCATTTTTAAACATATATTTTATTGATTTAAGAGAGGAAGGAAGAAGATAAAAAATATCAATGATGAGAGAGAATTATTGATCGGTTGCCTCCTGCATGCCCCCTACTGGGCATTGAACCAGCAACCCTGGCATGTACTCTGACAGGGAATTGAACTGTGACTTCCTACTTCATAAGTAGATGCTCAATCACGGAGCTAGCCACACCGGCAGTATATAAAAAATGTATGTTTACCTCACAGGGAAAATACAGTTAAAAGACTCGCTAGCGGTAATCATGAAGATTTAAGTTTAATTTCTTCAATAGAAAGTAAAGTGGCATTGGACTAAGTCCAACCAGAATCCAGGAAATGCCTTTGTTATGGACATATTTATAACTTAACACTCTTGCAAGAATTTTTCAGTGATGTCCTCTCATTGGCTAGTGACAGAACATAGCAGTATTAATGGACAGAAGAATTTAGGTCATTTTTTGAGCAGGTGATGGATGGTCGTATTTCTTTTTGTTTCATTGTTCAGTATATCTCTTTGAGTAAATGCTGAAGACTATAATAAATCTTCATATTTCCAGAAACTCTCCTTTATACTGAAGGTTGTTTGGAGATGAGCTTGCCAGTACTTTCCAATAAAACTCTACTGTCAATGTCAATTAAAGTAAAATTTGTCAAACTGTTTGTCTAGAAATCAGAGTAATGCTAATTATGCCCAGAAATAGAGGCTAACTTTCATGTGCTAACTTTTAGTTTAAAAGACAAATTAAGAATTACTGCATGAGAAGGAATCCATTAACAGTTTTCATGCTTTATTTTCTCTGAGTTTTCAGCATAGCGAAAACAAACACTTTGTTTACTCTAATGTTAAATTTTTTTTAAGTATCACTGCAATAAATAATAATTGAGATTCCATCCTGTTAAAGAATAGGTACCACTTTATCACTATTTAAATTTAGATATATAGATATAGATATGATTATAGATATACACTATAGAAAAGATATGAAGTGTTTCTGTGCTGTGGCTGACCGGCAGACCCTAAGTGATGGATGAATGATTACTCTGACACATGTTTCTGTGAAAGAGGGCTAAGGGACTGCTTGGCTTGAGAAACCAAACAGCCTCATTCACCTGCCTCCTTAGGCTTTTATTATAACAACAGCTTGAACTAAAATTAACTTCTAGATACTATCGCCAGGGTAAGCATCCTTGAGAAGACATATGCATCTTCAGTGTCCTTTAAGCAAGGATGCCAAAAGAGTAAACATAAAGATTCCAGTACAACACCCAGGGGCCAATTCTTTTTGGATGGGACCATATATGAAAAGTGTCAGGAGTTAAAGCTTATTCCTCAAGTGAATACTTTGATCAATTTGGGGATTTCTGAAGTTTTTCCTTTGATTATCTTCATTTAATATATGTGTAAGACATCTTAAAAATTTTCAATATTTTGTGTATGCCTATACATACACCAGTGTGAGTGTGTGTGTGTGTGTGTGTGTGTGTGTGTGTGTGTGTGTGTATGTTAGAAAAAACTCACACATAACACTATAAATCTTTATCAAGATATGTATAAAAACATTTCTAGCTATATTCTAAATGTAATTGGAAAAACACCAGAATCATGTGTAGTAATTTTAAAACACAGGGTAACTTTCTACCAAGGGTATCACTGGTTCTAGGGAACCAACGTTATTGAATATTATTGAAATTTGAGGGAGCAATGTTTTTAGCACTTTATATCCTAACATGAGACTAAAATTAATGTACTGAAAGTAGTACATAGTACATAGTACCAGTGCATGGTAAATGCTTATCTAGCATGCTTATCCATCCATCCAGAGGAAAGGGAAACGAGCAAATGGTAAATGCTTTACAATGTTCACTTATAAAATTGTAAGGTAGCTTTCCTACAATGGGCTCGATTTTCACAAACATTTATTAACATTAAGCAGGAGATGTGTGTCATACACAAACACTCATATGGCTGAGTTTTCCGATTGCTTTATGGTAATGGCCACTCCCAGTTACTTTCCTATCCCTGGCCTGAGCAAGGAAACTTACTTCTAAGGCTCCCTTGCAATTTAAGGATGCCAATTAAGTTTTTCTGCACTAGGAACATCTGCATCTGCATAAAAAAACATAAAACCTCATCAGAATAAAATCCTTCACTCCTGAACTTGAGCATACCGCCTGGACGTTCAGGAGCCGTATGTATGCTATCACAAGACAAGAAGCATGAAGAGGAAAAGAAAGAGACTTACAAAATTATTTGCCTTAATATGATGGAGCCTTGAAATACAAGTACATGTCACAGCTGCTTCTCTGTACATTTATCATGTGAAATAATAAAACCTACTTTTTGAAGCTGTGGGACCTATTTTACATGCAGTCTAATCACATTGATATAATTGAGTTAACAAAAAAGATATGTCGTGAGCTGAAGATGGCTGTCTATTTTATTGATAGCAGTCAGACACATACCTGGGGATAGTAACCATGTATTAGTAAAATAAAGAATTTTTTTGAGGACCTCAGCACTGTCTAAGCCAGGGAAACTAAAGTTTCGAATTTGTTCAGAACTCTTATTAGATTGCAGACCAATTTAAAACTCGTTGTTAAACTTCCTGACATCTCTCAAAATCTGTCTTTTTATCTTGGCAATCCCCAGTCTCCACGGGAGGTCTTTGCAAGTAGTAGGATTCCGCGAATATTTGCAGATAATGTTGACTATTGAATGTATGGGTGGATATTTACACTACTTTGGTTTATATCTGAGAGATGTCAGCAAAATAGTTCAGTAATAGAAGCATCCTTAGTTGAATGGAAACATTAAATTTGAAATAATTTAAAATAAAATAGGCAAATGTCCCCTTTTCCTTGATTTACATTTTTACTGTAATGAAATATTCATACTTTTTTCATAGCCATTCATTTAATAATCACTTGGCTCCATCCTGGGGACCTTAATAGCTACATTTAAGACAGGCTTGGCTTGTCAAAAACTCTAAATGCAACGATTCATTTTCCAATAAAGTGGCATCTATTTTATTGAAAGCCACTACAATTCTACTGGGTGTTGTGATCATGAATGTTCAGATGGTGAAAGAAGTGGTTTGAAGGATGAGAGAAAAAAGAGAGCAATGCCATTATATCTGTATCTGAATTAAAATTATATATATATACACACATATACACATATATGTATATATAATTATCATATATATGACTGTCTTTCTTATTCTTTGTACATGTTATTTAAATTTAATATATATATATATACACACACAGAGAGAGAGAGAGAAAGAGAGAGAGAGACTGTAAACTTCACATTTAACCTACTCCCTATTGCACCTTCTAGTACATGAACACACACACACACACACACAGAAAGAGAGAGAGAGAGGTATGGGGAGAGAGCAAGAGAAGGAGGGAGAAAAATTAGAAACATTTATTAGGACTGAGGACTTCTCAATTTTACCAATAGAATTATTACAACAAAGAGGAGGAAACCCAAGGTGATTCCTTTATATTGGCTTTCTTATTTTGATTAAGAGATGACGCTTCATGAAAATACAAACAATTATGAAAAAGTACTATGAATAACTCTATTCCAACAAAATGGACAGCCTAGTTGAAATAGACATATTCCTAGAAAAATACAAGCTCCCAAAACTCAACCAAGAAGAATTAAAAAACCAGAATAGTCTGATAACTACTGAAGAAATTGAAACAGCCACCAAAAATCTCCCAGCAAACAAAAGCCCTGGTCTGGATGGTTTTACAGGGGAGTCCTACCAAGCATTCAAAAAAGAACTAAAACCTATCCTCCTCAGACTATTCCAAAAAATTCAAGAGGTTGCACAGTTCCAAGCTCTTTCTATGAAGCCAGCATTACCCTAATGCCAAATCCAAATAAAGACACTACAAAAGAGAAGTACAGGCCAATATTCTTGATGAAACATAGATGTTAAAATCCTCAACAAAATTCTAGCAAATCATATTCAGCAATACATTAGAAAGATCATACACCATGACCAAGTGGGATTTATTCCTGGGATACAAGGGTGGCAAAATATCTGCAAATCAATAATGTGATATATCATATAAACAATCTGAGATTAAAAAATCACATAATCAAATCAATTGATGCAGAAAAGGCATTTGACAAAATTCAACACTCTTTCTTGATAAAAACTGCCAGCAAAGTGGGAATAGAAGGATCATACCTCAATATAATCAATGCCCCGTATGACAAACCTATAGCTAACATCATACTCAATGGGAAAAAACTAAACCCATTTCCCCTTAGAACGGGAACAAGACAAGGATGCCCACTTTCACCCTTCCTGTTCAACATAGTATTAGAAATACTAGCCATAGCAATCAGATAAGAAGAAGAAATAAAAGGCATCCAAATTGGAAAAGAAGTAAAAATGTGCTTATTTGTACATGACATGATACTATACATAGAAAACCCCAAAGACTCCATCAAAAAACTATTAGACCTAACAAATAAATTCAGCAATGTAGCAGGATATAAAATTAACATCCAGAAATCTATGGACTTTTTATACACCAATAATGAACTCACAGAAAAAGAAATGAAGAAAAAAATCCCATTTTCCATTGCACCAAAAAAATTAAGATCCCTAAAAATAAACGTAACCAAGGACCTGTACTCAGAAAACTATAGGACATTGAAAAAAGAGATAGAGGAAGACATAAACAAATGAAAGAACATAATATGGCCATGGATTTGTAAAATCAACATCTTTAAAATGTCCATACTACATAAAGCAATCTATAGGTTCAATGAAATACCTATTAAAATACCAATGGCATATTTCAGAGATATAGAATAAACTCTCCAAAATTTCATCTGGAATAAAAAATACCCCAAATCACCACAGCTATCCTGAGAAAGAAGAACAAAATTGGAGGGATCACAATAACAGACATCAAACTATATTACCAAATCACGGTTCTCAAAACTTCCTGGTACTGGCACAAGAACAGACATATAGACCAATGGAACAGAATAGAGGACCCAGAAATTGACCCAAACCATTATACTCAATTGATATTTGACAAAGGAGGCAAGAGGATATAATGGAGCCAAAACAGCCTCTTTAATAATTGGTGATGGTAAATTTGGTCAGATTTATGCAAAAAAAATAAATAAAAGAAACTAAATCAAAATGGCTAAAGGACTTGAATATAAGATGGGAAACCATAAATATCCTACAAGACTCCATAGGCAGCAAAATTGCTCACATATATTGTAGCAATATTTTTACAGACACAGATCCTAGGGCAAAAGAGACTAAGGAGAAAATAAACAAATGGGAATATATCAAAATAAAAAGCTTCTGCACAGCAAAAGAAACCATCAACAAAACAAAAAGAAAGCCCACTGCATGGGAGAACACATTTGCCTATGTTATCTCCAATAAGGGTTTAATCTCCAACATTTACAGGGAACTCATACAACTTAACAAAAGGAAGATAAACAATTCAATCAAAAAATGGGAAAAGGACCTAAATAGATACTTTCCAAAAGAGGACATACGAAGGCAAAGAGACATATGAAAACATGCTCAAAGTCACTAATCATCTGAGAGATGGAAATGAAAACAACAATGAGGTACCCCCTTACACCATTCAGAATGGTTATCATCAACAAACAATAAAGGACAAGTGCTGGAAAGGATGCAGAGAAAAAGAAACCCTCGTGCACTATTGGTGGGAATGCGGACTGGTGCAGCCACTGTGGAGAACAGTATGACGTTTTCTCAAAAATTTAAAAATGGAACTTCCATTTGACCCAGTGATTACCACTTTAGGAATATATCCCAAGAAGCTAGAAACACCAATCAGGAATGATATATGCACTCCTACGTTCATAGCAGCACAATTCACAATAGCTAAGATTTAGAAACAGCCAAATGCTCATCAACAGATGAGTGGATTAGAAAACTATGGTACCTCTACACAATGGAATACTACGTTGATATAAAAAAGAAGGAATTCTCATCATTTGCAGCAGCATGGATGGAACTGGAGAGCATTATGCTAAGTGAAATAAGCCAGGCAATGAAAGAAAAATACGACATGATCTCACTCATTTATGGATAATAAAGAACATTATAACCTGATAAACAAAAAATAGATACAGAAGCAGTAAAGCATTGAACAGATTGTCAAATTACAGCAGGAAGGCTGGGGAGAGATCAACCAAAGGACCTGTATGCAGGCATATAAGCATAACCAATGGACACAAGACACTGGGTGGGGGGTGTTGAGGAAATGTGCTAGGGGGTTAGGGGAGGCCAGGGAAGGTCAATGGGGGGAAAAAAGACATATATACTATTTGTAATACTTTAAAAAATTAAATTAAATTTAAAATATTTTTTTTAAAAAAAGAGATGGATGCTTCTGACATTTTTAAATTGTGCAAACAGCTCCACTATAATTTGTCTTATTTTAACAACTAGGCAAAATTTATTTAATATACCACCTCACCATTGTGATAACTGAACTGTATTATATTGTATTTCTATCATTTTTTCTCAACTAAGTATAAAGTCAACATTTTCTCTACTTTTATCTAAATTTCTTTGAATACCCTGGGTATAAAGCCTCTAATGGTTAAAAAAACTTTAAAAGGAAATTGTTTCCTAATTGAAAGAGGTATTACAAAAGTTCAAAAGTAATTTGTGGAAGTTACCAAATGAATCTGCAAGCTGTTACATAAAGAAATTATATATTTATATTTATATTTTTTATATTTTTAGACTTACATTTATTCTTTAGCTAGGGTTAGATTGTATAGTATTCAGCATGAGAATATAGTTCCTTCACATAAGCAGATGCATCATCATTGCTTAAGAAAACATTACAGTAATTTCCCCTTATCTGTGATTTTTGTTACTAATAGTCAACCATAATTCTAAAATACTAAATGAAAAATTCCAAAAATTAGCAATTTATAATTTTGCAATTGCCTGCCATTCTGAGGAGTGTGATGAAATCACACACGATTCATCTCTCTCCTCTTTCTCCTCTTTTCTTCTGCTCTCCCAACAAAATCTAGAAGTTATCAACTTTATAATAATAAAACCATTATCTTTTTTCTATTCTATTATTTGCCCAGCTCATATTGAATCAATAGCTGTAACAAACTTCCAAAGACCAGAAGCTGCCTGTCTAAGCAGCAACCGTTAACATATTCAAATACTTTTAAAAATTCAGTCTCATGTCAAAATTAATATATACATAAAGGTTAAAGGAGCACATAATGTGGGCCTCAGGTCTGAGGAGGGATAGGTAATTAATGCTAATAGGTATAATTAGCAATCTTTTGGAGGTGATGAAAATGTTCTAAAATTATATTGTGCTAATAGTACAATTGTGTTAACTTTGTAAATATATACAGAAACATTAAAATTTACACTTTGGGTATGTTAATTATATGGTATGATTATTATATCTCAATAAAGCTATTTTTTAAAAGCATGATCTCATTCATATGTAGAATCTAATGAACAAAATAAACTGATGAAGAAAATAGATCAAGAGACATAGCTGCATGAAACAGATTGGTGAATTCCAGAGGAAAGGCAAGAGTGGGGGAATGGGTGGGGAATGATTAACTTAATGGGAGAACATATGTGCATAGCCCATGGACACAGACAATAGAGTGGCAAAGGCCTGGGAGGAGTGGGTGCAGGGTGGAGGAGGTCAATGGGAAAGACAAACAAAGGGATATCTGTAATACTTTCAACAATAAAGATAAAATGAAAAAGCACATAGCACCAACAAAGGAAATTTCCACTAACAAATGACTTCATATTATTGCTAGTAATCCCACACTGAAGTAGATTTTCTATTCAGTCACTAATTACACATCTCAGTCACAATCCTTGCTCATGGGGACTCTGGTGCAGGTAGTAGGCAGATACCACCTAAGGCACTGGTTGGCAAACTCATTAGTCAACAGAGCCAAATATCAATAGTACAAAGATTGATTTTCTTTTAAGAGCCAAATGTTTTAAACTTAACTTCTTCCAGTGCCACTTCAAAATAGATACGCCCAGGCTGTGGTATTTTGCGGAAGAGCCACACTCAAGGGACCAAAGAGCCGCATGTGGCTCGTGAGCCACAGTTTGCTGACCACGAATCTAGGGGAATGGTGTTAAGTTACACAAGGCCAATTCCTTGTCAGGAGTGCACTAATCAGATGGTCACTTCATCTTTCTAAGAAAGGAATAAATAACAAATATAAAATTATATGTATTTATTTTGAGAGGGCTTTTCACATGAAATAAAGCACTAGAAATAGTGAATATTTATTCCTTCTAATCTTCATTATTCCTTGCCTTGAGGGCAGCATACTTTCGGTATTTAACTGACCAGAAAAATTATATACAAAGATATGTTTTTCACTTTTGGGAAAGAAAGTTACTAATTTAGTCATTCATATCCTTCTACTATTCATATAGCCAAACACACGTCAATAATAACTTTCTTCATTAAATATTTGGGATATATATAATTTAAACCCAGTTTTTCTTTCTAATTTCTCTTTTCCTCTTTTTCTTCTTATTTTTCTCCTCTTTCTCCTCCTTCCTTTTCTGTCTTCTTCATCTTCATCTTCTTTATTCTTTCTTCTTCATTCTTATCTTTCTCCTTGCTCCCCCTCTTTTTCCTCCTCCTCTTGTTTCTCTCCCTCTCTATCTCTAATATCTTTCTCCTTCTTATGTTATAATGTACTATCTTAGTTATGTAATCCATTGCTAAGAATATATGAATGATTTCTACTTTAGCTCCTGCACTTATTCTGAACCTATAAATTCATATCTTAAATGGGTGCCAAAAATTAACATAAATATACTGCTAAACTATAATTCAAATTGTTAAATACTGAATATATTGCCTTATTCTATAAATAAATTTGTCATTTCATTTTTTAATGTGGCATCATCTTGGCTCATTATGCCACCATTTTCCAAGGCATCCAAGCCAAAATGTTTGATATAATTTTCTAGTCACTTCTTTTTCTCAGCATTCTTATTTCCTGAATCACAGAGATATATTATTCAGCTTCTGAAATGTCACACTTAATTCCAAGCTCCTTACTGTCCCTACTGCAAATGTTGCAATTATATATATGCATACATTAATATATATACAATTTATTTTATATATACATTATATATATATTCCTCACTTGGATAATTGCAATAATGCCCTTGCTATTTTCCTATATCTTTGAAAAATAGTCTTGCTAGTTTATCCTTAATACTGCTGGCCAATCCAATTGTCCAACTTGCATATTTAAAGCCTCTATTGCGTCTGAAGTATAGCCTGCATTTCTAATACAAGTCATTTCTCTGTTGGGCTAAACTGATACTGCCTATGTGTGAAGTATATCTCTCTACAGCTTACAAATGCATGCTTTTTTAACCTTTTACATTTGTTTAATCTAAACCAAATAGAACTACTTATTTATTTAAAATAGACATTGTTTTTCACACATCCACTGAATGTTTATGTCCCCCCACACTCAAATGCATATGTTGAAATCTAATTCCCAAAGAGATGATACTTGAAAGTGGAGTCTTTGGGAAGTGATGAGTTATGAGGGGAAAGCTCTCATGGATGGAATTGGTGTCCTGCTAAAGGAGGAGCCTGAGGGCCTTCTCATGTCTCCTACCATGTGAGGACACAGAGCAAAAACAGTTGTCTATGAACCAAGAAGCAGTGTCTCACCAGACATTGAATCTGTGGGTGCCTTATTCTTAGACTTCCCATCCTCGATAACTATGAATGTAAATTTCTCGCCCGGCCAGAGTGGCTCAGTGATTGAGCATTGACCTATGAACCAGAGGGTCATGGTTTGATTCCCGGTCAGGCCACATGCTCAGGTTGCGGTCTTGATCCCTATTGATCAACTGAAGGCCGCTGATCAATGATTCTTTCTCATCATTGATGTTTCTATCTTTCTCTTCCTCTTTCTTCCCTCCAAAATCAATAAAAATATATTAAAAATAAATATTTTTATTTATAATAAGCTATCAGCCTATAATATCTGTTATAGCAGCCCAAACAGACTAAAACAACGTATGTCAGATTCTTATATGTAAGCAAATCATAAAGTTTTCATAATGGCACATTATAAAATTTAAATCAGAATTTTTAAAACTAGTTTATAATTCAACATTTTAGTAAGTTTTACTCAATTAAAATGTCATGTCTAATATTTTTTCAACTTAACAAGTACAATTGTTTCAGGTTAAAACGGATCTGGGTCACATTGATTCTAATAATGTGAGTTCAAATATAAAGAATCTAACAAATCCAGGCTATAGATTACAATATTATTACAAGATTGCTATCACTGGTCAGGAACTCTGGGAGTTTTAACTTTGGTTCTGTCACCAACACACTGCATGACCTTGACAAGTTAATCTACATCTGTATATTTTTACAGAAAAGCACAGTTGTACATAGACACATTGACAAACATGTAATCTCAGTACAGAGTAGCACACAAGGAAAATCACTGATTCACAGACTAGATGGTCTGAAAGAGAATGGGATGGGTATCCAGCTTATTCTTTGAACCCCAAATAGTACACACAAACCACTTGTCAAAATATGCCATTCAATGTCAACTGGATGGAGTCCAGAGAAGAGGCATCTGTTTTAAAATTTAAACAAAAACTTCAATGCAAATGATTCCTGCATATTTTGATCATTATTAAATTTTCTTATATTTTAACACCATATTTTATATATATTCAATAAATATTATGTTATATACTTGAAGATGGATTGTTACATTCATAGTTCAATTTTCTTCTTCCAAAGTTTGATTTCATATCTATGTCTTTGTATTTTAATAATAATAATATCTGAGACATATACTAGAACTCCAGTGACTATCGTTGAATTATATCTGACTACAGCCTGCACACTGAGTTCAGGAAGAGGTATATTTTGCTCTCAGACATGTAGACTTTGAATAAATTAAATCTTATGGCAATCTTATATAGCTTAGATTCATAGAGCTTCTTTTGACACGCAGTAGTCTTAAAGGGTGCTGCTATATAACCAATGTGTTCTTTAATCAAGTTCAACACAAATATTTTCTATATAATTCTATACCATGTAGCCTTATCCTAAATATTTTAAACATCCATTTAATTATAGGGAATAGTATAATATAGCATAATTAATTAACTTTGAGAGAAGTGCTAAGCCAACAGGAAAAAATCTATTCTGGGCAATAAACTCACTTGATCTCTGCTAAACTTTTTTGGCATGTGAAAATTGAACATTATGCCAGTTGGATTTATAAGAGAATGATAGTATTTGTAATAATACTGGCTTAAAAGTTTCACTCACATATATATGAAATGTATATACATTTAGAACTTAGAAAAATATAGTAACTCACCAAGTCTTAGCTATAAAAGAGTCACATTTATGAAATTCTTGGTATCATATCATTTGGGGTACTTCACATACTACTTATAGATTCAATCACAAACCCATTTTGAATCAACTTTTTGGGGTATAATACTATTGTAATAAGATGAATCTACTTTATTTGGTTAGTTCATTCAGTTTTGACAAATATATTCATTTTTATGAATATTATTCCTATAAATTTCCAATATATTTAATAGACTTGAAATATTGCTTGCTCCATTTATAGTCAACATCTCATCCAATCCTGCTCTAGGCAACTACTGATTTGTTTTCTGCCAGTCTAGATCAGCAATTTTCAACATTTTTCATCTCATGGCACACATAAACTAATTACTAAAATTCTGCAGCACACTGCAAAGTATATTTTTTGCTGATCTTACAAAATAAATAGGTATAATTTTGATTCATGCACACCAGATGCTTATTGTTGTAGTATTGTCTGTGTTTTTTTATATGAGTGTTTTGTTTTTTAAATCTGACAATCTAAGGGAAAATAAGTCAGGGGCCTCAGTAAAGAGATATTGTATGTTTTACATTTTTTGTGTCGCATCAGTTGAAAATCACTGGTTTAGATTAGTTTTGTCTAGTTTTGTATTATTATTTCTTTAGCTTATTAAATTGGTATGTGATTTTCATGTTAAGGCACTTTATCTGCCAATTATATCAGTAACCATCAGTTTCATTTTACAGATGGGGATGCAAAGACATTCAATGTTTACTAGAAGGGGGTTGGCTATAGTTCTATGACTGGTTGGAATCAAAGTCAATGTTAATAATAAAGTTTTCTAATTCCTTGACCAGGGATTTTTTATCTTCATTACTCAGTATGCACCACAAATAATGAAAAACACAACATAATAAACATTTAATTATTTTTCCCTGTACTTTGCTGGTTATTCAAAATATAAATTTAATTCTCTTACTTAAATATTTTTATTTTTATTTTTATCATTTAAAGTATTATGTATGTCTCCCTATTCAAAAATTCTTTATACACTGAACTGACATTTAAATAGAGGCTGAGATTTCAAGTATTATTTAGAAACATTTTAATTCTACCTATTTGAATTGTATTTGGAGCTACTCTTAGTAACAGATGCTATAAGAACAGCCCTGATCTATTTACATGTAAAAAGTCACATATTTTTTACTTTTTACAGGAAGGAACATTGGCCTTTTTACGGGAAGGAACATTGGCCTTTTGTTTTTATGTTTTCAAAATGGATCCAAATCTTTACAAAATGGGACCCTACTTAAAAAGAATAGATATATAGTATTTTCACTTAGGTCTTACTTATTGCAAGACCGAATACTTACATTCCGGGTAGTATTTTTCCTTAAGCCTAACAACCATCTCCAGAAGTATTAACATCACTGTCAAGAGCACCACTCTTCTCCCAGAAAAATGGACATGGATATGGAAGTGACAATCACAAATAAACGTACTTATCTGGAACTTAGAACGGATTCAAGTAAAAAAAGAGAACAAGATATACATTTGGGAATATCTTATTCCCAAATTAATCTCTAATTTGTATTGAGAAATGATGGGACTGCTTATAACTTGAGCTATTAGTCCTGGCCAGCATTGCTCAGTAGTTGAGCATCAACTTATGAACCAGGAAGTCACAGTTCGATTCCCAGGCAGGACACATGCCCAGGTTGCAGATTCAATGCCCAGTGTGGGACATGCAAGAGGCAGCCGATGCTCTCTCATCATTGATGTTTCTATCTCTTTCTCCCGCTCATTTTCTCTCTGAAACCAATCCTATCTAACAAAGAGGAAATATGCTAATTGACCATCACAACCTCACAAAGATGGTGATGCCCACAGCCAATAAGGAGGGAGTATGCTAATTAACTGCCACACCCTCAAAGACAGTGGAGCCCACAGCCACGAGATGGTGGTACCAGTCCCCCTCAGCTCCACCAGGGTGATAGGCACACAGCTGCTCTGTGTGGTGCTTCTGGAGTCCCCCAGTCCTCTCAGCCTCCAGCCACCCAGGGTTAGCCCAGCCACCAGCGTGGCCAAAGGCACAGGCAAACCTCAGATGTCAGCTTCCCAGCCATCCAGGGTAGCCCGAGTCGCAGGTAACAAGGGCCAGTCAAGGCTTGGGCTTCAGGCAATGGCAGCAGCAGATGTGTAATGGTGGAATTGCCTTCCCCTGATTACCGGGTCACCTTCTGCTCCTGAAGGATTCTGTACTGTGAGAGGGGCCAGGATGGGCTGGGAGACCTCCCCACTCTCCAGTGCATGAATCTTCATGCTGTGAGCCTCTAGTAACAATATATTTAAAAAACAACAACAGGAGATATTAGTATGTGTAGCAAACAATACCCGGTCCTGATTCCTAAGGAATTTGACCAGTTAGAGGACAGGTAGAGTAAAGGCATCTAAGAGGGGACGGCAGAGGGGTGGAAGAAAAGTCTATATTCCATACTCATCATGAAAAGGGGAGAAAAGGGAAAAAAAACCACATATCTTTAAAAAATAACAATAATTAACTCTGTGGAATGTCAGGGGATGTTAAGTGAGATAAAGAGAGCAAATGCATATTATATTTAGAAACTTTAAGTTCTAAAAAAGCTTAATAAGAATAGGTTTGTTCAAACAATATATGCCAGATTGTGATTGGAGTAGACTGACAGAAACAAAATGACACAGTAGATAGATCACAGAGGCTAGGACTCTGTTAGGCAGTTTATATGTTAGGAGAATAAACTTGTGGGAGAAAATTGGCTATAGGGTCAAGACAGTATTAACTGCCTTTAGGAGAGATACTATCACTTGCCTAAATGATGATAGACCAACTCACTGATCCCAAATATAGGAGGGTTGAATGCGCATGAGCAGGAGGGAATAAGTAATGAAAGCCATTTCCAAAAAAAATGAGGAAATATCACAAATGGATGTTTCAAACTTATATAAGAGGAGAAAGAAAATAGTGAAGGATTAAGGCAGAGTTGTAGATTTGCTCATGGGATAAGCAGTGGTTATTGCTTGATGAATATATTTATTCTTTGAAACACATAAGAAAAGGTCATTAGCTGAGGACAAAAGCCCACTTAGCATTTTTGTTAAGAAGGTTATGAAATAGTTGCAGCGAGTAGTTTTGTGTTTATTTGTTTTACTTCAGCTACAGTAAAACCTGGGATTTCTATTTCAGACATTGATAGCAGCCCAATATTATTTTGGCCTTAAATATGATGTATGAAGAGGAAGAAATTAAAAAGAATGTATGGGGTTAACTTTAGATATTCCAAAGCCAAATAATAAAAGAAGCATTCAATACCAATCTAGTAGCTTCTGTCTTATTCCATTGTTTTACTAGTCCCTTTGGAATTCTGCAGCAAAGATATATGTGCAGGTACACATAGACACACACACACACACACACACACACACACACACACACTCACACACACAATGCAGGACATTGCAGAAAGCGAGAGAATTTCCATAAGGCTAGTGATGGTATGCAGAGCTGGGCAGCCAATTGTGCCTCATCAATAGGAATAATCATACAGGTAATGTTATGTTGAATACCTATACCCTTGAAACCATTACTCTTAAAATGATCTACAATTTTCCACACCCACATATTTGTGCTTTGTGAATCCGAACTGACCCCTTCAAAAACAGGACAGCATTATAATATTCCATTGGTGCCCTGTGCTGTTTCATCAGCTGTCCACTATTGGCCTGTGTCGTGGATATTTTTGGCTTAAAAAGAATGAACAGGTGGTGTGAAGGTAAGAAGCCTTGTGGATGCTAATGTGGCATCACTGTCTACAGCACAAGAGGGAGCATTTTCAGAATCGGGGGCCTCCGATCTACATAGTTGGCACCTGCAGACTAAACTGGAACACCATTTTGAGAGCAGGCATTCTGCCATCATAACAGATGGTGACGGATATTGACAGCCAAGTGATCATGTATGTACATCGGTTGTGGGTGTTGACAGCAAGCTGGTCATTTAAGAAGGTCAAACAGTGGTCTGTCCAGAGATTCCACAAATAATATTAAGAGAAGTTGCTATTTTTCCTTTTCTATTATCTTCTTACTGAATGCTTTCTTACAACCACTTAGGTCACTCAGGCTGAGAATTTTAATTCAGTTGATAGAACTCATAGCAGATGCCTCAAATCTGGAATAAAACAGCTAACTTAGTAGCAAGATAACAACAAAACATACACACAGACTTATATGTGCTAATTTATGGGTAAATGGCATGTAATGTATTCATTTTAAGTAGTAAATGTATTTTGGTAAATATATTCACAAACAGCTCTCAATGAGCACGAAATAAACCTGGCTTATTACCTTATTTATTAACTAGTAGCCCTGTGCATGAATCCATGCACCAGTAGGTTATTGCTGCCCTCCTGTAGCTCCTCTCTGCCCACTTCCCTCTCCCCTCTCCCTTATAGCTTGCTGCCCTAATCCCTCCTGTAGCTCTCTGCTGTCCACTTGTAGTTTGCTGCCCCACCCTCTTGCAGAACTGTGATCTTGTCATTAAGTGGTTGGCCCTTATGCCTCAGGGTGTAATGGATAATTAGCAAATCCCTCTCTTATATAGGATTTTAGAAAACAAGTGCATTATTGCAACCCTATGAAAAGTCTAGAGAACATTTTCCTATCATTTCTTCATTAACTTGTGGAGTTACTCCCTTTGAATACTAGAAGAATCTGTGACTTATTCTAACTAATAGTGCATGACAAAGGACTGCCATTTTATTTCCATCATTACATTACATAACTGTGACTTCTATCTTGCTAGTGGGATGGCCTTATTGCCTTTTGGTTTTGCCTTCTTTGAGCAAGCAAATGGCCATGGTCCAGAAGTCCATATGGTAAGGAATCAAGGGTCGCCCCTTCAATGGCCAGCTAAGAGGTGATGGAGACTTCTAAATAATAACGAAAAAAGAGTCTTCTACTCCTGAAGATTGCAAAGGGCTGAATCCTACCAACAACCACGTGAAGTTGGAAGCTGATCCTTTTTCAATGTAAATTTTGACAGACTCCCAGGTCTGGCTGCTACCTTGATTGCAGACTTACCAGATCCTGAAGCAAAGTACTAAGCTAATTCATGCTTGGATTCCATACTGCAGAGGCTGCAGTGACAGACACATGCTGAGTTAAGCCACTAAGTTTGTGGTAATCTGCTGTGCAAAATTAATAACTCATATGTTTACTCATGAATTTAAAAATTCAGGTAATGAAATCATATGTATGGACTAGCAATGCAAAGGGGAGATTTTCTTTAAAATAGACAGAATAAGTATTCTTGGCATTCCTAGAAGACAGAAGGAAGTATGATCCATAAAAATACATAACTGCTAGAGAAAATGTTGATACAGGGGTAAAATAGGAATTTCTGCTCTTGAAGACCTAACATTTTATAAATTTTCTTTTTTTTATCTTTGAATTCACATCAATTTGCAAAGTGATTCATATGTACCAGATTGTCACTGAATTTAATAAATAAATGCAAAATGATTGAAAATAATAATACTTAACTGCTGTATAAGGAGTAAAATAGAAATTAGTGAATGCTTGATTATTAGTGAATACTTGATTAAATAAGATTATTTATATTCTTGTAGTTATTACAAGAATAGCTGTCATTTACTTTGTATTGCTTAGAGTGTGTAATAAGCAATTATTTTATATGCATTATTACTTTTAATACAATAAGGTTAGCAGGTAGCCACTGTTTTATTGCAATATATATATATTAACATGTAAAGCTTAGGTATGCTAAGCCAATTGTGTTGTGTCTCAGTGTCTCTTACTCTTACAAGATGATGAGCTAGGTTTTAATCTGATTTGAAAGACCATGTTCTTCACCACTATAAAAGGCTGGACAAATAATGAAAAACAAAACTGAGTAATATAGTTTTAAATTAGCAATGAAAAAAATAAGAATCCCCAGAACACACACATGTTTATAATCATAGCTCCATCATATAGAATTATGAAATTAAAATAATATATTTTAATCTCTAAAATAAGAACTGTTCAAAAAATGACCTAATGTTTTTAATGTAAAATTCCATAATTATAAAAGAGCATTTGAGGTATATTTTGAGATCCATGGATTAGAAATTAAGAAACATAAAATTTCTACATTTTTTTAGTTTTAGAATTAAAAGTTACATCATTTTATATTTCGCTTTCTTTTTTCATTTGATGATCTAAAGGATATTCTAGCAATTTGTTTTAAGTACAGTAAAAAGATTTTATGTGATAGGAAAGTAATTAGAATTATTGAACGTTTTCTAAAAGATGAATAGGGTGGGCTATAGTGAGATGGAAATATTGTGCTTTAATCAAAGGGATAGGTGCCTCTTTACTGTGAAAGAGAAGAAAGGAGAATTAAAATGATCAATTTGAGTGTTCGGGGAGTTACTATCTCATCACCTTTATTTGCTTTCCTATCTGAGGTAAGTGCATCAGTTTAAATGAAGAAAAGGAAAGAAAAAAAATATAGTCTGAAATTACTTGAAATATATATGAGTAGTGAAAAAAGAACCAAATTCCTTGATTATTAAAAAATCTGAGATTAAGAACTAGTTGTCATTAGTGACTATAAATGTATAGTATAGTGGTACCTGTTTGATTTTTTACTTTAGCATTTAGTTGCATGGGGCAGGTTTAGTGAAGTTACATAGAGATGTTTCATACATGAATAGGTATTACTTGATAAGTTACAAAATGATAGAAGGGCAAGGAAGTTAAAATAACTTAAAAAAATGGTCCATGAATCTGACTTGTATATAAAGAAAGATATAGTCTATGATGATAAAAGACTATGGTTAGAATTAGGATACTTATTAGAGTAACTTCAAGGATATTTTGTTTCCCAATGATCTAGCATGTGGCCATAGGAGGGATGATAAAAAATATAATAAAAACGTTATTTACAGGAGATGATAATTTTCATCAAGAACATGAAGACTTCTTCATAGATTAAGAGGAATTCTACAGGTCAGATAAGATGTTAAATAAATGAAGGTAATATCCATAAAAGTGGATGACTGCAGAATGAATGATTGTAGAACGAATTATATCAAGATGACACAATCAATAGTGAAATTTTCAAGAGCATAAGAGAGAAATAGTTTTGGAATAAGGTGCAGAGTAATCTATTTCAACATGAGTTATAATGGAACATGAAAAAATAAAAAACCTCTATTTGAGAAGATTGAAAAGGAAGCATTGTGCTCAGTTAAGAAATAGAGTTAGAGAAAAAAGTTTCAGACAATAAAGTTAAGATTACAATTTAAGATATTGACATTGGAGTAGAACATTCAGTGTTCATAGCAGCAATGTTAGAGGAGTGAGGGAATGGAGAAGAAACTCCATTAGGCAAAGGAAATTTAGAATACTACTACAGAGGAAAGAATAAACCATAAAATCTGGGCTCTAAGAAACTTACATGATGAGCACTGACCAAGAAAAATAGTGATAAGTAGTACACTGATTTAATTCTGGTATTTTCTTGCACAACAGGGAGAATGTTTACATTTGATGAAATATAGCAGACTCCTAAAAGGGACAGCCTGTAATTTATGGTATGGAGATAGGCTTTACTCTTTCTGAGTTAATATGTGGAGGATGTCACCAAGAGGCAGGATTCCTGCAGGCGTGAGTATATAATGGCTCAGGGAGCCGTTACTGAGGTCATCTGTAGTGGAGCAATGTTCTGCCAGGTTGAACATACTGGTTCCTTGGTTTGCCATTTGTCAAGTTATTGCCTCATTTGAAACAGATGTTACAGTGATTAGAAAATTTGGATTCTATAAAATAACTAGGGGCCTAGTGTGTGAAATCACACAAGGCCCAGAATCCAGAGTCCATGGCTTGGCTGGATGCAGAAAGAGTCCCGTGACCACCTCTGCCACCGCCATCGTAGGCGGGACCCAGAAACCTGCCTGCTGCCCCAGCAGGAACCAGAAACCCAGCCGTGCCCCTGGTCAGGTCCTCCAGAGTCAAGTCCCTACACACCTGCATGCTCGCAGCCCCATGCATGCAGCCTGCGTCATTATGGTGTGATGGCGTGACAACCACAGGCTTTTTATATAATAGCTGTAGAAAATACCAGTAATAATTGCAGTGGGTCAGGGAGAGTTCCAAAAATGAATAGGAATATTCTAAGGCTGAAAGAAGATTGGTGTACCACATGCTTCCACTACTAGAGTTGTGCTTCAAATTTGGTTCCAAGAGCCAAACCAAAAGTGGAGATACATTAGTGAAATGATTAAAAGCAAACATCAAGACCAAAAGAATATTTTTAATATTTTTAAATCAATACATTTCCTGATATCTAAAACTAAGAAAATTTTTAATTAAAATTTGATCTTTCTTTAAAAGAAGCTTATGGGAAAAGTAAAAGCATTCCTACAAACAGTGAAAATATGTTTTAAGGTTCACAAAAATAATATGCCTTATTTTCTTTTCATGCATCAATTTAATAATCAGCAAAAACTGGAATTAAAATAGTACATACTAGCACTTCATGGGATCATTGTTAGAAATAAAATCTTTTAAATTATCTTAGCATTGAGTCTGACACATAAAGATTGGTCATTTTTATTATTATCATGTACGTTCCTTCTTACTTAATATCCTTCAAAGAATGCATGACTACAAAATGTACCATCTCATGATTGTCGGCAAATTTTGCATCTTACTAGAACATGTTACTTTATTTATGTGATCTAGAATTGTTAGTGTTTTTTAATTGTTCTTTGTTTATATCTTCTAGCACTAAACCACAATATATTTTTTAAAATTTTAAGAGCTTTTTTTTTTACATTTTTGAGAAATAATTTACAAATAAATTGTATGCATTTAGAGTGTAAAACAGGAAGATTATACATACGTACATCTATTGTGAAATGATTACCAAGATCATGATAAATATATCTACATATATTATCTTGTATGCCTTAATGCTAACACTTGTAAAATGATTAACAATTATTAAAACACTATTTAATAAAATTAGTTGAGCTATTGATATAATTTATATACCACTTTATACATGATCACACTTAATCTAATATAAAATTTAGAATATTAAGATAAATTAGTGGATCATGTGTTCTTTAGTACCTCTTTAATAGATGTTTTATTAATTACATTAGGTATTTGATAAACTAGTATTTGGAAAGTCTGAAGGTTCAAGGTTGTTTTATATGGCAAGATAAGGTTACATTGATTGGCAAACAAAATTTCCACGCTGCAAGAAATTGGAATATGGGTATTTTGTAATGCCTATTAATGGCAGATGTATACTTTAGTAATCAGTGAAGCACACAGAAGGGTTAAGTACTTTCAGAAATAATTAAGACCCTAACAAAGACCTACTAATCTCATCAACACAGAATGGAAGTATACCTAAGTAGAATGTCATACCTTCCTTAGGAATGAGTCCGGGTGCATCTTTTCAAATAATAAAATTAATTGAATAGTCATGACCCTAAAGCTCTATGTCATGGATAATAAATGCAATAATTTTTAGTTTGAAAGCTATTCAATGCAATATTCTAGTGTGGTTTTAAAAATATTAATTAAATCCTCACAATAGCTTCATTTAAGCCATGTGGTTATGTAAGAACCTTCAGGGTGAAAGACATAAATTGGATCCTCCCATAACTTTTGTATGGGATTGCTGCAGACATGTCACAGATTGCTGAAAACAATTGGTAAAGAGGATAATTTTGAATTAGGAATAATTAATGGTAATCCTTGATTTCAGGCAATAATCAGCAAGAAGAATGGTATGCTGAGCTCACTCTGTCATAGGGTGAGAAATAACACCATGTGTGAATTTGGAATTTGCAGAATTATGATTACTATAAAACACTTTTTATAATTACAAAGAAGAGTTATATGCAAAAATTTAAAGTACATCCTATCTAATAAAAGAGTAATATGCAAATTAACTATCACTTTGCTACACCCATAAGCCACACCCACCATCCAATCAGGAGCAAGTATACAAATTAACCCAACCAAGATGGCTGCAGCCAAAGAGCAAGCAGGAGGCTTGGGTTTTTTCCGGCAACAGAAGAAACCAAGCTTTCTGCACACCCTGGCCAGCCCAGGCATCCACTCAAGGCTACAAAGTTTCAATTATAGAAGATAAATCAATCCCAACAAAAATGGTGGCAGCCATGGAACTGGAGAGAACAGGAGGCTTGAGTTGCCCCAGGTGATGGAGGAGGCCAAGCTTTCCCAGCACTAGCCTGCCTTGGCCTCCACTTAAGGCTACAAAGTTTCAATTATAGAAGATAAATAAATCCCAACAAAAATGGCTGCGGCTATAGACCAAGCAGTAGGCTTGGCTCCACTCAAGGCTACAAAGTTTCAATTATAGAAGATAAATGAATACCAGATCCCAGGGCCTCTGCTTGGATTGCCAGGGGGTGTGGCCAGCCTGCAAACTACCACAGGCCCCTCGCCCTGGCCACTCCATGCCCCAAAGTAACCCCCACCCACCCTGATCTGGGACACCTGTTAGGGCAAACCACCCAGCCCCCACCCATGCCCTAGGCCTCTATCCTATCTAATAAAAGAGTAACAGGCAAATTGACCATCACTCAACACACAAGATGGCTGCCCCTATGTGGTAAAAGATCCTGCCCCCAAGTGGACACAAGATGGCCACCACAAGATGGCCAGCAGGGAAGGGCAGTTGGGAGGGACCAGGCCTACAAAGGAGGGGTGTTTGGAGGTGGTCCAAGCTGCAGGGGAGGGCATTTAGGGGTTACCAGGATGGCAGTGGAGAGAAGTTGGGGGTGACTAGGCCTGAAGGGGTCAGTTAGGGATCACCAGGCATGCAGGGGTGGGCAGTTAGGGAGACCAGGCTTACAGGGAAGGGCAGTTAGGGATGACCAGGCCTGCAGTGGAAGGCAGTTAGGTGCAATCAGGCTGGCAGGGGAACAGTTAGGCATTGATCAGGCTGGCAGGGGAGTGGTTAGTGGGTGATCAGGCTGGCAGGCAGAAGTGGTTAGGGCCAATCAGGAAGATAGGCAGGTGAGCAGTTGGGAGCCAGCAGTCCTGGATTGTTAGAGGGATGTCTGATTGTGTGTTTAGGTCCGATCCTACCGATCCTACTGGAATTGGGCCTAAACAGGCAGTTGAACATCCCTGGAGGAGTCCCATATTGAACAGGGTGCAGGCTGAGTTGAGGGACACACACCCCCATGCACGAATTTTGTGCACTGGGCCTCTAGTTCTTAGATATTACTAGTAAAAATCTGTCTGATTTTTAAAGAGGCAGAATTTTGTCTGAGGAGTTGGAGATTGAAAATTTTGAACTAAGAGACAAGCTATATAGCTATTACACTCACTCAGCATTGAATGATATAATCTCACCAAGTGATAGAATTGGCATAGAGAACAATGTGTGAAGTATATGCAAATGACCAATATTATTTCTCATGTATGCATAAAATATAATTTTTTAATTTTAAAAAGTAAAGTAGCTAAAAATTAACAATTAATTTCACCACTGTCTCTCTGAATAACTGGATTTTATAGGAGACACATATTCATTCACAATCTCTCCTTTTATCTTTAAAGTTAATCGAAGAAATTTATTTAGACTCATGGACAGAAATTTTAATGGTTATTTTCCTCACAGTCTTTTAAAGATGGTACATATATTGTTGACATAGCTAAGTATGTCTGTATAAAAATGTTTTCAAGGAGATTTACTTATGAAATGTATTAATCAATTAAAAGATACTTATTATTGATGTCCATATTTTGTAGGTCACTAATGTTCACAAACAGATCAATGTTAATTGTTATTTGATGAAACTAAACATGGCAGGAATGCATTTCTAAATTTGATTTTGTAAACATTTACAATATGGTAAGTGAAAAATCTTGAAAGAAATCATTTCTGACAAAATAATGAATTGATCAAATACATAGTAAACATAATAACTATTTAATGATTAAATTTACCAACGGAATCATAAATAATGACACCCAATAAATATAGGTACTATTTTAACTACACATCCCTCTTTTTTGAAAACACATTACTGAGTGAGATAGTTTGGGATTGAAAAGATCATTTTATGAATTATGACTTATTTTTTATAGATTCATACAGATACCCAAAATAAGAGTGGCTTAAACATGATACTTGAGTTATCTCAGTGTCTAGAAATAGAGAGTCCAAACCTCTTCTGCAGTTCACACGGTTGTCCAGGGACTACATTCCTGCTATGGTATTGCTGTCATCCCTGACACGTTTTCTTCATCTGTCAGGTCAAGGCATTATTATATAACAGCATATCAAGTTATATTTTTATAACAAAAGTATTGTTATAATAAAAATATTGTGTCAAATATTAAACTGGAAGTGAACAGGTGGCTCACATTTTCTGGCATCGCAAATCAACAAACACCTCGTGATACTCATTATTAGAGGTGTTATCATATATAAAATATCCCAAGAAACAAAATCTACAATACTGGATTATATTTTAGTGTAGGGTAATATCTAAAGGAATATTTTACCCTTAAACTTTTGCTGAAAAGCAAAATAAGAATCTCAGATAACAGATTTATTAAATAAAAATAATAAAACTTTGCTATGCATGATACCATGAATAATTACAATGTAAATCATATTTCTCTTTAATGTTATATGTAATTTTTGTTATTACATCAGCGCCACTTCTTAAAAGTCAAAAACTATTTTTTCTTGGTTTTAAAACTTATTATGGAATGTAATGAAAACAGTATTTTATAAGCTGGACCTCTATTAAAATCCTGTTTCTAAATCCTGTACATTTCATGAGCTTACCATGTAGGTGAAGATAAACTATAATGAGGTCCTTTGATAATTTCTGGAGCTAATCCTCTCTGGAGAGTCATGGGATAAATTGCCTTTATACAGAAATATTGTCGATATTTCGTTGCTTGTTAACACTATTGATGTTTCATCATAGGGGAAAACTTCAATACTGTACATCCCTATTAGTCTTTTACTTTACACCGGTCAATATTTTTCGGATGTACACTGGTCATTCTGGGCAGAAACATAGATGGAAGTGCACATCAAATTGACATTGTTAAGTACTGACATTGTGAAGTATTTCATCTATATATTCAAATTATTTTAACTCTAGTAAGAAATGGACAATATTCTGGGCACTTTGAACAGAACAGACCAAAGAATATTCCCTGTGCATATTGAGAGGGGGAACCAGACAATTAAAAGAAGTTAACAATAAATATTCAATGAATCAGGTATTTAAGTGAAAAGAACAAAAACTATTAAAAATGTGGGAAAAAGGTAAAAGTATTAATTGTGAAAATATTTCGGATTAAAAAATAGGAAGCAGACATGCAGATACCTACAGTATCATATTCCCCAACAGAATAATTAGAATTGATTCTTTAATTGCCTGTGATTGGGAAAGTACCAGGTCTTTTGGCCATGGTAAAGACCTGGTATTTCATTCTGAGTAAGGCAGAAAGTTATAATAGATTTCAAGCAAAAGGGGGACATTATTTTACTTGTGTCTTTAAAAAAATAGGTGGTCATGGAACAAGAGGTGAAATCTTATAATCATCCAGGTGAGAAGTAGCCAAGTCTAGGATGAGGTGGGGTGGGGTGGCCATGCTTTAATCAGTAAAATATTAGGAGAGTCAGGATATATTTTGAAGGTAACATTAATATGATTTTAAATATATATTTTATTGATTTTTAACAGAGAAGAAGGGAGATGGTTAGAAAGTCAGAAACATCAATGAGACAGAAACATTGATCAGCTGCCTCTTACATACCCCCTACAGGAGATGTGCTTGCAGCCCAGGTACATGCCCTGACCAGAATCAAACCTGGGACTTTTCAGTCCACAGGCCAATGCTCTATCCACTGAGCAAACCAGTTTGGGCACATTAATAGGATTTTATCTATTATCCATTCAACATATACTTATTGAGTGGTAACCATGTGCCACTATCCTAAGCATTTGGACACATTAAGCAACAAAATATGACAATCACTAATATTCTAATGAAGAGGACAAATAACAGATAATGTAAATGAAAAAAAATGGTGCATTATAAAGGGATATGTTCTGGGTAGGAAAATAAATCAGGGGAAATATTATTTTATTTTTCATTTTGGGGGAGTTGGTTACAGATAGAGTTACACAGATTGGGGAGTTAGTGGAGACCACTGAAAGACCAACTTTACTGAGAGATTGAACAGAAGTATATTAGCCATTTTTTTTTCTCTAAGACAAATATCTGGATTCTTTTTGTCTCAAAATTTCTGTTCTTCTATGGACCTGTAAATTTCATTACTTCAGGTTTATGACATATAGGCCACAGTATTTTACACAGATTTATAGAAATTTTGGTAAATAAACAAAATTCTACATTTAACCCATGAGTCATAAGTCAAACATTTTGCTCATGTGTGACAGGCTACACATATTCTCCTAATGCAGCAACCTCACTTCACTAAAACAAATTGTAGAGAGTAAAGTTCTACATATATTGAACAAAAAATTAGGCTGCAAGTGATACAATTTATTTTCAGCAAGTAAGCATTTGGACATTTTCTACTTATAAAAAGTCCAGTAGGAGAAATTAAATTATTGACCCAGAGCACGTATTTTTCAATGAAAGAATGAATTTACCTTCCTAACCATTAATCAAAGAGAAATGGGTAGAACTTTAAAAGAAATACATTTCAAAGCAAACCTGAAGCTTGAAGTTCTCCCAACCTCAGTCTCTGATGTTAAAATAAAAATGGCCTTGCCTGTCTGTAGTTTGCCTTAGATTGCATTGCAGCTCTAATAAACTACTTTGGCAAGGCCATCATCATAAACAGTGATAGTAGGAAATGTGATTCTTCATCTCTCTGGATTATTTTGCTGCAACAATCCAGTGTCATATGAAGACATGTTTCATCTCATGGATGAGAAATGAATAAGAAATATTTTGCTCTTACTCATATCAAAGCTTATTTTTAAAAACAAGTGAGAAACAGAAACAGGGAAAAGAAAGAGGGGGTAGAAAGGAAAAGGCAAAGGGGAAAGAATAAGAAAGAAATCATTTGGGAGGAGAAAGCTAAAGAGTAAGTGAAAAGACAGATAAATTATATATATATATATATATATATGCATATATATATACAAGTGTATAATGGGAAGTCAATCATAATTTTCTATGCATGAATCACATTTTTAAATATAATTAAATAATAAATGAAATGATAGTGTTGAAGATGGCCTAAAATTCTGCAAGTTTAAAAAAGGAACAAATATGATATCAAAGAAATTGTCATACGAAACCCAAATAATGGAAGAATACATTGAATATATCAGTAAAGAGCAAATATTGTTATTACCACTGAAATGAGAAAATTCTACACATTGAATACATACACAAATGGACTTTAGCATTTTCAGCTGTATGTCATAAATATTTGCAAATAAATAAATATTGCAATTTTGTTGGCAGAGAATTTATTCTTGACACTGTGTTTAAGAATTTGGATGTGTCCTTCAAGATCTAAAATCCTATATGTAAAAGGCTGTTATGGAAATTCTCCCCTCAACCTGAAGTTTGACCAGGGGGTGGGGCCAGCTGGCCAAACCCATCCTCAATCATCCCCCCACCCTGATCAGAGGTGGGCTTGCCAGCTGCCCAAGGCCCTTCCCCCAGGCCAGCCCTGCCCCATCAGCCCAGGGGAAGGCCAGTCAGACCCCACCCATTCACGAATTCATGCACCGGATCTCTAGTAATATAATAAACTTGGTCTATTGAGTAGAATATAGAAAAAAGATGTAGTGAATAGATGTAGAAAGAGAGATATAAAGTAATATTTTTAAATTGTTGTTTTGAAAGAATGAGTAAGCCATTTAGAGTAATACATTACCATTCAATAAGGAGCATTATAGAAGATTGCAAGGTAAATAAAACATTTTAATAATTAAATGCCACTGATTATCCTAATCATAATATATCACCATTGTTTCATCATAATATGTTATATGTATGAAGCCAAAAATGTGCAACTTAATTCCAGCTCTACTGTCAAAGAAATATTACATCCTTTAGAATTTTCACAACTTCTGAGCTAATGAGGTGCTAGTGCTGTGGCCTTAACTGGAAGGAGAGAGTGAGCAAGTTCTCCAGTGGTGTCATAGTGTATACAAAGATATTGGTGTGTTGATTCACTCCTTTAGGTTAATCCATCTTGTTTTTGTTTTCTAGAGAGAGTGCCCATTGATTTATAAAAACTACAAGGATTCTCTTGTTTAGGCCTGTTCAAGAATTGCTCACGGTAGTCTTTGCTTTGATTCTAATGGCTATTCCATAACTTTCCCATAAATTACTTTGCTAAAGATAGCCCCATCTGTGTCTGTGTATTGTAAACAAATAATTCAAAAGAGACACAGGCACTGATTATTACTTATCATTGATCTAAGGACTGCTAAAAGAGTTGTCATCCTGGTTCTGTATAAGCAATTTGCTTGGGGAAATCAATGCACTGCTTTGCCTCAAGCATAATATCAGATTAAAAAGAAAGCTGGTGGGAAAGTGAGTGATCATTTATCCTTTCTAAAATTATGATGATAAACAAACAATTAATTTTCTTGTCAAATGACTATATAGGACAGTTCTAGAAATCTATTATTTTCATTGACATGAATTATCTTGAATACAACAGCAGTAAGCCACAACTACAAATATAATCTGTGAGCTCTTGGGAGGTAAAAATAAATACCACCTAACATTTGCACCTAATACCTTCTGCTCTCTCCTCAGGCCAATAATGTTTCCTGATCTATCTGTATTCCCAGCAAATTACCTTACTTTTTTTTATTTCATTATTTAGAGAAACAGGAACAGAATGGCATTCCTGTAAGCTCCTCTTAGTCTATTGACTCACCTACCTACGTATTCTACCTTTCCTAATATTACTTCGGCATGATTACCTACATTCTTCTATTCACATGTTAGGTCTCAGACCATCTCATATCATTAAGATCACTGTTACAACAATTTTTTCTTCTATAATTGCAGCATCAACTTACCCTTCTCTAGTTCTTTTTTTCCCCAGCTGCAAGCATATTATTATTATTGCCACCATCTTAAAAAAAAATAACACATTCACTTGACTTCATTTCCCCCTTTAATCACTAGCTTATTTCTTTACATCCCTTTACTGGAAATAGTTTATTTTACTTGCTGTTTATAATTGCTTCACTTCAAACCAACTCAGTTTAGGCTTTTGACCACACCCCTCCCCTAAAATTTTGTTCATGTCAATGTCACCAATGATCCCCTGTTTCTAATACTTAATGGTCAGTTCTCAATTCTGTTAATGTGTAACCTGTCAGCAGAAGTTAACACATCACTGGTCTGTCTTCATCTATGCTTTTTCTCTCTCATGAGGACCGCCCCCCGCCCCTTTCAACAGCAACTCCTTTTAGTGTCTTACTTTTAGTTTCATCTAATTGCTTTGATCTCTTTACATTGGAAGTCTCCAGATCTGAGTCCTTGGATCCTTTATCTTTTCATATGGGCTACAGAATATATGGTTCAAATATATATATTAATTTTCTGCTCATGTTTTAGGGAATAAGGTGTCTTTTTTCTTTCATTTTCTTTTGTGTGTGCAATAAATCTTTTGGGCGTCTATTTGAGATTGCAACATTTCTAATCTTTATTTATGGATAGTATTTTCCCTTAATTTCATAAATTATCAACACAGGTATTATCTTTGCTTATTTAATTTTAGTAGTAAAGGCATTTCAGATAATAGTTTTCTGTCATTTGCCTGAAATAAAAGTATTTTCTCTCCTAACCTTTTAAAAATGTCTACTAGTTTGTTGATATCCAACAGGTCAAATGTTTCACCCTTTTATACTTTCTGTCCATATCATTCATCATGATCTGGTTATTTTGGTGCTATAACATATTTTAAAGTCAGATCAACTCTGCATCTACACTCACAGGAATGTGTGTGTGTGTGTGTGTGTGTGTGTGTGTGTGTGTGTGTGTGTGTGTGTGTGGTGTGTGCAGAGAAGCTATAATGAGGTGAATTAGAAAGTTCATTTCCTCCAACACTCTTTGTTTTAAATGCTGCTATTGATTTATTTACTGAAAGCCTTTGCTTTACAGGGTTGCTAAAGATATTGAACCTCAATTACTACATGTTGTATTTATTTTCTACCTAGGGCATGGTGCTTATCCTAGCACATTTAGAAGGGTCATACTAGGTAATTTTTCATCATCTATAAGTACAAGGTCACAAAAAAATTAAAAGTCTTTCTTGATTATGAAGCAGCATGCTTCATTGGTTGTCATTATGTAAGGATAGTGAGTGAGAGACTTGTGGAAGTTATGTTTTAGGATAAAAAGGTAATCTGTTGCCTATTGCTTGAGTTTCAAAACCATGGGCCTGACTCCATCTTACAGGGAGAGTATAATGTAGCCCTAAAAATAAATGTGTTTGGGGTCAAAAGAACTAGAGACAGTGAGATATAATCTGAAAAACATGAAAATATCATAATGATGTATAAAGCCCCATATTTTAGTGGTCTATAAATTCAGCAAGTCACTTAATGTGTTTATGCTTATTTTATAGGGTCTTTGAGAAACAAGTTATGTAAGTGTGAATGAATACACCTTATAGACTGGTGACGTGTCAGGACACCCCTATGCTCCTCCTACTGAGTGCCCCATATAATCAACTGAGACAGTTAACTTCTCTTTGTTGCAAGGTTTTTTATGTTCATCTCTAAACAAATGATTCATGATCGTGAATGCAACTGATGCTGAGCAAGTATTTGCCTTCAGAGCAGTCCTAGAACCTAAGACATTTTCTTTAAAAATATCTTAATTTTACTGACACTTGAAAGCATTGTGATACGTGGGCCAATAGACTTTTCTGCCACACGGTGAGTCAGTGTAAAAGTGAGCTAACGTATTGTTCTTGCCAGAAGACAACTTCAAACTCAAGTAATCTTGATTAACTTGCCTAATTTTTGAAGCTGAAGAAAGTCCCTGAAAATGACTTTCTTGTAAGTGTTTAGCTTCCTAATAATAAATTTATCTCATAAGAGGATACCTTGCTCTACTAGAAGGGAAATAGTTTTTGTACTTTTCTCTAAGCTGGTTTCCAAATGTCAATTAAAAGTATATTTTGCTCTTTTGAAGAAAGCTGTGTTACTATTTAAATGATAATTAATTTATGTTCACTTTTGACACTTTCTCTTTTAGGTTTGCTATATGTATAGCTACCTCGTTTAGTTTTACATTGTGTGATGTAGAAATTTTACTCATTTCATCCACCCACAGAGGGAAATCATAAAGTAGCCTCTGTCAAAATATCCCAGTAAAATATTTTAAATATGAAAAGGAAAATTGGCATATCTAAATAGATCTTATTTTAGTAAGAATATATATTTCCCCACATAAAAGTTTTAAGTTCCCACTTACATAAACACCTGTTCTGGGCTGTTGTTTTCAGTTTAATGAGTTTGGGGTGGTTTATATCTCTGAACTGAGAATAGTTCTATCATTTTGACATTTAATTTTGCTTCTCTTTTATAAATGTCTTATAAAAGGAGAATCATTTAGAATCTGCTTTTTATCTACCAACATCTGTCGCAGTTACCCACTGTAACAAAGTGTACATACTCCTTAAATCACAGATTGATTCAATTTTTCAGAAGAAGTTCTTAATATTACAAGTTTTCAGGGAAGTATTAATATAATATGTTATTATAAAAATGAAATATTTTCTCTCTCATTACATGCATAATTGGAGATAGAGAAATAAGTATTCTGATAGTAACATACAAGGGTTAAACAAAAGTAGGTTTATAGTTCTTTGTATGGAAAAAATACAATAAAAAGTAAAAATATAAGAGTAAATTTTTTCACATATTTACAATTATAAACCTACTTTTGCTTCAACCTATATGATTGAAAGACTCAAAAATTCTGGATCTATATAGAAAAATGGTTTGGAGACTTGAATCAGTTTTAGAGAAGATTCATTGTTTTGCAAAAAAGAAAGGAGAGTTGGACATAAGTTTAGCAGTAACTAGTTTGAACATTAAGATCAGGATCATTCTATGCCGAAACCCGTTTGGCTCAGTGGATAGAGCGCCAGCCTGCGGGCTGAAAGGTCCCAGGTTCGATTCCGGTCAAGGGCATGTACCTTGATTGTGACACATCCCCAGTAAGGGGTGTGCAAGAAGCAGCTGATCGATGTTTCTGACTTTTTATCCCTCCCCTCTCCCTTCCTCTCTGTAAAAAAATCAATAAAATATATTTTTAAAAAAGATTAGGATCATTCTGTAAATTCAATTAGAGACATTTAAAAATACAAAATTATCAGAATAACCTTTTTCCCAACTAAGGTTCTCAGAAACATCATAGTCTATAAAATGCATTCAACTCTTATTGAGCCAAACCGCCATAATGAGGCAAACTTCTTTCATTCAGATGATCCTGATTGAAAATGAGCAAACAGAGAAAGCTCTTAGGAGAAGGGAATTTGTATGGGGCTAAGTCAAGGTGCATCTAAATTGCAGGAGTAACTGTGGCTTGAGTTCTGGGGACAGAAGAGGCATCCATGTAGCAGGCAGCATCAGCCTTAGCAGCGGTGTTTCTAGTGGTCAATGAGATAATGGCACTCATGATGCTTTCTGTGTGATTCTCTCCATCATGTTGTTGAGTTTTGAGGTTGGTTCTCTGGGGCAATAAACAATTTTGTGAACTGCTGACCTCTTGGAGAGAGATAGAGAGATGCGAGGCTGATCAGCAGTGGTAGTGGCTGTCGGCGAGGCCCAGAGAGAGAAGCAGGGTAATCAGACTGGCAGAGGGCAAAGTAGGGGGGATCACACTGGCATGGGGGCAAGGTAGGGGCAATCAGGCTGGCAGGGGGGCAAGACAGGGGTGATCAGGCCAGCAGGCAGAGGGGTTAGGAGTGATCAGGCAGGCAGGTAGGCAGGCAAGTGGATAGGACCAGTTGTCCTGGATTGTGAGAGGGATGTCTGACTGCTGGTTTAAGCCCCATCCCTGTGGTATTGGGCCTAAATCGGCAGTCAGATATCCCCCAAGGTGTCCCAGATTGGAGAGGGTGCAGACTGGGCTGAGGAATTTCATGCACTGTGATTCTAGTTTATATATATAATGCAATTTTTCACATTTTCCTCCTTTTTTTTTTTTTTTTGCTTTTTCCTGTACTATATACACATGGCCAATATTAATATACACTGAGTGGCCAGATTATTATGATCTCTGAATACATAATAATCTTGCCACTCAGTCTATATCCTATATAATAAAAGGATAATATGCAAATTGTGCCCTCAACGAGGAGTTTGACCAGTAGGCAGGCTGGCCAACCTCCCATGTCCACTCCCCCTGGCCACTCTGGCTGGACCTCACTCATGCATGAATTCATGATATATATATATATATATATATATATATATATATATATTTGCTCCATCCTGGGGATTGCCTGAGACCCCGCCCCATCCAATTTGCAGCCCCAGACAACCTGTGTGCAATATATATACTGAGTGGCCAGAGTATTATGCATTCAGAGATCATAATAATCTGGCCACTCAGTGTATGTGATTGAGGTATATAAATCAAAAGCTAGTCAATTTTTTCTTCATATATAGCTAACAGCAGGCAATACCAAATCTATCCAACTATAAGTGGACTTAATGATCTCCATCATTTAAAGAAAAAGGAAATGGAATATCAAGCAGAACCCATGCCTATTATTATTCATGTTACATTCAGTTAAAAAATATACTCAGTTTTACATATTACTTCAATATGCATTGCCCAGTATTTCTCCCAGAGAAGAAAATTATAATGCCTATTCAGTTCTTGGCACACCCAGTTTTCTAAAACTGATCTAAAGAAAAGAATTGTAGTGGCAGTGCATTTATTTGACAAGCTAATTGAAATTGTACAATAAGTCAGTCTGATTTCCAAAGACAGAAAGGTTAATGGAGTGTGTTTCTCTAAATTTGTACAATAGCTGAGTTTTCTTTTATTGAAATAACTGTGATTTTCTATATTAGTGGCTACATTATTCAAGCAGCAAAGATATACTTGAAAAATGTACTCATTATAAAAATACTCATTTTAGAATACACAATTCACAACCTTTCTCTGAACACATAATGTCATGTCCTTGTCAAATAAAAGCAAATATAAAGTTATTTTCCCTGTTCAAAATGTTGTGATTTCAACTTCAATGTATTTAGTGGGATAATACAACCCAGAGAGCATTTTCGACAAGTGGGATTTAGTCTATTACCTTGCTGACACAAGCTCAAAACATGACACACTTTTATACAATTAAGCTTTAGTTTAAAATAAATGTAAAGTATATGTCAATAGTAACTTTTCCATATGAGGATAACATCATAAAAATCAGGTGGATGGTTTGAAGATGATGGCGCAGGTAAATGCCTGTACTCTGCACCTCCCACAGCCACATCAAAATTACAACTCAAATACAGAATAGCCATCATTCAGAACCACCTGAAAGCTGGTGAAAGGAAGTCCTACAACCAAGACTTCCCACAGGTGCAGTTTTATTTAATCAGGAAGGTGATCCACCTGTGATGAGCAAGGGGTCCCAGCCCCACACCAGCCCAGGATTCCAGATCTGAGAAAAGAAGTTCCCATAAGTATAAGCTGTAAAAACCAGCAGAGATTTGGTGCTGAGTGACACAGAGGCTACTAGAGGCCCAGCTTTTCCTTTTAAAGGGTTGCCCCACAAACTTACAAAGTCTAGCTTCCTCTGAGCTCCAGCGCCAGGCAGCAGCTCTGCAAGACCCAGACCCATATGAAGAACTGAACTGTCTGGCATCGGGGCAGGAACTCAGGGATGGCTTTTCCCAAAAAAGGGGTGATCACAGGAGTCTTTGTTCCTGTGCTAGAACCTCCCCTGTCTCAGGGCTGACTGGCAGCCATGTCTATGTTCCCATCAACCTGATTTACACTGTTTGCTCCACCCTGGGGATTGCCTGAGACCCAGTCCCATCCAATTTGCAGCCCTATGCAACCTGTGTGCAACAGCTGTCCCTGCTCAGGCTTCAAAGTAGGCTAAAATATCTCAAACAGGCTGCAACTGGTGACAGCATGCCCCAAATCCATCAGTAAAAGGCCCAAGACACAGCACTAGCACCAGCCTGCCTTGCTTCTCAGTTGGGCCTCACCTGGGCATCTCTAACCCCAACACAAATAGCTCCTGCAGAGTTGCCCCAGGCTGACTTCGCACTTTCATGGAGGACCTAGAGCCAGGGCACCTGTGTGGACAGCATCAGACCATAGCAGGTTACAATTCTACACATCCATGAGTGACAAACTCCTGGGGCAGACTTGTGAGCATCAAAGCCCTACTGAAACAAGTCCTGCTCCATAGGGCTGTTTCTTAAACAGCAGCTCTTCCACTGCAGTCTCAGCTGGTCCTCACAGCCAATTGGTATGGAGGTCAACTCCTACCAGAGGCAGTAATCAAAGCTGTGCACACAGCCCACACAGGGGCACACCTAGCTCAGGTGACTGTGCATGCTGATCGATGAGTCCTACAGGACTCATACTACACAAGGCCACTCTACCAATTCCAGGAGACATAGCATCTGTACCTAATACATAGAGGCAAACACAGGGAAGCGGCAAAAATGCAGAGACAAAGAAATATGCCCCGAATGAAAGAAATGGAACCAAGCAAACTATTGGATACAGAGTTTAAAATAATGGTTATAAGGTTACTCAAGGACCTCATGAAAACTTCAAGGGGTTTAGTGAGACTTTCAAGGATCTTTGTGAGAATATCAAAGACTTGAAAAAGGGACCAATCAGAAATTAAGTATGCACTAACTGAAATAAAGAATTATTTACAGGGATTCAACAGTAGAAGACTCAGAATCAAATTAATGATTTGGAATACATAAAAGCAAAAAGCAGCCAACCAGAAGAGGAAAAAAAATCCCAAAATATTAAGATAGTGTAAGGAGCCTCTGGGACAACTTTAAGCATACCAACATTTGCATTATGTGGATTCCAATAGGAGAAGAGAGACAGTGAGATATTGAAAACCTATTTGAAGAAATAATGACAGAAAAATTTCCCTACCAGGTGAAAGAAATAAACTTATAAATCCAGGAAGCACAGAGAGTATAAACAAGAGGAACCCAAAGAGGCCCATACCAAAGACACATCATAATTTTAATGCCATAATTTGAAGGTTAAAGGTAAAATGATAATCTTAAAAGCAGCAAGAGAAGCAGTCAATTACCTACAAGAGAATGCCCATATGACTGTCAGCTGAATTCTCCACAGAAACTTTGCAGGCAAGAAATATTCAAAATGATGAATAGCAAGGAACGAAAACCAAGATTAATCTACACAGCAAAGCTATCATTTAGAATTGAGGGTCAGATAAAGAGATTTATAGTCAAAAAAGAGTTCATTGCCACCAAACCAGTATTACATGAAATGTTGAAGGGTAATTTTTTTAAGAAGAGGAAGAAGGGGAAAACAAGATTAAAAAAAAGAAAAATCAAAATAAATGAAAAAGAGATCTAATGAACAAAATAAACTGGTGAGTAAAATAGAACTAGAGGATAGAAATATGGAACAGATTGAGGAATCTCAAAAGGAAGGGGGTGGGGATGAGGGTGGTACACAAATAGTAGGGAGGTGAAGACCTGGGGTGGGGGGGGGGGCAAAAGGCAGGAAGGGGGACATCTGTAACACTCTTAACAATAAAGATCTAATTAAATAAATATCAGGTGACCAGAAAGTGAAGTTCTTTCAGAAATAAAACTGAGTTAGGAAAAAGATATTACCTTACCAAAATCTCACTCTACCTTTTTTAATGTAGTGTTTTTTAATTAAAGAGAGGAGCAAAATAAAATAATTTCTATAATCAACTTAGTAATGTATAATGTAAGTTTAAGTGCATTTGTAATATCTGTGAAGACTGTATTACTGAGATTTACATAATCATTTAAAATATTATTTACTATTTTCACATTACAAAAATAATAACATTAACAAGGAAGGTAGGTCCTCAAAATAATATATACATCAAAAATTTGGAAATATGGAAAATACTTAGACTTTCAAAATATCCTAAGTGTTTATAGAGAGCAATCCTGTAAATTCTATATTAGGGTATCAGTTTCCTTGTACTATAACAAACTGGGTGGCTTAAAACAACGGAGATTTATTCTGAAGGGTAGAAGTGTAAAATCAAGACGTGTACAGAATCATACTCCCTCTGAAGCTTAGGGAGGAATCGCTCTTTGTTTCTTCCTAGCTTCTGCTGGTCGCCAGCACTCCTTGGCATTCTGTGGTGGTAGATGCGTCACTGTATCACGCTACCCTCTGACTCTGTTATCACATGGTGTTCAGCCTCTATTCCTGTCTGTATCAGTACATGGTTTTCTTATAAGCCATGAATATGTATTACATTGCATATAAGGACAATAAACAAGAACAAGTGATTAAATGTATGGCCCACCCTAATCCAGTATGACTTCATCTTAATTAATTACACTTGGAAAGACTTCATTATAAAATACAGTCACATGATATTTTGAGTGGGCCTAAATTTGAGATGATATTTCATACCAGCGTACTTAGTGCCACATTTTTTTTAGGCAAAACAGCCATAAAGTAATAGGTTTTATGACAATTATTATTTTCCCCCAACCAAGTGAGTCATTATTTCATCAAAAGAAAGCTAATATGAAAAAATATTTAAAATCAAAGTAGTCAAAGCTTATCTGTTTGAAACACTGTTCAATGTTTGTAGTCCTTACTCGCGATACTTCCATAACTTTCCCTCAATTTGAAAGTCTTCACAAAATATACAAAAAAGAAAAAGAAAAAAGACACAAATATTTAGCTTCTACCTTACATTGTAGATGATAAACTATTTAGTATGAAAGCCAATAGGTGATTAAATGGGTTAGTAATAGACACATAAGAGGGAGGAAAATAAAATAATTCTAAAATATTGTATAAAATGAAATTCTCTTTTTAAGTAGTTACCATTGGTGATAATAGTTTTTGCAAACATAAAATTAATAATTTTACCTCTTCTATCCTTTTCGGCATGAAGTGATTCTATACTGTACTGTGGCATTTTGCCTTACCTTGGGTGTTTTCAGAAAGTAATGAGAAATGTCATTCATGGATATTTGAAGAACTAGAGATCAGAGAGCAAAAAGCCCTTTGATCTTTCTTTGAGTAAAGGAAATATTGAATTGGCAAATGTTACTATGAAATACAATAGCAATCCCATTAAATGAAAATATATATATATATTGGCATGATGCTCAATAGGAAAAAATGGAATGTATTATCATATAACCTTGATAACAATTGAAGCTCTTATAGGAAAGCTAAAATCAACTGGGTAAGAATTACTTTAAATATATGACAGAGGATAACTTCTCTCTCTCCATTGCTCTAAAATTGTGCTAAACAATTCATGAAATAAGTTTTTGTAAATTGAAATAATCAATAATATTTTGTATGGTTTGCCAAAAGTCATTTGACATTAATTGATAATAAGAGTACTAGAACAACAATGATACTTAATAAAAAAAAAAGTCTCACATCCTTTAATAGCTCCCAATGTGACAATAGCCAAGAAGATGAGAAATATTTCCAAATAAATATGAAATAATGATCTAAGTCTCTAATTCCACCTTATTGTATTTCAAAATAACAATTTATTCTTCAGATCTAGACGCATGCCTAGTATGTTCTATTTATTTATTTTTTATTTTTTTAAAATATATTTTATCGAATTTTTACAGAGCAGAAGGGAGAGGGATAGAAAGTCAGAAACATCGATGAGAGAGAGACATCGATCAGCTGCTCTACTGGGGATGCACCCGCAGCCAAGGTACATGCCCTTGCTGGAATCAAACCCGGGACCCTTCAGTCCGCAGTCCGATGCTCTATCCACTGAGCCAAACCGGTCTCGGCTAGTATGCTCTATTTAAACTTCAGATTTTTTTTTAGCCTACTATTTCAATAAGCTACTCATATTAATTCATTCAACACATATTCTTTGTGTTTATCTAGATTGCAGTCAATGCTCTCAATTCCTCTCTCAGAGATACTCAAGAACAGACAGCAGACAAAAGTCTCTGCTTCATGGAAACTATATTTTTTAATTGGGAGTAGAAATAAAGACAAGAAATAAATTGTGTAGTGTTATAGAGGTTTGAGGTACATTTTAAACAATGATTCTGGAATTGGGGATTGGCTGCACCACATGAGTTAGTTTAATTTCAACGTGGGCCCAGCCAGTATAGCTCAGTGATCGGCTGTTGACCTATGAACCAGGAAGTCACTGTTCGAGTCCTGGTCAAAGTCTGATTCTAGGTCAGAGCACATGTCTAGGTTTCAGGCTCAATCCCTAGTAGGGGGTTTGCAGAAGGCAGCCAATCAGTGATTCTCTCTTCATCGGTGTGTTTACTCTCTCTCTCCTCCCCTTTTCCTCTCTGAAATCGATAAAAATGTATTTTAAAAAATCATTGTCTTCCAGCCTTCCCAGGTGAAATGCTAGTTAGGAAGGATTTATTTCCAAGAGATTGTAAATGTGGCTTTTATGTAATGGTATGGACCTTAATAACATTCACCGCTTTTAAAAAGGAATCTATATTCAGAAACATTACCAACTTTGACTGAAAAAAACACAAAATGAAAAAAAGTTCTAAATAAAGGTCTTTTGGTTCCAAACTCTACGGACAGTAAGCAGACTGAGAAACAACATAAGCCCGCCCCAGAAGAATTGCATATCTATTGGCCTTGAAACTGAATTTGAGAATCTATAGCACATTCCTGGCATGGTAGCAAAGCTGTTTTGGCCCAATGTCTACTTTTTCCTTCTATTTTCTCCCTTTTTGGAAGGTATTCCCTATGTTAATTTCAGAATTATAAATGGGGTAAAGAACAGTATTTCAGTGGTTGCACTTAAGGAGCCATACCCAAGGGTCATCCATAATCAGAGTCTGAATTGAGTGGCTGTGATGACATAAGTTCTTAATAGGGGCCTTATGAGGAGGAGAGGTGTTTTGCTTGTTGGGAGAACATGAATCATTGAGGGCAAGACAGGACTGAGGTAGCCGGCTTCCTACATGGTCTCCACTAATGCCTGCCCCAAGATCTCATGCCCTTATATAGCCCCATCCCGTATTTCACCAGGCTTTGTGAATATGCCAAACAGAATATGACAGAATAGTGCGTGCTCTGTCCCTGTCCCTATGTTCTGTGTCTCCCTGCCTGTCTCTTGTCTCTCTTTGTCTCTCCTGGCAGAAATAGGTTGTACTCATTTGAACAGGCATATGAAGAAGCCCATGTGTAAAGGATCTGAAATCTCCAGATGAGGAACTCAGGTCTACCAGCCCTCAGGTGAGAGAGAGAGGGAGAGAGAGAGAGAGAGAGAGAGAGAGAGAGAGAGAGAGAGAGAGAGAGAGAGAGAGAGAGAGATGTAAAAGTCCAGTGGAGGCTTGAGATGGTGGCTGCCCCAATACAGGCTTAACTTCACCTTATTACAAGCTCAACTAGACAACTATCTCCTTTTCTGCTAAATTCCTAACTATCAGCAACTGTAGGAAATGGTGAACACTGGCTGTTTTAAGCCACAGTTTCAAGGTAATGTGACATACATCCATAAATGACTTGTGATTTTGTTTCTGTTTTTTCCAAATTGCCTTACTTCAAAACAGCAGTTATCACTTTAAGAGACAAATTTTCTCAGAGTTATAGAAAGTGTGGAAATGTGAAATATCTTTCCAAATGATAACAGAAACTATTATAATAAATATGTCAGGCCAATAAAAATCAAATTATTCATGGTGAAACTTAATCAAATAGCTTATTAAAGATAGATCCGTGTACAAATTATTCTAAATAGTACTGAATATTTTTATTTTTTATTTGCAATAATTTGTTTTAGTAGTGCTGATTTTGCTCTTTCTCTACCTTAATTAAAAAGCAAATAAGCACTAAACTGCTGAGTACATGAAACATTAAAATGAGACTTATTCTTGCCCTCACTTCAGAGAAAAGTGGTAAAACAGATGTAAAGTTTTCTGGATTTTTTTTTTCAATTCATAGCTTAAATTTTAGTGAAAAATAAAGATAAATGTATATGTGATAAAGGATCATATGAAAAATAGATGAACAGCTGAAACCTGTTTGGCTCAGTGGATAGAGCTTCGGCCTGTGGACTGAAATGTCCCAGGTTCGATTCCGGTCAAGGGCATATACCTTGGCTGCGGGCACATCTCTGGTGGGAGGTGTGCAGGAGGCAGCTGATCGATGTTTCTCTCTCATTGGTGTTTCTGACTTTCTATCCCTCTTTCTTCCTCTCTGTGAAAAATCAATAAAATATATTTAAAAAATAATTTTTATCTCAAACGAAGCTTTTTCTTTTGGTATTTTTTTTTGAATACTTTTAATGCTTGGGTATAATCTAAATCTGCAATTTGGAAATAATTTCAAAGTGCCCATTTCTACCAATTCTTACAAAGCTCTTGATAATACATAAGGTTATTCTATTTTTTGCTACCAGTTATCAGTTACTTTTTCTATTAGATGTCATAATTCATTAAAGTTGTTTTAATTTCATCTTAAATTTACTATAGGTGTGTGACTCCCTGTCCCTCTGACATTTGCAATGTACTCACACATTGTTCCTGTAGCTCTGCACATGCAGATATTTTAATTTTGAAATCATGTTATTAATTTGCATATGTTAACATTTATAAATTGACAAGAAATGAAAAATAAAATTTAAAACCCAATGCGAAAGAAACAAATGAATCAAATGTATTCCAGCTATAACATAAACACAAGGAGGAAAAAAGTAAATTAATACAAGTAACATTGACATAATTGTCCTTCCCCCTAAAAAAAGAGCTATATATATATATATATATATATATATATATATATATATATATATATTGATGTAGACATTAGTTAGTAGTAGTATTGGGTATAACACTTCTGAAACTACTTTTAACAAAGGTTGAATATATGAATATTTTTGAGACAAGTTTTTCACTGTGAGAGAAGAGGAGCATATATATAAAATGCCAAAAGTTTAGATTGACATTAGATGTATCAGAATAAAATTATAATTTAATGCAACAAAATATATATGCACATATACCTGTGTATACATGTATGACTATGTATGTATTTAGGTAGATACACATATAATATATAAATATATTATAAATTATATATATATATATATATATACAGACACATACATATATATATGAAATGTCAAAACAATCCATAAAGCAGCTTGCAGAAGCTAACATTGGCCATAATAGGGACAACTTGAACACCACGCAGACAATGACATTTTATGATATAATCAGAATAAAAGTAAAATCTTTTAGTTCATACTGGAATTAAAAATGAGATACAATTACCCCATTGACATGTATAGGAGTGCGCAACTGTGGCTTGATATTTTGACTATGTAATGAAAAATGAGCTAAGCTTTATTTTATCAGGGCTGAACTGCATGTAACTGATGGTTGACATCACTCAGAAGGCGCATGTCTTCTAATTGTCCTGTAATTACAACAGGAAAGCCACAAGCACGTTCAAACTTCATGTTCATAATTTTCGTAACAGAATCATTTCAACATAAAAGCAGGCATTTGACCACTATTTTCACATTATACCTATAGGAAATACTCATTTTGCTTCCTGAAGAAATTTACTGACTGACTTTGTTTAAATATAAGTTCTGTCCTTCCCTCACCCGTCTCCCTCCTTCCCTCTCTCTCTCTGAACGTAGGCTATTTGAAGTCCTATTTTTTATATAATCTCTCTTCCTGTACCCAAGTAGATCTGAAAGTTCCTGGAATTGGTTTTAGGATGCCAAGTGACTTTTCCTTTTGATATGCATTGAAATAGTTTCTGGGGTGTGAAATTATAAGTTTGATGGTCACTTTAACTCACCATTGATATTCCTGGAAACTTAGTTGAGGCATGTGGCTCCCTCTGCCCGTGGACTGCTGACTCCCTGCCAGAATTGTTTCTCCTGCTTTTCTTTTTTGATCAAAGGAATATTTTGTAACTTTTTCTCTCACTTGAATATTAGAATTGGACATCCAAAAACCACACATCGAATCCTCTCAATAAAGTGTTCTTAGGGCCAAATATTCATTTCTGTTAAGTGTTCTTAGGGCAAAATTTTCAAAGAGCTTTGAAATTCTGATGAACCTCACAGGAGGCAAAAGTCCTTTAAAAGAACAAACCTGCACTCACATCCCGGGGTCAGGAGCACTGAGAGAGCATTATCAAAGCCGGAGGAGCTTGAAGACAGCTGTCAGTCAGCTCTTACTCTAAGCTGACAACCTGTTTACACAGCAGCTAAACTTGGACCAAAGCAGACTAACTATGCTTTGCTTTTCTTTGCAGGCTCCCTGAACCTTACCATTTCTACTCTTCTCTCTGTTCACTTTTACTTATTTTTCTGTTGTTTTCCTTTTGCCTTTTACTGCACAAAGCTCTAACCCCTCCTAATTTATATTTTATAATATTAATTATCTAAAAGAAACGTTGTCCCAACTGTTTTCTTAGATAAATTTTTATATCACCCTTAGTCTGTTTTTTAAATATATGTTGATGTAACCAAGCCTGGGCCATCATTAAGGATCTAGTGAATTGTTGGTTTTTGAACCTAGGCTCACAATGGTGGCTAGCTATTTTATTTTACTATAGCAAGAGCCGGCCCAGTAAAATGAAAAATTATCCTGTAAAATAAAATTGTAAGATATAATGTTGAATTGGTCTGTTACAGGCCTTTCCCTTTAACGATTATGATACATGTTTAACAAGTACTAATAAGTAAATTCATCTGAAAAATATTTACACCACAACAGAGTAAAAATAGCTTATCTTATGGTAAACATATTTTCAATCCTGCATTTACTTAATGTGTATACGTGAAATCATATTTCAGTATGTAATATGAGTCAGCCATCTGCTCGTACGAGTCCTACCACAAGGGCCTTCCCATCACCATTCTCTAAGACCCGCGGACTGCAAACTGCGGCTCAGGAGCCACATGCGGCTCTGTGGCCCCCTGAGTGTGGCTCTTCCACACAATACCACAGCCTGGGAGAGTCTATTTTGAAGAAGTGGCATTAGAAAAAGTTTATGTTTAAGAAATTTGGCTCTCAAAAGAAATTTCAATTGTTGTCCTGTTGGTATTCGGCTCTGCTGACGAATGAGTTTGCCGACCCCTGCTCTAAGAGGTGCTCTATTTGTCAGACTGGACCTTCTGAGTTCCAGTAATTTAAAAAAGAATGAAAAGGGTAAGGTGGACAATAGAAACTGAAGTCCAAAAAAATTAAAGGAAGGGTTGAATTTTTTTAAAAAATCAAATTTAGCCATATACTAAAGGCTGAGAAGGAAGCAGATAAATGTAAAAGCTACACCACTTGGTGATCACAGAATCTGCAGGGCTCGGAAGAGATAGGTGTTAGAAAACTGAAATGTTTGGGAGCAGAGGGTAAAAAGAAATGACAGGGGAACTTTAACCCAGTGGAATAATGACATTTTTCATTATTTGAGAGACATACAACCAAGGAACTTGACACTTTTTTTTTTTAATGAGTGAAATGAGAATGTTTCTGCCGTTATTACACTGATCTGTGTTCATTCCTCTCTTTAGAGCAGGTTCAGCCCCGTGACCTCCATTTCAATTTTTTTCCCTCAGGACAGGACAGGAGAGCATAAGATTTATATAGCTCTAAATATAGACATTGTTGGAAAGAGAAAGGATTTATTAAATCAATTTACTCTCTATTGAACTTGTCAAATATTAAACTTGGAAGAATGAAATTAGAATTTTTTCAAGGTGTAAAAGACCTTTCACTCTTATTAAGGCACTTTGGCTCTGAAATGTCTCACACCATCATTGAATGTTATCATGCTATCATTAAATATATATATCAGAGACCTGGTGCACAAAAATGTGTCCACTTGGTGTGGGGGTCCCTCAGCCCAGCCTGCACCCTCTCGCAGTCTGGGAGCCTTCAAGGGATGTCCACCTGATGCTTTAGGCCCACTCCCCACAGGAAATCTGGCCTCTCTTTGTGGGAGGTTACCAGCAGACTGATCAAGGGAAGCCTCTGCCTGCTGGCCCATGCCTTGGTTGGCCTGGTGCCACCTGCTCCCCGGCTGTGCCCCCTGGCTCTGCCCCCTACCAACTGGTTGTTCCACTATTTGGTCAATTTGCATATTACACTTTTATCATTTAAGATATGTAATCAAGAACATTATGGAGAGAAGTATGTGGTGTGACAATGTGTGAAATACAAAAGTCATGTTCTTTTACCCTTCTTGTGATTTCTTCTTATCCCCGGTGGTATTCATGAATTAATTAGTTTAATGGAAGTCGGATTATTATCTAAAATAGAGAGGGATATTTGATTACAGGTAGACTTCTGCGTAACTGTATTTTTGGATTTACTTAACACAAGGTGATGGGTGGCATTCCCATCCAAGTTTTATATCACTGCTTAAAATGGAAAATCATAATCATTATCTGTAAATAATACTCTCCTAATTTTTTTTTAACTTTCTTTGATGTGAGCAATGATCACAGCCCAGCAGGAGCTGTACACATTGTGGAAAGTTCTAACACATTCGTGACAAAGAGAAAATCTTAAATGTTTCCAGAGGGATAAATGCTTAACACCTAAGAGGAATAAATATAGTAATGCCAAATGCAACAAGAAAATAGAGAATTACTTTAAATATATGACAGAGGATAAAATTAAACTTTGAGTTACTTTGTAGTAAAACAATACATTAAAATGATAGTAGAAAGATCAAAATGAAAGAAATAGTTATAAAATGAATATCAAAGTTCTATATTGAGTGGACTTTAGAGGACTTTATCAATGTCTTATGAGGACTAAGAGAAAATGATTTTTATTGAAATTTATAGGTAACTTGATAAGATTATCAGAGAAAGTTGAAAAGAGAGAGAAAATATAGGAGGAATATGTTCATAAAATTAGCTTATGATATATCTCCTATGACAATAGAACTTAAGAGAAAGTAAGCAAGTTGGACTATATCAAAATAAAAAGCATCTGCATAGCAAAAGAAACCATCAACAAAATAACAAGCAAGCCCATTGCATGGGATAACATATTGGCCAATGATATATCCGATAAGGGGTTAATCTCCAACATTTACAAGGAACTCATACAACTTAAAAGGAAGAGAAACAATTCAATTAAAAAATGGGCAAAGGACTTAAATAGGCACTTCTCCAAAGTGGACATATAGAAAATTAGAAATTCCATATGATACTAATAATTGACAAGTGTCTGGAAGTGGAAGACAAAGAAAGTGAGTGTGTACTAAAGAAAGTGCTGCTTTCTTGTTTGCTGAGAATATTTAGATATTGAATTAAATTTGTTTAGGAAAATAGCGAAAGAGGTCATTGATTTTCTTTTAGGATGATGAACACAACCCGATCCTAATCCTAATCCTAATCCTAATGCTATTGCACTACTCCATAGGTTTAAACGTTAACAGGTAGGTTTTGTCCATGGCACTTGATGAAAAAGATACTTCAAAAGGTTATGGTTTGTGGTCCCATAAATTATCCTATCTAATAAAAGAGTAATATGCAAATTAACTTTCACCCCAACACACAAGATGGCTGCCCTCATGTGGACACAAGATGGCCACGACAAGATTGCCAACAGGGGAGGGCAGTTGTGAGGGAACAGGTTTAAAGGGACAGCAGTTCATGGCAATCAAGCCTGCAGGGGATGGAAGTTAGGGGTGACCAGGCTGGAAGAGGAGGGAAGTTGGGGGCAACAGGGCCTACAGGGAAGGGCAGATGGGGGTGGGGAGACTCAGGCCTACAGGGAAGAGCAGTTGGGGGGACCAGGTCTGCAGGGAATGTCTGAATACTGTCACACTGGGGGAATTTGGAGGGGACACAACCAATATAAAACTTAGGGGTGACTTAGGGCACTTAGGGGTGACCTGGCTGGCAGAGGAGGGAAGTTGGGGGAAAACAGGCTGGCAGGGTAGTGGTTATGCGGTGATCAGGCTGGCAGGCAGAAGTGGTTAGGGGCAATCAGGAAGGCAATCAAGCAAACAGTTTGGAGCCAGTAGTCCAGTAGGCTCAGCCTAAATGGGCAGTCAGACATTCCTCCAGGGAAAGATTGAAGAGGGTGCAGACTGGGCTGAGGGACACACACACACACCATGCACAAATTTTGTGCACCAGGCCTCTAGTGTCTTATAAATCAGAATTTCATACAAAAATGAAACCTTCAAAAGTGATGACTGATACTTCACTTTGCCTTCCAAATACTACACAAAGATTCTCTTTTGACTAATTCTAACCCAGAATCTAATAGGGAATATATTTGATAGAATTTTTTTTACCTATGTAAATTGATATTATCAGAACACTAAATAATTTAACTTCATATAATTCTTTGAAATCTATGCTTTTAAAAAATTTCAGTATTAATTCAGCCTGTTCATTTTAATTTAGGAATGCATTTTCTGGAATGTGCATAATATTTACTAATTATAGAGCTGTGCTACTATTTATTAATTTAAAACATTTTTAACATGTCACCTGTTCACTTGAAGTAATCTATATTAATATTATTGGAGTTATTGGCTTTATTCATCAAGATATTATGGCTAATGTCCCTACCTCCCTGGTTTCTGTGTCCATTGGTTAAGCTTATATGCATGCAGGAGGGCATGAGTGGGGGTGGGTGTGCAATGGGTGGATAAGGACACATATGTAGTACCTTCATCAAAAAGAAAAAAAAGGAAAGTTACAAAGTATATTATGGCTCAAAATAAATACCCTGGTTCATTAATCAGGTAAGCTTTTAAATGAACAATAGACTTTATGCATCCAAGAAAACAATCTGATGATTATAACATCCTATCTAATAAAATAGTCATATGCAAATTGACTGTACCTTCTATCAAGCCATGCCCACAGCCACACCCATAAGCCAATCAGTACCAAATTATGCAAATAAACCCCAACCAAGATGGTTGCCACCACTGAGAGCAGGAGGGAGGCTTGGGTTTCCCGGCAACAGAGGAAGCTAAGCTTTCCACCTCCCATTGCTGGCTTAGGCCTCCACTCAATGTTACAATGTTTCATTTATTGATGATATATCCCAACAGAAATGGTGACAGCCATGGAGTTGGAGGGCTAGGATTGCCTAGGAGATAGAGGAAGCCACGTTTCTGCAGCCCTGGCTGGCCTAGGCCTTCACTCTAGGCTACAAAGTTTCAATTTCTGAAAGTAAATGTCCCAACAGAAATGGCTGCTGCCATGGAGTGAGCAGAAGGCTTGGCTCCACCCCAGGCTACTAAGTTTCAATTGTAGAACATAAATTAATCTCAGATCCCAGAGCCTCTGCTTGGGTTACTAGGGGGCATGGCCAGCCTGCAAACCACCACAGCCTTCTTGCCCAGGCCACCCCATGCCCCAGGGGAAACCCCTCCCTGATCCGGAACACTCTTTAGGGCAAACCAGCTGGCCCCCTCCCATGTACCAGGCCTCTATCCTAGCCAATAAAAGAGTAATCTGCAGATTGACCATCACTCAAACACACAAGAGGGCTGACCCTGTGTGGTCAAAGATCCTACCCCCATGTGGACACAAGTTGGCCACCATAACATGGGCAGCAGGGGAGGGTTGTTGGGAAGTTCCAGGCCTGCAAGGGAGGGCAGTTGTGGGCAATCAGGCCAGCAGGGGAGGGCAGTTGGGAGAGACCAGGCCTGCAATGGAGGGCAGTTGGGGGCAATCAAGCCTTCAGGGGAGGGAAGTTAGGGGTAACCAGGCCAGCAGAGGAGGGAAGTTGGGGTCAAACAGGCTGGCAGGGGAGCAGTTAGACATCAATTAGGCTGACAGGGTAGTGGTTATGCGGTGGTCAGGCTGGCAGGCAGAAGCAGTTAGGGGCAATCAGAGAAGCAGGCAGGTGAGCAATTTGAAGCCAGCTGTCCTGGATTGTGAGAAGGATATCTGACTACCCATTTAAGCCCAATCCTACCAGGATGGAGCCTAAATGGTCAGTTGGATACCCTTCGAGGGGTCCCAGATTGGAGAGGGTGCAGGCTGGGCTGAGGGACATCCCCCGCCTCCCATGCACAGATTTCGAGCACCAGGCCTCTAGTTTTGAAATATAATGTTACTCAATATTGCTAGTCATTAAAGAAATACAAGTTAAGCCATGAGATACTTCAGACCCATAAAGACAGCTATAATCAAAAAGAAATACAATAACACATGTTGGTGAGGATGTGAAGAAATTAGAAATTATATCTATTATTTTAAAACTAGAGGCCTGGTGTATGAAACATATACATGGAGGTGGAGGGTGAAGGTTCCTTAGTCCAGCCTTCACCCTCTCATAAACCTTTTGGGGGATGACTGCCAGTTTGGGCCCAATCTGCAGACCCAGCAGTCAGACATCCCTCTCACAATCTGGGACCACTGGCTCCTAACTGCTCACCTGCCTGCCTGATTGTCCCTAACCACTAGCCTACCTGCCTCATTGCCCCTAACCACTTGCCTGCATGCCTGATCATGCTGTTCTCTGGTCGTTTTGGTTGTTCCACCATTTTGGTTGCTGGGCTTTTATTATATAGGATAATGTAACCGCTCTAGAAAATCATTTATCAATTTCCCCCAAAACTAAAAATAAACAACCATCGGATCCAATAATTCCAGTGTGAGGTACATGTCTGTCAACAAAAGATGAAAACATATTTCTACTAAAAGGTTTTCATGGAAATGTTTTCAGTGGCATTATTCATAATAGACAAAAACTATAAACACAGGAGAGAAAAACTAAATGTCTATCATCTGGTTTATGGGTGGATAATATATGGAACACTATTCTAAACAAAAATAAACTACCGACATGCTGCCTCATGGTGAACCTCAAAACACATTATGTTCAATAAAAGAAGCTACATAAGAAACTACATATTCTATAAATGCGTTTACAGGAAATGTCCACAAAGAGACAAAAGTAGATTGGTGGTTGCCTTGATCTGAATTGGAATCAAGAATTAACTGTAAATGGGCAACATGGGTATAAATGTTCCGAAACCAATTTATGATAATGTAACTACTTAGTAAAGTAACTATAAATGTTTAAAGCTTTCACAAAAATGATTATGTATGATATTTAAAATACACCTCAGTATTTTAGACATATGCATTGAAATCATTTAAAAATAACGAATTACAAAAAAATAAAAACTTGTATTTAGAATATTTGCATGTTGCATTTTATTTTTCTCTCTAGCATCAGCTGCCTCAGTATGCAAACTTGAAAGTTTAGAAGAAAAAATGAAACCCTGCTGTTTTAATCTACAGTCAGCATTACACCCGAATAAGATGCTCCATCATTTGTGCATTGGAAGGAAGACACTGCTGCATGCACACCTAAATGGGGGGGAAAACAATCCTCCAATTATACTATAATATTAACATTGGAAATTGAATTTTATATCAATTATGACTCTACAAAGATGATAAAAAGCCACTGCCCTAATCATCTTGATATTTATAGTTAAATTATTTGATAAATTTCTAAAAGCTAATAAAAGGGGGGGAAAGCAAGAACAGGTAGCTTAAAGGAAAATAGGCAGAGTATAAACAAACAGCTCACTTGTAAGGAAACATTGAATAATTAACAAATATGTGAAGACTAAAAAATCAAAGGAACACATTTCAAAACAATGCTAAAATTAATCTCTTTAATTTTAATTCTGTTTTTATTCATTGTAATGCTTTTATGTTCTAAGTCACTTTTCATATTGTTTCATGTAGGGCATTTTAGTATTTTATGTGCTTTTTAGACTTTTATTTGGGAAGATTTTTAGATATTTAGCTGAATAATACTTTATATCAGCTGTTAGATATAATATATAAATCAGCTAATGAGATATAAAATAGTTTTGGGTTTTGCATGAAGTATTCAAAATTATGCAGCTGTACCTATTGCAATCATATCAACACTTAGCATCTATCTCAAGATGCATGCAGACTTTTGTTAGGTTGGTATTCTACTCTTTAGACATATAATATACACATTTACTATTTGCCAAAAAATATTATATAAGTAATATTTAAAAATTCTTTCCTTTATAAACTGATTCCATATCTTACCTCTAGTTTTTAATATTGCAATGAAATAGCAGAGATAAAGAACTGTAATGATAAGACATATGCATTGAAATCTGTCAGATCTGAGCATATTGCTAATCTAACGTTTAGTCTTAAAACAAATTTTCCTCTCTAGTACTTAGTCAGATTTTCTAAATAAGGAATGATATTAGGTTTCTCAAATGTTTAAATGCATTACATATTAATTAAAATTATGTCAATGCCTAGTAGTGCATATTGAAAATGAAATAATAGTTACATCTTATGTATTTGTGACTCAATAAAATAACTTACAGGTATATATTTGGCCTGAAGCAGTAATCATGGTTCTGTATGTAGTACAGTAATTAGTACACCTTAATTAAATTTTGCTTAATTATATAAATTTGAAAAGTTGTTTATAAATAATGTGTGTGTGTGCTTTTTGAAGAACATTTCCTACTTGTCTTCAGTTTTTAATAATATTTTCTAATGTTTGTATAGCATTTATATTATTTTAAAAACAATATATACCATAACATTGAGAAATTGATATATTACTTTCATTCATATTATGAAATTATTATATTGCTAAGTTGTCAAAATGCATTTACATTCACACATACTGTTTATATTTATACACTGAAAACAATTTTACTCCTAACATTTTCAAACATTAATAATTTTATAATAATTCTTTAAGAGCAGAGTGTTTTAATCTTATAAAATTGGTATTTTACACACTAGTACAGGTGTCCTTTGAAAGACATGATTCTAGGTTACAAGACCCTGTCTTTGATGTAACTTTAGAAAAGAGATGATGCTGTGACAAAAATAAAATTTGTGAAAATTCCTCATTAATTTGTTCCTTTGTGGTCATTTATATCAGCAGTTTATATAATGGGATTATCTTTTAAGCAAAAATTATAATAACATCTCCTGAAATCTGTGCCTAATTAGATTCTGAAAGATAGTTTCTTAAAATTCCAAATGTGCCTTTAACCTTGACCGAGGACAGTGGTCTATTATTTTCAGTGTAACACATTTTTAATTTCATGATTTGAGAGGGAATTCTTACTTCATTGGTAAGAACACAGAATACATTAATACAAATCTTAAGTAAAAAGCAAAACTATAAATTTAGTAGTAAACAATTTACTTTATAAATCATGTCATAAAATATATGAACTACAAATAAATGCCAATTATCAGCAAACTGTAGAAAATTATATTACTTTAGAAAATAATTGGTGAGATTAATGAACAAATGTATATAAAATGTACAGAATAGTGAGAATATTCCCAAAACATCTAATTAATTTATATAATTAATATTGTAAAAATATTAACTTTTATATTTAGGTCATCCGATTAAGGGGGATGATGCAGAATTATTATTACTGAGTCCTAATAATATAGATCCTAAGGTAGGTATTCTTATTTTCTGTGCTAATTCATATTGTTGCTATAGAATATGCATTGCTCTATTTTACAAATTAATAAACAAGGGCAACTTACCTCCAGTAAGTTAATAGTAATGCGTAATCATGATGTTATTAATCTGTACTAGAATGTTGATTTTAATAATACTCCTGTGTTTTTCTACTCTTGATAAATATGAATAACAAAATTGACAAATACTTTTATTCCTGGCTTCATAAAAACAAAAAATGTAGTTTAATAAATGACCTTGAATGAAGAATAAGAACTCTAGTTATTGCTTTATATCAAACTCTTATATAACCCATTGTAAACCCTCTTTTTTTTCCCTTTGAAGATAGGAAAAAGCCTACCAGTCAAAAGAGAAAGAAAACATCTAGAAAATGTCAAACTTACACACAATAAAGCTATACTTACACACTAAATATAATGACTATTTAAATGTATATAAATTATAAAGTTCTATTACATAAAATATAACCCTAAATAATTGAAAGCAGGGACTCAAACAGATATTTATACATCTGTGTTCATAGCAACATCATTCACAATAGCCATAAATATATATTAATGGATGAATGGATAAACAATATCCTTCTATATAATAAAAGGGTAATATGCAAAATCATCATTACTCCAACACACAAAATGGCTGCTGCCAGTGGTCAAAGATGGCCATCCCCATGTTGACACAAGATAGCCTCCATAGATGACTGTCAGGGGAGGGCAGTTGTGGGAGATCAGGCCAGCATGGAGAGTAGTTGAGGGACAAGGCCTGCAAGGGAGGACAGTTGGGGGGAACCAGGCCTGCAGGGGTGGGCAGTTAGGGGTGAACAGGCTGACAAGAGAAGATAATTATAGGCAGTCATGTCAGCAGGGGAGCTGTTTTAGACATTAATCAGGCTGGCAGGGGAGTGATTAGGGGGTGATCAGGCTGACAGGCAGAAGTGGTTAGGGGCAATCAGGCAGGCAGGTAGGCAAGCAGTTTGGAGCCAGCAGTCCTGTTTAGTTCTGATCAGGCCTAAATGGGCAGTCAGACATCCCTGGAGGGGTCCCAGATTGGAGAGGATGAAGGCTGGGCTGAGGGACACACACCCCTTCCTCTGTGCATGAATTTTGTGCAGCAGTCCTCTAGTATGGTATATACCCCCAACAGAATGTTATTCAGCCTTGAAAATGAAGGAGAGTTGGTACCTGCTACAATATCAGTGAGCCTTGGAGACATGATGTTAAGTGAAATAAGCCAATCACAACAAGGACACATATTGGTTCCACTCATATCAGGTACCCAGCATATGCAAATTCATAGAGGCAGAAACTACAATGGTGGTTTCCAGGCTGGCTGGACCCCACCCATGCACGATTTCATGCACCAGGACTCTAATATATATAATATTTAATTAATAGATCTTTTTATATACCTGACACCTGGTCTCTCACACACACATACTGAGATTATTATGCATTCAGAAATCATAATAACTTTGCTACTCGTTGTATATACATATATTTGAAGTACATAATCCCTTTCATAACCTTATGCCTATAATTCTGATATCAATATTTCCACATTGGTTTTATTTAGAAATGCCAAACATGAAATGTCATTTCTAAATGTTCTTCCTTTTGGAAAAAAACAACACACTGTCCTATCTGTTTCCTCCTGAAATTATAGTCTTTTTCATATACATATAACCAGACAAAATTAATGTGCATGTGACTTTAATAATTCATATGAGTAAAATTAAATATTTAGATGCAATCTGAGCATTCAGTTCCTTTTATAGATTAGCATGTTAAAGAGATATAAACATTAAATCAGACTTTCTTTAAAAATGATCTAACAAATTTTAAGCCTTCACATTCACATAAATAGCTTATTGCTAATTAGATCAAAACAATGATAGTGATTAAATTGTAGAGAACTGAAGAGCATATAATTTACTTAAAGTAGTTTTTGTTTATTACAAAGACTGTTCTCATCAAGTAAAACAGGTCTATAATGCATTCTATTATATCTATAAACATATATAAGTTAGGAAAAAAGTTAATAGATCTTTCTATATACTTGACACCTGGTGATTGTACTACATGGCAAATGTGCTACATATCCTGTCATATGAAGAACTGTAGGTATCAATTATTACTATGAGTTGAAAAACCTGATATTAGAAAAGTAGATACACTTCAAAATTTTTTCTAAGCATGTTTTAACAATACTTTTACATTCAATATATAAATGGAGTACAAAAACATGAGGTTTTCTTATACCTGACGTTGTAATGCATTTACCAAACTTCATTCATTGAAATAAGTTACCAATATGAAAACTAATTAGATATCAATAAAAATCATATGATAACTCATTTTATTATACACAGTAACACTTGGATGCTACAGCATACGGTCATTTTTGAGAAATGCGATAAATAAAGTCTCTTATGAATGAGTCTTTTCATGAATCAATTCTCCATATTTAAAACAATGTTAAATTATTTAGCTGACAAATAGGACATTTGTTCATCTTAGAAAGTTCTTCATTATTTTTTAATGCTTCTCAACACCTTTTTGTTCTAAATATAATTTAAGAAAAAATGAATTCTGCCTGTTGTGTCAAATTACTAAAATTTATCCAAGTTCCAACTGCTTGTAATTGATCAAACTCCATTAAATGCTAAAAATAAGATTTTAACAGCATTTATCTTTTCTCACAAGTTATTAAGTATAATAATATCTCTTTAAGAAAATGTCCTCTAATTTTCCTTACTATAAAGGAAAACAAGTCTCCATAATCTCTTCTTATTGATCTATTTAAGATTTATAAAGCAGCTGCCTATCATATCTGGCAGATCAAATAAGAGTTTCCATGTCTCTTATGCTAATATAGTAAAGGCTCAAAAAGTGAGGGAAAGTCATTGAGATTCTAATGAATACTGTAACATTTTCCACCCATTGTGTCACCTGTTTCAATGTCTGCAGTCTATGGGTAGAGGATAGGCCTCAGTTAGCTCTGGCATGGGCACTATGAGAGACTCAGGAGGATAGGCAGGTGAACACTGTGACTTTTAAAGAAAATAATACAAGCCCATTATTAACAAGACTTGTGAACAGTGATACCTTAAATTAAAAATATGGCATTTAACAAATACAACAGTTTTGATTTCAAGTGCTTCACTAGCAAATATTAAGTATATCAATAAGTTAAATGAAGATTTAACAGTAAATATTATTATATTTTATATATGTAAAGCAGAGGAGATCTATAATATAATCCATTATATCTATATGTCTATATATCCAGTTTAACAAAAAATTAACAGAATATTTATGCATATATATGTATATACGTCTGTTTATTAACTACACACACACACACACACACACACACACACACATTCTGGAGGCCTGGTGCATAAATTAGTGCATGGATGGGGTTTTCTTGGTCTGGCCAGCAATCAAGGCCCATAGGAGCCATCTTGCCCAAACCCAATTGAGCCGATCAGGGTGGCATGCCAGGGGAGAAACCATGGGAAGTTGGCTCTGGGAGCACACTGACCACCAGTGTGCAGCTCCTGCATTAAACGTATGCCTCCTGGTGGTTAATGCATGTTATAGTGATCAGTCAACTGGTTGTTTGGTCAACAGTTTGTAAAGGTTGCTTAGGCATATATATATACAAGAGGCCCAGTGTACAAAATTCGTGCTCGAGTGTGTGTGTGTCCCTCAGTGCAGCCTGCACCCTCTTCAATCTGGGACCCCTCAAGGGATGTCCAACTGCCCACTGGGATCAGGCCTAAATGGGCAGATGGACATCCCTCAAAATCCAGGACTGCTGGCTCCCAACTACTTGCCTGCCTGTGTGTCTGATTGCACTTAACTGCTTCTATCTGCCAGCCTGATCACCCCCTAATCAATCACATGTCAGATCGATGCCTAACTGCTCCCCTACTGGCTTGATTGCACCTAACTGCCCTCCCCTGCCAGCCTGGTCAAACCTAACTATCCTCTTCTGCAGGCTGATCACACTCAACTGCCCACCCCTGCAGGCCTAGTCACCCCTAACACCCCTTCCCTGCAGGCCTGGTAACCCTCAATTGCCCTCAACTATAGGCCTGATCACCCCCAACTGTCCTCCCCTCAGGGATGGTCTCCCCACAACTGTTCTCCCCTGCCAGCCATCTTGTGGTAGCCATCTTATGTCCACATGGGGTGGCCATCTTTGACCATATGAAGGTGGCCATTTTGTGAGTTTGAGTGATGGTTGCATATTACCTCTTTATAATATAGGATACATCTCTCTCTCTCTCTCTCTCTCTCTCTCTCTCTCTCTCTCTATATATATATATATATATATATATATATATATATATATAATAGCACAATATCTCTATTAATGTGGTTAAGTGATTAAGTTAGGGGTCTTGAGATGGTGAGATTTCCCTAGATTATCTCTGTGGGGCCAATGTAACCATGAGGGTCCTCATAGAAGATAGGTGGAAGGATCAGGGTCACAGAGATGTGACAAAATCAGAGATGATAGATGACAGATAGGTAGATGTTAGAGATAGATCTTTGTATATATGTGGATATATATATATATATATATATATATATATATATATATATATTATTTATTATATGTACATAATCCAAGGAATGCAAGTGTCCCCTAGATGCAGGCAAAACAAGGACCTGGATTCTCTCCTAAAACCTCCAGAGAGAATGCAGCTCAGCCAACCTGCTTCAGACTCTGACCTCCAAAACTGCAGCCTAATAATTTTATGCTGTTTTAAGCCACTAAATGGGTGGTAATTTGTCGCAGCAGCAATAGGAAACTAATACTTCCTCCCTTCACATTATAGTGTTTCGTGGTTGGCATATCATTGGAGTAGAAATGAAGCCTGGCGCTAACCAAGAGGGGGCCTGCCTGAGACAGCCAGCTCTCCATCATTCTGCCCAGGCTTCCTCAATGGAAGTGCGCTTGGGCCAGAGGCCTGAGAATCAAACCTCTAATTTCAGTGCACATTACAGCACACTTGGAGTGGTCTCTCAGGGTAAATTTAAGGGATGTATCTTGAATATTCCAGGGATGCCTTAATGTTGCCAAAAACAAGTTTCAAAAGACACAGGCATCCAGCCAGAGTCAGAGATGCCTCTTTGGTTTGGGGTCCAAATGACATCAGGGGTTATTTGTTTATATTTTTTAGTGTCTGTTTGGTAATTCAGCTTCTAAGAGTGAGGTGCTTGCCATTGCTACATTTTCTAAGGCCGTGGTTGGCAAACTGCGGCTCGTGAGCCACATGCGGCTCTTTGGCCCCTTGAGTGTGGCTCTTCCACAAAATACCACGGCCTGGGTGGGCCTATTTTGAAGAAGTGTAAGAAGAAGATTAAATCTAAAAAAATTTGGCTCTCAAAAGAAATTTCAATCATTGTACTGTTGATATCTGGCTATGTTAACTAATGAGTTTGCTGACCACTGTAAGGCAATTGGACATTTTGGCCTGGCTAAAATATACAGTTCTCTTTCCCTTGGGAAAGACTGCATCTTTAAAATTAACAGTTCATCCTTTTGCTTATCAGCTCCTGTTTGATGTAAAACTTCCTCCTCACACCTTGATAAGCATGTCCAAGGCTCAGGTGTCTAATGTGGAATCTCGTTCTGAAATGAGGTCAATGTTCGTGAGCAGTTAATTTTGTTTTGTTTTGCTTGAGGCTATTGAGAGTCTGCTACAGACACTTAAAATGATCAATCCTGTCTATCTTTTTTTAAAGGAGTCTTTTAATATTAACAGGAATTATAGCATCCCCAGAACATAACTGGCCACATTCATAAACTCTTGCCTTCCTTTTTTCCTGGATATCCAGTGCCTGAAAACATTCTGAAGTTACCTTTTGGAAGTTTTCTGTCATCAGGTAGGAAACCAGTCATTGCCGCACCAACAGAGATGCAAATAGAATCATCAGGACACCTGGTCAACCTTAACTGATCTGTAAGTCAGAGCTATTCACTCATTGCTTAGGTGAGACATGGGTAGTGAAGAAGCTTCCACCTGTTAGTCTTATGTTAATTCTTGACCTTTGACTATAATTGGAATTTCCTGACCTAAAGAATATGGGTGTATCACACTGTCCTAATAAAAAGGGATAGCAAGGCCAGAGCTAGTGGTGTCCTCCCCCTAGAGGTGGGCTCCCGCCCGACCCCCAATATTCCCAAATTGATACTTGTCTAGTCTCTCTTCATTAGTGTGCAGCCTTCTCCAGATCTCGAACTCTGACCCTGGAACCCTGGACCACGCGGGATGTGAAAAGGATTCCCACATCACCACCCATTGGAATTCAGGAAATGAACAGTAAGTTGAAATCCCACTCTCCTTGCTGTGTTACATCATTTCCAACAAGGCCATAGACATCTGCCAAAACAAACTCACTACAATCCCAGGAGTTTTAATATCCCCATGAGACAGACCCTCCTTGGCCCAAGATCTTGGCAAACCCACACGCACTCCCTACATTAAATGGGTACAAATCATAGTTTGCAAGCTGTGGGAGGTGAGACGTAGTGCTTTTATATTTTATTTCTTTCTGTCAGTCCATTTTATTTTGGCTCTAACGAGACCCTGGCTACAAGCTGGTAGTGAATTCAGACTCAGTCGTTTTATTGGCTGACTCTGGACTGCGTTTGGTTAAAAAATCAAAATAGCACATGGGTGCAACAATAATTTCTCGAACCTGAGTCCTGCTTGCATCCTAAAAGTTGTTGTTGTGTTGTTGTTGTTGTTGTTTTTTTCATATGAAAGCAAAACTGTTTGACCAAATGCTAATATCCCAAGCCTGTAACAAACATGCATTATTAAGCCTTTCATCTTTAGTGTGTGTACTCCAGATGAGGATAGGATTACATATAAACAGAGTGTTACCTGCTTCGTACATTTCGGCACCTAAGATTTTATTTGAAGTTACCTGTTTTAGATGACAAGATAACATTTTCCCCTAATAAAATAGGGCCGCAGTGTTACTATTGTGTATAATGAATCAACAAAATCTCGTCTTTTTGCTCCCCATAAGGATCAAATGAACTGAAATTTACCTCTACTGCATGCAATGCTACCTGCCCTGCTTTCATCTCTAACCCCTCTCTCCCCCCAAAGATGTCACTCAGCACTTGTCTCCACTCATGACTCCTGCAAACATGCTTTAGGCTGATGAACAAAATTTTAAATCACATTGAGATTCAAGTGTAAGGATAAGCCAGTAATTCTCACTCTGCCTTTCTCCTCAGTCTTACTTCCCAGTGTTTCTACTCATCTAAGTAATTTTTTTTTCTTTCTCTTAGACTGCTTTCTGGGAACTGAAACAAAGAAAGTATCTACTTAGATTTGGTTGGTAGTGTCCCGATTTGTTGCATTTTACAAAAAAGATCTACCATCCCAGGATACTTAATATTAGTACCTGCGTTTCATTAGCTTATTAGCTCCCATTTGAACACTGAGAAACTTCAAAGTGCTTGCCCCCAGTCCCTCAAAAAAGGCTTCCGGGTATCGATGAGCTTCACCAGGAGCCAGATGTATCACCATGTGTTCACCCTCCCGCTTTCCCATTGCCATGGGCACGATGCTTTTCTATTCCTGCTGTGTCGCTGGACACTGACACTCTGTGAACATGTCAGGTGCTGCTGCTCTGATCCGTCCATGTCCAGAAAAATGCCTTACTCAAAAAAAAAAAAAAAGAAAGAAGAAAGAAAGAAAGAAAAGAAAAAAAACCTTTTTTAATTTCTACCTCCACTGACTATTTTAAAATGTTATAGAACACTATAGGTTCACCCAATAGCAAGTGCAAATGATATGCATTAATGAGGTTAGAATATACTTTCATCTTATACTAGAGGCCCAGTGCATGAAATCATGTGCAGATAGCGTCCCTAGGCCTAGCCTATAATCAGGGCCCATCTTCTGCCTGCTCACCAGCTCCCAGTCCCACTGCCCATCCTAATTCCCAGGGTATCCATTTGCCATCCAGCAATGGGAGCTTGTGGACCAGGGGGAGGGACCAAGAAGTCTGCCTTTTGCCTGCTTGCCAGTCCCCAGTCCTGCCCCCACACCACCCACCCTGGTTTCCCAAGCTTCATCATTTGCCATCCGGTGATCAGAGACTGACGGATGGGAGGAGGGACCAAGAGGTGCTCAATGCAATTCATAGTGACTGGTCAAGTAGTTGTTCTGGCCGTTATGCTGTTAGAGTCAGTGGTTTTTATTATATAAGATTTACTAAGGAACTCTAGTCCAGGGCTGGGAGGCAGCTTGGGCAGGTCATGTGAAGGCCATAGCCCTTCCATCTCAATGCTGTAATGTCCTCCTCCTCAGCAGGGTCTTCTGCCTCCTAGTCCAACATGGCTGCTTGAGTGCCAGCCACCAAAGACTATTGCCACAAGCAGGAGAGGGAGATAGAAAAGCAGGCAGTTTTAATTCTACAGAAACCCAGGTGGTCTCACATTCTGTGCCTTTTCTGGTAAGTCTACTGTCTATATTCCACAAGTTTTTTCTGAGAAGAGTAGAGGTAAGACATTCAAACCAGAATCTAAATCAGTATTTTATCTCTCATTCTCTCCTTTGTCAGAATTCAATTCCCCACATCTGCTCTGGTGAAGAAAATAAGTGGTAGGAGGAGATGGTGGTGGGAGGAAGAGATGGAAAAAATGGAAATAAAAATTCTATCTCAGCAAATATTTTTAGGACAATCATTTATTATACACTGAACCCACCGTCTTTTGTTTTTTTGTGGTTTCTTTTTCCAAAAGCCCAGATGTTTGTATAATTGTTTTATGGCTCCGGTGTGTGTCATTGAACAATTTAGTCTCAGTGTATTCAGGACATTCAGGCAAATGTGTCCCAGATTTGTCAAGATGGGGTCAATAGGCAGCATAGATGAGACACATTGATTTATTTCCAACCACATCAGTTTCCTAATATTTGTAACTACACTGGCCTGATGCTGAGTTAACATAACCAAAGTTGGGCCAAGCTCGTAAGCTTTCCAAAATCTGCAGATAAAAACTCATTGAGCTCCAAAGGCAACAGCGCGTGTAATTAATTGGTCCTTGCCAAGGGGTGCATTGAGTTTTTATTGTACATTTGCATGACTGAGTTCCACCTCCCACACATTTCTTCTTGGCACAGTGGCAGAGCTTAGGCATCTTCATTTGAGAAAGGAAAGGTTACGGGGAATTCTAAGCCACGTAAATTACCAACAAAGCAAAACTTATGAGCACTTGTCCCAGACCAGAGCTACCAAAAGAACCTGAACGAAAGGAAAAGCAGAGATATTTGCGGGGTAAGCACCCTGATGGTGCTGAGAAAGATGGGCAACATCGCTGGAAGGTCGGGTCTTAAAGAAGGTTTTTGATAAGGGAAGCTAATGCTGGAGCTCTGCTTCTGTGCCCTCACTTTGCTGTTGTCTCTGCAATACCCAACACATGAAGGAATGCTGCTTTCCCATAGAAATGTGTGAGTGGAAAAACGGGAATGTCCTCAATGAGCTGCTAGGAAACACACTTCTTGTGATAACCTGAATTTCTTATATGTTTAAATAAATTGTTCCATAAAATCAAGGCTTTTAGAATTCTCCTTTGAGGGGGGGAAATGAAGCTTCCCTGAACAACATATATGCACACACACAGTAATGTGCATGCAAACTTCTGTTGCGCATAATCACCCTCTAAATATCTTCTTCTTAGTTCTTATGTTAAGTTTAAAATGTTGGTAAGACTCCTTACAATGATCTTTCACATTTCTGGTCTAAAGGAGAGAACCTATTTATGCAAGTGTGCACTCAAAGCATGAGATGAATTCTATTCAGTTGAAGTTTCCTTATCTTTCCAAAGTAAACAAACAAAAAAACAAACAACAGCAACAACAATCAAACACGAAAAAAAAAATTCCAATGGAACATTTGAGTAACCTTATCACCCTGCTTACATTAGTATTAATGGTTTCACTGAAGGGCTCTTTCTTAGCAAAGCTCACTCTCCATGCCCTCCTGTCTTCCTGCTATGAGCTATCACAGAAAATTGATAAGAAACAAAGAGCCTATATATATCAGACTTTATAAAGCAAGGTCAGATGATAAACACAATCATTCATTTGATGCATTTCATAAGGCTCTGGCAGGAATGCTTTTTTCACATCCTGTGAGAGATAAAGATATGATACAGCAGAGGCCGGTGTCATGAAGAATGAAGACGGGAAGACTTAGGTCTGAATTCAGGCTCTGCCACTTACTAGGTGGGAGGAAATGGGCAAGTTTTATTTATTTCATTTATTTCATTGAATCTCATGTTTCTCATTTGTAAAATGAGCATGATGAGATTGAATAATACATTTTGAGACTGTCATAGTTATGTCTATACAATTTTTGTTAAATTATGACTATAATTATGATATTGTTTAACTTTAAATATAGGCTTATTATTTTCAGTTGATAGAGACTGGAACACAAGATTGTCCATTGGGTAAGAGATAAAAAGATCATCTGTTGTAATGTTTCTTTAAAACAGCCATTAAATAAACTCTTAAAATCTCTCATATATTCCAAATGATATCACCTGTATCTGTGTTAATTTCATAGAATAGAAATAGGATCTTACAACTTGAAGAGATCTTAAAGATGAATTATCTTGTTCGAGTGCTATATAAAAGAAGAGAGGCAAATGATGAGGAACACATTAATTCTTTCCACCACTACTGACCATACTTGTGACTACTATATATTACTTTAGAAATACAAAACTAGATAGAATGTGATGCTTTTTTGTAATTAGTTCATACAATTATTAAGAGAAAAATTCAGAAGTATAGGCCAAATCCTTGAACTGGGCCCAATATTTTTTATTTCATAATTTTATATGAGGAAAATAATTATCTTAGTTGGTTTTGAATGAAGACAAATTGATTTTATTTATAGTATACTCTCTTATAGTTGAGAAAGTTTTACTTATGAATTTCTATGAATCACTCATCACTCCCATTCTTTTTCCTATATGGAGTGAAATAAAATATTTATATTTATTTTAAAATTAACACTATATTGAAAACATTTGCTTACTACATGTTATAAGTTTATACTATTTTACTAGAGGATAAGAGTTTAAAAGTTATACTATTATTTCATTGTTACTTGTTAATGAGTAAATATGACTTTCAAGTCAACTGTTTTGATTTTAATACACATCCCACTTGTCTAACATAATGAAATAGAGTGTGTATTTTCCAGTATTTGTGTTAGAGGCATAAAATAATATAAAAATCAATGTAAAATTATTCCATTCAAATATAATGTTTGTTATATATTATTTTATGATGAATATAGGTATAAGTTTACAAATGTGATTTAATAACATTGAAAATAAATCTAAGAAAATGTTACTCAATTTCATTAAACTAAAATAATGATGTATAAATATTCCACAAAATCTGTGCAGGGTCTTTAAAAAAAATAATGAAACTTTAATTAAGTGAAGATAAGTTTAAAATACATGGGAAATATAAGATGTCCTTTGTGGGAATTTTTAATATTTAAAATATGTTGGTTTCTACAAATTCAAATATAACTATAATAATAAACTCATAATCAAGTCACAAAATCATTTTTGCCAAAAATGATGAAGTTATTATGAATATTATTCAAAATTTTAATCACATAATGTTGGTAAGGGAGAGTCCTTGAACTTTTTAGACATTAAAATTATTTACAAAGCTAGAATAATTTTTTAAAAAGGTTAGTACTTGTGCCTTGACAGATACAATGATAGAAATACACACACAAAATCCAGGATAGGTATTCATCTCTAATTCATTATGTTATACCTGGGCTATCTATTATTTATAAAATTCCACCAATACAACTCCTGTACTTTTCCCCAAATTGAACAGACATGTATTATTTATGTATAGTTACAAAGCAGGGCTATGTTACAAAAGTTTGTAAACAGCATAACTGGAATTTTTTTTTCTGTTTTAATAAAGAGGTATTAAAATTATAGTGCTATTTTAAACATTTAATAATGTTGTGATAATTGATTGTGTTATATTTTAAAATAAATTTTAGTATAATTAAATATCTTATATAATAAAAGCCCAATATGCTAAGTGTCCAGTTGTCTGGTCATCCATTCAACCAATCAAAGCAAAATATGCTAAGACCACTCAACCACTAACTATGACAAGCACTGACCACCGGGGTGCAGACTCAATCAGTTAACCAGTTGCTATGATGTGCACTTACATAGTTTTTTTAACTACAAGGGGGCTAACTCTCTGACCAGTAAGTTAGTTTGCTGGTGGAGTCCAGCCAATTGGGACTGAGCAAGACAGGCTGGACATACTCTGAAGCCCTCTTGCAATCTCTGCTTGGTTGGCCAACCTTCTGCATCCCTTCCTGGCCCTGATTGTGCACTAGTGGGGCCCTTCAGCTTGGCCTTAGGCCTCTTACAATCCGGGCTGAGGGACCCCCCCACTCCATGCATGAATTTCATACACAGGGCCTCTAGTAATTAAATAAAAAATAATGAATAGAAATCATTCAAGAACAAAGAATGGTGGAAGGTGGCCATAGATTCAGTTTGGGTTTTTAACAAAAAGTCTGTGCTTGTCTGTCTTGAAATAAGAAACTATTGAATTTGCAATTGTGGTGGTGACTCTAGTGGCATCTTTTGAACATTGACAATACACAGGTCTATCACACAGTCAGCCTCAGCCACACCCAAAGCTACAATAGGTGAGCAACCCCATAGTTCTGGTTCTATGTTGTAGCCAGACCTGCCTTATTAACAGATGATAGGTTAAATACACTTATTCTGAAAACTCCATTAGGATCTCTTAAATATTTTTTCAATAAAGGGATGATATCATTAAGATAGAAAAAAATGAATAGTTTAGAAAATTATTCAACCTCTGCAGAATTCAAGAATTCAGTGGTTATATGACTTACAGATAGGTCAAGTAGTGACAATAGTATTGGACTGGGGTATTTTAGAAAGCTCCACATGACTTCTGTTCTTTTTTCTTTCCCTTTCTTTTCTTTTGTTTTCTTTCTTTCTTTCTTTCTTTCTTTCTTTCTTTCTTTCTTTCTTTCTTTCTTTCTTTCTTTCTTTCTAGCTACTGAGGTTGTCAGACTGCCAGTTTTCAAGACTATCGCAGAACCTAGAAACGAGAGTAGTTTTAGTTACAATGCTAAAAACCTTGTTCCTATCAAAGTCTATTTTTCTTGAATCAACAACTTTCTTTAATAGGTGTTAGAAAGGCCGAAACCGGTTTGGCTCAGTGGTATAGCGTCGGCCTTTGGACTGAAAGGTGCTAGGTTCAATTCCGGTCAAGGGCATGTACCTTGGCTGCGGGCACATCTCCGGTGGGGGTTGTGCAAGAGGCAGCTGATCGATGTCTCTCTCTCATCGATGTTTCTGACTTTCTATCCCTCTCTCCTCCTCTCTGTAAAAAATCAATAAAATATATTAAAAAAAAATAGATGTTAGAAGGAAAAAATAAGAACAAAACAGTACAAAACTGTTACTGAATATGTTAAGTAATACAAAAATAAAATGCAAGAATTTAAGAAAAGCATGGCAAGCTACAAAAGAAATTAAATCATAGGTGCTAGACTAAACCAACAAAGAATAGACATTTTTTAACTACTAAAAAATTCCATTTTATTTCTATCATAAATCTAGTTTATTTTAACAGACACAATGATTAAAAACAAAATATTGATTACAGGAGGCATAAAAAAGATCCAGAATACACATCTCCCAGCAATGTCAAAAATATAAATATTGAAACAAGATTTTTAAAATATCCTGAAATGAGAAGTAAAAAAAGTGATGACTGATACAAAAGTCAAAATGGCTAAGAAAATTTGATTCATTGTGTCAAGCTTTGGAAAGTTATTTGACTTAAAAGATGAAGAATCTTTTAAAAGGCATAAAGCAAAACAAAACACAAATTACTTTTTAAAAAATACATATCTATTTTATATTTATTTTTAGTTTATTTCAAACATAACATTTAAAAAATTAAGTGTTCACATTAAGTAATTTCTTATATAACTTCTTTCTCTAAAAAATTTTATTCTGTCTACAAAGGGACATAACGATTAAAAATTCTGTCATCTGACCCGGTTTGGCTCAGTGGATGGACCATAGGCTGGCCTACTAAAGAGTCCTGGGTTTGACTCTGGTCCAGGTTGTCTGCCTTGGCTGCAATCTCCTCCCCAGCCCGAGGCAACCAATTGATATTTTTCTCTTATATCGATATTTCTCTGACTTTTCCTCTGCCTTACACTCTCTTTAAAATCAATGGAAAAAAATCCTTGGGTGAGGGTTAAAAAAATTATGTCTTCTGTCACTGATATGTGCTCTGTCAAGAGAGTTTCAAATGGTTTTGAACTACCTATTATCACTGAGAAAGAAAACTTAAAGTTGAATTTCCAATCTTTCAAAGACACACCCTGATGGTCAGCAGTGAGCCTTACCTGGTCAGCCTCAGCTTATTTATAGAAACATCCATATGTTTGTCCCTCTTGGGTGGAAAATAAAATAGGCCGATTTAGATGTCACCAGTTTAGGATAGTTAAATTAATCAGCTGCTTACATCACTGATGAAGGGAGAAGGTAAAGCAAATAAATGCCTCAAAGACACGACTTTAGGGCACATTTACATTTTGGCGTGGGGAAAAGGCAGAACAGTCTAAGCAGAATCAGAAGTAGATGTAGGGAAACATGATAAAGGAGTGGACCATCCAGAATGAGGGATAGTCAATATAGTTACCATGAAAAAGAACAATACAAATCATATATTTCTAGGGATTGAAGAGTACAGTCAAGGGAATTGTGGAAACAAAGGGAAAATAGGCAGCAATGGTCAGAAAAAAGATAACTAGAGGCATTTTAATATTGTCATTTCCATTTGAATTACCAAATGATCCTGCGCTGATGTGCCTGAGCAATATTACTACTATTTAACATGACAATTATTTTTTCAAGTAAAATAATGGAATGAGATGTTTTTGTTCTGTTTTCCTCCTTCTGATTTAAAATGTGAATTGCACTCTCCTAGTTTGCTAAGCTATTTGACAAACTTGTTTTCTGCTCACTATATTTCCCCCCAAAATATTGCTTGAATACAATGAGGTTTTGATAAGCATTGAGGTCGCTATGGAACATTTTTTCTCATTAAGTTGCTGCATACATGACAGATGTTTTCATAATCACACTGAATGGTCTCTCTGCATAGTTCTCTCTGTCCCTCCCCTTGCTACTATCTATTCACAGGCTGTGATCAGTGCTAGCAAACCGCCTCTCTGGTGCTGAGCATCTAGCCAGGAAACATCCTGCGATCTACAGACAGAGCAAAAATCTTTAATTTCATTGCTGAATAATTAATTGGACATGTGTAAGTCTACTCTGCTATTCTGACTGGCATTGATAGGACAACATCATAATCAGCAACATGATGATGCCAGAGCAGACAAGGGCCACATGTAAGAGAACATTAATGTTAAGGCACAATTCACTCTGCCCTCTTGCTAGCAAAGTACAAATGTCATTGTGGTGGGGAAAATTGCCCTTTGAATTTTTACCATCGACATGTACAATTTATTAAACACCAATGCAGCTTTATTGAGCTAGGTCTTCTCCAAGCGAGCCCTGACATTTAAGAACTAGGGTGTTAAACCAGGCAGTGTTGATAAAGTTGATTGTAAAATGCTGGTACTTGAAAAAGAGTAATTAAAGGAAATTGGATGACGGGAGGAATGTAACATTGAGGGCAGGCGGGTGAAAAAAAAATAGCCTTTGCAGTTTATATCCAGGAGAGGTAAAGTTAAACAAGGATTTTTGTCCAAAAATGTCTAACCTTTCCCCATGTACTCTCATTTACTAGGCAATAATTAACAACTAGTTTGTAGGAGAAGAAGATGAATCTGGGTTAAGATAAAAACATGGTATGCAGGGTACAGACACTATCTGGCATAAGTTTATTCTCTGAAGAAGTAAAGGTGCATAACTATTTGTATGTAAAAATAATTTTGAGGAAATTCAGACTTATCTGGAAATGCTCTTTGGTCATGAGTGCCAGGGATAAGCATTTTAATTAAGGCTTCAATACATTTGTTCTTTAACAAACACCCAAGTGTTTCTGTCTCTCAGCAGATAATCTTCATAATGGCACAACGGAGTACAGTGCGAGTAAAAGTTTAAAAATTAACCTAGGTCAGTGGTAGGCAAACTATGGCTCTCAAGCCACATGAGGCTCTTTGGCCCCTTGAGTGTGGTCTGGGCGAGTCTATTTTGAAGAAGGGGTCTTAGAAGAAGTTTTAAGTTCAAAAAATTTGGATCTCAAAAGAAATTTCAATCGTTGTACTTTGATATTTGGCTCTGTTGACTAATGAGTTTGCCAATCACTGACCTAGGTTGTACCACAAATCCACTTAAATTGTATCCAAGTTAAGACTCGTATTCTTTCACATACTGAGATGTTTACACAAATTAGGAGAACAGCATGTCTCCTCTATCCTCTGAGATCGAATGAGTCAAGGAGGAATAGAGAGTGTGCCTTTCTTTTTCCTTTCTCTCTCGAGTTATCTGCCCACCACCACTCCCCTTGAAACTGAAGCACCCTCAGTGATTCTTGAAAACTTTCTTTTTTTAAATTTTTTTATTAATTAATTTATTAGATATGTTTCTTCATCCCCCCACTCCAGCCCCCACCCTCATGTTGTCTGTGTCCATTGGTTAGGCCCATATGCATGCATACAAGTCCTTTGATTGACTCTCCCCCTAGAACTCACCCTCCCCTACCTTCCCTCCGATATTTGACATTCTGATTGATGCTCCTCTGTCTCTGGATCTGTTTTTGTCCATCAGTTTATGGTGTTCATTATATTCCATAGATGAGTGAGGTCATGTGATATTTATCTTTCTCTGACTGACTTATTTCACTTCGTACAATGCTCTCCAGTTCCATCTATGCTGTTGCAAATGGTAGGAATTCCTTCTCTCTTTTTTTTTACCACAGCATAGTATTCCATTGTGTAGATGTACCACAGTTTTTTAATCCACTCATCTGCTGATGGGCAGTTAGGCTGTTTCCAAATCTTAGCTATGGTAAATTGTGTTGCTATGACCATAGGGGTGCACATATCCTTTCTGATTGGTGTTTCTAGCTTCTTGGGATATATTCCTAGAAGCGGGATTACTGGGTCAAATGGGATTCCATTTTTAGTTTTTTGAAGAAACTCCATACTGTTCTCCACAGTGGCTGCACCAGTCTGCATTCCCATCAGCAGTGCAAAGGGTTCCTTTTGAAAACTTTCTTTTAAAATAGCTCAGGAAACCTTATATCTTTAAATGAAACTCAAGTCATTACCATGTCTCAGTGTCAACTTTTCCTATAGAAGTATATACAACTTCTACAAAAACAAAAGCAAACAAGCAACAACAAAACACAAGACAGAAGATAGTTCATCCGGCTTTCAAAACATACACGAGGCTTCAGAGCTATTTCCAAATACTCTCTGTCTGAAAGATGGGGGCATTACCAGTTGAAAACCTGATGAAATAGGTTTGTTTTTACTTGATGAAAGCTTGCTAAAAGGCGTGGGGAAAACTTGTGAGGCATTATTTAAATGAATCTACTTCGTGGGTCTGACAGTCTATTTCCTAGCTATGACAGCACCCAGAGAGGGTCGACTTGGTAAGCGTTGGCTCCTGTGACCAAAACTCACAAAGTCTGATTTAAAAGACAGAATTTTGTGTTTTTTTTTTCCTTGTAATGATCACTGCAAAGGTTATGAGAATGCGGGAAAGTTGAATTATAAGCATTATTTTCCATGCTAAGAAATCGATTTTGAAAGTGCAATGCTAATAAGAAGCTTGTTAACTATAAACTTAGAAGGTGGGGAATTTATTTCTAGCATGTACATTTCAGTTGCATGAGGCTGCCTACGGTGCAAAATACCCCCATCTTCACAGTGAGAATATATTCTCGCTAAGTAAATTCTCTCTTAAGTCTACTGAAGAAGAAATTTTGTCATTGGACAGTTATAAATATGAAATGCAGACTTTGCATTGGATAACCCTGTCTTTTTTTTTTTTTTTTTTGCTAAATATATCTCTTCTTTAAATATTCTAGTGCACATTGTTAGACAGAGCCTGCTTTCCGGCTCATTGCATCTTTGTAAATCACCCTTAAGTGTATGTATTATTAAGGAAATCATTTATTTTGGTTAATTTACTCTAAGTTTAAGCTCTTCATACTGTGGGGAGAGCTGAGTTCTCTACTGTTGGTTTTCCATTCCACCTCATTAAGACTAATCAATTGTTAGAAAGTCCCTGGACTGGATGGACATTAAGATAACATCTTCTAGTTCTTAGCATATGGGGTTTTCCAAGTTCTTCCATAGAACTCCAAGATACCGATGTACATACTAGTAAGCTTGTTACATGAGTGAACTCTTCAAATAAAGCCTATTAATTGGGTGGGCCCATTGGTGAAATAGGAAATGTAATTTCCTTCATTTTGTTTTTCACTTTCATCAGGAGAGATATGTACTTGGCTGGGACTCTTCACCTAGAACATGTTATTAGATTATCTTTCTGCTTTGCTCAATTGAATTACATACCTTTTCAAACATGCCAGCCAGGCCATCTAAATCTGGCAAAAAGTTATGTATTTCCAACTTGCTATTTTTTTTAATCAGCGGGAGAATATGCAAATAAACAGTGGACCTTAAGATGGTAGACTTTACATATAATTCTCTATTCATAATGAAAATAAAGCATCACACCATACTTAACTTCTGAAATGTCCTTTATGTCTGTCCCTTCCTGTCTAGTCTTATTGGTACTGTGTTAGCCTCTAGCTTTACAATTACTCAGAATCGGATTGGTACACTGGCTTCCCAATGATCACTTGAACCTCATGAGGTTTTGAATTTCATGCTAACTGAAGAATCCTCCCTAAAATTCAGAATTTCCTATTGTACTAATGCTACAGTTTATCATATTCATTAATTTTAATGAGACATTGTTAGGTCTCAATTTTCTGCTTGCATTTTTATGTCTTTGATGTTTTTTATCACTAATCACTAAACACTATGTTTGACAGTAAAAGCTACAAACAACTCCTTTTAGAGTAGTTATCTCTTGGAACATGTACTACCCGATGGCTTTCCATATAGTTATGATTTTTTTACTTCCTGCTACTTGAAATCCTCCCTTATTATTCTTCCAATCATCTCATCAATTATGTCTCAACTCAAAGTTAAGCTTTCTTACAAAATAAACATTGGAATATTTATTCTGTAAGATTCTTACTGTGAACATCTCTCATGTGAGCATATAAATTTTGTCCAGCTGTATGATGTATTATGAGTATCTTGCTTCCTCAGTTAGACTGTGGGAACAGAGGCCAAGACTGTGAAGAGAGTAAAAGAGAACTGTTGTCCATATATTTCCCCAATTTCCATGAAGGCAGGGAAATTATATGCACATCCTTTATTTCCCTTGTAGAATCCATCCAAGTGAGAAAAAAACATATTTTGGACTCTGATTTTATTTGCTTGAAATAGTGGGATGCTTTGGACAAATGCAATTTAAAGAAGATTATGGAGGGAATAAAGCATGTCTACTCCATCACATTTAAGCTGTAACCACTCGTTGCCTGTCTGTGCAGTATCTGATGGCATGAATCAGGGCTCCTCCTCAAGGACTATGAGCAGGGAGCAGTTCAGTTTGCAGCCTAATGCGACTGCACTGAAATGTGGTCTTATTAGACCTTCTGTCAGTGAACCTGTCAGATTCAACATGAGTTCCTGCCATTGTCTCTGAGGCAAGGAGGTATTACTTTGATTGATCTGCATAGTTGCCAACTGCTTGACATCACTCATCTTTTCCCTGGGCTTTGAATGAGTTTGTGGCTATCAATCAACATCTACATGGAAAATTCTTTTATCAAGAAACTCTTGGTGACATTAATACTACTGAATCCCTTGTGATTTGAGCCAAATATGGTTAGGCTTAGAAATGTATCATCTGTGATATTGAAAAGAACATTTGCACATGGAGTTATATTTCAAAGTTTAGTAGAGTCTCATGCTTTTGCTATTGTCATAATTGGCTAGTTATTAATCTCAATAATAGGAAGAAAGCTAAGGGGAGGCCAGGCATTACAAGCATGGTCACTTTGAAAGCTTCACCAGGTATTTTAATGTCTAAATAATGTCATAAAGTATTTACTAAAAGAGATTTTGAGATGCTGGGAAATGGATTATTAATTGAACTTATGATACTTTCTTAAAATAAAGTTGAAATGGTATATATTATTAATTTTTTATATGATCATCTTAAGTTTTTCACTAAAGCCTAAGAACATGAAGTAACTCTAGACATCCTATAATCTGTGTAAATACTTTTAGATTCTCTGAACTATAAGACAATGTTTTGATATAATCTCTCACTATTTTTGGAGCAAAGGCTATAACTATTTAAACATGGGCAAAGTAAACTGAAAAATTAGCAATATCTGATAGATTAACTAATTAAATAATTTATTTAGTTGTGTATTGAATGACTACTTACTATTATTTGAATCATTCATATAATTTAGGTATAAAATTAAATTGCCTGCACCTGTAATCCTCCCACACAGACTGAAATAAATATTTTAAGATATTATATTGAAAGTTGGATTTTTAAATAACAACAAACTTCCCTAAGTTGCTGATAAAAATTGAATAGTAAATTATTTCTGTTCAACTGATTATTCATAAATATGTGCCAATTTCACATAACTAGATTTCGCTTGTCTTTCTAATCACCTGATTCACACCTGGATTTCCTGCTCTCAAATAAAATTCAATCCTTGTATGCATAATTTATTTAATGCTTGCATCTATATGTATATTTTTTTTCTAATTTTTCTCTGCTGTTTTCACCATTTTTCCAGTGGCTTTAAGCTCAGTTTCATACCAACCTTAAATTTCTAGCCCTAGTTTGTCTTCCAAGTCCTTTAGTACTTGTTTCTTTGATTTCCTATAGACTCTGTGTGTTTCCTGCATCCAGTAAAATTCTGTAACATTTCCATTGAAAAATAAATGTTTATTAATTATAAAATGCTTAGCATATAGGTTAGACTATGTAAAAATCATCTGTTGACTTTGTAATGTTTATTTAAGTATTACATTCTGGTATCTGTTTTATAGCCTGTTATTTTCATTTTTAAATCCACCTGACTCTTAAATAATCAAACACAATATTGTAACTTGAATTTATGCAATTCATATAACTGATTTAAATATAAAAAGCTACCATGTGTTCATTTTACAAATATTTATACAGTATTTAATTAACCCTTATTGTGAACACTTTTACTTCCACATGTTGATTCCTATATAAAAAGTGATGCAATGAATTTTGCATCTTTATGATTTCTTTCTGATTAATTCTTAGGATTCTGTATTAAAAGATATGAGCTGGATTCATAGAAAGAAGCTCCTTCCTCTTTTTTTTTCTTACTTGAATGTTTTATAAAACTGCTTTGTGAAGTCATCTGGTCCAGGGCTTTTGTTTGTTGGAAGATTTTTTATTACTGCTTCAATTTCCTCCATAGTTATTGGCGTATTCAGATTTTATTCTTCCTGTTTGAGTTTTTGAAGATTATATATTTTTACTGCCATTTGACCCAATAATACCACTTCTAGAAATATATCCCAAGAAAACAGAAACACCAGTCAGAAAGGATATATGCATCCCTATGTTCATAGCAGCACAATTCACCATAGCTAAGATTTGGAAACAGCCTAAATCCGATCAGCAGATGAGTGGATTAGAAAACTGTGATACATCTACACAATAGAATACTACACTGCTATAAAAAAGAAGGAATTCTTGCTATTTGCAATGGCATGGATGAAACTGGGGAGCATTATGCTGAGTGAAATAAGCTAGTCAGTGAAAGAAAAATACCACATGATCTCACAAATTTTGGTTAATAAAGTACAGTATAAACTGATGAACAAAAATAGATATAGAGGCAGAGGAGCATGGAGCAGACTGTTAAATGACAACGGGAAGGCTGGAGGGTGGGGAGGTAAGAGATCAACCAAAGGGCTTGTATGCATGCACAGAAGCATAACCAATGAACCCAAGACACTGGGAGGGGGTGAGGGCATGTGTTCGGGGAGTAGGAGAGGCTGGGGGAAGGTCAATTGGAAAAAAAGGGAGACCTATGTACTACTATTTGTAATACTTTAAAGAAAAAAAATATGAGCATTTGTGAAGTATTTTTAAGCCGCTAGTTAGCATATGCTCAATGCTGGAAACAAGAACAAAATACACAGAAAGCTCAACGAGAGAGAAAATTACCCACTCTCAATTTCCAAATATTATTATTTTTCAACTTTTTAAAAGTCTTTTTAATCTTCATTCCCATACTATGTGCATGCTCATTAGACAAATCTTGTTATATTATACCTATATTTATGAGGTATTTTGTAATCTAATTTTTTACATTGCAATAGTTTCTTATATATTCACATGCCAATCACTATTACTTAAAAATTTTTAATTGCATAGTATTATATCAATAATGCAAACATATCTAACCACCCACTCTCAGGTTATTTCCAACTTAACATTGGGATAAATATGTTAAAACTTTTTAAACAGTTATAATTGAGTAATACCAGTAAATATAATAAATGTGCTTATAGTTATCTAACTGCTCTAATAAAATTAGTATTATGTGCTAGATGTAGATTTTCTGGGTCAATGGTTAGCATATATTTACATATTTTAATAAATATTGCCCAAAATACACTAGAGAAGAACTTAAGATAATATATGTACCTACCAGCAGATGGTTTGCCTGCTTTATCAGCACCACTGGCTAGCATAAAAATTTTTAAAGTTAAATAATTCATAAAAATTACTTTAATTTGCTGTATTTTGACTATGTAATTATTAGTTAGATTAAAATTTTATTTCTCATGGTTTCCTCCATTTGTCAATTAATTCTTATTAGTGTCCTAGAAAAAAGCAGAGTATGTGCCCCAGGCGGAAACATAAAGAGAATTTAATAAAGGGGAACTTTACAAAACTATAGGTAATGTGTGGGGAAACTGCAAGGGATAGTGCAGAACCTGAAGACTAGTAACAGAGCAGGGGCTATCCCTGAATGGCTCTAGGAAAGGAGTTAAAAGAATAATGCCCCCAACACTACTGCCCCCGACACTACTGCCCCCGACACTACTGCCCCCGACACTACTCTACTCCTGGCATCTGATGTTCACATAGGCTACAGTCAGAAGGCAAATGATAAGAAAGCTCAGAGGACACAGTGGAATGAGCTGAGTGCAGATCTTCAGAATGAAACAGAAATCCCCTAGTACAATTATCTTCATTCAGTATCATCCTGTTCTCTTCATTTTCTGAGGGTTTGTTGTAGTTACTTATACATCAAATGCAATGGCATTTTAAAATATGTATGTTTTCCAAACATGTTATTTATCTTTTAGTTTCCTTGCTTTCTCATAAGCACATGTTACTCATAATTGTCACCAAGCAGATATTTTTTCTTTATGATGACTTTCTTTGGTATAAATATATATATATATATTTACACACACACACACACACACACACACACACACACACAACCATTCCCACACACATCATATTCTACAGTCAATTTAGTTTACATATTAAATACAATATAAAAACTTTAGTTCTTCCAAAATACACATGGTGTATGTTCTAAGGTAGCCTTTTCTCCCAATTTTACCAGTTAGAAATATACATATGAATCCATATGTATATCTCTATCTGTATCTAAAGTTATATACTTACTAGGGGGCAAGTGCACGATGTTTGTGCACTGGGAAAAGGGGGATCCCCTCAGCTGGCCTGCATCCTCTTGCAGTCCAGGACCCTCGGGGGATGTCTACCTGCCACCTTAGGCCCACTCTCCATGGGCAAGGGGACATCTCCCAGGGGTCCTTGGTGCTTCTGCAGAGGAGGGAGAGGCTCGAACCACCACCGCTGTGCCCACCAGCCATGGATCTGGCTTCTGGCTGAGCAGTGCTCCCCCCATGGGAGTGCACTGACCACCAGGGGGCAGCTTCTTCATTGAGCATCTGCACCCTGGTGGTCAGTGCATGTCATAGCAACCGGTCATTCTGCTGTTAAGTCAATTTGCGTATTAGCCTTTTATTATATAGGATAACTCTACATAGCTATATCTGTCTATACAAATATACAATTTCAATGTGGATTTTAAAATTTCATGACTTTAATTTTTACTTCTTTTTAACAATAATGAATTTATCAACCATCACCTTCCATTTTATGTATTGTCATTGAATATATTGTTTTAATATCATCTATCCACTCACTTTAATTGCCATATTTTCATTTTTTATTTCAATTGTTTGTATAGAGTACAATGAGAATTTTTTTTTAAATTCCTATTTTATCATTATTCATCCACAAGGGTAATTATTATAATTTATTTATTTCAATACTCATGTCTTTTCTCTGCATGTTCAGTATACTTTTCTTATCTACCAAGACAAAATAATAAATAGTTGTCATAAAATATCTTCTATGCAAAATAAATAAAAAATACTGTATTGAGCATTAGTTTACCTGTTACTCAGTTTAAGGAAAAAACATAATACAAATAAAGTCCATATCCCTGTTGGCCTTTTATTGTTGATAGTTTTTTTGTGTGTGTGTGTGTGTGTTTTTTTTTACCAGTGGATGCCTTAGTCATGCCATGCTTTTCTCTGCAGTTATATTTCCTAAGTCACATGTCTTACTTCTTTTCATATTGTATGTGATTTTTCCCCCGCTGTGTTTTTTGCACAATCAAATATGATGTCCTCTTTTACCTTCTCTTCATCCATTACCTCTATTGGTGGAAATCTCTTCTTAGATCTATAACTGCTACATCTACAGAATAGGTGCAGCACTAGTTCAAATTCTGTTCTATGCTAAGTATTCATCTAAAGCACAGATGTTTGTTTTCATTGCAGAGTAAAATATATTCCTCATATTTCACTCTTTATCTTTTTATTATCTGTTTATTTGTATCTAAGGCTGTTGTATCTGAATAGGTGTGTAATGATCACAGCTGTATATAACATTCCCCTTATATCTGGCTGTCTCAGGAAGCAGAAACTTTAGAGATGGGAGATAGATATCCAACTCAGTTAAAAACTCATGATCTTGAACAAGGTCTCTATTGAAATACAAGTTGTTTACTTGAATTCAGGAATTGCTTATTTAAAGGCAATGGCTGGACCACACATGCATTAAAACTAGTACATTTTCCAACTCCTGCATTTGAGGGACGTTGGGAAATAATGTTATAAAGACTTTTTATAGCACCCAAGTGATTTTTTTCTTGTTTGAAACAGAATATAAATTTTAAATAGAATAATTTTAAATACTTATAAAAGTTATAAAGTAAACAGGTTATCATCCACTCTCACAACCACTTGTGTTTGAAAACTTATGACAATATGGCTATTGCTATCAGTGTCTGTTTTCTATGACCTCATATTAATATTCTTCAGTAATCTCAACAAGAGCAAGAACATGGATGAATTTTTCTACTAATGAATAATTCTAAGTAGAAAAATTCAGACTCAAAACGATGCAAACAGTAAGGTTCCATTGAAATAACAGCATGTTATAGGTAGATAATTGGATTCTAAGGACTAGGGGGATGGGTATTCTACTAAAGGACACAACGGGACTTTTGGGGTGATAGAACTATTATATATCCTGTTTTTGATAGTGGTTACAATTTATCACAATTCACGAAATTATAACCAAAAATTATTAATGAGTTAACAGTAGATTGACCATAAAGAAGATTTGATTAGAAGAGGGAAGATGTCAATAGAAAACAACCTGAAATACAGAGGATATCTCTGCCTCTCAATCTATATCAATCACAACAGTGTAAGAGCCACATGGCACACTCAAGCAGATGTCCACGGCATATGGCAACTTTAGCTCCTAATGGATAGGATAAAGAGTGAAACAGAAACAAATATTTGAAGAGAGGATGACAAAAAAATTTCTAAAATTGATGAAAAAGATCAAGCTAGATATTTAAGAAAGGTATGCAGGAGAAAATCACATGTAGGTATATCACTGACAAACTTATTCAAACAAAAATTACAAAGAAACAAAACCTCCAATATAGCTAGATAGAAAGGCACATGTTTTTAAAAGAGTAACTACAAGACTGAGAATTCTGAAAGAGAATGATAAAGTGCTAAAATTAAAAATAAAATGTCAATTCAAATTTCTAAAACCAGTGAAAATATTCTTTAAAACATCCTTTAAAATAAGGAAAATAAAGGTTTTTTTTTGGACATTCAAAAAATGAACTCATTATCTGCCGGCGTTTTATAAAAAGTACTAAATTATATTCTTCAGTTTGAACTAAATGATATCATATGGAATCTGAAACTCCAATAAGATATAAAAATTGGTGGAAGAAACAAACAGCTTTTTAAAATAAAACAATATGGACTATCCAAGCAGCAAAAGTTACAGCGCCTTTATTGCACAAAGGATAAACCAGTTGCATGGTTTATCCAGTTATATTGTTTGGTAAATGGGAGATAACTAATTTACTTTTGATTTCAATGAGTCAAAGTTATATATATTATTCTGATAACCACAAACACTATAACCTAAACAGTATAAATAAAAACCTAAGGAAGAAGAACGCAAGAAATAAAATTTTCTCAACTAATGTAAAACAAGTAAGAAAGGAAAAAAGCATTTTACTTTTTTCTATATCAACTCATTTCATTTCTAACATTTTATTGTTCAGAGGTAATGCTGAAATAAGTGTAACTGCTTCATAAATAATTGTTTTTTAAAATACAAGAAGAAATAATGAGGAAGTCACAAGCAAACAACACCAGTAATCAAGGTTAACTTATTCTGTGCAAAATGGTTCTTGTTGACTAGCCTGTGGTAGTTTGTTTTTGTTCTTTTAATCACCCAAAGATATTTTTCCATTGATTTTTGAGAGAGTGAAAGAGAGATGGAAAGACAGAGAGAAACATCATATCTATGTGAGAGACACACATGGGATGGTTGCCTCTTGCATGTACCCTGACCAGGGCTGGGGGCCTGAGAGGAGTTTGCAACAGAGATATGTGCCCTTGACCATATTTGAACCTGGGACCCTTTAGTCCATAGACTGAAGCTCTATCCACTGAGCAAAACTGGAAAGGGTTTTTCTGTGTGAGGGTTTTTTTTTTTTTAATGACAAGCTTGCAGTTTCTAATGATTAGCTAATTTAAAACAGTCAGTAAAACCAGTAAAGTATATTCTGTACATCTTTAGGTGATAAAGGCATTGCTAAATCTTTGTATGCCATATGAATTCTTGTATTTCATTGATCTATCTTTGAATATGGTGATATTTTTTTAATCTGCTAGTGTGGACTAGAGATAATAAACATTTTAAATAGGTCTTATACAGCTAGAAATAATCCACTTATCTATATGTTAATTTCAATTTTGTTGTGTTCCAAAAGTATTTATGATACAAAATGCTTAATATTTGTGACAAACGTGAAACTGTTTAATATAACCTGCTATTGTTTAAGTGTATATGAATGAATATTTTGCGTCTTTATCTACCTTTGTAATTGATGAGAAAAATTGCAAAGCAAAACTGATACCAATGTATTTGGAAATGAAAGCAAAGTTCTATATCTCTTGCTATTTAAGTCTAAAGTTCTGTATCTTGATGCATTATGTTTCTTGGATACTTACCAATAACAAAACATATGAGAAAAATTAAATATTGATGTTCACAGTAGGACAGTTGCAATATTTCATAGAATTTTACTAAATAAGCAGTATTTCTACTTCCTAAGGCAATCTTTGTTGACGAAGATTATTTTTCTTCACATTCTAAAGGGAATTAGAAAAGTTATTTTAAACTATATTCAGTCATTATGAAAGTCTTTATTTTTTTTTAGGACCAAATATACATGAAAAGAAATAGAACTATTGACCAAGTTAGCTTTTCTTTGTGAGAAAAATTATGACATACATGTTTTTAAAAAAGCCATAATATATGTTAGAAATATGGGAATATATTCTATGATTGAAAAAAATATTGACTTCTTATGTAGTAATAAATCATTTTTCATTTTAATAATACAGCCGAGACCAGTTTGGCTCAGTGTATCAACCTGTGGACTGAAAGGTCCCAGATTCGATTCAGGTGAAGGGCATGTACCTTGGTTGTGGGCACATCCCCAGTGAGGGATGTGCAAGAGGTAGATGATCGACGTTTCTCTCTCATCAATGTTTCTGACTTTCTATCCAGTTCCCTCCCTCTCTGTAAAACATCAATAAAATATATTTTAAAAGTACAAACATATAAACAACACTTTAATTGAAAGCATTATAATTGAAAATAGATATAATATTACATGACTCCATACTTCAAAAATATAAGTTTTCATTATCTCTGATTTGGCCAGAAAAAATGTATGTTGAGTCTTTATACATGTTTCAAATATAATTTGAAATTTTCTTCTGTCAATATTTTATTTATTTATTTATTTTTAAAATATATTTTATTGATTTTTCACAGAGAGGAAGGGAGAAGGATAGAAAGTCAGAAACATCAATCAGCTGCCTCTTGCACACCCCCTACTGGGGATGTGCCCATAGCCAAGGTGCATGCCCTTGACTGGAACTGAACCTGGGACTCTTCAGTCTGCAGGCTGATACTTTTATCCACTGAGCCAAACGGTTTGGCTGTCACTATTTTAGTAAATACGCTTTATGATTCAACACTATTGACTTAAAAACAATTCAACTAAACTAATTTCCTTGTAGATTCTCTACTAGGTCATTCCAGGGCATTATTATTGAGGTGAATGAATGCAAACCACCATTTCTTTTTTTTTTTACTGATTGAAATAGTAAATCTCAAGAGATTCTCCACTAGTGATAATAATAACAATACATTAGAAACCAACATTGAAATAAAAATAAATAAATTACAAATGTAAAAAGAAGAAAATGTGTATTGAGAATAAATTTTTCAAGACACTGAGGTTCAAAATGAATGAAAACATTTAGAAATGTTTGATTGAAAAATTAAGCTCTGTGCTATGAAGGACAGGATGATGTATAATATCCACCTTTTATTGTTTACATCTAGGACCTTCCTCACCACGTCAGCATGATGAGAAACGTACATCTTTTAGGTAGATGAAATATGAATAATTATAAAATGTATATGTAATTTTACAAAGAAAATATGTATCCTCAAATGGAATCAAACCCAGGACCCTTTGATCTGCAGGCCAACACTTTATCTACTTTACCCAACCAGCTAGGGCTGAGCCTGCTTTTTAAACCACAGTGCTCTATTGCTCAGACACTCCAGTGGGAGATAAAAAGGACATGGTATTATCTAAATTAAAAACATATATTTAATTTCACAAGGTAGAAAAAGAAAATTAGACCTGAAAGAACAGGTTGATGTCATTTTTTCATTATTCTAACTAGATTCCTGGTGCCTCTATCCAGGACCCCTCAGAGGAATGTTGGAGAGCCAGTTTCAGCCTGATCCCTGCAGTCCAAGCTGAGGGACACCACCAGTAGATGATCGCTGCCGGGGAGGACCTGCTGGAGGGTTTCAGGGTGTGTTCAGTCCATCTTGCTCAGTCCCGAACAGCTGGACCCCAGCAGCAAGCTAACCTACTGGTCAGAGCATCTTCCCCCTGGTGAATAGTGCGTTGAGTGACTGGTTGAATACTCAAATAGTTGGCCATTTACCATATTAGGCTTTTATTATATAGAATTTTTAACTGTATTTTTTTAAATTTTTATACTGTTTGAGATGCTCCCATTTTCCATCCCTTTGTCCATCTCTATCTAGCCCCCACTTCCAACTGACCATTAGTACCCCACTGTCTACATACAGGTTCTTTGGCTAATCCCTTTACCTTCTTTCATTCAACATTTCCCTCCGATCCGCTCTGACAGCTGTCAGTCTGTACATGTATCCATGTCTCTGGTTCTATTTGTTGGTCAGCAAACTTTTTCCTAAAGGGCTATATAGTGAAAATTTTAGGCAGTAGGAAAATAGGGCATCTGTTTCAATAATCAAATCTTCCAGATCTTAGATAAGACAAACAATACGTACAAAAAATTTGTTTTACAATTCAACTTTCTTTTTTAAAACAGGCAGCTAACCATAGTCTATAGTCTGTAGATCCCCATTTTTTAAGGTAAGAAGAATCTGCAGAAATAAACAAAGGTAGTTCCTGCTGATAGCTGTTGATTCAGTGACTACAGTATTAAAGATTAAAACTGCATGGTAGAATTCTTCTCAGAATAATGACCATTAAAAGGGATAATTTTAAAATGACAAAGAGCTCTTTCATTTAATGGCACTGTGGTTTACAGGGCAAATGTATACATATTTTTAGATAGAAGGTTAATGTACACATGCTTATTTCCATCCAAACATCTCATCCAAATATTAATTTATTTATTGAAATACCAAAGGTTATACATGTGAAAACATGTTATTTCCAAAAACTGCCAGTTTTTGTAGACTCTTCTATGTTTTACATATATTATATATATCTCTATATCATGGCATATGTAATCACTCATTGTTTAAGATAACATAATTTAATTAATAAGACAAACCTGATTACCTGGTACATTGCATTAAAAGCAATGTGAATGATTGTATGTATTGTTGTATAATTAGGATAAAAAGAAAAAGAAAGTAAAAGAGACAGTAAGGAGCAAGGAAATAGACTACAAGGAAAGCAAATATAAACAGTCTTGAGCAGAACTAGGGAGTGCAATTTGGGGTGTCACTAGAATTTATATTCTTAACTAATAATAACTTTGCCCACATGTGCTATTGTAGGTTTGATTTCAGGGATCAAAAACAACTTCAGAGTTGAAAATAATTTCTGGTAACTGGCTGGCCTAAACAGCAACAAGAAATAACATGAGGCAATAGCACTTCTACATGTTTCTAAGGATCTATCAGAATATGTAATCCCTGCTCATCTCACTAGCTTCTCTTACACTTTATGAATGTACGGAATTAACAATAGTATGGAAATTTTACCAACACAATTCATTAGAATTTTTACTAACCTCACTTTTCCAGTTTTCATGTAAGAAATAAATGGTGTCACTCCTTATAGGCAAGGATTTATTAAAATACTAGAGACCCAGTGCACAAAATTCTTGCACTGAGGGTGGGTGGTCCCTTAGCCTAACCTGCCCCCTCTCACATACTGGGAGCCCTCAGGGGATATCCTATTGATGGCTTACCCCTGGCCTGCCCAAGGCTGAAAGCCTCTGACTGAGGCTTTAGTCCTTGGTCAGGGGACCTTGGCCAGGAGACCCCAGCCAGCAATTGCCCTGCGATCCAGCTATTGCTGGCTGGCCCCGCCCCACACTGATCCAAGCCTGCCCAAGGCTGGAGGGAAAAAGCCTCTTCTTGGAACCCAGCAATCGCCCTGCCATGGGCAACCATCTTGGTTGGGTGTTAATTTGCATATCTCTCCTTATTGGCCTATTCCAAGAAGAGGCTTTTTCCCTGGCCTAGGGAACCCAGCGGATCTCCCTGTCATGTGGCAGATCCACTGGCTGTCCCTGGCCCCACCCAAGCCCAGGCCCAAGCCCACCCCAAGAGGCTTTTTCCCCTGGCCTTGGAATCCAGTGGATCACCCTGCCATGGGTAGCAACCATCTTAGTTGGGTGTTAATTTGCATATCACTCCTGATTGGCTTGTGGGTGTGACTTGTTGGTGTGGTTTATTTGGTGTAGTGAAGGTACAGTCAATTTACATATTACTCTTTTGTTAGATCGGACTAGAGGTCCAGCGCTCACAGAATCATGCGGAAGTAGCTCCTTTCCACTTGGCTCAGCTGGCCACCCTGCCTATTGCCACTCAGAGCTCAGTAGTTGGCGCCATGCTCCACCTGCCGTGAGAGCTACTGCTCATTTGGTCGCAGCAGCATTATGGCATGAAGACCACGGGCCTTTTATGATAGAGATGGGACAATTCCAAATGCCTTTTTATTTCAGCCGTTCATACTTTTAGGGATAGATAACCTTTCTTTCTTTTGCCCTTAGTGATTTGAATTTCCTTGAAAAATCCCATGAAGCAGTGCCTATTTAAAACTAGTCTTCATGCATGATCTGTTTTAAGGCCTTAAAATGCAACTTTAAATTATTGTATGCATAACATCTTTTCATAACCCATTTAGTATTTAGGCCTCCAGTGAAATAATTTTAGTGGTATCTTAAAGTTACAATACATAACTAAATAATAAGAGTCTACTTTCAAATGGCATTTTACCACATTGCATGTAGCATAACGGTATTACAACATTCTATTATCAATTGCCCTCTTCCAGTATTTGTTCTGTTTTGCCACATTTCATTTTCACGTAAACTGTAAATTCAGAGTGGGGCAAAAGTAGATTTACAGTTGTGAGTGCACAAAACATGGAGTTTATTTGTGTAGTATTTATTAATTATTGTTTTCCATACAAACAACTGTAAACCTATTTTGGCACCACCCTGGATATAATACATTGCTCTGATTTTTGTTTTAGCCAACCTTCTTGACAGTAATGAAAAATAAGAAAATATAACTTTCTACTTTATCTTTCAGCATTTAAAGGTGTATTTTTACTGTTTTCTAACTTGCATGAAATTTGATGAGAAATCTATGAATACTATTTTAGTTCCTTCACATGAATGATACCTTTTTCTTTCTCTTCTCTTGATATCATCGCCCACCACCCCCTCCCAGCATGAATAAGATATGCCTAGGAGCCATTTTTTGTAATGAATTATTGTGTTTTGTTCGGTTGTTTTTTGTTTTGTGTTTTTTCTACTTGGTATTCTCTAAGCTTCTTAAATGTGTGATTGAAAATTCATTCATTTTGAAAGAGCCTTGTCCATTATTTCTCTCAATGTTATTTCTTGTTCACTTTTCTTGAAGTAATTCCATTTATACATATGTTAGAGCACATGATAGTACCTGACAGCAATTCAATGCTTTTTTTTTTCTCCTCACTTCTCCTGTGTTAGTTTGATTAATCTCTGCTGTTTTATCTCTAGTTAACCGATGTATTTCCTGGGCTGTGATGGATTTCCTAATGAGGCCATCAGGGGCATTTTTCATCTCTGTTATGATATTTTTCATTTCTAGCATTTATAATTGACTCCCTCTGACAGTTTATTTTCCATCTCCCTGATGAAATCTCCCATCTTATCTTACATTTTCTCCATCCTTTTCTACCAAAGTCTTTAACATATCAATTATGGGTGTTCCAGAGGGTGTTTACCAATGTCTGCATCATCCTCAGAGTAGATCTCACCCAGATCCATTTCCTTTCCTCTCCCTGAAGTATTTTGCTGTTTCTAGTTGTTTGATTTCAGTTAGGCTGCCAGTGAAGGGAGCCATACAAAAGGGATTTGGTTGCTCTGGTGAAACTTCCCTGCCAGGCAGGCACCAGGCTCCTTTGCCTGGCTGGTATGGCTTTCCCAGTGCTCCTGTATTTCCACTGACCATAGCGCTGAGCCCATCACAGAGTCCTGCTCCGTGGGCACGTGCGCGCATGTGGACGTCTCTGATTTCCTTTCCCCGATTTCTTTCTTTTTTATTTTTTAAGTATATTTTATTGATTTTTTAGAGAGAGGAAGGGAGAGAAATAGAGAGTTAGAAACATCAATGAGAGAGAAACATTGGTCAGCTGCCTCCTGCACACCTCCCACTGGAGATGTGCCCACAACCAAGGTACACACCCTTGACCAGAATCAAACCTAGGACCCTTCAGTTCACAGGCCAACACTCTATCCACTGAGCCAAACCGGTTTCAGCTCTTTCTGTTTTTTTTTAATTATTATTATTTATTGTTTAAAGTATTACATATGTCTCCTTTTTTCCCCATTGACCTCTCCCCGGCTAACCCATGTTAAATCGACTCTTATGTCTTCCGTCACTCTGTAATTTGCTTGTCCTCCACTATATAGTAGGTAAAAATAAATAAATAAATAGGTATTTCTTTTTTATTTGTCCTGCACCCTCACTTTACCTAATAGGGTCAAGAAAGTTTATACACTTGCAACTTGTATAGACTTTATGTGTGTGTGTGTGTGTGTGTGTGTGTGTGTGGTGGATAGGACCAACACTCTTTCCAGCTCTTTTTTATCCTGAGGAAAATTGGAATTCTGCCAAATGACGAATGAAGGACCTGGATTTGTAATTTGATGAAAGTCAGTTGAATAAGAAAAGGTTATTCCAGGAGCATATTGAGATCAAGTTTCCACATTCCTTAACTGAGTGATTTTGGGTAATTGACTTTACTCATATAACTGAATTGACTCATTGTAGAAAGTAAAGGGGGGGGGGGTAATATGTCTCTGTAAAAATTTTAGAAACTTCAGAAAATTTCCTAATCCATAGTAGTTTCCCTATAAATATTGGTACTCATTGTTATCTGTGCTGGGAATATAACATTGAACGTGTAATTTTATTTAAATTCTTCTAAATACACATCTTGATCATCAATATTTTAAGAACTTGTCAGAGGTAAATGGGATGAGGGAGACAGAGGAGGGTAAAGGAAGGCATAAATGGTGATGGAAGGAGACTTGACTTTGGGTAGTGAACGCACAATACAATATACAGATGATTTATTATAGATTTGTACACTTGAAACCTGGATACTTTTATTAACCAATATCGCCCCTAATAAATTTGATAGAAAACGAATTGATTCATGTACACATCAGCATTGCCACACATTAGATCCTGTAGTTCACATGTTCTCATGGGGAGTGGGCTTAAGTCATCAATGAGGCATCCCTCAAGGAATGCTGAACTGCCAGAGGACGGAGTCCCGAGCGGAGGGATCCACCACCCCTGCCCGCCTCAGTGTACGAATGTCACACACCGGGCCTCTAGCGAATTAATAAAAACTGTTTGTTTCTGCCCTAGCCAGTTTGGTCCAGTGGATAGAGCATTGGCCCACAGAATGAAGGGTCCCAGGTTTGATTCCTGTCAAGGGCATGCACCTAGGTTGCATGGCACATGCAGGTTAGGGCACATGCAGGAAGCAATCACTCAATGTGTCTCTCACACATCCAAGTTTTTCTCCCTCGGCCTCTCCCTCTCCCTTCCACTATATTTTATTGATTTTTTACAGAGAGGAAGGGAGAGGGATAGAAAGTCATAAAAATCGATCAGCTGCCACTTGCACACCCCCTAATGGGGATGTGCTTGCAAACAAGGTACATGCCCTTGATCAGAATCAAACCTGGGACCTTTCAGTCCGCAGGCTGACACTATCCACTGAACCAAACTGGTTTCGGCTACTTTCTCTCTAAAAATCAATTGAAATAATATACTTAGGTGAGGATTAACAAAAAATAAAAAATAAAAATTTTGCTAATCTTTAAGGTTCAACATTAAATGCAGATAGTTAGGACATGATTTTTGTTTCTATTTTACGCTTTTTTTATATTGATATGGCTTATTATTTGCTGTATTGCACAGTAACCAGGCGTGTTACTTAAGGAAAAAAAATAAGAAACATTAACATCTTAGGATGCAGTGAAAACTTTTGGCTCTGTTTACAAGGGGAACTCAGGGTAACCCAATGTCTAAAATGAAATCCTGGCACTAGACTTTTACTATCCCCAATGTTCTGGATACTTTGAAATAAATTATTTGCTAAATGTAATACCTGTTTTTGTAACCTTTAATGAATTATAATTTCCAACTAATATTACCTAGTTACAAGGAGCTGGATTCCTTGGAATCTGCAAAATAAATATAATTTAGTTTTCATGTAAATTTAAAGTTGTTAACTGTGTTGAGTAGTTACATTTGTACAGAATTGGGGCAATTCCAGGTAGAACAAGTTTTTAGATATAAAAAGATAAAACATTTTACTTGTTTTTGTTAGATAGTTCTTTTAAATTCTCATGAACATACACTGAGTGGCCAGATTATTATGATCTCTGAACACATAATAATCTGGCCAATCAGTGTGTGTGTGTGTGTGTGTGTGTGTGTGTGTGTGTGTGTGTGTGTGTGCTAGAGGCCTGGTGCATGAATTCCTGCATGGGTGTGGTTTGGCAAGCCTGGCCAGAGGAAGGGGACATGGTCAGTTGTCCAGCCTGGCTGTTGGTCGAACTCCTGGTCAAGGGGACAATTTGCACTGATATAAAATATAGTATATACACTGAGTGGCCAGATTATTATGCATTCAGAGATCATAATATTCTGGCCACTTAGTGAATATATTTAATAAAAAAGGAAGACATTATATAATAGCAGTATTTCTATGATAAACAATTCTCTATTATAATATTAACTACTGGAAATCATAACCACATTTTAATGAGTCAAGGTATAATTTTATTCAGTCCAAATATAATTTATTAGCCACCATTTATGAGTCAATAGGAGTTTTACATGGATAACTGTGCTAAAAGCATTTTGAAGTTGCTGGAAGCAATATCCTGTGCCCACCATATATAGTATTATAGCTACAAAATAACAGATTTCTTATGATAATAATAATAGTGATAATAAAGTACATTGGAAAGAATGTTACAGCTTTTATTAATAAAAATACCATCTTGTGGATTTAAGCAAGTAAATAATAGTACCTTTCTATTTTGACTGTTCCATAATTTTCTAAATCTTATTGTTCATACAAGTGAATGTTATTTTACATGAAATAATATATCTTTTTCTCTCTCCCATGTATTTTGGTGTTTGGTTCCTATAAATAGAGGAAAATGATATATTGTACAATCATGAGGGAGTACATTTTCAATTTGCCTGAGGAAAGGTGATGTAGCCCTCTGTTCTTTTTTGATAATCCTTAATATTTATAAATAAAATATTTTCTCACCATTCCTAGGATTATTAGAGTCATAATACTTATGAGTAAAACGAGACAAATCAAAAGTTAATGTGTAATTTCTCAGAATAAAAGACAATAAGTGGCTTTTTATTTGAATAGTAATAAGTAAATATTTGTTTAAATTTTAATCAAATAAATTCCAAACTTATTATATTTCATGTATCCTAGAATAGATTCATTATTGCTTTATTCTCAGTAGTTCAAAGCAAAAATAATTTTGTGCTTGGATTGCTTCAAAATGAGTCTTAATGATTGTTTGTAGATATTGATTTGAACTTTTCATAATTTGTTCTTCTAATTTAAATAGAGCCCAACTACACCCAGATATGACTATCTAAAAGTTTTATATTGGAATCATAATAATATATGATGTCATTTGTAAAAAACACATGAGTTAACTATTTATGAGCTTCTTGGATACTGAACTGGAAAGAATGAGTAAGGATCATCTCAATATTATATTTATTCATAAGTGATTGTGTTATAATTTCAAATGGTAAATAATATAACTTATAAAATCATCAACAATGTTTATATGGTATTATGATTTCAGAAAAATTGTTTTCTATAATGATTCTTTTTATTATAGCAGTCATAAATAAATAGCAATAAAATATTCTACACCAATAAAAGAGCAACATGCTAATTGACCATATGTTCTTGATGCCCACCAGCCAATCAGAAGTGGGTATGCAAATTAACCCAACAAAGATGACAGGTTAATTTGCATACATAAGTGCCAAGTGGCCAGGGCAGGCTTTCTGCACCACCCCAGTTGCTCTGTGTCTCTGGGCAGCATGGAAAGGTGGAAAGGGAGCTCAGGGTGGAGCTTAAACGTGGCTCTGGCCAGAGTGAAAGTGGTGCTGGCAGCCAGGGGAAAGAAGGCCCATTCTTGCACAAATATTCATGCATCAGACCTCTAGTACAATAAAATTAAAATGAATATAATATTTGTGTAGTATTTTTAAGAAAAAAATTAACTAATAAATACATTCTAAGAACAAGTCTTATTATTACTGGAAAACCTCAACATTTTTTATACTTATCAGTCATCTAAAGAAATCTTAATTTTTGCCCAGTTCAGATACATTTCTTTTGATGAAATGATTGATGTTTAAAGTTGTTTATTTCCTATTAATGTTTGTACAACTCAGTATTTTCTGTTTTAGAGAGTTTTGGGAAAGGTGATTTCTCCCATTTTATTTCCTAATGGAGGAATTTAGCTGTAGTATTTTCACTGTATCTTACTTAAATATTTTTCAGTTTTGGTGGATTAACTCAAGATAGGGGAAGGTACATCACACAACAGGGCTAAGACCATTATTATCACTAAGTACACAAAATAATGATCCTAGAAACATCACTAGTCACCACATGACTTCTCAAAAATTGGACTAAATGAGAGCAACAAGATTCTTAGAGCAATGATGTTTGTTTTCTGAAGTCTTCCTAGCTTCTTTTCTTTATAAATTCATGGAAGAATAAAGATTGAAGCAGAAAGGGAAGGTTTGACTAATCTTTGAGATTTTTAGGTATCAGTGTTACTCCTTTAGTCTCATTTCACAATATCATTTTGCTCTTTTATTGCAATCTTTCTGCTAATGTTAGAACTAAAATATTTTATCTCTATTAGATTAACTTAATGTATGGAAATATATGAATGTGAAAATAAAACATAGGAAGAGCACCTGAAATAGCTTCCTCTCACATTAATTTAGTACCATAAGAATTTCTCTTGCAATATTATCTTATCTTTCATCTGAAATAGCTTCCTCTCACATTAATTTAGTACCATGAGAATTTCTCTTGAAAGGTTATCTTTCATCTAGAATTTATTTTATTTTTCAACTTATGTCTTTAATACCTGACCTCAATACTGAACCTTTACATTCAATTAGTATACCTGTTGGATTAATTTACTTAAATACTTAAAAAATGCTTTATAACCAACATTTTGACTCATTTATCAAATATCCATTAATTTCTGATTTTTCCCTACATGGCTGACAACTTAGATAAAATGGTCAAGTGCTTCAATTCTGGGCTGAGACTACATTAATCTGTGTCTCAGATTTCACTATATAATAATCTAGTTTTACTTTAAAACACTTTTATTTCATAGTTAAATCAGTATTGTCATGAAGATAAAAAATAAAATTATTTTAATAGAATGAGGGTCAGTTACTAACCTACAGTTTTAATTTAAAGAACATATATTAAGTTAAAATCATAGATAATTAATGAAAAAATATACATTTATTCTACTTATGTTAGCAGTAAAAAATACTACGGTTCTACATGCCATTTATTAGTAATATGATTTTGCACAGTAACACATACATTGTTTTGCTTTCTTAATGACCAACATGCATTATTTAGCAGATAATTGCTTTGATTTTTTTCTCCCATAAAGTAAATAAAAACTCTAGAAATGGCCATGCTGGTATGATTGGCTTTTAAAGTTTGAAAAGGAATCCCTGACTGATGGTGTAATTCGTTCCAGAAAAAAAAATGAAGTTTGGGCAAAGACTATTATCTGTTCAACTCATCCTTGCCTCATTACTTCCTTTTTAGATTTCTGAATTAGTGCAATATTTTGAATGAATAATGTATTGACCTAAATTAATTACATTTAAAAATAATTTCTGCATGCAAACTAAACATCACTTAAACAGATTATACATCTTGGAATAGTTTGGAATATATATTAAAATGTATATGCACAGAAGTTCTTGCAAATAAACTTACCTAAATGCCATCCAGGAAACTGGTTCTTATCTTAAAAAGGGGAGTTGAGATTGAACTTGAATGCATATGTAGTTATTCTTTTATGTTATTCCAATCTACACTTTGACTTTTAAATTTCTATATTTGAAATACTGGGAGAGTATCTGATAATATTTTAGAGTCATTTTATTTTTAACTTCAATAAAGTAATGTCTTGTCTTAATTTTTTTCTTTTCTTCTGCAGTAATATATTAATCAAAATCAGTGGGTTAAGGTCTACAAAATAAGTTTTAATATTAATACTGTACAGTGGGAAAACTGTAGCTAGAATTCTAGGTGCTTATATGTTTTTATTCAGTATGTGACATAAATTAACTGCCATTTTAAGCCAGTCTGATGTTTTTTCAGGAAGGCAATTAAGGTTATTAAATGAGCAGAATGGACTAGAATATGAAAAGTATAAATACAGAAAATAACAACTCCCCCCAGATATACTGGTAATTGAATAAAGAAACCAATTAAAACTGTTAAAATTATCTAAGCCATTCTATCAAGCTAGACAATTATATTTGTTTGGAAATTCCAAATCCTAAATCACTAACTCATTTGTTTGCATATGATTTCTAAACATAAGCATTTCAGAAGAAATTTATCATATCTTACATTGCGGGGTGTTTATAAGAACATATTTAGTATGACTCAGCAATTGGCAATGAGTACATTAGACATACATTAATTTACAGAAGAAATTCTTGAATAGTCATATGTAATTGAAAAGCACAATATAATGAATTAAGTTATATTTCAAAATCTGACAATCTATACTAATAATAGTCTAGGGCCATCAGGACCAGAATGGGTGACCAAACAGTGGGCCCCAGGGCTGCCAAGGAACACAGACAGGAAGGGTCTGTGGGCTCTGAGCCACTGGCGTATGGCAGCAAGAAGGGTCTGTGGACCTCAGGCTGCCAGGGTGCTGCTGAACCTGGGTCTCGTGCTTTTGGGGGTGTGGCCAACCTTCAAACTGGACCATGACAAGAGGGAGGAAGGATCCCCATTCCTTGGGAGGAGGGAGCCTGCCTGCCTGATCGCTCCTAACCACTCTGCCTGCCTGCCTGCCTAAGGGTTCCTAAATCACAAGAGGGTGCAGGCCAGACTGAGGAAACCCCTTCCTGTGCATGAATTTTGTGCACGACACCTCTATTTACCTATAATAATAAAAATGTAACATGCTAATTAAACCACACGTCTTTCTGATGTCCTTTGAGACAACATTTCAGACGAAGCCAGGGCTGCAAGGGAAGCTGGATCCCAAGTGGCTGGAGGGAAACCCGGGTCCTGGTGCCAAAGGAAAGCCGGTGCCAGCAGCCAGGGGAAGGAAGGCCTAATCTTACAGGAATTTCGTGCTTTGGGCCTCTAGTTGTTTTATAAGACTCCATTGCCTGGGAAATGCTTATATTCTCCTGCAGGAATTCTCTTCACGATCACCTGACCATATATGGACCTGTGTTCCAACTAAGAAAACACATATAAAAGAGAGAAAAGTATTCCATTGTCTCATTTGATCTCAATGACCATAACTTTTTTATTCTCTTGTAAAAAAGTCATCTAATTTTTGTATGGATTATTTGGATGAGATTCTTTGCAATAATAGTTATAAGACTGAACTGTGACGAGGAGAAACATTGGAAAGACATTGTGTCTTGGGATTTTAAAGCCTATGGTTGTATTTATGAAATAGAAGGAAAGTTCAGCTTCTATAGTCAAGGCAATGGCACTAAACTTGCTAAGAGAAACTTAAACTTTGCTTTTATATTCTCTGAGACTTAATCAGAAGTGGGACTAGGGAATTTATTCAATTGGCTTTGCCAAGTCGAATATCATTTGAAATCTGATGTTGGGATTACTTTGTAGTAAATAAACAAGTCAAAAAAATAAATAAAGCCAGAAAGAGAAAAAGAGAGAAAGGCCAAAGGAATATGTTGTTTTTTCTCCTTTCTCAAAGAGATTAGTCTCCTGAAACCTACATTTCCTGGCATTATAAAGTGAATTATACAGGGTGGAAGAAAACACGTGCTTCCCTGAAGCATGATGGCAAACCTGAAACAATTTTAGGTTTGACATTTCCTGCAGCTGAATCTGATGGGAAACAGATCAAAGTCAGGGTGAATGTTTTTCCTCACTTCTCCTGGAGAATCAGTTAGATTGTGTAAGCAATTGGTGCAAAAACTTGCAACTAGCAACAGAACAAAGAACATCTTCCAAGATAATCAAAACTTACCATGAAAATAATACATAAACATGGTTGCCTTTTTTAACATTTTTAGTTTTAACACTGTGCAATGTTGCTGTATTTTATGGGAGAAATTAAAATATATCCCAAACTAGTCAAATTCATTTTAAGTGATTTCTATTTTAGGTCACGCTTTTCTTTCTCTGCCATGGGAAATTATATTTTAGTGGGTAAGATATAGAATTGCCTTGAGAAAATATTCTGAAAGATAACTAACCATATGAGGAAGGAAGCTAGAAGTTCTCACTCATTTAGGATCCCTGTTATAATCCCCCCTAGCCCAACATTTATTTCTATAGTGTGAGAAGTTGAATCTGGATTACATTTGGTCCCAGAATCCCTGGTGTGCTTTGAGGTATTTGCATGCCAGTAGTGATAGCAGGAAGCATTTTATTGAAGTAGGGATTCCAAAGGGAGGCAATAGGATCCCAAGAAGGCTGGAGAAAAGAGTGAACACTAAATTGCCAAAGTCAAGATGGATGTGACTACTATAACGGGAAGCAGATCACAGCTGAAGGTCGTGGTTTTGCCTACAGAGATTTCCTTTTGCCCCTGCCCAATATATCATGGGGAACCTAGAGCTGAAATAATGGTAATCACCAACATGCTCAACAACAGTAGCAGCAGTCACAACAATTACTAAAAGATCCTCTATTAATGGAGTGAAAAATTTCTGGGAATGCTGAACAGCAGTTGAACTTGAATAATCAGAGCATCCCAGTCCAGTTCTGTGACTAAAGACTTATCCTATCCTCTCCAAAAAATACTCCAAATGAAGAGAAAAGTTAAGTACCCCTGGAAAGAACCCTACACTGCCTTCCCTTTCTCCCAATTGTAATACATATGTGTGTCCTAGCTTTTCCTAAAGTCTTTGGTCATTTACTTTGTAATGGGGAAGGGAGTATAACTACAATTCGATGGCAATACTGGCTACTGAATTAATGAAGATTCATATACACTCAGGAATAATTTTGGCATATGGAATTGAGGTGATTAATGGAATTTTGAGTTGTGATATATACAGTGATTCCTAAAACCCACTCTGTGTTGAATTCTCCAATTTCAGAATATATAGCTTTAATAAATGTATGCAACAGTAGTCAGAATCACCATACCAATTCCCTGAAGCATGAAGTGAGGCCTTTTACAGTAGCAAGGCTAAGTGGAAGCCATTAGATCAATTTCTACTGATTGAAATATTATACTGAAAGCAATAACATATTCCTTGAGGATTTACAGTGATTGTTGCTTCTATCAATTTCCACATTCAAGAACATGGAAAATGGAAGGTTGCTGGTTACTAAGACATCCCACATCCCCATTAAACACACTTATTTGGCCTCTGGAGAATTCAGAGTGACCTTTGAGTGCCTTTTTATAAAGTAAAATAGACTGTGGCTCCAATTATGTATGCTGTTCCAAATATGGCTTTGATGTTAAATAAAACCAACATATTCCCTGGCAATAGGAACCACACACAAACACACACACACACACACACACACACACACACACACACACACACACACACAAAGACACACACACTGGGTAGTGAATAGGTGAAATCATTCCATTCCAATAAACAGAAGTTCTAACAGTAATCTTTATGTTTATTTTTTATTTGAAAGAAAGAGAGATAGGTATAGATCTATACTCACTCATGAGTATTGCCTAATAGTATGTATCAAAGGGAAGGCAGGGGAGAATGGGTGGGTGGGAAGAAATCAACCAAAGAACTTATATGCATGTACTGGTACACATAACCCATGAACACAGATAATAGGATGGTGAAGGCCTGGGATGGGGGGTTGGGGCAGGCTAGAAGACTTCAATGGGGGATAAAGGGGGACATATGTAACACTTTCAACAATAAAGTGTAGTGATTTAGAAGTTGCGCAACTAGCAAATTGATAAGATAGTTCTGAAAAAAAGATCTATGAGTTTTATTTGAATGCTCAAGAGAGAGTAACCCAAGGAAAGTAGATTTTTATCAAGTGGCAAAATGATCTGTTCTGTGGATATCAGCCTCTCCATACAAACCTGTGTGTTAAACCAATGGGTTTATTTGCATGGTGTCATGCGGAAAGAGATGGATATAATGTGTGGGCTCAACAATATGAACTTGAATTCACTAGAACAATCATGTGAAACTCAAAGGCTAACAAGGGCCAAATAAATGAAGCATGAGGCCCGCAGGTCACGAGTTTGACATGATTGCACTAGCAGCTATCTGACTAGACCCATTTCCTTGGTGGAAAGCCTGCCTGAAACAAAGATCTGAACTGAGTCTTAATATGACACTGTTCCCCAGGGCGGCCGGCCACAGGTTTGATAGTTTAAATTTCCATCATGGAAGACACAGTATGTTGTCTTCAATGAAAAGGAATCTAGGGGTGTGTGTGTGTGTGTGTGTGTGTGTGTGTGTGTGTGTGTGTGTGTGTGTGTGTGTGTTTTACTACCTATACTAGTAAATACTTTGCCAAAACCACCTTCCATGATTTATAGAATGCATTCCTCACTTTTGTATTATACAATAGGATATCGCTTCTCACTAGGGAATCCCTTTACAATGTGTGAACTGCAACAATCAGTTCCTACTTTTGGAATTCACTGGTCTTATTTCTCATCACTCCAAAACAGCATGTCTTATAGCTGACAGAACAGCATGCATTGAGAATCAGTTACTGGGTTGTCAGTACAGCACGTGACACTCTTAATATCTACCAGGATGTGGCATTTGCTTAGAATCAGGGAACAATGTAAGTAATTATCCCCCCAATGCCAGGCTTCATATGTCTGGCCTTCAAAGGGAGAATACATGAGTAGCTCCTCTCTTTACTAACTCTTCTAATCTACTAATCAATTATCTTCCCTTACCTCTACCAGTGGGTTCTGTGGATATAAAGACCTTGCTTGGAAGAGTCACAGGTCATTTTAAAGTGATGAGAAAATAAGAACAAAGAAAGAGTTACTATCCTGGCTGGACTGATTAATTCTTAACACCAAATAGGGTGAGAGGGAGATTTTGTGGGGCACCTATTTTTACTCTCATTTTCTTGGACATGCTTTGATGGGAAATCACATCAAATATTTAAAACAGAAAAAATATACTTATTGCTTAGACACTTCTGGAAAGAAGCGTTAGGTCACCCTGGCAAGTGACTGTGACCGACCAAGAGAAGTGTTTGCTTGCGGCAAAGTGAATATGAGTTGGGTGGTAGAAGAAGTAATTTGTAAATATCACTTAAAAAGATGTGATCTGATGCAAAAATGAAGAACTCAATAATTATATAATGTTCTTCTTTAATTTTATATTATTAATAGTAGCTCAGTGCATGAAATTCATGCACAGCGGGATGGGGCCCTCAGCCCAGCCTTACCCTCTCCAATTGGGGACCCCATAGGGGATGTCTGACTGCTGGTTTAGCCCAATCTCTGTGGCAGTCAGACATCCCTCTCACAATCTGGCACCACTGGCTCCTAACTGCTCACCTACCTGCCTGCCTGATTGCCCTTAACTGCCTCTGCCTAGGCCCCCCCCTGCGGGCCTGGCCTTGTGGGGAAGGAAGTCAGACATCTGGAAGATGGTCGATCAACCCAATCCAATTAGCATATTACTGTTGTTGTTGTTTTGTTTGTTTGCTTGTTTGTTTGCTTTGTTTTGTTTTTAGTATAGATAGAGTATATAGGATAAGATTGCTTAAATGGAGGGAAAAGCCTTTTTCAGCAGAAGGAGGTGCTCTTGGCAGACAAAAATACATAATCCCTATATCTGGACTAATAGCCAGCTATATGCACTACACTGCCAAACCAGTTATTAAAAAATTGAACTGCTTTCTTACACCTTACATGGAACAGCTGTTGCCCTTAAAACCCCTCCTCAGCCTCTACCTTAGGTTCTGCCTTCACGGCTCTAATACAGCAGTATATATGAATTAGGTTTTGATTGGTCAGTTTCTATGCTAATCAGCATCAAAAGCTTTGCATCCTAGGCATGCATTGGCTCCTCCCAGTTCACCTAGATTTGGTGCTGATTGGTCAGTTTCTATGCCATTCAGCATTTCCAGGCCTATCTCCATGCCTCATTAGAGAGGCAGGGCTGATCAGCAGCTGCCCCCAGGTGCTGGCAAGCAGGCCAAACAGCTGACCTCTAGGAGAGAGAAGGAGACAGAGCAGTTAGGCATCAATCTCTGAGAGGTCAGAGAGAGAGAGAGAGCCTTGCCAGCAGGCTAGGGTGGCTGCTGATTAGCTCTGCCTCCTTCTCTCTCCTAGAGGTCAGCAGTTCAGCGTGCTCACCAGTCCCCACCCACCTGAGCCTGCTGCACGCACAGCCTAGTGTTTGGTCATCTCTTCAGTCATTTTGGACCTTACAGATCCTGGCTCTCTCTCTCTCTCTCTCTCTCTCTCTCTCTCTCTCTCTCTGTCTAATATATATATATATATATATATATATATATATATATATATATTAGAGGCCTGATGCATTAAAATTTGTGCATGGGGGTGTGTCCTGCAGCCCAACCACCCTTTCCAATCTGGGACATTCTTTCTCACAATCCAGGGCTGCTGGCTCCTATCTGCTCACCTGCCTGCCTTCCTGATTGCCCCTAACCACTTCTGCCTGCCAGCCTGATTACCCCCTAACCACTCCCTTGCCAGCCTGATTGATGCCTAACTGCTCCCCTGCCAGCCTGTTTGCCCCTAACTGTCCTCCCCTGCAGGCCTGATAACCCCAAACTGCCATCCCATGCAGGCATGTTTCCCCCACAACTGCCCTTCCCTGCAGGCCTGGTTACCTCCAAATTCTCTCCTCTGTTGGCCTGGTCATTTCTAACTGTCCTCCCCTGTAGGCCTGGTCCCCCAACTACCCTCCCCTGCTGGCCTGATTACCCACAACTGCCCTCCCTTGCAGGTCTGGTCCTTCTCAACTGCCCTTCCCTGTTGACCATCTTGTGGCAGCCACCTTGTGTCCACATGGGGGCAGTCATCTTTGACCAAATGGGTACAGCCTTCTTGTGTGTTGCAGTGATGGTCAATTTGCATATTGCTCTTTTATTAGATAGGATAGAGGCCTGGTGCACAAGTGGGGCTAGATACTTTTCCCTGAAAAGTGTCCCGGATCAGGGTGGGGGTTTTCTTGGGGCATGGAACAATCTGGGCAAGGGATCTGTGGTGATTTTCAGGCTTGCCATGCCCCTCAGTGACCCAAGTGCAGGCCCTGGTATCTAGGATTTATTTATCTTATATAATTAAAACTTTCTAGCTTTGAGTAGAGGTTTGGGTTGGCCAGGGTGTGTGGAAAGCTTGGCTTCCTCCATTGCCGGGGAAAGCCAAGCCTCCTGCTCATATAGTAGCCCCAGCCATCTTATTTGGAATAATTTGCATACTTGCTCATGATTGGCTGACAGGAATGGCTTGTAGGTGTAGCAAAGTGATGATTAGTATGCATATTACTTTTTTATTAGATAGGATAGATATGTCTATCATTTACCTATACATTTTTTTCTATTTTTGCTATTTGTTTATTTTACTATCTAAGGAGATGTACAAATGTATTAGTAGTGTAGTTTGTATCTTAGCATTTATATTGTAGGAAATCAAAGAGAGAAGAAGGTGACTTTGAAAAGGAATGAAAATATCTCAAAGGTAAAGTAGCATATAGGTAATTACATGCTGGTAAATATTTACCGACCAGCTGTGATTGAAAAGGAGAAAAGGCATTTGTGACATTTCATTCTTTGGATTTGCACAATGACAATACTTTGATTTCCAAATGTCCATGTGATGCCACTGGATGCAGAGTTGGAAAGAGATGCACAAAATCAACTCTCATGAGCCAATGAAAAGCAGCTCTAATACAGCAGTATATATGAAGCTTCACTTTCCTATTATATTCTCCAAAAATGCCAAGATCATGTCACCACTTCCACATGTTATTTTGATGATGTAGCTTTGATATTTCTCCCTTTGAAGACTGTGATCCCCTTTATCTGTGGGCCCATGACTATAGTAGACATAATGCTATGTGACATCAGAGGCTGGCTATAAAGGCAATTCAGCTCCTTCCAATATTTCTTTATTCTCTTGCTGTTTCAGAGCGGAAACTGCATTTTGAAGAAGCCCAGGAAGGCACATAGAAAGGTGGCATGTATGTGTTCTCCCAGAAGTCTCAGCTAAATTCCCAGTGATAGCATCTACCTACACTCATGTGTGTGAAGGAGCTTTTGAATGATTCCCTAAACCTCAGGCATAAAGTCCACTTTGGTTTTAGAGTTAATAAATAAACAAACAAACAAAACAAAACAAAGAAAACTAGTATAGCCTTCAATAAAGCTTAAGACATAAGAAATTATTATATTTTGGAAGAGAATTTTAAAACACTTGAATTACACCTAATTTAAATACATTTATCTAATTTAAAGATTTGTGCAGGAAAAAAAAAACACTCTTATGATTCAGAAACCTTTGGCTTTTATGAGACATGCAACACACGTAGTCCCCCCGTTTAGCCATTTTTATAATGTCTCTCTAGCAGAGTAATGCAAATCTCTTTCAACAATCTTTCCATGCCTATGCTCTCTCCAGCATGCACTTTTCCTATTCCAAATACCCATAATTTTCCCTTATTTACCCAATAATATGCCTTATCTGACCATTACAGAAGATGTGAGTATGGGCACAAGTATGACTCGATAGCATTTAAGACCAGTTAAGTGAAATTAAGAAGTGGTAAGTGCCCATCATTAGGTGAGTGGATAAAAAAGCTGTGGTACATTTACACAATGGAATACTATTGAGACCCCCGTTAGATACATGTTTGCCTAAATAGTACTGAAGTTAAAATAAAAGATAACTTTCCTCCCCAATCTAATACTCTGTTGTCTAGGCAAAAACAATTATTGTTTGTCATTCTAATTCCATTTTCATCAAGATTATTTTTGTTCCTTTTGGGTTTTAATTATACTTCCAATTTATTCCACCTCATTTAAAATTTAATTTATGTCAATATTTGTATACCATTCAAGATTGCACATTTTTAAAACATCTGTTTCAATTAAGATACGTTTTTCTCTTATTATCATATTTACTGCAGCTGTTTCTACCATTGACTGCCTGATATCAGAAGTTTATTTTGTTTGATTTTTCAATTTTGTTTTCTTGTTTTAAGAGGAAATGCTTTAAAAGATAGATTAGGATAACCATTTTCTTATTTTATTTTTACCGTTTTAGAGTAGGTCATTCTTGGCTCCAAGGGAAGTCAGTCAACAGCGCTGACGCGAGTTCTAGGCAAACACCCGCTACAAGTCGAGCCATCTAGGAAAAGCTTCATAGACTCCGTTGTGAGCAGTGCGCCCTGATACATCTCCTGGCCCTGGGAAATATCACCACAAGCAAGCACCTAAGAGCAGGGTGACTAAAGGTAGACACCCACATGATTGTCGCAATATTCTTTATCTACCAGATCTCTTTTTTTTTTCCCTGTAAGATTGTTAAGAAAGACTTTAGAAACAGATAGATGTAGGCGTTGCCATTTTTAAGTCACAGAGTTTTTACTTTGAATCCTTGTGTCAGTTTGGACCTAAAGAAGGAGAAAATATATCAATGTGGATAGCTCAATATAATTGAACTAAAGGCCTGGTGTACAAAATTCATGCCTGGGGGGGTAGGTATTCCTCAGCCCAGCCTGAACCCTCTCCAATCTGGGACTCCTTGAGGGCTGTCCAACTGGCTGTTTAGGCCTGAGCTTGGTAAGATTGGGCCTAAAAGGGCAGTCAGACATCCATCTCACAATCCAGGACTGCTGGCTCCCAACTGCTCGCTTGCCTGCCTTTTTGATTGTCCCTAACTGGTTCCATCTGCCAGTCTGATCACTTCCTAACAACTCCCCTGCCAGCCTGATTGATGACTAATTGCTCCCCTGCCATCCTGTTTGACCCTAACTGCCTTCCACTGCAAGCCTGTTCACCCCTAACTGCCCTCCCCTGCAGGCCTGGTCACCCACAGTTTGCCTCTCTGCTGACCTGGTCACTCCTAACTGCCCTCCCCTGCTAGCTTGACTGCCCCCAACTGCCCTCCCTTGCAGGCTTGGTCCCTCCCAACTGACCTCTCCTGCCAGCCATCTTGTGGTAGCCATCTTGTGTCCACATGGGGGCAGCCATCTTTGACCACAAGGGAGCAGCCATCATGTGTGTTGGAGTGATGGTCAATTTGCATATTAATCTATTAATCTATTATTAGATAGTATGTTCAGTCACTAGGCTCTATTACATCTTTCCAACTCACAAAAGTCATTTAAGCCCACTATTTGTTATTTTTTCTTATAAATATTATGCTATTATTTACATCAATATATATATATATATATATATGTCTTATATATTGTACTATAATTTGAACCATCAAAAATACATATCTTGAATTAAATAAGAAGAGTTCTACATTTGTGTGTTTCTATGAGAAACATCGACAATGAGGGATAATGCTTAAGACACTTAAGTAATGTTGCTTGATAGCCTAGAGGAGCTTAAACCAATTTAATATGTATTATACCTAAACTCTTTCCAATAACAGGAAGGGAATCCTTGTGGTTTCCATTTGTGTAAGAAAAACTTAAATTCACAACATTTTAGGAAACTTATCTGCCCAGAGTCAGAGGCATACTACGTGACTGAAGTGGAACAGGATCTCTGGTTCTTTTGACTGGAAGTATAGATTCCTTTCCTTCTATGTAGAAGTGACAGAAATGTCACTGTTTTGGACATTTGTGTCTAATTCACTGGAGTGTTAACATTTGTTTCTAATTTCAGATCAATCAATTATATATCAATCAGTGGACAAGTGATTTGATTTCTGAAGTATTTATTTTTCATTCTGATACAAAATGCAAAACTGTGTCAATAATTTCCTAGATTCCTTTCAGTTTTTAACAATTTTTAGTTTACATATTATTTTATGCAATTCCAAGTTTTTAAAAAATGATGATAAGAATCAGATCTTAATCTATTATGTTAAATATTTCCACACATATAATATTAATATATTATGTAAAATATACACCCTTGAGCATGTTGCATGTTTGTGTGTGTATGAGTTACTTGATACATATAGGAAAATAACTAATATAAAAATCTAAAGTTGCCTAACCGGTTTGGCTCAGTGGATAGAGCGTCAGCCTGCGGACTGAAAGGTCCCAGGTTTGATTCTGGTCAAGGGCATGTACCTTGGCTGCGGGCACATTCCCAGTAGGAGGTGTGCAAGAGGCAGCTGATCGATGTTTCTCTCCCATCGATGTTTCTGACTTTCTATCCCTCTCCCTTCCTCTCTGTGAAAAATCAATAAAATATATTTTTTTAAAAATCTAAATGTCTTCTGCAATAACTCATAATTCTGGATTTATTTTTATGTGTCACTCAATTTTATTTTATTAAACAAATTAACTTATGAAGAGTGAAATTATTCTACATTAAGACATTTCAAATATGTAGTGGTAAATTTTAACTTATGCAATAATTTTAAACACATCTAGGAAGAATTAATTCTTTTAATAATAGATATTTTATGACAGTATGTATTTGTTATGTCTAGTTATCAAATGGATTTTAACAAGGATTAATTTAGATCCAGTGATTAATCTTTAATGTTAAACATCTTGTTCATTTTTTGTCTTGTTTTTCCTTATCATTTTCTTTTACAATTAATGTCACTCTTTTTTTTTTTTTTGCCATGGTAGTGAGATTATTAACAAAACTTAGAAGAGTAGAATTTTTTTTAAGTTTTCATTGTTAGATTATAAATTATGGGAAAGGGATTAAAAATACTCTATAAAGTCTTTTGAGCAAGCCAGTTAACATAAAGTAGGGAAAATGATTTTTGATACATATAGCCTCTCATTTTTCTTAACAATTTAAGAGACTCATTAGGAATGAGGTAATTGCTTCATTTTATGTAGTTTATGATTCCCAGAGAAACATGTTTGAGGTTATTCATGAAATATGAAATAAAGAATTCCTCTTATAAAACTAAGAAAGAGAGGAAAGGAAATTCATCATACTTCGATATCGAAATTATACTTGAAAAATTTACATGAATAGCTACACTAATTGCTGGGGCCATTCCTCACTCACATCGCTATTTATCAAAGACAGGATGATAAATGCAGGCTTATGGTTTATAAAATCCTTTTGAAAATATTAAAATAAATGATTCATATTGTGCACAGATGGCTAAATGCAAAAGAACTGCATAATGAGTTCAGCATTTTTTTTCCCCTCTATGAATTGGGTAGGATTTCCGTGAACTAAATATGCACAATACCTTTAAATGAATTATTGGAAAGATTAAGTTTTAGAATCCTGAGTAATCGTCATAATAAATCGCAGTGAGGAGTTTTAGAGAGAGTTTAAATGTGTAATTCATGAAAGTATGGAATTTTAGTTTTATGAGACTGTAGTTCTATAGGAGGAAAAATGATGAATGCTGGTAGTTAAAGATCAGAACATCTTATTCCCTCTTAATTGTATGAGCTCTCTACTTCTGAAGCGGTTAATGCTACCAGTGTTACGGCTATGAAGTGATGTCAGTCTTTTCACTTCCTGAGCTCTGAGTGGTACTCGTCTAAGACTGCTTGAAACAGAATACTTTCATAGAAAAAAAATTATTCTTTTTTTTTTTTCGAATTAGTTTCCATTTTATTTTACCTAACTGAAAATGTATTTTGTTGCTTGTATGCTGTCTAACAACATGAAGTTTGGTAAGATTATGTTTCTAGAATTGATAGAACACAGTGGGAAGAAATAATTGCATTGAGGAAAATGATTTTCATCTTCATGCAAATCCTCAGTATCTTGAAATTTCTTCTTGGGCAAATCACTTCTCAGATTACCTCCTTGCATCATTTTCCCAATCTGTATCATAGTAATTCTATCTTTGCTCCCCGTAAAGAGCATGAACACAAATGAACAAATAAACCTGAAGCAACGTGGTTTTTCTTTCCTCTAATTTACTAGAGCAGGAATCAGTAAACTTTATTTATTTTTATTTTTTTACGCTCTGTGGGTGTTCATTCTCTGCAGGAACTCCTCAAAAGTCAACACTGTAGCAGAATAGCAGACGATTTCTAAATGTGTCCGTAAGTGTGCCTACATTCTAATGACATTTATTTACAAAAAGAGACTGCCTTATTTTTCCTGCAGAAAGTAGTTTTGCTGACACTTTTAAAATAAAATATAAAACAAAGACTCAAGCACACTAAAGCCTGAATATGCTAGGGAGCTGCAAATTCTGGAAACTTCCTGGATGACTCAGGTTCAATTCATCCTGGCAGAAAATGCACAGGGAAATGTTGGGCTGCTAAATTACTTGGGCACAGAGGACAGGAAGACATGTAGAGTTTGTTATGTTACATGGGTGTGGAGGACAGGAATAACTGTAGATAGAGTTTCCAGAGCTGTTGAGAGAGCCGTAGAAGGTATAACCTTCCTCCTCTCCATGTAAAAATAAGGGAAGCTTCCTGGAGATTTGACAAGACCCTGCTGTGTATTGGCAATGTCCATGGGCAACAGAGAAACTTCATGGGGACTTAACCCCAAATGACTACTGCTCTACCAAATCACTGCTCTTCCACGGCGGAGGGTGTTGACATGTGTTTTGATCTATTAGCCATCCATTTACACTAAGATTTATCCTCCCCTACTACAGGATTATAAATGCCTCTGGAATCCGCATGCCTCCTTTGTCTACCTCATGCCTAGGTTTCTTAGATGTCTGGATCAAAGAGCCTTTCTGTAACTCTCTTGTGCGATAGGGCTTGATCTCATCCTAATTTGGAATAGTGGCTCAGCTATTGTCCCCAGCTGTATATTAGGCTAAATTATAGGTAGAAGAATCAAGATACTCTAAGTAGTATCTTTCCTAGAGTAAATCATCCATCCTATGGAAAAAAATAAATACTTGATCTAATTTTAATTATATGCTAAATTCTATGACATTTAATTAGATATTTTTGCATTATATAACTATAAACTAGGAGGAGAAGATTTGGTTTGTGTCCCTGATAAAACACCTTCTGCAACACGCATTGAAATAGCTCAGTAGAAGTTGATATACTATTTTAACATGTATTTATGGAAGATTGTCTGTACAATCATATTTCAAAGTGCCTTTGAAAGAAAAGATATGGCTCTACACCTCTCTCATATTTTGTATCATGTAGTAAATATCATTATCTCAAGGCATTTAGGGACAAAATATGGTTCCATTACCCCAAATCAGACTTACTATCAATGTTTAGAGAATTTATTGATATACATTGTTTTGCATTTTATAATACAATATATTTCTTAAACACACATTTTTAATAAGTAGGCATTTATAGTTATCCTTAGGTTTATGCTGTGATGCAATGAAGCATTTTAAATGAGATGGATCATGTCAGCACTAATGCCTCCCACTCTTAGGTTAATTGTTTTTTATTTCCCATGGCAGGCTCTTTATGTGCTAGATAGCCAAATATGCTTCTTTGATTGTGTAATTATGCCTTATTGTATGGCATAATTATACAATCAGAAGCTCAGGATATCCATGCATACATTGACATTGATTTTACATCTCTTTTTTACTCAAGCATGTTTATTTATTCATTTCTTACTCATTTAACTTGCATTTATTTTTATAACCCTTTCTTCTTATGAAGAACTATCACTTCTGGAATTTCTACCTTTAACATTTTATTGTAATTATTTGTATGTTTTCCTTGGAAAATTTAAACAGAAGATCTTCATGTTATAAAATGGTTAACATGGTATTATAACATGTTATAATAATGTGATATAAATTAAAGTTTATCTAGATAACTAAATGGGAAGAATGAATGGAAATGAATATTACTGACCACTCACTGAGTACCAGACAAATTAACCTCACAAATTTCCATGAGCTGAGCTCTGGTAAATTTATTTTCCTAGAAATAAAACAGAAAATTGATACATTTTCTCCCCAAAAAGGCCAAGCTGGATATTCTTAAGGACTGTGCTCCACTGATTAAGGGAAAATCAGAAAAGGAACTAAGAATTGACATGATGCCTGTGGCTCTTTCACTTTCAGTCTTGTAACCCACAGTGAAGCTTTTAGCAAACTAAAGAATTTTATTTTTAGGATAATGTTAAACCTCCTTAGATTCTTATTCTTTTTTTTTTTAAATATACTTTATTGATTTTTTTATAGAGCAGAAGGGAGAGGGATAGAAAGTCAAAAACATCGATGAGAGAGAAACATCAATCAGCTGCCTCTTGCACACCCCTTACTGGGGATGTGCCCGCAGCCAAGGTACATGCCCTTGACCGGAATCGAACCCAGGACCTTTCAGTCCGCAGTCTGATGCTCTATCCACTGAGCCAAACAGGTCTCAGCTAGATTCTTACTCTTTTTATGTGTTTATCTAGAGAGAGTAATTAGTTTAGGTCAATCAAAATGCACTTACATTGAAATATCCTTTGAACAGCCACTTACTTTGCTCCAAATGACCAGTCTAATTCAATCTTTCTAATGTTGCTATTGGTTTTCAATTATTGATATATGTAAGCTATGCATTTACTCCCACCCTTAAAAATCAATGATATCATAGTTCTTCACTATCCAAACCTGGATCCCAGGAAAATCTTTTTCTCCCTGGAATGAAGAGTAATAGGGACCATATATATATATGGTCAACAATGTGGTCATTCCTAAAACAATTTGGGGTTATTCTATAATAATACCTATTCAATTTTGTGAAGATATCTAGTAATTACATTTCAGATTGAAAGTAGAAAACAATACATTTAGATAATGGAAATAAAAATGTAAGAAATGTGATAATTCATAAATATGCTACATGACATCAACCTTACTGTCAAGATTAATTTCATCCAATTTAATTCTCACTTTATCCCCATTACTCTCTAATACAGTTTTCACAATGAGAACAATTTCCTTCTTTTCTTCTCAGAAAGAGAGTACACATTTACATTAACCAGCTTCTGACAAAAGCATTTCATTTCCCTGAATTAGTATATACATTTCTGTGCGTTGAGAGTGTGCCAGACCTTGTATCAGTACATTAGAAATGAACTCTATAAACATTGTCAGTCTCCAAATGCCAAAAATAACACAGGAGAAATGACTTTGACTAAAGTCTCCAATTTGCATTATTGTTTTCTCTTTCTAAGTTGCAACCACCTTTAGTAATACAGTAATGTTCTCTTACCTGGTGGGGATACATTTCAAACCACCCTGAAACTGTGGATAGTATTAAAACCTACATATACTATGTTTTTCCTCCTATACATACATATCTATGATAAAGTTTATGGCTTCTCTTTGGTGTATCTGGATTGCCAGTGTATTCTTACCCTTTGGGACCATAGTTAATAAATAACAAATAAAGGTTTATGTCCCTTCAAAACCATGTAAATAAAGGTTAACTGAATATAAGCACTGTTATATTAAGACAGTTGACCTGAGAAAGGAAACAGCAATTTAGAGACTAATGGGCAGTTAACGTACACAATGCAGATGTGCTGGATAAAGAGGTGGTTCATGTTCTATGCAGGGCAGAGCAGGATGGCTGGTGATCCCTTTACACACCTCAGAATGGCTCACAATTTAAAACTTATGAATTGTTTATTTCTGGAACTTTCCATGTAGTATTTTCAGACTGTGATTGACCAAAACCATGGAAAGTGAAACTGAAAGCAAGGGGGAACTAGTGTACAATTGATTATTTCCTGTTTTCTTTCTTATTGGCGTTCTCAAATATTTAGTATTTTGGGGGGCACTTTAGTAATATCTATATATTATTTTGTAGTAACACTACAATGATAGTTTCTTTTTCTTTTTTTGGCTTGAAATATTTACTATGTGGTTTTTTACAGAAAAAAAAGTTTGCTGGTCCCTGCATTATATAAATTATATAAAATCAACTGGAATATACTGAAGGGTATAAAAAAATAGAAAACTGTAAGGTGCCAGTATCATCAACAGTATTTATTTCAATAATGAGTCACTTCTGTTCCAATATGCACATTTCCAAAATGTAATTACATGTTAAAAGTAGCGCTGCTATTTAAGGCTAGCTAGCTCTTTACAATCAGATCTCCACCTGAAACCACAGTATTTCTAGGGGCTAAAGGAAACAAGAACAAAGTATCGATCTCATAAATAGGTAATATGCAAATTAGGTACCAACTCTGTAACGGGTCAGGACCAGATAGGAGGAGGATGGAGACAGAGGCAGGGGGGCCTGCACTAACTGGTATGGTTGTGGAAATCCTTTTCACATCCACCGTGTCCAGGGTTCCCAGTTCAGGGTTCAGTGTCTGGAGAAGGCCGCACACAAATGAAGAGAGACTGGAAAAGCATCCATTTGGGGGAATAATGGGGGCCAGGCAGGAGTCCACCTCTAGGGGGAGGACGCCACCAGCTCTGGCTTGGCTATCCCCTTTTATTAGTGCTAAATGATACATCCATGTCCTTTAGGTCAGGAAATTCCAACAATGAAATCAACCAGCAAGAATTAACATAAGACTAAAAGTGTGGAAGCTTTTCCAATTACCAATGTGTCACCTAAACTATATGTGAATAGTTCATACTTAACATAAAACTAAAGAGGGGCAGCTAATGTCTCACCTAAGCAGTGAGTAAACAGATCCATTAAGATTTGACCAGGTTTCTGGTTTGTTCTATTTACATCTCTATTGGTGAGGTAATGACTGGTTTCCTGCACACAATGGCTCAGATGATCCTGTATTGGACACAGGCAGAGGGTCTGGGGGGATGCTGTGCTTCAGGCGCAAGTCCCGCCACCCCACCCCCACCCCCCACCCCCCGCACAGGTTTGGCCTGACTCCTAGGATACTGCCTCACACAATTTCAATCCTGCACTGGGCCTTTAGTATAAGATAATTTCATAACTTATCCCATGAGCTAAGTTGGTCAGATCCTGTTATTTCCATTTTACTCATAAAGAAAACAAGTCTTACAAATATTAAATGACTTTCTGACACAATTGATATTTTGATACAGAAGAAATAGGCACGTGACATTTGTTCTGATCCAACATTTTATATTCATTTTAGCATTTACTTTGCTTTCTTTTGAGATATTCTTTTAGGAAAGGTACCCAACCAATCTGCTTACCTTCTCAAAACATACAGAATTTTACCCTAACCATTGTAAATTTTTGACCCACTATTATTCAAAATTAGCATCCAACACAGCCTGGGGAATTATTGCATTTGAAGAGCCAGGAAGTAGTGTCTGTCAATATGTAATACTTAAGGACTCTTAAATTTACAAGAAGATTACATCTGTGACATAAAATACCTCACTGATTTCATTAGACTAGGGCAAAACACACGAAACACAAGTACTGAACATAATACAAATGAATGATTTAATGGTTTATATTTTTATCATTATTATTTTACGTTTTTAAGTGAGGCATTAAAGAAATGGTTTATAATGAGAGTGAAATAAAAGTGTGGTGTTTGGCAAGAACATATAATTGGATGATCATAAGGAAAGATTTGTCAGAAAAACTTTTTATCATTTTGTATTCAATGTCTTGGATAGTACTCACCACACAGTTTATAATGTATGGATTTATTTCAATAAAAACTGAAATAAAATAAGAGAAAGTAGGTGGCTATCAGATATAATTTAACGAAAGATATTTAGAGTAACAGTTACTTGGGGGTAGAGTGTTTGATAATATTTTGTCCATTCCTGCCAGCAAGTGCATCTATAGATATTTCCATATGTTACATCATAGTATTTTGTAAATATTGTGGCAGTATGTGAGGCTCAGCTGGAAATAGCAAAAGGGCAGACTTTCTGTTTCAAATAATATAAAAGATATTATATATATACATGAAAACAGTATAATCCTAAATAAAATAAACAACTTTATTTTGATAGGATGAGTTATTTAATATTGCTCATGAAACTAGTTATTTGGGGGAAATGAAACTTCATCTCTTACTCATGACCTGAAATAATAAATAATAATTAGATTTAAAAAATTGATGTAAAAGACAAAGTTATATAACTTTAGAAAACAATGTAAGAGAATATTTTATGATTGAAAGTATATAAGACAAATAAGTAAAAACTATTTGTAGATAACTTATAAGGTCATTTGTTTTAAATAACGTAATTAAAGTGAAGAAAAGGCCAAACATAGACAAAATAATATGGATAATAAATTGAGAATTGTAATTTTACATATATAAATAATATCTAATAATCAATAAAAACAATTGCTGAATGATAACAGTTGAAATATAACGACAGGTATTTCACAGAAGAAGCAATACAAGAAGTTTATTCTCATAAATATCAGAGAGATTATATAAATCCATAATAAAATACAACTTTATACTCACCAATTTGATAACAATTAAAGTTATATTAAAATCTATTTGTTACATGTGTAGAAATGTGAGACAATTGAAATTTCCATTCTACCACTAAGGAGAGAGTAATCAGTACATTCACATCGGGTATAATTTATTCAATCCCAGTAATCTGGACAGGCAGATTGGTGGATTTTCTTTATGATTCTCCAGAAGATTACTCTCTAAGAGTCAAAGGAAATATTTCTTAACGTAAGAATTTAGTATAGATATTTAAAGTGTATTATAATATCTTAATAAATAAAAGGCATTTATTTTACCCAATTTTATTTTTATTATATTTCATAATAATAATGTTCAAAAAGAGTATGTAAAAATATAACCAAAGAAATTCCTATGGAATGCAGTAACTGTTAACATTCAGTGCCTTTTTAACTGTCCTATGCACTTGTTCCAGTTATTTTCACATAGTGGGTTATAAGACATCCCACTAAAAAAGAAGTTACAAATTCAATTTAGATACTCACCTTATATCAAATTACATTGGCAGTTTACTGAGTTTAATTCACTGTATATGTATAGTTTGCTACTAGTCTGCTGTCATATTTTATAAAAAGAATTGTGACAAGGACAAACATGCACAGTAATTTAATGCAGTAATATGGAATGTAAATGAACTAGAAAGTAATGTGTCAGAAGCTCCATAATATCTAAATTGGAATGGATATATTAATACTCTCATTTTTTATAGTTACCAATATTTTCGACTAGGTAATTGTATGTATGACTAGAGGCCTAGTGCACAAAATTCATGCATGGGGGGTGGTCCCCTCAGTCCACCCTCAGTCCAGCCTGCACTCTCTCCAATTCAGGACCCCCTTGGGGAATGTCTGATGGCTTGTTTAGGCCTGATCCCGGGGTCTGCTAGCTTCTAATTGCTCACCTGCCTGCTAGCCTGGTCGCCCCCAACTATCCCCCTCAGCCAGCTTGGTCACCCTTAACTGCCACCCCTACTGACCTGGTAACGCTTACTGCTTCCTCTGCTGGCCTGGTTGCTCCCCACTGTCTCCTTTGCCAATCTGGTTGTCTACAACTACTCCCCTTTGCTGGTCTGGTTGCCCCACGCATCCTACTCTTCAGTCATTTAGTTGTCCCTCACTAACCCCCCTGCTAGCCTGGATGCCCCACGCAGCCTAATGTTTGCTCATTACTGTTACTGTGATGGCATCCCAGACAATTTGCATATTCCTCTATTATTAGTATAGGTTATGTTTCCACACAAAGCAGAATTATATAAAAATTAAAGAAAAAAGAACTATGCCTTAAAACTGAGTATAGATACAATGATTATATATCTATCTCTCTACTGTATATATAGGTATAGATAGATGATAGATAGATAGATAGATAATAAAAGCATAATATGCTAATTAGAATGGACATCCTTTCAGAAGACCTTTCCAGATGAAGCCGGAGCTGTGAGGGAAGCCCAGGTCCCAAGTGCCTGCTGGGGACTGAAGGAAAGCCCAGGTCCCAGGTACTGCTTGAAGGAAGCCTAGGTCCAGGTTGCCGTAGAGAAGCTGGTACCGGAGAAAGGAAGGCCTACTCTTGCACAAATTTCATGTATCAAGCCTCTAGTGTGTGTATTTAATGCATTCCTTCCCCATCATTCCAGGTCAAACATGTTTGGAAAGCACTGATATATGATAAATATACTTTTATAGAAATAGGCTTGGAATATAACTGTTTTTTAGCCAATAATATGCAATTGAATCACTTCTAAGTGTTGTTCATCTAAGCCTCCCAACAATAGTATTTGATTTTATTATTATTGCTCTCTTTTTTCCAAAGGAGGATATTGAGGCACCAGGTAAGTCAAGCACTTTCTTAAATGCAGTTTGAAGCTAACATTAAATTGGAATGAATACTCATATTATTGTACACATGTTTAAAAATGGGGTTTGAAGAGTTGTTTTTCATGATTGAGAGTGATAACTATATTTCTATTTTGGAACTTTTATTCATTTTTCAATAGTTTGCTCTTATAAAATGCTAAAGGAATCTTTTGGAAATAAAATAATATTGATTTGACTATTTCCTTGGATTTTTTAAGTATATATTTTAAAATCCAGATATATTTTGAGCCAATAATACCCAGAAAGATGGTTGATCTATGTGCACCAATCAACCGTACACCAGAGTGTCTTGAAGGTGGAGATTCTCCTGTTCTCATGCACAGTTTCTCTGACTTCTCTGGAGACCGGAGTTCCTTTACGCTGCTGTTCTTTGCACAGGGCTTGGCATTAACTCTGCTGTTCTTCCCATGCCCAGTCTAGTTCACAGGGCTACCACTTAGAGTTGTAAGTCTGCTAAGATCCAGTGAGCTTTTATGAATTCCTTTCTACTGCTTTTTTTTTGCCAGTATTCCTTCTGGAAGTCAGGGTTTTCTGTTTGTTTTGTTTCAGTCTTGTTTGTTAGGTTGCCTTCAGTTTTCCCCTGAGATAAAGAAAATGAAATAAATGAGAAAGAGGCGTTATATTGGTTCTGACTTGTGTTTGTCATAACCACTGTGGCTACTGTTTGTTTTTTTTTGTTTGTTTGTTTGTTTGTTTGTTTTGTTTTTCTGGTAAAATAATGATCCCTTAAAGCAGAGGTTGACACATACAGTTGTGATTAAAACTATTTCCCTACATCTGTGGGGTCATCTGACCATTTAAAGCTCAGAAGATGGATTGTCCTATGCGGTTAATATGTTTTTTCATCTCAAGCAATTTTCAAGCTGACATTTTTGTTTGGTTTGGCTCAGAATGTAAAAACAGAATGAACTGGAATGTGCTCCCTATTAACTTAAAGATGGTGTGTCCTGATATGGAGTAGGCACAGAAGAAATGACAGCAAGTCTACTGCATGACCAAGAAATTGAAAAGCACTATCATCTGTGATGGAGGGTGCTCTCTTGCTATTGAATGTAAGGTACTTAGGATTTTGAGATGTGGACGAAGTTCCTTTAACTTCATTTGAATGATATACTCAAATATTAGGGTTATGTGATATTATTATATGCTCGAGGGCTGATGCACGAAATCTGTGCAAGAGTAGGCCTTCCTTGCCCTGGCTACCAGCACTGACTTCCCTCTGGCACCTGAGACCCAGGCTTCCCTTGCAGCCCCAGCTTCGTCTGGAAGGTTTTCCAGAAGGATGTCCAGTCTAATTAGCATAGTACACTTTTCTTATTATAGATAATGGATAGAAAAGAAAAGCTTAGGGACACAGGATTAACCACTGTCCATCCTTCAACAGCCTTGGAAGGTGGGTGTCCAGTGCTGGAAATCTAAGTTCTGTGGTATTGAACTGCTGAAAGGTGTGAGAAGTATTCTAAAGTAATTCCTAGAATAGGGGCAGGAAACTGGAACTACCTACCATGGAAAGCATTGCTTCCAATGAATTGTACAAAGTGGGATGTTTTGGATGGATTCAGATAAATAATTCTGCAACATCTGACGTCACCTGGGGCTGTGTGTGTCTTCACTAGTCCGGGCTCATGTTACCACAATGGCTTACACACTTGGCTAGTAGTTAATGCTGTTTTTGGCTGGGAGCTCATCTGCGGCAGTTTACAGAACGATGCATGTGGCCTTTCCATGCGGTTTTGGCATCTGAGGAAGGAAATAGAAGATGCCAGATCTTTCAAAGCTTGGTATAGCCCTGGAATGCCACTTTTGCTGCCTTCTAATAAACTCTGTCTCTCAATGAGGAGGAGGAATGCATATAAAAGGAGGGATGGAACTGAATGAAATTATCTATAGAGACTTCTTACCAAAAACCCCCACTTTAATCACATATTTATCATATCCAATACTCATCATTTCTTCAGTTAAATACTCTTTATATGTCTTCTAATTCACTGATATTTTCCATGACTGTACAATCTCTTTCTGTCTACCCAGTAGCACTTTTATTTCAGATACTGCCTTTTTCAATTCTAGAATTTCCATTTGGTTCTCTTTTATGGTTGCCATTCTTCCACTGGCATTCCCTGTTAGCTATCATTTTCCTCTAAATCCTTCAAATATTTGCTGTAATAGTTCTGGTAGCCTCCTCACTTGCTATTTTCAATTCTTGGAATCCCTGTTTTTAAATTGCTTGATATTCATGCTTTTACAATTTACCACAAGCTGGGTTGCTTAAATTGACACAAATATGTGGGTCAGGAGTGTGACCCAGGTCTCACTTGGATGAAATCAGTGGTGTCTGTGGGGTTTCATTCTTTTCTATGAAGAATCCATTTTCTTTCCTTTGCCAGCTTCTGAAAGTTCCCCATTTCTTGGTTCATGGCACTCTTCCTCCAACTTCAAAGCCAAAAATGTCAGGTTGAGTCTTATTCTCACATTACTTAATACTTCTCTCTTCTGTTTCCTGATTCCAATTTTAAGGATCCTTATTATTAGACTAAAAGCCAGGTGCATGAGACTGTGCATGGGCAGAGTTCCTAGGCCTAGCCAGTGAACACAACCAATCTGTGGGGTAACAGGTGATTGGGGCCCCCACTTACACCTTCATTGGCTGGCCTTGTGCCTGCCCACTTGCTGGCCCTGCCCCCCATTGCCACTGCCAGTCAACTCCCTCTGTGGGGTGACTGATGGGAAAATTGGGGGCTCCTGCTCATGCCTGCTTTGTCAGGCCTGGCACTGCTGGCTTGCCATTCCTATCCCCTGCCACCACCAGTTGGGGCCTGTGGGCTGGGGGCAGCTCCTGTGTTGAGAATTTGTCCCCTGGTGGTCAGTGTGCATCATAGCAACCGGTCACTCTGCTGTTTGGTCACTTTGCATAATACAGATAGATTGGGCCCCTTGAATTATCCAGGATAATCTCTCTATTTCAAGGTCATTTTATTAGGAATGTAATTCTACTTGCAACCTAATTTTTCTGTGTCACTGTAATCTAACATTCACAGGTTTTGCAGGTTAAAATGTGGACATTTTTGGGGGAAAGATCATTATTCTGCTTACCAACTATATTCAGTGAACATTTTATTTCAGGTATTGTCCTTTTTAATTTAGAACTTCCTTTTGTTCAACTTTATAGGTTTATTCTTATGCTGAATTTCTCCATAATTTCTATATTCATGGGAGTGTTTTCCTCCATGTCTTTAAAATATTTGTACTGGTTGTATAAAATTCCCATAAGTTATTTTCAATCCTATCTAATAAAAGAGTAATATACAAATTGACCATCACTCCAACACACAAAATGGCTGCCCCATGTTGTCAAAGATGGCTGCCCATATGTGGACACAAAATGGTTGCCACAAGATGACCAGCAAGGAAGGGCAGTGGGAGGGACCAGGCCTGCACATAAGGACAGTTGTGGGTTATCAGGCCAGCAAGTGAGGGTAATTAGGTGTGACTAGGCCAGTAGAGAAGGAAAGTTGGGGGTGACTGAGCCTGCAGGGAAGGGCATTTGAGGGGGACCGGGACTACAGGGGAAGGCAGCTAGGGGCAAACAGGCTGGTAGGGGATCAGTTAGGAACCAATCAGGCTGGGGTGAGGGACACACCCCCCTATATACAAATTTTATCCCCTGGGTCTCTAGTATTTTTATAAAATTTTATATGACCCAAGGAATATTAACCCACACACTATAGCTAATTATGGCATATTTGTGGGGTGCCAGTAAGATGTTTTAATTATCACCAAAATGTACTCTCTATTTCCTGCTTACAGCTGTATATTTTTATTCATTTTGTTCATGAATTTTAAGTCAATCCACTCCGGAACATTTAGAGTTTGTTTTGAATTTTCTCTGATAATTAGTATTACCATGGAATCTTTTCCAATGCTTGACAATATGTCCTCACTCTGACATTTCTCAAACCCCAGCTACATGTTTATCTACGGCTTCTGCTTCGATCAGTGAAGTCCACAGATATTTAACTTAGAATGTCACTAACTTAGTAAGGCTGTTCTGTAGGTCAGTTTTATACCTCTAATTTATTACTAAGGGTGTATGTTAGTGAGGCAGGGAGTCTTAGATTGGGACAACTCAGAAAATGAATATCTTTCATTCAGGCTTTGAAATGGTTACTTCTAGATGCTTCATATGAAAAATAAAGATTCTTATGAAATGGAGCAGAATTCAAGAAATGTTACCTTTCTTCTGAAACAGAAGATTGTGAGGATTCTAAGAAGTACCTGCTGCCAAGTTACTATTTATTTAACTTTCTACACCCTGATAAAACAATTAATCACTAATATGATTACCTTTTTCTGACCTCACAGATAGGATATTTGTGTGTGTGTGTGTATGTGTGTGTAATTTTCTTGTGTGTAAATTTGGACTCTTTGTTAGTGACCTGTGTGTGTGTATGTGTGTTTGTATATGTATGTGTGTGTATGCATATCGTTTTTGTAGGAGTTTAGAAGATGCAAGTTTTAGGTATCTGCTGGAAGATAAATGTGACTTATCTCTTAAGATTAAATTAGTTACCTATTTGGTATACTCCCATAACACCCTGCACCCTCCCATACAAGGATTAAATTCTCCCTTAAAGCAATGCTTTCCTTGTCTATTTAGTGTATTCATTTTTTTATTTCTAGGACCTATTACAGAATAATGATTCTTGGGAAAATTATGATGAGTAACTAAATAGTTATTAAGGAGAAATTTGACACATGAAGATGTATCTGTAAGCATAAACTCTCAACAAAATGTTAAACTCTGAAAAAATTCAGGAAAATTCATAATTTTGTTACAAGTTACCAAGATGGTTAAAGTTTAATTTTATTACACTTATTACATTAGAAACTCGAAGTTGGTAAGCATCAATATGACATACATTCGTTTGCATCTTGTCAGTGCTTATTTCTACCTAGAAAACAATAATAAAATTACTCCTATGACAAAGTAGATGTGAAAGGTTTCTTTAAAAAACATGTAATATTGAATTTGTCCTCTAGAAATTATGTTACTTATTTTGCCTATTTTTTCATTCTAAAGTGCACATTTTATTTAATGGTTTATTTTTATTACCTCTTAAAGAGACATTTATATTACGTGGCCTCTAGTTATGGGCAAAGAGCAGTAATGTGTAAAAAAAAACTATAGGTTTTACTCAGGTGAAAGAAGATTGTGAGAAGTCATGCATACAAAGTAAAATGACCTCATGTGTAGAAATTAAACATAAAATTATTTTAGAGTTGCCTTAAGCTATTTGATTGCAAGAATAATATTATGTAGATAAGGAAGCAAAATATTAAAAAGCAGATTCTAGAACATTTTAGGGTGGTCTATTATCAACCGTGTTTTTTTTTTAAATTTTTGTAATTGAACTCACTTAAAGAGCTGCTTTTCTAAATCAGAAGTAAATTAGTTGCTGAAATATTCATTTTTGTGTTTGTTTTTTCCCCATCTAAAGGTGAATATGCTTGTATGACAGCCAAGTACTCAGAAAAGAAAATGAGGTTTCAATTCAGGTGATTTTGTTGATGGCTTGCCAGACAATGACCATATATTTTGGCAGTGCCCATTATGATGTGAATCACAAGCAAGCAGAATTAAGTCAGGGCACTGTGAGAAATAACTCAGGCAGCTGGGCATTGCATGAGTGACACGCACTGAGTGTTAAAACCAGCAAGCACCTAACTCGGGTGGGGAGAAGCCTGGGTATGATCAAGGAAAAAGTAAACCCAACAAATAGGACCTACACATAATGGACAGGCAAGCTCAGTGTGAAGAATATATTTTGGCTGAAGTGATGGTGAAGATCCTAGACCTTCTTAGGGTGTTTGTGTATATTAAACAGTAATTAATTTTGCTTAGGCATTGAAGAATATAATATTAAAACAGACATATGTATAGCCTATGGACCCAGACAATAGCATGATGAAGACCTGGGGTGGCCCAGAGGCTGGGTGAAAAAGGGGTAAAAGGGTGGAAATGGGGGAAATCTGAAATACTGTCAAAAATAAAACATAGATATAGATGTAGATATAGGTATAGATATATAGAGAGAAAATCAATAAAACATTTATTTAAATCAACATATCAACATATACTATGTGACAGGAACTTTAAACATATTTGCTTTAACCTTTTGATAATCTTAAAAGTTAATTTCTATTATTAGTATTTTACTAGTGAGATATTAGGATCAAAAAGTTGAGGAAATTTGCACAAAATCAAACAGAATAATTAGCAAAACAAACAAACAAATTTCCCTGTAATGCTTCAGGTAAACAACAAAGTTTGGAGTGGTGTATATTTGAGAACTGCAACCAGTGGTCCTTGCCTTTTTTTGTTCTTTGGCACTATTTCTGTCTATGTGATCCATCCATTTCCTATTTCTGCCAGTTATTTTTTTCTCCATAGAGTGAAACGAGGGCCATCAGCAGCACCTGGACTCATATTTCCCAGGATTTCCATCTGAGAGTAGGGGTATTAGACTTTGTGTTCCAATTTGAATATTTATATGAAAGGATTCTGGCCTTTGGTTTAGGCCAGTGGTTGGCAAACTCAGTCAACAGAGCCGCAGTTTGCCAACCACTGGTTTAGGCCATTCACCCAATCTCTAACACTGTGTTAGGAAAGTGAGGCTATGTGTGTGGTCCAGCCTGAGGCAGGAGCCACCCATAGTCCAAACACTGTTGTCCAGTAGGCAGAATCATGTAGGATGAGGTGGGTATCAGTTTTCTATGCCTGCCATAACAAAGGACCACCCACTGGGTGGCTCAAACCACAGAAATATATTGTCTCCCAGTTCTGGGGTCCAGAAGTCTGAAATTGTGGTGTTAGGGGGGGGATTCCTCCTGAAGGCTGTGAGGGGTGGGTTTGTTCCCCACCCCTCTCATTGGCTTCTACAGGACCATCTTCTCCCTGTGTCTCTTCACATGTAGTTGTCCTTGTGCGCATGTCCCTCTCTAAAGTTCCCCTTTATATTGGGACACCCTTTGCCTCACTTTAACTTGATAAGCTCTGTAAAGACCATATTTCCAAACAAGGTCACATTCTGAGGTATTGGGTGTTAGGGACTACTGATGAATTTTGGATTGACACAATTCAACCTACAATAGTGGTTCTCGCTTACATAACATGGTTGAGGTTTCCAAAAGAACAAGAAACATTTCCTGAATTACATTATTTACTATATATTAACTATGATTCAGAATCACACTCAGTAGCTCCAGCTAGAACATGTGTAAGCTGCAAAGGTTGTATATCTGAGCTCCACACACTCTAGTGATCTGGTAGTTTAGGACCCTTTGATATTTTCTGCCTTTTTCACTGTTTTGTGTTTTTCTTTCTTTTTTTTTCCTTTCAGTGTTATCTAGAATGTCTCTGGCATTCAAAAGCTTTATATTACACCATAATATATTACACTACTTTGGCTTTCCTACATCTCAAATAATGGACATAATTTTGCATATACCATTTTGTTCACACTATTTAGAAATATTTACTTGAAAAAGATGTATTCCACCTGAGTTGTGTACAGTAAAGTCTAAATAGTCATCTGCAGATTAGAATGTTCCAGAGTGTTTTAATTAATTTGTAGAGTCAGCACAATCTTTGGATGGATGACCAAGTTAAATGAGTCTGATATCACCAACCAGCCAGCATGAAAGAAACAGATCATTAAGCCTGTAATTTTCAGAGCTAATGAAGTTCTGAAAACAATCATTAAATGCTTTGTCCCATTTTATGTGTATATAATTAACTCCCAAAGAGGCAAACAAAAGTCATAAAGGCATCAAATATTTTGAGAGATGAATATATAATATACTTTTAATATACTATCAACTACCATTTGTCAAGTAATTAATGAAATAACTAGTTTTATTAATAGCTGTTAAACTGGCATATTTGGTGTGACTTCAATATGAATGTGATACTTGTAATTAATGACAAGGCAAGACTGGCAACACCAACTTTTTAAAAATGGGCTCAATATGCCAATGTCAAATTCCACTAGTTAATGTGTAATTTGTAGACAATGTTATGGAAAGCAGGGGTTATACCATTAAGTCTAGTGGGAAGCCTAGGTAGATGCTTGATGTATAGACATCCTATGAAATAAAATCTTATTATGCAAATTGTCTTCTCAACCAGGAGTTCAACCAGGAGTTTGACCACTCCCTATGACCTGAGATGAACACCAGGGGGCAGCATGAAACATGGTGGGTGTTGCTGATACAGCACTGGCAGTGGACAGCGGGCAGCAGTAGCGGCGCTGCTGGCACCAACTGGCCCCAATGAGAGTGGGACTGCAGTGGGATGGTGGAGCAGAACAGGTGGTGCTGTGTGGCCAAGGCAGGTGTGAGCAGGGCCTGATTGCCCCGCCAATGGTGACCAGCAGCAAGGGCAAGGGGCGGGGCTGCCGCCCTGCTCCCAGGCACTGAGGGAGCTGGGCAAGGGCCAACAACTCAGGCAAAGGAGGGTATGTGGGAGCTTTGGGGTCTAGGTATGCCCAGGACCCAGAGGTCAGCTGGGACCTGCCCTTCCACAGCAGATGCTTGTACTTTGATCTCTGGCAAGGCCTAGGGACCATGCCTTTGCAGAGATTTCATGCACTGGGCCTCTAGTGTTTTAATAATATCCTAAAATACAACTCTAAACAAAGCAACATACACAGGCCTGCTTGGAGACTGCAGGAAGTGTCTCTGTGTAGTTTTAGCCAGATTAAGATGACTCTGAACAAAGGCAATGATACTATGTTTTGGGAATACCAGCTGTAGCCCAAACCAGGAATTTGAGAATGTTAGGAACATATCAGCCCTTCGAGCTGCATGACTTAAGAAAAGGTCACTGCCAGTAGAAGATGGTTATATCATTCTCACTAGAGGCACTGGAGTAAATACAGAGTATAAACAGGGAAAGATTAGAATCATGGGATCTCATGATTAGAGGAAAACATAAAGAATATTGATCTGAGAACTTACCGGTTCTGAATATATATCATAATGACCCAGTCAACTTTTGATATATTTCAATTCATGCCACTCTACATTTTTTATTTGATTTGATAAGAAAAGATACATAGTAACATGCCATCATATGAATTTCCACCATAGCAATACATTATATATATAAACTCAAAAGAATATTTAATAGTAAAAGTTTTAAAACTATTAGCAAGAGCTGTTTTGATAATTTATTGCCCTTTTAGTATAACTTAATAATTATAAGTTTATATAGTTTTTTTAAACAAAAAAAAACATTAGATTTTTTTTAATTTTATTGATTTCAGAGTGGAAGGGAGAGGGAGAGATATAGAAACATCAATGATGAAAACTAATCATTGATTGGCTACCTCTTGCTTGTCCCCCACTAGGATAGAGCCTGCAACCCAGGCATGTGCCCTTGACCAGTACTGAACCTGGGATCCTTCAGTCCACAGGCCAACACTCTATCCACTGAGCAAAACCAGCTAGAGAAAACAAACAAACAAACAAACAAAAAACGTTCTTTATTATATATAGCATTAAAGTGTTCATGAAAAGAGATAAATTTTAGTCAGAGAGTAATAAGGAGATATATCATAGGGTGGGTGATCCCCAAAGGCTTTTCTGATGAGTTGACCATTAGCAGAGATTTTGATGACATGAGGGAATAATTTGCATGTCTTAAGAAAGTAAGGTGAAGCAGAGGGAGTGTGAAAAGCAATGGATCTGAGGCATGGTCAAGTTGTTCCAGAAAGATTCTTATGTTGACAGGGTCAATGTAGGTGCATTACAGTTGAGAATACAGAGCTCTTTACCCTACAGTAGAATGCATATTTTTGATATAACTGAAAAGAAAATTGGTCTTAATGAACTTGATTCTGCAACTAACATTTCCTAGGTAAATTCAACAACAACAATAAAGCATATTTAAGGAACTTCAATGATGAAACTTCTGGCCACTATCATCCTACTCTTCCCTTTGATGCTCCCAAAGACTAAATATTGCTGCTACATCACACTTAACATTCTTTGTAGAAGTATACTGTGCATTAATTTGAAATTACCAACATACTAACTAATCTCCCATCTGAAAAAAAAGGGTTTATGGTACATATTAGGAATGAGAAAGAGAAAGAAGTGATTCCCTCCCTCTTAAGTTGTACATTCATATTTATGATGCACAAGGGGAAAGCGAGAATAATATGTATACAATGTAATGGGAATATATGGTGTATAATATTCTCCTCATTTCATTACCCCTTTTCCCTATCATTCAGAGAAATCTAAATTTTATTCTTCTTAGAGGCAATGATTTGTATAAGAATATTGTTATAGAAAAATTGAAGAAGCTGTTTATGTAAGGTAATTAGGAAGTTGCCTAGATACAAACTCATCGAACTAAAAAATATGTTCCAATTGCCATTCAAGCTTGAAAAGAGCAAAAACATCAGTTAGCAGAACCAGAAAAGGGCCTTAGAAAGCAATAGAAGATGAAAATCATCATTCTGAGAGCTCTAAAGGAATTAGCCGGAGATAGCCCCTCCCTTCTGAATCTCATTTACATCTTAAAAGTCATCCTAAAATTGGTTTATAGATGAATAGCTCCTTGGAAAATATTCAGGAATAAAAGAAAATATTGGATGATAATGTTTGTCTTACTGCAGGTAAATTTCACTCCGTTTTTAGAAACCTTCCTTTTATTGCAACCCAGTTTTAATTAATCAAAAATGTCATTGCAACTATTAAGTTATTTGCTTGTAATGTATGTTTGTGAGATAATGAACCATTTTTTCCCACTATGTAAATGACACCATGGGGACTAATAAACAGTTTTAGAAGTTGTAAAACTGTTTTAGGTCACTGGGATACCACTTAGGAAATTAGCACTCATTATACTAAAATATCCCCTAATGACTTGGAAAGGTCAGCATCGTTTTCAAAAAATTACAATTCCCTGAGAGTGTATTGCTTCAACCATGGTCATGTTATTTTCAGTGTATTTGGCTAGTTGTCTATAAGTAAAGATCTTCTTGTGGAGTGGAAAATAATAGACCATTTTTGCTGTATATGACAATAAACTAACTCAGTTTTAATGATGACACTTATGTCATATATTTGTGTAATGAAACTAAATATAGCTTATCTCATTACTTTCAAAATTAAAGATTTCAATACTTCTGTAAAAGATCACAGCTAATTGTTCCATCTGATCACAATTTTATACTTTGTCCCAAGATACAGACAAAGGTACTTACCTCTCTTAAAAATATTCCATCAACTGAAAAATAAGAGGACAAACTATTATGTAATTTAGAATGTTATTTTAGCACTCACATATGCTATTCTAATATTTATTAAGAAGGTGAAACATTCATTTGGTTTTCTATGAATCAAAGAAACTAAATTATTGAAAATAAATAATGAAAAATTTCATAGAATTATGTCAAAATTTATAAAGACATAAGAGTATTATTCATCAACTAGTATTATAATAAATCACATAACTGTAGATTTAAATATTAAAGCACTTAAAATTGACAATCAAGTTTTTGGATGCTATTTTAACATTTTCAAATACACAGTTGTAAATAAAATGGTTTTAGATCAAATAAGTGATTTTTTATTTTAAAAAGCTTAAAATTTACATAAGATATATTTAACTTTTTAATTCATAAAATTCAAAAGTGTTTTAAATAATTAATTTAAAATTACACTCTGAAATTTTAAATGGAAAAACAAACCAAAGCTTTCATTTCAAAATATATTTTAACTAAAATCTTATCTGATCTGTTGGATACCATGCTATTGAGTACCATATACATCATTAATGCCCTTTTCTGATTGGATTTTTATTCATATATCAAAGCATGAAGCAAAGTTTGGGGATTTGTTTTGTTTTGTTTGTTTTTGCCTTCATAGTTGACAGATTTCATTCTTTTTTATAGCCAAGTGTAAAGCCATTAGTTAAAACAGAGATTAATTAAGTGGAAAAATGTTTAAGTATATGCTGTCTATAAGAAAATAAATTCAAACACAACAATATAGGTAGATTGACAATAACAGGACAGATAATGATATAGCATGCCAATATTAATTTGGAAAAGAAGCATGAATGGCTATATAGATATCAAATAAAGTAGATTATAGAACAAAGAAAATCATTAGAGACAAAGAGGCATAGTATGTAGTGATAAAATGAAAATACCACAGCAAGACATAAAAACACAAATGTGTAAGCAAAAACCAGTAGAGCTGAAAGAAGAAATGTACAGATCCACACTTATAGTTGGGGATGTCAACTCTTTTCTCTGAGAAATTGATGGAAATACTAGACAGAAAATCAGCAGGATGTAGAAGCACTGAACCATATGGTCAACAAGTCTAACTGGCATTTATAAAACTCTCCAGCTAACAATAGCAGAATCTCCATTTTTAAAGCACCCATAGAATATTAAGATAGACATATCTTGGGCAATCAAACAAACCTTAACAGATTAAAAAGAATTGAAAATATGCAGCCTAAATTTATAATGATGATGGACACCAACTATAAAAGCAGCATTAAAATCTTTGAACACCCGGAAATTAACAGTACACTTCTAAATAATCCCAAAGGTCAAAGAAGAAATTCCCATAAAAATTAAACATACATAGAGTTAAAGAAAAATGGAAATGAGCATTAAAACATGTTGGAAGCTTCTAAAGTAGTGTTGAAAGAGAAGTTTGCACCAATATAGGTTTACAATAGAAAAGAAAAATACTTCAAATTAAAATGTACTTTTGTAACTCTAGAAACTAGAAAATAACGAGCAAATAACCCAAAGCAAGTGAGATAAGTAAATAACAAATGTCAGAGCAGAAATTAAAAACAGGGAAATAATAGAGAAAATCAAAGAAAGAGAATAAATGTGGCAAAAGTCTATTTTGAATAGTTCCCAACAGTCCCTGCAGCATGGTTGAATACCTCCAATTCCATCCCCACCAAAAATGGATCTTCTCCTGGAGACTGGGAGCCCATAACTTGTAATGATGACAGAGAACAGTCTGGCCCACATAATGGTGGAGGAACTTGGGAAACTAAAGTACAATCCCCCATAGACAAAGCAATGGAAGTAACAGAAAGCTTTTGGTGAGTAAAAGTGCTAAATGAGGTTCTCAGTGTTTTTCTTTTCTGCTCTTAAACAAGAATTAAACGAATGACAAAAAATCTGTAGCACAGTGCTCTACAGAGGTTACTGCCTACGCCTCAGGCTGTCATGCACACACTTTTGTTCACATTATAATTTTATGGGGTTACTTAAGGGTAAATATGGTGGCATTTGCGAAGGAAATGAACCACGTTTACTCTTTAGCAATTGAATTCTGAAATTTAGGATGTAGATTTGTAATTAATGGTAAAAGGTAAAATGATTGCCCTCTTCACTTGTATCCATCTCATTTTTTTTCAATGTTTTATTTTAAGACATTTCTTAGTACTGTAATTGAACATTTTGGTTCAGCAGCTAGAGGAATTATTTATGACATTTATTAGGAATGTAGAGCAAATAAAGCTTATTAGATGCATGTTGTTGGTAATTAAATAAAATAGAAAAGGCAAACTAAGTAATCTTATACACCTAATGCATTTTTTCCTCTCAATTCCTGTTTCATTTAGAAATCATAGGACTAAAAAAGACTGGGCATAATTAATATATGCTCTTAATAGGGATAACAGCTTTTACAGAATGGGGAGATTACTTTTATATCCCAATTAAAATTTAAGAGTAATTGTGTTCTTCATTACTTAGATTGGAGATTCCATATGTTTTGCTTCAGAGTTTACATAGGTAATGTGCACATCTTGAAAATGGAATCATACTAGTGATTTAATTGCCACGTAATCAAAGGACATTTAACATTTCCTTCCCATTTATTTTAACCCTATAAAAATGTAATCTTTTGGCGAGACCGGTTTGGCTCAGTGGATAGAGCGTTGGACTGTGGACTGAAGGGTCCCGGGTTCGATGCCGGGAAGGGCAATGTACCTTGGCTGCGGGCACATCCCCAGTGGGGGGCGTGCAAGTGGCAGCTGATGGATGTCTCTCTCTCATTGATGTTTCTGACCTTCTATCCCTCTCCCTTCCACTCTGTGAAAAATCAATAAAATATATAAAAATCAAAAAAATGTAATCTTTTCCTGATCATTATTTGCTTCTTAATAGACAGGGGAAAAATAATATGTGTGACTGAAGGCTGTGCCTTGGTAGAAATAGGTTCATTTAGTCAAATTGAATAAACCAAAGCTATGTTTGTCAAAATTAATTGTACTTAGCATGATTTCACAACCTGGCAGAGTTTTGAGAAACTATGCCATTTGTTTTATGTCATGAATATCAAAGCACTGGAACTTGTCTTTCTGGATGTGGGTTGACTTCTAACTATTAACAAGTTTCATTTCTTTAAAAATAATTTTAATATTAATTTAATCATTGTGTTATTTTGGCACATTTTTGGAATTAAATAAACTGTATTATTCCATACAAATTAGTAGGGATTCATAACTTAAGCAAAATATGAACGTAATATTTACTTGGAAACACAGTATCTAGTATTTGACAGGTGTTTGTCAAGAATAGGTGTCTCAGATTCTAAAAGATATGTAGTTGTAACACATGTATTGCTTCACTAATAATTATAAACTTTATATAGATGTGGGATACCCATCTATACATATACAAACATATACACCAGTTGTGAAAGAAAATAAAGTAATATTTAATTCAGTTTAGGGTGGATGATATCTAAATTGGTGAAAAAATAATTGGACTCTCTCACACTTTTTAAAAATATGTTTTTATTGATTTCTAAAGGAAGGAATAGGGAGAAGCAAGAGATGGAAATATGGATCAGCTTCCTCCTACATTCACCCTACTGGGGTTCAAATTTGCAACGCAGGCAAGTGTCATGATTGGAAATTTAACCAGCAACCTCTTGGTACATGCCTAGGTCAACCACCCTCAATTACTGAGCCACTTCCAGCCGGTCTCTCCCAGTGTTTTAAAGTTACCTTTAAACAGCTTTAACTACAGTAACATGATAAAAGTGAGATTTTAATTGTGTGAGGATGGATTGCACAAATGGCTGCAATTTTTTTCTTCTTCCTGTCATTGCCCACTTGCAAGGTTGCTTTAAACTCCTCCTCTCAGGAGTTTAATTTGTTTCACTATTCTTTTAGTAAAAGTTGGCCTTCTGACTTGCTGCCAAGCATACTTCCAGTCTTGTTCAGAACTGGACCAGAACAGATATTCACCTGGTGAGCTGAGACATGTGGAGAAGAGCTAATATGCCCTAGCCAAGCTTCAAGTGTAAAGTATCTTACTGGTTATAACTGATATCAGGCACACACAATTCTGCTGAGTTGTGAAGAACCAGTCAGCTGGTTTCAACCTTAATTGCTGGCTGGGATAATCATGCACTAAAAATTGGTTTTTGTCTTAAGCTACTAAATTCGGAGTGAGCATTATACCATAATAGCTAACTGATGAAGTTCTCAACAAGGGATTTTGAAAGCATGAAGCATATAAAACATAAGATATATACAATATTTGAAAAAATATTGAAATACAAATCAGTGGTAAATTATTTCAAGTTTTATTATAGGTCTGAAAGCATTCAAAATAACTTGAATTATTTCTTTAGATATTGAAGCTTTCAAGAGTAATCTTTGTTATCTCATGTTTTCTCTTTAATATAGTTAATATTCAGAATTATAGTCTCAATTATATATTATTTAATTTTTCCTTTAAATTTATTGATGTCACATTGATTAATAAAGTTATACGATCCAAATGTGCAGTTCTATGATATATCATCTATATGTTGCATTCTGTGTCCATCACCAAGTCAAATCTTATTGAAACTATATGGACATTTAACCCTCTTCACCCTTACTATTTTTAAATTTGTTTATTTTCAGAAACTATATTTTAACTAGAGGTCCTGTGCATGAAAATTTGTGCACTCAGAGGTGGGGAGAGGGCTCAGCCTGGCCTGTGCCCTCTCGCAGTCCAGAAACCCTCGGGAGATGTCTCCCTGTGGCTTAGGCCCACTCCACAGGCGAAGCCACAGTAAGATATCCTTAGCTCTCCCAAGGAGGCAGGAGAGGCTCCCAACACCACCACTGTGCTTGCACCCGTCAGCCTGGCTTATGATTGAGCAGATCTCCCCCTTTGGGAGCACACTGACTACCAAGAGGTAGCTCCTGCATTGAGCATCTGCGCCCTGGTGGTTAGCGTGCATCATAGAGATTGGTCGTTCCTCTATTAGGGTCAATTTGCATATTATTCTTTTATTATATAGGACTATCAAGTATCTGTTGTTGAGCTTGTTTGATTTTTGTACATTCCATGTGCAAAACTTCTTACATTTTAGTGGAAACACTATAACTTCCCTCCCCATTTCTGATTTATTGAAATACAATTTTTAAAAAATATCTTATTCAGCCATGCTAGTAGATTTCCTCATCTGTCGGTTTATAATTAGCTGTTCAAAGTTATAAATTAATTAATTACCATTGATACTTCAATATTGTAATATAATCATTACAAAGACACTAATGTATATAAGTTAAATTAAATCTATATCACAGAGATGAATCACCAACATTGATAGGTTCTAAATAAACCCATGTGTTCATTTAGTTGTAGGATTTCAATCCCTATAATTAAGAATTCCCATTTTAGAGGTGGCTATGAAATGTTCAACATATTTTCACCTAAATCTTGGCTGAAGGATGTATTAATTAAAATTGTACTAGTAATAATAATAATTTTATTTTTGAAATGCTCATTACATTTTTGTGCTCACATCAATAAACTCAGAGGGTTTTTTTTTCAAATTTTCTTTTTATAATCATTTATTTCATTGAGAGGACACTCGTGCTGTGCACAGTTTTGTAGGAATGCTGTCAAAAGGAAATAGCTAAGTGTTTATTGTCACTGTACTAGTCTTAGTCTTAAAAATATCACTATATATCATCAGATAAATTTTTTGAGATGTATCAAACTAGCTTACAGAGATGATTTATTGATGATGGCAGATGAGAGAACAGTTCATTTAACAGACTTGTTTTCATCATCTTAAATATTCACCTGGAGATATTTGTTACTTACTCATAAACATTGCAATAATCAATACAAAATGTCTCCTCAGCAAATACTTGTGATTATACCCCAAATAGCAAGACATATACCTTTTATCATCAAGGTTGTTATTATCTGATTTAAGTTCAGCTTTCTCTAGAGGCTATTAAAGAATGCATACATTTCTGCTGACATTTTATCACAGCAATAAAATGAGATGGGGATATATACTCAGAAGGCCACTAAAAGCAGTCAGCATGTTTACTACAGAAAACAACTGCTTTACAAACACTGAAAGCGTTCAGTAAGTACGTCCAGATTTATGGTTAAATGTACTGTTATACAAAGCTCTAAGTTTGTAGCATATTTTACAGTATGAGAAATATATAGCGATGAAAGTCAACATCAATTAATATTATACTAGAGGTCTGGTGCATAAAATTTGTGCATTTGGGGGGGTACCTCAGCCCAGATTGTGAGAGGGCACAAGCCAAGTTGAGGGACTCCATTGGTGTATGATCAGAGCCAGGGAGGGATATGGGAAGTTGGACAGCCAGGGAGGGACCGCAGGAAGCTCCAGGGTGTCTCTGGCCCATCTAGCTCAGTTCTGATTAGCCTTACCCCAGCAACAAGCTAACCTACCAGTTGGAGTATCTGCCCCATGGTGGTTAGTGCATGTCATTGCAACTGGTAAACCATCTATCCCTGGTGGTCAGTGCATGTCATAGCAAGTAGTTGAGTGGTCTTAGCATATCATTAGCATATTAAGCTTTGATTGGCTGAATGAACAACCAGACTACATGACACTTAGAATATTAGGCTTTTATTATATAGGATTATGCTTACCTTAGTGTATGGCAAATTAGCTATGAGAAGTCAGAAGAAATTAAATTTAGTTTGAAATTTTTACTTGTTAAATCACAAAAGCCCACATATATAAATCAATTATATTGGTTATATTTTTTTTCTGTTTATATGGATTCATGTTTTCATTAGGAATAATCATAACACCTGTCAATGTTAGATTTTCATATGAAACTTTTTACAAGTTCAGGAAACAATCTGCAATGCTTTGAAACCTATATAAAGGAATATATAATAGAAGGGGAAATATTCTCAAAACAAATCTTCATAAAAATAGTATATTGTGGACAGAGATGAAAATGTATGTGAGAAGTGAATTGTATAAATTTAGGAAAGTTAAAATTACAAAATAAAACTATGTATTTTTTATTGTCTCTTTGCAGATGACATTATCTTATCTATGGAAAACCCTAAATACTATAACAAAAACTGTTAGAACTAATAAGCAAATTCAGTACATTTTAGGATACGAAATCAATATAAAAATATCAGTTGTGTCTCTATGCACTAATGAAAAATTATCTGAAAAAGAAATAAAGAAAATAATCTTATTTGTAATAGCATCAAAAATAACAAAATCTTAGGAGTAAATTTAAGCAAGGAGGTAAGAAAGCTTACTACACTGAAAGCTATAGAGCTTTGGTAAAAGAAATAGAAGATAGAAATAAGTGGAAAAATATCATATGCCCATGGATTAGAAAAACTGATATTGTTAAAATGGCCTTACTATGTAAAGCCATTTATACATTTGATGCAATGCCTATCAATAATATACTGGTGTTTTTCACTGAAACAGAAAACACAATACTAAAAGTTATATGTACTCACAAAGACTCTCAAATAGCCAAAGCAATCTTCTTTTCTTCTTGTTCTTCTTCTTCTTGTTCTTCTTATTGTTCTTGTTGTTGTTCTTCTTCTTCTTTGTCTTCTTCATTTTTTTTTTACTTCAGAGAAAAAGGGAGAGGGAGAGAGAGAGAGAAACATCAAGGATGAGGGAGAATTATTGATCAACTGACTCCTGCACACTGCCTACTTGGGATGTGCCCTTGACTGGAATCAAATCAGGGACCCTTTAGTCCAGAGGCTGGCGCTCTACATACTGAGCCAAACCAGCAGGGCAACGTCTTTCTTGTTCATATCAGGATTTTGTTGAATTAGACTCATCCCTATAAAGCCTAATGTAATCTAATTTGACATATTTATAATTACTTTCTCTCTCCCAGCCCTCTCTCTACACACACACACACACACACACACACACACACACACACACAATGTCCATGGCTATTACCAAGAACCATTTATTAAAAAATAATTCCTACTCTAATATAGTAGTGTTTTGTTACAAATCATATAACTATAAGTGATTGGGCTTTTCTCAAAAATTACTACTCTATTTTATGATATGTTTGTCTACACTTTTGTCAACATTACTCTATCTTAAGCTCTATAACTTTAACATTGACTTGTTACATTATATAAGAACCCTATCTTTGTTTTTAGATATATGTATTGATACTTCTTAGACAAGTGATCAGCAAACTTTGGCTCCTGAGCCACATGTGGCTCTTTGGCCCCTTGAGTATGACTCTTCCACAAAATACCATGGCCTGGGCAAGTCTATTTTGAAGAAGTGGCATTAGAAGAAGTTTAAGTTTAAAAAATTTGACTCTCAAAAGAAATTTCAATCGTTGTACAGTTGGTATTTGGCTCTGTTGACTAATGAGTTTGCTGACCACTGTCTTAGACCATTGTTTTCCTATGTAAAACTAGGAAAACATCAATTTTCACAAACACACACATACACACTTCACACTTCTGGGATTTGAACTGCAATTACATGACTATAGATCAATTTACAAAAAATTAAAATATTTAAAATGTTATACTCTCCACTGAATAAACTAGTGTGTTTCTCAATTTATGTATACTTTTTAAAAACTGATCTCAAAACGCTTTATATCTTTAGTGTAGAAGTCTTATACATCTTTCTTTAGGTTTATTTTCAAATATTTGGTGTTGGGATGCTTTTATAAATGGTTTCAGTGAGTTTTAAAATCTCTTTATCTGTTTCCACTGTATATAGAATATCATTTCTTAAATTGGATTTGCATTCAGAGAACTTACTAATGCAGTTATTAACTTTCATTTTATCTGTAGGTGCTTTTGACATTTTTTGGTATATACATTGTTATGTGCCAGTTACCACAATTTTATCTCTACACTTCCAAATCTTACCACGTTCCTTTGTTTTATTATATTAACTAGTAATGTGGACCGTGGTTGGTGAATAGAAGTAATATTTTGCTTCTAAACTTGTGTTGTTTCTACTTTCAGGAGAAAAAATAACATTGTTTAACATTTTGATTGATTTGCTCAATATTTTTGTCATATTAGGAAATTATTAGTATCTCTAACTATTGTGATGATTTCATTTGTATAGTGACGTGCATTTATTTTTACTGAATGCTAAAGTTTTTAAAATTCTAGTGTAAATCCAGTGTATCTGTGATGTATTATATGTTTATTTGTAAGTAAATTTCATAGTGTTATGTTTCATTTAAAGTATATTTTTACTATATTCTTGTGAGATGTTGGCCTAAATGATTCTTTCAGGTATCCCTTTCATCAGTATTTTGCATTAAGTTTATCCTGGGGCAATAGAACAGATTGGGAAGCGGTTTTATCTCAGATTCAGTAGCCTAAATGTTTTGGGTAGAATTCACCCAGGATAAGACCAGAGAAACCAATTAAAGCAAGAACGTGCACTCAGCTGACTAACTTCAGACTATTTCCACAGGGAAATAGTGGTGTGCATGTGGCATCACAGAGCAAATCCTTCTAGCAAATGCATGGAGAACGGGACAGCTGCAAATTTCATTAGTCAACATTGAGTGAAATTGGGGAACAGATTCAAAGGCTCCTTCCCCCCTTTTTAAAAAAATTAATCTAAACTCAGCCTCAGCAAGAACCTATTTAATTATGATTTCTGGAAAAATTATAAGAAAGGGATTAACTCTCATGTGATAAACCTTAGATTTTCTGATTCCATTGGTCCTGAGACCACAACCCAGAATCAGGTTCACCATTTTCACTACCACTGTAGAGTCACCTCTGTTTAGTGATATTTCTGCTGATGAAAAGCTCACCATCTTGGGTGACTCAGAAATTCATATCTGATAACCTGTTCACATATTCTCATCAGGCTTTGCATGTTGTACTTGTTTGTTTCGTAGCTAATACAAGGCAATGGAAAACCAAGAGTTGCCCTAATGAATTGTAGTGTATTTCTGCTAGTAAGCATTATATAAAAGCTTACGTACCCATACCTAGTGATCAGGGATAATTATCCTTGTCAATATGGTAAATCTTATCCCTGCTGGTCTACTAGCTGGAGTCCCATAAAGAGTTAGGTAACAATTGTGGATTTAAGATTCTGGTGTGATTTCTGACTTTGCTATTCACTGTTTTGAGCACATTTAAATATACTAAATAGATGTGTCCTAAATTCCATGTATGATGCCTTAATTTTCAGGATTAACTGTGAATCAGTTTCATTTGTAAGGTTTTCACCTGTTTTGTTTTGTTTTATTTCTGTCTCATGCTAATACTAGGGCTATTTTATTGCATATTACACTCTATGTGAAAAATTGAAACAGCTGTTTTTCCTTCAGGGAGGAATTAACTTCCTCCTTGCAAGAGTTAGAATAAGGGCATATTACCTTTTCTCAATAAACAACCCAGATTCTTTGAGTCCATGTTGTAAGCCTTATCTTTATCGGACACCGTTTTATTTTAGGGCATAGCTTTGTAGAGATCTTAACTGAATGTGTGGGGTGTTGATCACTGTCCTTGCTCCTCACACACCCTGCAGTGCAATTTTGTTTACCCTGAAACATAAGTCTATTGCAAGGACTTCGCTTTTGAGTCACTGAGCCATTTCTTTCTAAGTTTTTGGCCTCCTATCTCAGGCTTCTTAGGATTTAACAATGACAGCATTAAAGCGCTCTGAATTCTGGAATTACTTCTCTGGGTTATTTTCCCCCGAATTCCTGTTTCTCATATCCTGAATGTCTTATTATTTCTTAAAACAAAGCTTTACCTCCCCTATAACAATATCTCAAACTCAGAGTTTCAGGTTTATGCCAGACATTTATGACTTATCTTGAGATTTAGGAGGGAAAAACAATATAAAACTTAGCATAATTCTGGCCCCTTGTGATTTGGGTTCCCGCCCAAACACAACCTTGTTGCTTCATGTTGCAGTAACTTGGTGCTCTCTGACAGTGAGTACCAGATCTTTTGGGCACTTCTTCAATTTTATGAATGCGCTTTTGTAATTCATGTTACTCACTGGTAACCACTTGTGGAATAACGCTTTATATGATTTCAGTTCAATGATATTTTGCACTACTTAGATATGTCCCAATGTACTGATAGAGGGCTATATTATTCTGTGTTAGATGAGGAGGATGACACAGTGACATTAAGTGTCAAAGTTCACGTAGCTTTTGTGGGACTCAAATTCAGTATTGGATGTCTCCAAATAATACATAATCTCATTTTAGTTTTCCAAAAAGTCAGACTGACCATATTCTATTGCAAGTCATCACGTTATCAATTTCTTTTCTATTAAATTATGTTACCAGTTATGTAGTTCATACTTGACATTAGGAGTTGAACTCTGCTTTAAATACAGAATGTGAAACAAATGCCTTTCATTATCCGAATACATTTGAATGTGTAATGAGCATTTCAAGTCCCAGAGACTTAATCAGTAATTAAATAAAGCCCCCCATTAGGAGTTGCTCGTAGAACCATTCATTATGGTCAAACATTTGAGCATTTCTAGGTGACCAATATTTAGTCAAAGGACAAAGGAATTAAATATTTTCTTGGCAAGGAAAACAACATTATTCTGTCCCAGAATCTGGAAAACTATTAGATATAAGAGAAATGTAGGGCAGATAAGAATGGCCAGTTTGTGAGTGAGACTAAGAATCCTATAGTTGTGAAACTGAGAGAAATAATGAGCCCATAACAAGTACATTCGTATAAGCCATCACAGTGTTGGTCATTATGAGCGACACCTGATGATTCCACATTATAGATAAGAAGTATAGGTCATAATTTACTTGACTGAAGTGCATTACTGGGTCATTATAAGGTCTTTAATTTTCAATTATTAAAAAGAGCTGATCTTTTATAATCTTGTTCAATTGGTTGGAAGTTGATACAGTGAAAATTCTGCTGAAATAATATTCTAATGCTTTTATTAATTAAGTCTCCAGTTTATGAGACCCTTGATATCACAAACACTTTTATGCATGCACCAATATAATTACTTGTCTCTAAATTATATATGTGTAATATATATACATTTTTAGAAGACAGATTTCCATATCTAATAACACATATGATTATATTTCTCTTTAGAAAATTGTTTCAATTTACACTCCCATCAAAATCACATGAGTAAACTTGTTTGCAAAACTACTTTTGCAATTTGATTTTTAAAGTGTATCTGGGCCAATATTTTTTTTTTCTTTCTCTCTTGTCACTTGGTTATCAGTCTATGATTATATTGGGTCATTTCTTTGGTTTGTTTTAGCTTTCTAAAAATAGTTTATCTCTTTAGTGGAGTTTTATATTTAAAATAAAATTGAGAGTAAGATATAGAGATTTCCCATATGCCCTTTGCTCCCACAGATGCATAATATTCTCCATTATCAACATGCCCTACCACATTGGTTCATCTGTTACAATTGGTGAATGACAATAACACATCATAATCATCCAAAATCCTAATGCACTTAAGGATTCACTCTTGCTGTGGTACATTCTATGGGCTTGGACAAATGTATAATGGTGCTGGTCTTTAAAATAAGAAATAATTTAAATGTAAATAATTTTATTCATTTCCAAATATTTTAATTTTGTGTAAGCAGGTTTTTCTAACTTGGTAGAGTATGACTATCTCTTTAATATGGTTTTTGTTGTTTTTAATTAATTTTATTATCATTGAATGGCTAATGATGGATAAAATGCCAGACACATCATTTTAGATTTATATCAATTAAAATGTGTATTCAAATATACCAATGTCAATTAGGCAGATGGATATCATAAATATAGAACTTTCACCAAGAATCAAAGATCATATTTTTTCATTTTACATTTTATGATAATAGATACATATTTGATCTTTTATTCACATCTGGAAAAAAAAGCAGTCCTTATGATTATATGTGATTATATATATAACAAGAAATAGATTGTTTGAAATTATTTGGTGCCTTCCTTAGATACATATGAAATAAGTGTAATTTTTTTTCAATTTTTGATGCTTTCCTAACATAATTTTAGGTTCCTAAACAATCAGACATGTGACAATGACTCAATCATGGGATGAAAATATGCTATTCTTAAATGTATAAAAATGTTACATTTGCAATTCTATGCTTTTGTAAAATTATATGGCTATCACTTTAATAACTTTTTCTGAATTATATAAAGTTTTTTAACTTAAGGCTATTTTAACCCTTATCTTCTAAATAAAGATAATATTTCAACAGAAATACATACTATCTACACCAAAGCTAGAAAATCTAAACTCCATTAAAACTTATTTTTTACTCTTTTTTTTTTTTTTGTCTGTTTGCAAGACGAGAATATTGGGAAGACATTAGATTCTGGAGTAGACTATTAATCCCAAATTGCTATTCATTTCACTAAGATGCGGTAAAGAACCTTGAATTTTTTCTAGATACATTAATGTTTTGTTTTCTTGTTTATATTAATACTAGAGGCCAGGTGCATGAAAATTCATGCACTGGAGGGGGGAACCTCAGCCTAGCCTGCCCCCTCTCACAGTCCAGGAGCCCTCAGGAGTGGGAGGGGACCCAAGTGTCCCAGTTTCTCCTTTAGGGACATAAGCACAGGTGACCAAGGGTGCCTCAGCCAGTCTCTAAACAGACACTGACACTTACAACTCAAGGTACGGGACTTAATATTGACCGAGCATAAATTACACAAGAGACAGACATGCAATGCATGAATCACACACAGTTTATTTACCAGAGTCCTGGTGGTTTCCAGACCTCAGCAGTCCACCCGGAGACCCGCGCCGACACACACACACACACACACACACACACACTGGACGTTGGGTGTTGCAGCTGCAGCTCGGCATCTTGTTTGAGGCCTTGGTTTCAAGGCTCACGGTTTAGACTCAGAGTCCACGGCAGAGCTCGGGCAGATGCAGGCAGGGGGGTGGAGAGCGATCGTCTGTGGAGGAGCAGGCAGCCTCTCTGACCTCCTCTGGGGCTTTGCTCTTTCTATGTGTTCAGATAGAACACATCTTCAGTGGGTCTTATCAGCAGGTCCCAGGAGCCTTGCTATCTGGTCTTACATATGGGGTATAGATCACTTTATATATTTTCTACATACAGGCCACTCAAGGGTGCTTATTAATTTGTTTACATTCCATTCCATACCTTCAAATATCACACTTTAATTTCGCACTTTAATACTTATTCTATATTGTATTTTATCCTTGTTACTATTAGTATAACACCAGGTATCAAGGGAAGATGAAGCCCCATCATACTTCTGCTGCTGCCACTGCCGGCAGCGCAAGCCTCAGCTGGCCTTGGATATCTGAGTCTCAGACAGCCCTGTATGGCTGGAAAGCCACCATTTGAGGCTTGCCTGTGCCTGGGCTGGCCCTGGGTGGCTGGGGAGCTGAGGGCAGCTTCAGCCACACTGTGTGCCTGTCACCTCTCCTCTCCCCCCACCCCGCTGTGGGGGCTGAAAGGACTGGGAGACTCTGGCAGGGCTGAGGGGATGGGGCACCACCATCTTGTGACTATGGGCACCAAAATCCTTGCGATGGTGTGATGGTCAATTTGCATATTCCCTCTTTATTAGATAGGATGAGGGACTATGCTGTTCACCTTGATTTTATATATGTTGTCATTAGTCTCCCAATATACAACTCCGTTAAGTGTACTTAGTCCTGGAACACTGGCTTTTTAACTGTGGAGGAATCTAATTTCATTTTTTTAGGCTGGTAAGAGGACCAGTTATCCATTTAAAATTAACTTTTAGATTTTAGACATTTAAAATTTAGAAAAATTACTTTCTTTTATTTTTAATTTTAGGAAGGCATAATATTTCACTTACACTTTATATTTCATTTTGGATCATTACATTTCAAACCATCTTAAATATAGAAAATAATATGTCTATGTAATAGGAACAGTATAGTATATAGGCTGTGTGTCCCAAAACAGGTAGCATGCCTTGCACTTTATCCAGTAGTTGGTCTTTCTAAATGCCATGATTGTGTAAGACAAAATACTGATGTTACAAAATATGCTGTTTTGAAAGGCACATGTTCAATAAAATGATGGATCCATGTGTATATAATAACTATCATATTTCCATTTATAACCTTTATTCTATGAACTAAAGTTTCTATTCCATCAGAAAAAAGACATTAACATAGGAATATTCTTGACAGGCTTGTGAGACACACCAATGGAATGTGTGACATATAATTACTTTTTTTACTGTGAATTTCTTATTCATTCAATTAGATCATTGCTCTCAAATAGATTTTTCTCCCAGCCCCATTATTGTTCACATTTCATATCCTCTATCCTATTCACATGCAAAAATGGCTGATTGATAATTATTAGCTTACTTAAATTGGATTTATAAAAATTATTGAAAATTGCTGTTCAAATAAATATGTATTATAAATATTATTAATTCAAATTAACTAGACATAATTAAAATGATAAAATAATTCATATCAATTATCATTTAAGGGAAAAAAAACACACTGATTTCAACAGTTCCAATTAGTGTCATATCTTCTTTTAGAACACATATTAAACCAAATTCACATTTCTACATGACTAGATTTTACCTAATTAGTTAGCATTAAAATTATTCTTGGTAAGCTGTTTATTTCCCAAACACATACATTTATATGCATATGAAAGAAAATTTCCCCTTCTATGATCAAATTACTACTTCTCAAAAAGATACCAGATCAATTATGTTTGCCACATTTTCTTATATTAAATTGAGAGGATAATATTAACAGAATAAGAGAGAAAAAGAAATGTAAGGCACTGGTAAAGGGAGTAGCATGTGAACCTATACATGTACATGTTTGTTATTTATTGCCCATTTCTTCTGAGTCTATAGGCCTTGAGATATGGGATTTTGTCCATTTCAATCTTATTCTTTGAACACGTAGTACAGTATTTAGTACATCATATGAATCTAATAAATATTTGTTGAATAAAATAAACATTAAATAAATAATGAATGAACAAATATTGAAAATGCCAGAAAAGAGATCAGATTGCAAGGGAGGCAATCATGTAATGTTAATAATAATGTACATATTAGTTATAGAGTAACTTTTAACTGTTTGGATGTCTGGTTAGCATTTTACCTTCTGATTACCCCCACTCTATAATTGTGCCTTGCGTTTTAAATAATCCATGTATATAATGCATCATTATTTTATGTACATGCCCCAACTGATTTAATATTATTCTATTGAACAGTTGCTAAAACTGTCACTTGGATAAATAAAGTAGCTGTTCCAGGTTAAATTATTATTAAATAGTAGAACCATATACTATGTCAATATTTCAAATTATTTACAGACAATTTTCGCTGATTCTCCCAGTATGTAATATAAATTGTTGGCCACATTCCCACTTTTTGCACCAAGTCTACTTCTTATAGTCATAGGACAAAATCAGTTAATGGATACTGATGACACCGATTTCATCCCCAGACATATAATATGTGATGGATAACTATTTGTGAGTAGATTATAAACTAAAATTAGCTTTGGTTCAAATATTTGTTTGTTATTCCCTGCCATGCTGTAGATTCATTCAGGTATTGTATTTGTATTCTATAGCTGCTGCAGCAATTTGCCGTAAACTCAGTAACTTAAAACAATAAAAAAATGTATTACTTTGTAGTTTTCTTGGTAAGAAATATGACCTAGTTCTCACTGGGCTAAATTTGAGGTATTGGTAGGGCTTATTCTTTTTTGAAAACATGGGGGAGAAATCATTCCTTTGTCTTTCCAGCTTCTAGAGGCCACCAGCCTTTCTTGATTTACGAGCCCACTCCTTCAACGTTAAAGCCAGGAACGACAAGTAGAATCACCATCACTCTGTCATCTCTGCATCTCTGCATTTGGAATAGATATGCATGTAACTCAGAGTCTGACATAGCTTTCTTCTCCCGCCCAGTGATGAAAATTATCACCTGTTTTGGCTTACAAACAAGTGACATGTCTGGATTCATGGAAGTCAATAAGTCAGGTTTAGCCTTAGCTGGTTTAGCTTAGAGGACAGAGTGTTGGCTAGTGAACTGAAGGGTTCCAGGTTTGATTCCAATCAAGGGCACATGCCAAGGTTGAGAGCTCAATCCCCAGTAGGGGATGTGCAGGAGGTAGCTAATGAATGATTTTCTTTAATGTTTTTATCTCTCTCTCCTTCTCCCTTCCTCTCTGAAATATATATACACTCATACTAGACCTATCTAATAAAAGAGTAATAGGCAAATTGACTGTACCTCCAATCAAGCCATGCCCATAGTCATGCCCATCAGCCAATAAGAGCAAATTATGCAAATAAACCCCAACCAAGATGGCTGTGGTCACTGAGAGCAGGAGGGAGGCTTGAGTTTCCCTGGAAATGGTGAAAGCCAAGCTTTCTGCCTGCCCTTGCAAGCCTAGGCCTCCACTCAATGCTACAAAGTTTCAATTATAGAAGATACATAATCCCAACAGAAATGGTGGCAGCCACAGAGCTGGAGAGAGCAGAGGCTAGGGTTACCAGGGCAATGGAGGAAACCAAACTTCTGCATCCCTAGGGCCTAGGCCTCCACTATAGGCTACAAAGTTTCAAACAGAAATTGCTGTTGCCAAGGAGTGAGGAGAAGACTTGGCTCCACTCCAAGCTACAAAGTTTCAATTGTAGAACATAAATCAATCCCAAATCCCAGGGCCTTTGCTTGGGTCACTGAAAACACCACAGGCCCCTCACCCAGGCTGCCCCATGCCCCAAGGGAACCCCTACCCTGATCCAGGACTCACTTCAAGGCAAACCAGCTGGCCTCCACCCATGCACCAGGCCTCTATCCTATCCAATAAAAGAGTAATTTGCAGATTGACCATCACTCCAAAACACAAGAGGGCTGCCCCCATGTGGTCAAAGATCCTGCCCCCATGTGGACACAAGATAGCCACTCCAAGATGATCAGCAGGGAAGGGTCATTGTGAAGTTTCAGGCCTGCAAAGGAGGGCGGTTGTGGGTGACCAGGCCAGCAGGAGAGGGCAGTTGGGAGGGACCAGGCCTGCAAGGGAGGGCAATTAGGGGCAATCAAGCCTGCAGGGAAGGGCAGTTAGGTGTAACTGGGCCATCAGAGAAGGGAAGTTGGGGGCATACAGGCTGGCAGGGGAGCAGTTAGACATCAATTAGGTTGACAGGGTAGTAGTTAGGGGGTAATCAGGCTGGCAGGCAGAAGCAGTTAGCGACAATGAGGAAGGCAGGCAGGTGAGCAGTTTGGAGCCAGCAGTCCTGGATTGTGAGAAGGATGTCTGACTGCCCATTTAGGCCCAATCCTACTGGGATCAGGCCGAAATGGGCAATCAGACATCCCTGGAGGGGGTCCCAGATTGGAAAGGGTGCAGGCTGGGCTGAGGGACATCCCCCACCTCCCATGCATGAATTTCATGCATCGGGCCTCAGGTATGTAATAAAAGCATAATATGCTAATTAGACATCCTTTCTGATGTCCTTCTGAATGACCTGCTGGACTAAGCCAGGCTGTGAGGGCCGAGGCAAGCTGCCACAGCTGTGGTCGACTGGCTGAGTCCCAGGTGCCTGCTATTGGCCAGAGGGAAGCCCGGATCCTAGTTGCCAGAGGGAAGCTGGGAAAAGAAGGCCTACTCTTTAATGAATTTCACGCATTGGGCCATATGTATATATCAGATCTATCCCTGGAATTCTAATGTAGTGATGTTGATACTTAAATTTCACAGAGATAAATTGTAGCATGGGGATAATTGTTTTCCAGTATAGAACATATAATAAAAGAAGAACTAGTCACTTATGGTCAAGTGAATCTAGAAAAATTCTTAATTGGTGGTGCCCACTGCTATGGATAGTAAACACTGCCTGCCGAAGCTGTCAAGTACAGAGAGGAGGAACCATGTCCAACAGAGCTGCAGCAGCCACTCTGAGCATGCTTCTGTTTTCTGCAGCAGGTCGGGAAAACACATATTCCTATATGCCTGTGTCATGTTCCTTTGAGACTTATAGAAATATCTGCCTATGATTGGAGGAATACTTTGTATATGGACATGAGTTTCTTCTTGGGCCAGTAGGGTCAATTAGGATCATTTAAAGTACATTTAAATAATTAAGTATGCAACATAGTCCAATAGTGCCTTGGCAGAGAAAAGGTTAAGTGCTTTCAAAGACAGTGTTTGATGTTTCATATTTATCATCAAACATGGGTTATTCTGTTTATTACATAGGCTGGGAAAATCCTGTTCTAAAGATCAAGGTCATTGTTGAGTGAGTAGAAACGGGGAGGTTGATGCAAACATTTATTTTCAACCATGAATTTTTTCTAATGTTGTCATGGAAATGAAGGGTGTATAATAGATAGATTATATGAATCATAGTAAAGATAGAACATAATGTCATATAAGTAACTGCAACAAAGAACAAAGATAAAGCTGGCAAAAGTAACCCAATAGAGATAATCATTATACTAGAGATTCATGGCATATATAAGCACCAGACTGAGCCAAACATGCTTACAAAATATGTGTATAATGAAGTACCCTTAAAACACAGGCATCAGAAAACAAACTCAAACACAAAATGAATATTCCACGTAGTTCAATCACAATATTAGAATTCAGTTTTTGTCTTTCTCTCTTTACTGCACCATAGACAGGGGCCATGTTGGAGTCCTCTATCTCCAGTGTCTGTCACAGTGTATTTCACAGCCTTTGATCCATAGTAGATAATGAAACAGGAATTTTAATCTCATAATATTTGCTGGATTCTTATTTGAAACTAGAGGCCCAGTGCACAAAATCTGTGCCCTTGGGGGAGTGCTTCGGCTGGGCCCGAGCCCTCTCACAGTCTGGGAGTCCTCAGAGAATGTCTGATTGCCAGCTTACGGGAGCAGGCCTAAGCTGGCAGTCGGACATCTCTAGTACTGCCTTGGAGGTGGAAGAGGCTCCCTCCACTGCTGCTGTGCTCATCAGCTGTGAGCCTGGCTTCTGGCTGAGTGGCACTCCCCCTGTGAGAATGCACTGACCACCAGGGGGCAGCTCCTGCATTGAGTGTCTGCCACTGGTGGTCAGTACACGTCATAGTGACCAGTTCTGCTGTTTGGTCGGTTTGCATATTAGCCTTTTATTATATAGAATGAAAAAAAAGAAGCATGTTACTTCATATGCCTTAGGAATACTTACTTTTCTAAAGCAAGAATTTTGAATTTTCCGAGTCCGAGTTGATCACTAACCTCCTCAGTTAGCGAGAGGGCACAAAAGAACATTTAATATATGTTTTAAGTTCCATCAGTCTAGAACAAAGACACAGGATGGATGGGGAAAGATGTGTTTTAAATGGGAGAAACAAGAAACTCAGCATACTTCACATTATTCTTAGTTGTTTTATTCAATAATTAACATAAAATCCCTTTTTAATTTTCTTGGCATATAAACTAAGAAATATATGTAAACTATTATACTTTCTGAATTTAACTTATAGACTATAATTATATTAGATAATGAGATTGTTGAATATGTTACTGTATAGACTAATTTGATTAACCCCAGTCATTGCAAAATAAAGTTTGTAGATTGTTTCCTTATTTTTATTTTCTTTATTGATTAAGATATTACATATATGTCCTTATCCCCTCATTGCCCCCCCCCACCCCACTCCTTTACTCATGCCTTCACGCCCCTGGTGTCTGTGTCCATTGGTTAGGCTTATATGCATGCTTATAAGACCTTTGGTTAATCTCTCCTCCTTACCACCACCCTCCCCTGCCTTAGAAACAATAACATAGTTTATGAATCTTTTCTTTTTAAGTAAACATGTAGTAACCTCATCAATTTTAAATTCAAACTTAGCACCAATCCCTTATACATAGATAATCAATTACAAATATTAAATTTTTAAAAAATCAATGAATCATGGAAATCAGTAAACTGGTGTCATTCTCAGAGTCTAGTATAAATTTGATTACGATCCCAACTGATATAATTTCATAAGTAAGGCCACAATGCCTCTAGAATTCTTCAGCTATGATTATTTTAACATGGGGAGAATGTAGCATACATACAAATGAGAGTTTCCTTCTATGCTTCAATTGTGAGTTCCACTTGCTCTTTTTATGACATTTTAGGTTAGGTGGAGATAATCCTCTCTGACCTGTTACCCCTCAATTTGCAGTGCTGGGAAGGAATTCCTACTTAGAAAACAAAACTGTTTCCTCTCCAGGGACCACTGACTCCCAGTGAAATGAGCCACTGCTAAGGGCAATTGCCATTTTAAAGAACCAAATCTCTTTTGTACAATTCCAATTAGGTGTATAATAGAACACATGTTTTTAAGCAATTATGTACAACATTGCCATTGACGCACACTCTCAAAAAATAAACTGATTAAATCAGGTGATTATTCATTTATACTATATGATATGGCTTCCTTTTGCTTTTAGAAAACTATGAAGACTACTTAATGCCAAATGGACTTCCGGAGAATGTTTTTTTTTTTAATTAGTTAATTTGTTACAATTTCAGTCTCTTTTCTCAATACTTAAATATTTTTATTGTTGACCCTATCACAGATGCCTTCCATTACCACCCCCTCCCTTGGTCCTCATCACACTATTGTCAATGTCCAGGGGCTAGTCATACATGCTTTGGGGCCAATCTCTTCACTTTTTATCCAGTTCCCCCATCCTCTCCCCTCTGACACCTGCCAGTCTATTTCATGCATCCAGGCCTCAGGTTCTCTCTGTTCTTATAATCTTCCAAAAGTTGTATAAAAGGTTGTACAGTCATACAATCTCATCCTAAGTCTTGTCCCTTCAGCATGTTCTCCTGGCAGTGAATTTTAATTAACACTCTTTTGCTGTCTATTCTGGGTAGGCTGATCGTTCTCAAAATCATCTAGTCCTGGTTCCTTTTAGTTTAACAATTACCGCTTCCTCTCCCCTCCTCCCCACCCTGCCATGTATGTGTCACTTTGTGCGTTTCGCTTTGAGCAGCAAGAAGAAACCGAGCCCCACGTTCAAGGCTTTCTTCGGAAATCTCCTTAGTAAATAACCATATTCATCCCTTTCAAGCTGTACTCTCCATGTAAGTGCAGGCGAGAATGTTGTCAGATGTTCTGCCTCCACATGAGAAAGATATCTCTTCATCAAGTTTAATTTATATTCCTCGCCTCTTTCTCAGCTCTCACCAGCCCCTCTCCAATATCTGAACTTCTAGCAGGCTGTTCCTGTGCTTTAGAATTTCTCTATCATGTTCCTCAAATATGTTCCAGCCTCAGCCCACTTCTTAGACCCCAAACTTCTAACACATTTAAGACACTTTTAAGCTGCTGTTAGAGCAGCATCCCACTCTCATATACCAACATATGTATTCATTTGTTATACATTAGAATTAAGCCCCAGGTTTCACCTATACTCAAGGGGAGAGTAGTGTATGAGGACTTGGCTCCTCGGGGCTCACTTTAAGAAGTTTCCACCACAGCCATGGTTTTGTTTGTATGAAAGCCATTTCAGCAAATTCTAATGGGAATATAGTTGAGAAAAATATATTGTGAAGAAATTACACTGTAAATTGTGATCATCTCATGTGATGCTTTTATGCATTGTTATTTAAGGTCATAAACAGTGAGAAGAAATCATACTGATCAGTTCATGGGATTAGTTGATGCACAAACTAAAGATCATATAAACTCTGATGTGCTTTGAAATGTGTCATGGTAAATACCCAATTAGTTGTTAATTTATGAGAAGCTTTTCATCCTAATTAAAAACATAATCTTTTTCATATCTTGTCAATCTTAGTAAATGCTGCCTTTTTTATCTGTACAACAAAGGAAAAAATAAAGAGGAAAATGGTGTGCCTAGTAGAAGTGTACAATATGTCAGAAAATGTTCTAGGAAGTAGGATATTCAGAATTAAATTCAAGTAAACATGTGTAGAGTACCTATTCTTGAGCAATCACTGTGCTAATGAAAACAGGTAATTAAGTTGTGGTATTGTCTTTTAGGGGATAATAGGCAAAGATGTGAAGAAATAAAATATCACAAGTGAGATATTTTATTAGGCTAACAAAAGACACGCTGGATATGGAAGAACAAATAGAAAGCAAGAAATGGATTATGTCTTTTATTTGAAGAAACATATTTAGAAGTAGATAACAGCCTGATAAAATCGGGACCCTTAGGAATCACATGAGAGTTTGAGTGAAGCAAATTCATATGGGTTAAGCAGCAGTTTTCCATCAAATATCTTACCTGTGGATTCTCTGAGAGTACTTGACAAGAGATGACAGTCTGGATTATATCACTGCCAGGGGATCAATCTGAACAAATTCTTCTAGAATAGTCTGACTCATCTTTTCAAATGAGCCAATGCCAGATCTTAGCTGTCTACACTAATAAAAGAGTAAGATGCAAATTGACCATAATTTAGTGACATCCACCAGTCAATCAGGAGTGAGTATGCAAATTAACCCAACAAAGGTGGTAGGCTAATTTGCATACACAGGTGTCAAGGAGCCGGGGTTGGGGCAGAATGCTTTTGCCATCATCATGGCGAGGATGCACGCATTCCGCACTACCCCAGCTGCTCCAGGCCTCTGGGCAGCATGGGAAGGCATAAAGGTGGCTCTGGTCAGAGCAAAGGCAATGTTGGCAGCCAGGGGAAGAATGCACGAATCTTCATGCATCAGGCCTCTAGTTGTAAATAATGTTGCTGTGACCATATGGCGCATATATTCTTTCTGGATTGGTGTTTCTGTTTTATTAGGATACATTCCTAGAAGTGGGAGCACTGGGTCAAATGGCAGTTCCATTTTTAGTTTTTTAAGGAAACTCCATCCCATTTTCCACAGTGGCTGCACTAGTTTGCATTCCCACCAGCAGTGTACCACGGTTTCCTTTTCTTCACATCCCTGCTGGCACTTGTTTTGTGAAGCTCATTTCAATTGAGTAATAAAACCTCTGGTCAAAACTGCGTTTTGTGTTTGGAAAATTATTGGGCAGACAATTCCAAGAGAAAATTATCTGAGAATATCCCTTAGATTACACTAATGGAAAGCATTTCTGGTATATTTAAAACACAAATATTTAAGTTTTATATAAATTTAAGTCTGGGTATAAAATACAGGAAGAAACATTGTAAGAGCTTGAGAGCAATTTAAAAACTTTGATTTTACATTATATGGAGTGTGTAGTACTACTGGAATTTTGAAAAGATGACTGAGATCATCTGTCTTAAAATAATCTCTCTCTTATTTTGAGATTATGCTGCAGAAAGCGAAGAGTAGAAAATTCAAGGTAAATTAAGTACCAATTGCAGAATCAAGTGGGAAATGAAGGTGGATGTAAGTTGGGTGGTAGCATTGGAGTGCTTGGTTACTATTCAATAGTGGGTATATTTGAAAGTAGAATAGGTAAAATTGTCCAATAGATTGAATTTTTGCTGCTAGGGAAAGTGAATACTCAAGGAAAATAATAGTGTTTGGGACTAAGCAATGCAGAATGAAATCAACATCAATAAATAAAGGAACCATGTGGGGGCAGGTACAATTGGAGGGAGGAATAGTGATTTGCTTTCAGATAACTTAAGTTCAAGCTGCCATTTGGCATCTTATTAATGTTAATGAGTGTGCAGTTATTTATAGAAATTTGTAGTTCAACTAAGTATCCACAATTGAAAACATACATTCGGATATAATTCACTTGTTGATTTTATTGGAAACAAAAGGCCGGATGAGATCACATAGTAGCGAGTGGATAAAAAAGACACGAGGGATGAGGGTTCCCTGGGTCACAATGGTCATTTTCAGGGATTGTTGGGAATGCCAATCAAAATAAATTAAAACTTTGTTTTACATGTTTTTTCAATGATAATATATTCAACTTTTATTTGTGATTTTTTTAAATAACTATTTCTGGTGAACAGAGCAGTAGATACGAAATGATAACGGATCATTCACAATTACTGGCTCACTCAGTAGCTGTTCCAGCAGATCTTCCAAAATACCAACAAAGCACTGACTTCCAGTTGCATATCAATATAATTGTGTTCAGTTATAAAGGATACAGAAATGGCGGCAGCCACTGAGCTGGAGAGAACAGAGGCTTGGATTTCCCTGGCAACAAAGGAAGAGAAGCTTTCAGTCTGCCATTGCTGGCCTAGGCCTCCATTCTAGGCTACAAAGTTTCAAGCAGAAATTGGTGCCGCCCCAGAACCAGCAGAAGACTTGGCTCCCCTCCAGGCTACAAAGTTTCAATTGTAGACATAAATTAATCCCAGATCCCAGGGCCTCAGCTTGGGTCGATGAGGGGTGTGGCTGTCCTGCAACCCCCCACAGGCCCATCGCCCAGGCTGTCCCACACCCCAAAGGAACTCCCACCCTGATCAGGGACAATCTTCAGGGCAAACCAGCTGGCACCCACCCATGCACCAGGCCTCTATCCTGTATAATAGAAGAGAAATATGCAGATTTACCAGCACTCCAACCCACAAGAGGGCTTCTCCCATGTGGTCAAAGTTCCTGCCCCCATGTGGACACAAGATGGCCACCACAAGATGGCCAGCAGGGGAGAGCCGTTAGGAGGTTCCAGGTCTTGCAAGGAGGGCAGTTGTGGGTGATCAGGCCAGCAGGGGAGGGCAGTTTGGAGGGACCAAGCCTGCAAGGGAGGGCAGTTGGGAGTGATCAAGCCTGCAGGGGAGGGCAGTTAGGGATGACCAAGCCAGCAGAGGAGGGAAGTTGGGGGCAAACAGGCTGGCAGGGGAGCAGTTAGACATCAATTAGGCAGAGTAGTGGTTATGGGGTGATCAGGCTGGCAGGCAGAAGCGGTTAAGGGAAATCAGGGAGGCAGGCAGGTGTGCAGTTTAGAGCTAGCAGTCCTGGCTTGTGAGAAGGATTTCCAACTGCCCATGTAGGCCTGATCCTACCGCGATTGGGCCTACATGGGCAGTCGGACATCCCTGGAGGAGTCCCAGATTGGAAAGGGTGCAGGCTGGGCTAAGGAACATCCCCCACCTCCTGTGCACGAATTTTGTGTACCAGGCCTCTGATATATATATATATAAAAGCTTAATATGCTAAGTGTCTGACATATTGGTTGACTGCTCAACCAGTCACTATGATGCACAATGACCACAGATGATCTGACTGGTAGGTTAGCTTGCTGCTGGGGTCCAGCCGATCGGGACTGAGTGAGATGGGCCAGACATGCCCTGGGGCCCTCCTACAGTCCATCTCTGGCCAGCCAACCTCTTACAGTCCTCCCCAGCCAGCCGGTCCCTCTCGGCCTGATGTGGACTGGGCAAGATGGGCCTGAAATGACATGGAGCCAAGCTCCTGTGATTCATCCTCTGCCTGTAAAATATTTTTTCTAATTAATTTCCTTTTGATGTGCACAAATTTGTACACCAGGCCTCTCGTCCTTAATATCAGCAATATATTTTAGAGGAATGAGTAAAAGCATTTAGCAACCAGTTGCACACATGGGTAACATTTTAATTGAGATCCTAAAATCAAGTTCAGGAGCAAAAGCCCTGTGGGAACACACTAGAAAAGCAGTGTGTGTGCCCGCCACTGGTGAGAGACTGGCACAGCGAGCTTCATCTGCAGTTTTCTTGCCAGGAGAAATCTCAGAAAGGCTCAACAAAGGAGCAACCAAAAAGTTTAACATGGACCTACATCTTCCCTCTTTACTGAGTTCAAAGAAATTTCTATAATCAGTTCCTGGAAATTGGAAGCGAACCCACTGTGAGAAAATTGATGGATGTTTGCTTACCTGCTGGGTGGAAAAATTGAAAAATACCAACCTAAGGACGTATTTGTTTTGATCTTTGTATTTGGCCTGATGATTATGCAGCAACTGGAAACTGGCTAGATGGCAAGGAAGCAGGAGGCAGCTGCACACGCAGAAAGTCAGTGCTGGCAAACCCTGCCCAAAGTTTCCTGCACACCACAAAGCTGGCAACTCCATGATGTGCATACACCCTGCAGCTGCAGCAGGGTTTGTAGCTCAAACACTGGAGAGAATCTTCGCGTCTTTTTGGGAAGAACTAGCTAAAGAAGGTATCTTTTGGCTGAATCCATTTTAAAGTAGGGTTTGCAATCATTTTTGTTCATCGGGTTATAATGTTCTTTATTATCCATAAATTAGTGAGATCATGTGGTATTCCTCTTTCACTGACTGGCTTATTTCACTTAGCATAATGCTCTTCAGTAAAACAAAAAGACTGATAAAGATGCAGAGAAGCATCGAACAGACTGTCAAATTACAGCAGGAATTTGGGGAGAAGGGGAGGGAGGTAAGATATCAACCAAAGGACCTGTATGCATGCATATAAGCGCAACCAATGGACCCAAGACACTGGGGGGATGAGGACATGTATAGGAGTGTGGGGGTGCAAAAGGGGGTTTGGACACATATAATACCTTAATCAATAAAAAATTAAAAAATAATGTAGGGCTTACACACTAAAACTATCACAGAAAAGATGTTTGGGAAGAAGAAAAGAGATTTCTGGACTATTATATACCTATTAAGTCATGTGGCTTCAAGGATACTAGGAAGCTCATGTTTATAAGAAACCACTTGGTATGTGTCATGAAAAAAATCAGCTACTTTGCTAAATAACTCGGTTCAATTGCACTGTCCCACAGCCAAGATTCGATGGAGAACCCTCTCTGTGCCAAAGGCCAGGCCCCTATGGACGAGGAGGCTGAAGACTGGCAGTAGCTGTAGGAAGTCACAGGGAAAGAGGACAGGACAACACTCATGGGAGGAGATGTAGTCTGCCCCAGGCGTACCTATTTACAGTTTTGAATGAATGACTAACCCTGGAAATAAGAGAGTTTTATGGATGCCAAAAAGAAAAGAAGAAGCCATGTGTTAAATACCTCATCATTTTGAAAGTGAATTATAAAGGAATACCAAGTTGGGGAGACATTAAATAAAATATGGAAGATGTGTTTGAAGGGCCCTTAAATCTCCCACCATTCTGTTCCCTAAGAGAGACCCAGAGTTCACAATTTCTCTGGGCCTACATTTTCCTACCTTAGTGTAACCCATTCCATTATCTGCCTTTTTTACAGTGTCTAAAATGCCAAGATTTTATGTTCCTCTTAAATCTTACTGTGCATGTCATTCACTTAAGGACGTTAACTTTCTAGCTAGTTAGATAAAACTTTTATTACTATGTTGATATGACTGACTGAAAAAGTGTAAGTTGGATCTCCTTGTTGTGTGTTTATATATAATGTAGATACATAGATAGGTAGATAGAGATACAATATAGATAGAGAAGCAGATTTAAATAGAAGTCACTAAACTTCTAAAACCAGAATGGGGGTTACAGCCAACTTCAGCTTTCTAGAAGGATGATTATAAACAGTTTTATTAAAAGAGGGTCATCTAGTTATTTCCAGATCATATTGCTAAACTCAAGTAATATGCACAGTTTATTATAAAAAAAAAGTTATGCTACATTAATAGTGATATAAGTTCCTATTTCCCTTGAGATTATTTTCACTCTGTATAATGAAGCTTGGGAAAACAGAACCACAGCTTAAAATGTCAAGTTCTAGACCATTTGAAGATTGAAATGCTTTTCCGGTAATAAGCCATTATAAATTCACAATGGAGGTTTTTTCAGGAAATACTCACATACTATGTATTATAGCCATTGATCATTCATCTGTATCAACGCAATCTTTCATTTTTATGATTACAGAATGTCATAGGGTTCTATCTGCTTTTTAAATTTATCCTGCAATATCAAAGAAAATGACCTTAATTATTGTTTCAAAAATGTCTTGATAATGAGTTATGGCTATATTTTATCACCTCAGATTACAAAAATTCATTAATTGACAAAGTCTGAAATATTTTCAGTTTTGAGACTAATTATGTAGAGATCATTCTGGCACAATTTAATAGCTAGGGAAGAAAAAGAAATCATCTGCATCCTTCTTATTCTCCCCAATTTATTTGACTAATAAAGAAGGCAAGTGCCACAGAGATCAACTGGTTTGACAAAGACCTCAGAGTTGAGGGGGTCTCTGCCACAATTACAATACATGCTCCCTTGTCCCAATTTCTCCTTTAGGGACTAAGCACAGGTGACCAAGGGTGCCTCAGCCAGTCTCTAAACAAACACTGACACGTACAATCCAAGATACTTACTTAATATTGACCGAGCATAAATTACACAAGAGACAGACATGCAATGCACAAATCACACACAGTTTATTTACCAGAGTCCTGGTGGTTTCCAGACCTCAGCAGTCCACCTGGAGACCCGCGCCGACACAGGCGCGCGCACACACGCACACACACACACACACACACACACACACACACACACTGGACGTTGGGTATTGCAGCTGCAGCTCAGCATCTTGTTTGAGGCCTCAGTTGCACTACTCAAGGTTCAGACTCACAGTCCACAGCAGAGTTTGGGCAGATGCAGGTGGGGAGTGAAGAGCGACTGACTGTGGAGGAGCAGACAGCCTCTCTGACCTCCTCTGTTTCCTTCATCTTTTTATGTGCTAAGATGGGGGTCTTCAGTGTGTCTTATCAGCGGGTTCCAGGAGCCTTGCTATCTGGTCTTCCTTATGGGGTACAGATCATTTTATCTATTTTCTACATACAAGACCACTCAAAGGTTCTCATCCATTTGTTTACATTACATTCCATACTAAATTTGTTTACATTACATTCCATACTTTCAGATGTCACATTTTAATTTTACACTTTAATACTTATTCTATATTGTATTTCATTCTTATCACTATTACTATAACATCCCTATGCTTAATCAGTGTCTTACCTACCCTACTAGTGGTTTTCAAACTTTTCTGAGATCGTCGGAAAGAGAAATTATTTGGATAAAGATTCTAGAGTTTCTGAACACTTTGGCCCAATTCAACTGGATGTTTGTATTTAATTATATTTTATATCTTGCCTTTATAGTAAATGGACTAGGACAATAAATATAGAAATGTAAGTTGAACAAGGCATGAGATGTCATTTTCACTGATCAGATTAGCCGAAAAAACTCCTACTGTGGAAATACATGTCACATATACCAATCAAAATGAAAAGTGGGACCAATATACCTAACATAAATGACCACCAGCAAAGCAATCATTAAAAATTTGAAACTGATAATCAATGGAATGATGTGTAGAAAAAATCTTCCAAGAAATAGTGTTATTGAACATAAAAATAGGTCACTACACAGTAAGGAAGATATAATTCAAAATAAAATAGACAAGCCAAGTATTTATAAGTGAGTATAAATATTAAAGGATTATATAGAAAAATAAATTAAATGAAAACCATCAAATTATTCGTAGTTTTTCATTCTGAAAGATAGGTGGTTTCATTCAAAACACTTCAAGATGTGCTTAGCTCTCTTGGAACCATGCCCGTATCTGTTACCTGAGTAATTTCAAACCACAAAAATTTACAATGATTGTAAAGTTGAAAGAATGCTTTTCAACCATTTTGGAGATCAAATACTGTCAAGTTAGTTATTATTTTGACAAAGAAAACCTATAAACTTATACTATTTCATATGGTGTGAGCAATTTCATTTGTTTGCAGGAAGCCAGACATTGCCGATCTGTTTACCCATTGTTTAGGTGAGACTTTAGTTCCCCCTCCTCTAGTCTTATGTTAAATATGAACTGTTTACCCATTGTTTAGGTGAGACTTTAGTTCTCCCTCCTCTAGTCTTATGTTAAGTATGAACTGTTTACTCATTGTTTAGGTGAGACTTTAGTTCCCCCTCCTCTAGTCTTATGTTAAGTATGAACTGTTTACCCATTGTTTACATGAGACTTTAGTTGCCCCTCCTCTAGTCTTATGTTAAGTATGAACTGTTTACCCATTGTTTAGGTGAGACTTTAGTTCTCCCTCCTCTAGTCTTATGTTAAGTATGAACTGTTTACTCATTGTTTAGGTGAGACTTTAGTTCCCCCTCCTCTAGTCTTATGTTAAGTATGAACTGTTTACCCATTGTTTACATGAGACTTTAGTTGCCCCTCCTCGTTAAGTATGAACTGTTTACCCATTGTTTACGTGAGACTTTAGTTCCCCCTCCCTTAGTCTTATGTTAAGTATGAACTGTTTACCCATTGTTTAGGTGAGACTTTAGTTCCCCCTCCTCTAGTCTTATGTTAAGTATGAACTATTCACATATTGTTTAGGTGACACATTGGTAATTGTAAAAGCTTCCACACCTTTTGTCTTATGTTAATTCTTGCTGGTTGATTTCATTGTTGGAATTTCCTGACCTAAAGGACATGGATGTATTACTTAGCCCCAATAAAAGGGGATAGGAAAACCAGAGCAGTAGCCTCCTCCCCCTTGAGGTGGACTCCTGCCTGGCCGCCATTATTCTCCCAAAATTAATGCTTTTCCAGTCTCTTTTCATTTGTGTGCGGCCTTCTCCAGACGCTGAAAAGGATTTCCACAATTGTCAGCCTAATGATGTTATGTTTGGTAATTATAATGTATTTTAGGGACTGCATATAACCATATATATTTATTTCATATATATATATATAAACAAATCTAAGTGAATATAAAGCTTACATGTTACAATTTTTTTATATGATTTGGACTGATGCTCCAATACTATCTATGTATTTATCTTACTCTACTCTAAATCCTGTTATTGATAAGAATTGCTTGGGGCAGGCCAGCATCTATATATTGTGGTTCTAGTAGCATATTGTTAAGACAGGTGAATAAGTATTAGTTCACATAGAAATCAAACATTGAAATATGAAGTATCAATTCAAAGACAGAGCACTCACTCAGTTTCAAGTAGTCAAGCGTAACATGAGTATGGATGTTAATCACAGTCATATGTGAGCAATTAAGAGAAGTTGAGATAAACATTATGGGCCAAGAACCAAAACAATGCTGTGCAGGAATCCTTGCCAGGGGTCTGGGAATATTGAAAAAGAGACTCAGACAGATCAATAACACAAAAAATTAAGTGTGGACAACATATTCCAAAAATCAGAGAGCAAGGCACAGACAGACAGGGTCCAGTTTATTCATACCGATAGAGATGGAAACTTCTATGTCGTCCATGTGGGTATTAACAATTGTAAAGTAACTTCTGCTCTAGAGTGAGTGACCATTATGGTGACTCTCACTCTAGAGCAGAAGTTACTTTTCTGTGGCTGGAACTTTGTCCCCTACTTGTGAGGTTTCTGGTGAGCTGGTGACCCTTTGCTGACAAGTGGATTATAGCAGACATTTGTAACTCTTGGTCTCCTGAAGTAGAAGCAGAGATAGAAAATGAGAATTGCTGAACGTTTTGATCACCACATTTCTTCTACATGTATTGCCTGTCAGAGCCTGGATTGAAAGACTAGGCTCTGAACATGCTGAAGAGTGGAAAACTTGCCTTTTCCTGTTTTGATACAATGAAACATACTCTCTCTCACACACTATATGGGTGTAGGGGGAGAGAAACGTGGTCATTCATTAATTATATTATTTTTTGAAAAGCTTAGTAAATCTCCATAGTTGTAAATAGCACTCATTTAGTACACGATTTCAAATATATTTTTATGAGCATCAGGAATACTTTCTCATCTTAAAATTTAACTTATTATCATTATGAAGGCATATCTAAATTTTATCTGCAAAACATTACAGAAAATAGTTTTTATAACTCTTCAATGCTACACATACATAATTAAGTCAATAAATAAATGATCAGTGTTTTATCAAGATGCAAGTATTTATAATCCTTTTTTTTTCTTTTGTAAACCTATAAGTCAGAATCACATATTCCATTGTACAAGTGGACATTTAATAGTATTCAAGTGCAGCAACAAAATAGTGTGCATTATAATTGTAGCTTTCATAATAAGAAACAGTTATCTTCATATATAGAGATATATGTGTGGGAGATACCTTATTTAAGTAGTAAATTCTGAATAAGTGAAGAATGTAAAATGCTTCTTGTTAATGAGAAGGAATGTTTTTCCTAAAAAGCTTCAAAATTTTAGCAAATATTGATAGTGTAAGATATGAGCGAGACAGAATGTAAAATGGTTATCAACTGAAACACTTCAGATTGCAAGCTTTGGCTTCAGAACAAGTTCAAATTGCTTTTCAGACTCTATATTGGCTTTACCCCAGTGTGCCCTCAGCACTTCCAACTATCTGAACAGCCACAAGAAATGGAAGCACTGAGCTTGTATGTCCTGATTTTTGTGTATAATCCTTTGATAGAGAAAACAGCTGCTGAGTTTTAGGCTCAGAAACATTTTTTCTCTTTCTCTATGAAGTAAAAATCAGAAATGTCAACTAAATATATAAATGCTTCATATTCTTTAAATATTACTCATTTATATATTAAAATAATACTTTTTCATTTAAAAATACTTCCCTACTGTTTAAAAATGATTAAAATTTTAACTAAAGAACAAATTTATTTGCAGCCCAAAATATACATAAGTAATGACTATTTTATTAAGGGACCAACGTTGAAATTCACAGAAAAAGAAAATAAAAACTAAGACATTTATTTTATTTAGTCAGCAGCCTGATGCTGCCCCATTAATAGATATCAGATTTGGGATAATCCCAATGACAAATATCCCCTGAAATGTAATTTGAAAATGTCTTAAAATGAGAGAAACAATTGTTTTCAAAATCAATATGATTATTCTATTCCTTAAGAGAATCATTGTTAGTTATTATTCTCTTTGAAGTCACCTCCAGTTGAATATACACACCTCTCCCTTTCCTGGCCAACTTCCCACTATGATCCCTGGAGATCTCCTACTGCCTAGGAAATCTTTCCAAGCATGTTGTGTTTTTCTCTCTTTCAAGATACAAAATGGCATTTCCCAGTAGATAATACGGTGATTTTTTTTAACCACTTACTTCTAATTTGTATTCATGCTCAGCGGTCAGTAAAATTTGCTTGAATTTTTACTTTAAAATAACTGTAAGTGATGAAGTTAACATAGCCAATTTGAATTTTAACACATGGTTTGAAAATATTCCCAAAAGAAGCCAATACACATTTCTCTCTTCCTGATTTCTTTGAGGTAGAGTTGTATACAAAAATTTAAGAATCTGCAATACTTAAATATTCCCAGTGAAGATAATTATGGTTTAAATCTGTTATTGCACCTATGTAAAGAAGCTTATTTTGGTTAAAACCTTTAACTTTTATTTATATGTGTAAAATCTAGACTTTTTATTTTATAAAAATAAATAAGTGTGGGAAGGAGACAATATTTGTTTACAAAATTCAGTATGTAATTTACTCTCTCTTCACCTTCAAGAAGAAAATAAAAACATTGTATTATTTCTGGAAGCCAGAAAATTATGGTGGATAAATTAATCTCAAAGAACAAGTCAGTGCAGGTATTTATACTCCGAAAGTTGAATCTTTCTAATTCTACATTGGGAGGACCAAAAATAAAATATTTTCCACCTGAAAACTATTTGCATTCTTCTGGAAAAACTTTAACAGTAGATAATTATATGTAATGATTTCTCAGCTGACGACAACTTCCCTTAAGGCATAAAGCCTAATTTAAATTATACTCATGATTATCCAGAATTTATTGCCATAAACTAAATCCTCTCTAGAATCCAATCTAGGCAAGATGAAATAAGGTCATCAGAGGCAATAACAAAGGAGAAAAAATAAATGTATACATAGGATGTGATTATTTTTTCCCCCTAACTTAAAAATTCTTCAACAAAATTAAAACCAGTGAGCTTGGATAATTATGATAAGGAGGTCAATATGATGGTAATTGCAAAATCTTGTCAAGGATTACTAATCAGAACTGCTTTTAATTCGTTGAAACAGCCTGGATGGGCCTGGAAAGTAGCATGCTAAGTGAAATAAGCCACTCAGAGAAAGACAAATACCATATTATTTCATGTATTTGTGCAATATAAGGAACAAAATAAAGAGACAAAATCAAAATACAGCTAACAGAGTAATAACTGTCAGCAGGGATGGAGGTTGGGAAGCTGAGTGAAAAAGGCTGAGTGAAAAAGGCGAAATATTTATAGATTTAAGCGTAAATACCATAAAAATCTCATAGACACAGACAATGATATGGTGATTACCAGAGGGAAAGGGGGGTGGCAGGTTGGGAAGGTGGAAGAGGATGTGATAAATGGTGATGGAAGGAAAATTTGACTTAGGGTGGTGAACACATAATACAATGTACAGATGGTGTATTATAGAACTGTCCACCTGACACCTATGTAATTTTCACCAATGCTACCCCATTAAATTCAATAGCAAACTTTTAAAAAGAATTCCCATATTATGGAAGAAAATGATTGTATTCTATGCGCATATTTATTTCCCTTCCCTTTCCTTCTGCCTCCTATGACCTTATTTCTTCCTGCCTAATTTAGATTCTAGCAAGTAGATCATAAGAGCTCCTGTCACAAAATAGAATTTTTTTCCTTTTCTTATATTGATATGACATGATGGATATTAACTAAACCTAGTGTGGTAATCGTTTCACAACATATGCAAATCAGACCATTATTCTGTGTCCTTTAAAAACACACGATGATATGTATCAATCATTTCTCAGCAAAACCGGAAAAATATATAGATATTCTGTGTGGATCCCTAGCTAATAATATTTCTCCTGTGCAGTTTCTCACAGTCAAAACCTTGTATTCAATATAATATAATTTTTACATTCCTAGACACCTAAGTGAAACTACAGGTTTAGATCTATTCCTTTCTCTGAAAGAATGACTTTCATTTATGTATAAGATATATTTTTATCTAATGCATATACATTATCTCATTACATAGTAACTATATTTTTATAATGGAAAATGATTCTAAAATAGCATTTAACTCCTGGACTCAAATACACTTTTCCCCAATTATATCAAATGAACACTCATTATAATATGGAAGATGGTTAAATTCTGAACAAGAAAACTAACACTACCCTGCATTTTCTGTAAAGAAAATTATATAATAAAATGGGAGGCTTTATCGTTTATTATTGTTATTATCAATCTTAATGAAAACTGAATGACAGTTCTGCTGCATGAAAAGGGTATAGGTTAGGATGTGTAATATGTAATGCCAACATAAGATTCTACTTTACATAGCACTTAAAATCTCTGAATTTTTAATGTCTGCTGGTATCATTACTATTATTACTATCATTGATTATCTTCATTAAAAGTAACTAAACATGTATATGAGAAAGAATTTCTGGCTTCATGAGAAAAGATATAAAAGAAAGAGAGAAATTTGTTAGAATGTAACTGATATATACTGTTTTGTGTGCTTGTTTCACAGTCCTAAAGTTCACCTTAATTATAGGTAGTTCCAGTAATAGGATTAATTCTAACCACAAATTAGTTGAATTTTGACTTTTACTATAGATTTTTAAATGAAATAATGTAATTGTGAACATCTTATCAAAATAATGACTAGGCGTGCAAATTGGGACTCAGCCTGAAATCTTTGAAACTGAATCTTTATAGTCACTGTTTACTTTCTTTTTTTTTTTTTACCTTGCTTTTTTTTTCTTTTTTTTTCATTTTTTTAATCTTTATTGTTCAGTTTATTAATTACATTGTTTCCCCTTTTTATCCCCCTATAGCTCCCCTCCACCCTGTACCTATCCCACCCTCCACCCTCACCTCCCCCTCCCCACTGTCCTCTCCCATTGTTGCAAGATTTTTGTCCAGTCTCTTGCTGCACTTCCCACAACCCTTTTCTCCCCAAGAATTGTCAGTCCATTCCCTCTCTATGTCCATGTCTCTGTTATATTCACCAGTCTATCCTGTTCAACAGCCTATCAATTCACTTGATTTTTATGTTCATTTGTTGATAGATGTGTATTTGTTGTTCATAATTTTCATCTTTACCTTTTTCTTCTTCCTCTTCTTAAAGAATATCTTTCAGCATTTCATATAATGTTGGCTTGGTGGTGATGAACTCCTTTAGCTTTTTCTTATCTGCGAAGCACTTCATCTGACCTTCAATTCTGAATGATATCTTTGCTGGATAGAGTAATCTTGGTTGTAGATTCTTGCTGTTCATCACTTTGAATATTTCTTGCCACTCCCGCCTGGCCTGCATCGTTTCTGTTGAGAAATCGGCGGACAGTCGTATGGGTGCTCCCTTATAGGTAACCAACTGTTTCTCTCTTGCTGCTTTTAATATTCTCTCTTTGTCTTTTGCTCTTGGCATTTTAATTATGATGTGCCTCGGTGTGGTCCTCTTAGGGTTCCTATATATTGGGGTTCAGTGCACTTCTTGGACTCCTAAGTCAATTTCTTTCACCAGGTGTGGGAAGTTTTCAGTCACTATTTCTTCAAATAGGTTTTCATTGTCTTGGCCTCTCGCTTTTTCTGGCACCCCTATAATTTGGATGTTGTTATGCTTGAGGTTGTCCCAGAGGCCCCTTACACTATCTTCAATTTTTTGGGTTCTTTTGATTTCTTCCTTTTTCAGCTGAGTGGATTTTACCTCTTTGTATTTCAAATCTTTAACTTGGTTCTTGGGGTGCTCCAGGGCACTTTTAGGTCTTTGTATACTATTTTTTGTTTCAGTCAGTGTATGTTTAATTTCTGGTTGGTCCTTTTTCATATCCTTGAGAGTCTGCTTTATATCCTTGAGGGTTTCTTTCATTTCCTTGTAGGACTCATTCATTTCCATGTTGATCTTGATCATTTCCACGTTGGTCTTGATCATTTCTTTGCAGCTCTCATTTATATCCTTGAGGGTGTTGTTCATTTTCTTGTAGGACTCATTCATTTCCTTTGTGGTCTTGCTTATTTCCTTATAGGCCTCGATCTTTTGTTGGAGCCTCTTAAAAAACCCTATAACCGCGGTTCTGAATTCCATGTCCAGTCATTTTTTTTCCTCCATTTCTTTCACATCTGATTTCTTTCCATGTTGCTGCATGGTGGCTGCTTCCCTGAGTTGGTCAATTAGCTTTGTGTGGTAGACTTCCTACTAGGGATAGTGGCTCAGCCTCCCTGGTTACCTGAGGTGGATATGGGCTGCACAGTCTTGCTGAAGTTAAGCTCAGTTAATCGTTGTTAGCACTTGGAGGGTTGACCTCCAGGCCAATTGTCTGTGAAGCTCAGCTGTGCTCAGGTTGGGTGGGCAGAGTCTCCGGGCCAAGCAGACAGCGTTAGCTCCACCCTATGCGGCCCCAGGGACTCTGTGCCGAGGGCAATGGCCGCCAGCACCTCTGAGAGAGAGTCGCTGCGGAGTTCTACCGGCTGCCTGCTGCCGGGGAATTCAGACTTTCCCAAAATGAGTCTGCATGTGCAATGTCTCACCCAGGGTCGTAAAACAAAGCAGTCTGACAGTTTTCCAAATGAGAGGCAAGTCGCGGTGCGCTCTCTGCGCTGTCACGCAGCCGAGCTGTTTGCGCGCAAGCTGCCTTCTCCATAAGCCGGGAGACCCAGCAGCACCCGAGCTTTGGCGTGCCCTCCCACTGTCCAGTTTTCATCCCGCGTGATAGTGGGTTCTCTGGACTTCGCCCAGAGCTGGAGAATCAGTCCAGTGGGACGCCTTTGTCTCCCCGTTCGAGAAAACTGGCCGGTTTTCAGCCGCCTGCCCTCTCCGCGGCGCGCATTCCAAACCTCTCTCTGCGCGCGAAACTTTCAACGCTGTTCGCGGCCGCTCCTCTGAGTCACAGTGTCTTATCTTCACTTTTATTTGTGGAATTTTCACTCGGCGAGCTTTCTGGTGATTCTGGAAGGTGTTTGTTCTTTCGTTAAGTTGTAGTATTAAAATTGCTGATTATGAAGGCAAGATAGGTGTTCTACCTTTGCCGCCATCTTAGTTCTCCCCACTGTTTACTTTCTAACTCAGGCATATTTTCAGCAGGGGGAGAAAGATCATTTTAAAAAATTTTATTGAAACGTTAATAAGAGTGAGGTAATCATATATTCTTTAAGAACTCTTTAAAAAAAAAGATAAAAGAGCCAAATCCGGTTTGGCTCAGTGGATAGAGCGTTGGCCTGTGGGACTGAAGGTCCCGGGTTCAATTCTGGTCAAGGGCACGCACGGACCTTGGTTGCAGGCACATCCCCAGTGGGAGGTGTGCAGGAAGCAGCTGATCCAAGTTTCTCTCTCATCGATGTTTCTAGCTTTCTGTTCCTTTCCCTTCCTCTCTGTAAAAAATCAATAAAATATATTTAAAAAAATAAAAAAAGATAAAAATTCTTTTTAGAATATTGGTAGTTAAAATAAAATAAATTAGAATTGAAGTTATAAAATATAAGTAGTATTCTGATAAATGATACATTCTTTTTTAAAATATATTTTATTGATTTTTTACAGAGAGGAAGGGAGAGGGATAGAAAGTCAGAAACATCGATGAGAGAGAAACATCCATCAGTTGCCTCTTGCACGCCCCCTACTGGGGATGTGCCCGCAGCCAAGGTACATGCCCTTGACCGGAATCAAACCTGGGACCCTTTAGTCCACAGTCGGATGCTCTATCCACTGAGCCAAACCGGACTCAGCTATAAATGATACATTCTAATGGCTAATGATAACTACTTGTAAAAAAAATAAATACTCAAGCAAGGGTACATTTAATTTACCTGAGATACTCTATGGTCCTAGCAATCAAACTGAATAATCAAAGCCATTTCAATGTTCACAATTAAAATAACAACAATGATAAAACACCCTTGATTTCAAGCTGAGGGCAGATTTCAAGCTGAAGACTAGATCCCATAATTTTATTGCAGTGAAATGTGTTCTGCCGAAACCAGTTTGGCTCAGTGGATAAAACGTTGGCCTGGGGACTGAAGGGTCCCAGGTTCGATTCCGATCAAGGGGATGTACCTTGGTTGAGGGCAAATGCCCAGTAAAGGGTGTGCAAGAGGCAGCTGATTGATGTTTCTCTCTCATTGATGTTTCTGACTTTCTATCCCTCTCCCTTCCTCTCTGTAAAAAAATAAATAAAATATGTTTAAAAAAAATAAATGTGTTCTGCACTTTGCTCTGTTAATAAGATACAAGCCAAATTTTGTGGGAGCATAACAGACTAACCATCCCACTTGCGAGGTTTTCATCTCCAGGGAGTCAATTACCCCAGTATTGTTGCTAGCTTGTGATGAGAGCACTCAGCACATAGATACTGAGATCAACTCATTCCATTCACTCCTCTTGCACGCCCGTAAAATGATGATTTTTGAAGTGTTTCAGTAATGAGACAGGAAAGTGTCTAAGCTCAACCACACATTTGCTTTAGAAGTTAAACTTTACATAAAATAGATGAACATTTGCACATATAAGTACATTAATTATTTTCTGTACTTTTAATTGCCCCTCTGAACATAAACTTCTAGATATTAGAACGCAATGCAGAGGTTCTGGATGTGGTTGAAGGAGTGAAAGTGCTAGAAAAGGCCTTTAAATACTCTGTGCGCATGGTAATGGACTATGCAGCATACATATCAAGTTCAAGGGAAATGATCTATAGTTTTGAGAAAGTATGACATGAATCATACTATGCTATAAAAGCTATTTTATAAAAGATTAATCTTCTTAAAATAAGAAATGGTACTTGCGAGTTCTCTGTTTAATACCACTCAAAGGTATTTAGAATAAGATCTACACTTCTTACTAGAGCATACAGGGCCCATAAAAGCACAGTTGGTCACCAAAACCGGTTTGGCTCAGTGGATAGAGCATCAGCCTGTGGACTGTAAGGTCCCAGGTATGATTCTGGTCAAGGGCATGTACCTTGGTTGTGGGCACATCCCCAGTGAGGGGTGTGCAGGAGGCAGCTGATCAATGTTTTTAACTTACTATCTCTCTCCCTTCCTCTTTGTGAAAAATCAATAAAATGTATTTTTTTAAAAAAGGTTTTTAAAAAAGCCCAGTTGGTCATTCTCTCTACCCTCATTGCCTGTCTTGGTGACCTTGCTTCAGCAACAGAGATCTTTCATGTCTTAAAAATGTTGTTCTACACCTTGTTTCCAGGGTCTTGAACATGCTGTTCAACTTGCAAAGAACACTTTCCCATCTCTTTTTTTCACTTCTGATTCTGCAAAGGATATTTAGGTCTTTGTTATAGTCCATTTTCCTAGGGAAGCTTCCACTGCTCTCATATTTCTATGTCAGTCTCTATATCTGCATAAATTATATTTCATTTTTAAAGCATTTATTTCTTTAGCCTTTTTATTTTCAGAAAAAAATATGAACAACACAGAGACAAAATGTTTCATTGTTTTTTAATAAAAAATAATTATATTTAATTCTTTAAATATATTTTTATTTATTTCAGAGATGAAGGGGAGAGAGAGAAAAAAGAAACATCAATGATGAGAGAGGATTATTGATCAGTTGCCTCCTGCATGCCCCACACTGAGGACTGAGCCCACAATCTCAGAAGGTACCCTCACCTAGAATTGAACTATGATCTCTTGGTTCATAGGTTGATGCTCAACCGTTGAACCACACCATCAAGGCTAGTTTTTGTTGTTGTTGTTACTGTTGCTATTGTTGTTATTTGTTTGTTTTAAATATATTTTATTGTTTTTTTACAGAGAGGAAGGGAAAGGGATAGAGAATTAGAAACATCGATGAGAGAGAAACATTGATCAACTGCCTCCTGCACAACCCCTACTGGAGATGTGCCCACAATCAAGGTACATGCCTTTGACCAGAATCGAAGCTGGGACGCTTCAGTCTGCAGGCCGACCGCTCTATCCACTGAGCCTAACCAGTTAGGGCTTGTTATTTTGTTTGTTTGTTTTGATAATAGCATCCCATACATAAATTATAGTTCAAGAATATAGTGTATATTTACCAAAAGGAACATCCCTGAAGGAAGGATAGACGTTAAACTTGTGAGTGTGCACAGGGAAGCACACTCACGGGGCGTTTAAGTGAAAGAACTTTTTTTCTTTTGTTTTTTAATTAAAATAATAGAGTGACATGGTTTAATATGATCATATAGATTGCAGGTGTGGGTTTTTATGTTACAAGATCTATAGATTGCACTGTGTGCCCACCATTCAGAGTCAAATCTACTCCTGTCATCATATATTAGAACCCCCTTCTCCATCCACCCTTATCCTTCTGGCAACCACCACACTGCTGTTTGTGTTCACACGTTTCAGTTCTATATCCTACATGTGAGTGAAATCGTGGTTCTCAGCTTTTTCTGACACTTATTTCACTAAGGAAGTAGTTTCTTCAAAACTTCAAAATGCTATTTTTTGTTACTCAACTCTGTTACCAGAGTTTGATGTTAAGAAAACCCATACCCATTTCTCCGGGGCAGCAGCTTTTGGCTCATGTGAATGGGAAACATTTCACATAATGAAAGCACAAAGGTCAATGATCCAGATTTGCCACAATGGTTATTATTTATCTGCAGCAACAATATGGCAGGTGAAAAGTTTACTTTTGTAATTCAAAAGCTCTTTTAAGAAGGGCCAGTGAGAAAAAAATAGAGATAAATAAATAAGTAAAATCTACTCTTGATTCCCTAAATCCTAACATGTTTTGGTATATAATAGAGACTCAGCAGATATCAGTTGATTTAATAAATGAATGAATGAATACAAATTAAGTCAAAACGTATGAACATTAAGAATACTGCTCAGGTTCTAAGATAGTCCCCGTGATTCCTGCCTCTTGGTATTCATGGCCTTGTCTAAATGCCTCTCCCCTTGAATGTGGGCTGGACCTAGTTACTTTCTTCTAAACAATGGAATATGGCAAAGATGATGGGATGTTATGTTCATGCTTAAAAAAAAATATTAACAGCCCGGCTAGTGTTGCTCAGAGGTTGAATGTTGACCTACAAACCAGAAGGCCATGGCTTGATTCCTCATCAGGGCACATGCCTGGGTTGCAGGCTCAAATGTGCAGGAGGCAACTGATCAATGACCATTTCTCATCATTGATGTTTCTCTCTCCCTTCCTCTCTAAGATCAATAAAAAACAATACATTTGTTAAAATGTTAACAGACTGTGCTGCTGGTTTTGCTGAAACAACTTTGCATGTTGAAACAAGATGCTAGCCCTGACCGGTGTGGCTCAGTGGCTGGAGTGTTGGTCTGCGGACCCAAGGGTCCCGGATTCCATTCCAGTCAAGGGCATGTACCCTGTTTGAGGGCACATCCCCAGCAGGGTGTGTGCAGGAGGCAGCTGGTCGTACTTTCTCTCTAATTTATGTTTCCGGCTCTCTATCCCTTTCCCTTCCTCTCTATAAAAAAAAAATCAATAAAAAAAAGAAATAAGATGCTAATGTGAAAAGCAAGTGAAGGGAGCTTCTGTGTAGCAGCCAAGAAGGCACAAAGAGATGCCCTCAGTACAATACCGCTTGAGAAAATAAATCTTACCAACAGGATGCTTAGACATTGCTGACTCCCCAGTTGAACCATCAGATGTATTCTCTGCTCTCACGCACACCTTGATTGCAGGCTGTGAGAGATCACAAGCGGATTACCCACTTCACCCACGCCTAGATTCACGACCCACGGAAACTATGAGATGATGAAGGTGTGTGAGTCCAAGCCCGAAAGTCCTGTGGCACTATTTTGCGGTTAGAGATGACACAGCCAGATTTTGACTATTGGAGAATCTGGAAGGGAACATGTTTCTTTGTTCTGTGGAGAAAGCCATCACAGCAAATATGCGTATAGAAAAGGAAAAATGGGAGATAATGATGGCTTTGTTAAAAAGATGAGTGAACTTCTGTTTTTTTTCATTAGCCATTTCTTTGTATTATGTGAAGTTATTTCTTGACCTTGAATCCAAACAGATATTTTCTTTTTCTTTTTGATATGTAAATTCCTTCTTCCTTGAGCTAATTTTAGTAGGTTATTATTTATTGAAAACAAACTAACATTCACCATGACAACATGCATATTTATATATTTGAAATATAGTCAGTGTTTAAGTAATTGCTTAAGAGGAAGAAGAGAGAACCTCTGGTTATATGGGATGAGTGATTCTTAAGGGTTAAAATATAATTTTGAAGAAATTTCAGAGGCAGAAGTCAGATTTAAGGAAAAATATATGATAATAAACACATTAAATTCAGACTGATGAGGGGATGGTGCTTGTTGAGGGGACAGGGAAGTGATTCTAATTATTTAATTTACAGGGTAAATAAAATCAATGCAGTGTTAATTTAGTTGATTAAGCATCACTTTCCATTTTCTATGTAGCTCAAATAAGCCATTATTAGATAAATTCATTTGCATGCAGAGCAAGAAACCATAAATTGACAGATTAAAAAAATAAAGGAATAAATATTTCTACAGAGATTTCACTTACAAATAAATTATTTTATTGGAAGAAAGCTAAGAAACATAGGTAGGACCCAAAGACCATTGTAACCCACAGCTTGAATAATCAGGACTGTATTTCAGACATTGGTCTCTGATTCTCTTTTTGTCCTAATGTGATTCTAACTGCAGACTTCCTCGGGGCAGGGAATATGGCTACCAACAAGATAATCATTTTACCTTGCACAGCTTCTGACACCTCTATTGACAAGGTTTGATACATTCAAACTCAAATAAAGAGTTCTAAGGCAAGCACTTGATGACTTAGTGCAATGGTTGGCAAAGTCATCAGTCAACAGAGCCAAATATCAACATTATAATGTTTGAAATTTCTTTTGAGAGCCAAAATTTTTAAACATAAACTTCTTCTAATGCCACTTCTTCAAAATAGACTCACGCAGGCCGTGTTATTTTTGTGGAAGAGCCACACTCAAGGGGCCGAAAAGTCTCATGTGGCTTGCAAGCCACAGTTTGCTGACCACTTACTTAGAGTGAGTAAGATGTACACACTTGAAGCTATCATCAGTCACATTGTAAGAACATAGTTCTAGTAGTAGCCATGGAAATGTAGCATATGAGAGATTGTATCAAAAGTAATTCTGTAGTAGAAATATTACTAAATGCAAAGACAACAAAAGGAAAAATAGATTAATTGAACTTCATCAAAATTTACGTTTTTATATATTAAAGGATACTACCAAGAAAGTGAAAAACAGTCTACAGAATGGGAGAGAATATTTTTAAGTCATATGTATGATTAAGATCTAGTATCTAAATATATGTAAAATACTCTTATGCCAAAAAGACAAACAACCCAATTACAAAATGGCTAGAACAGACAATTTTCCAAGGAAGAATAGACAAATGGCTAACATGCACATGACAAGATGTTCAACATCATATGTCATTAGAAAAATGCTAATCACAATCACGAGATACTACTTCACAATGAGGTGGTACTCTTCATATTCCTCATTATCACCACCATCATCAGGAAATAGCTAGTGTTGACACAAATGTGAACAATTGGGACCCTGTACTTTATTGATTAGAATGTAAAATTGTGCATATTAGGTAGTTCCTCTACAAATTAAACGTAGAATTGCTGTGTGACCCACTGATTCCACTCCTGATGGGTACCCCAAATAATTGAACATAGGTTTTTAGACAAAAGCTTTCAAATTTTTCATTACAACAGTAATCACACTAGCCAAAAGATGACAGCAAGTTGAATATCCATCAGCTGATGAATGGATAAATAACTGTGGTACCACCTGTACAAGGAAATCATATTCAGCTATAAAAAGAAATAAAGGGGTGCTGTGTCACAATGTGGGTAAACCTTAACACATGCTAAGTGAACAAAATTACAGAATGCCATTGTATTGTAGGAGTCTCTTTATATGAAACTTCTAGAAGAGTTAAATCCATATAAACAGAAGGCAGACTAATGGCCAGGGGCTGGGTGAAGAGGAACTGAGTAATGGCTGCATAGTAGACACAGGCTGTCTGAAAGAAAAGCGTCTCTATGAAACCTTTCCTAAGCTGAAATGGCATAACTGAAAGAAGCAGTCACCATTGTTACCTGAAAACATTTTCGAGCATTTCCAGACCCCAAATTCCATGACACTTTCATTCACCGTAATCGAAACACTTAATTACATCCAGTTTTACACTAAGTGCAACTCCCTGATGTGCTCTCACAGGTTTTTCTGATATCTTAAGACACCTCTTGCTAACAGGTGCATGGAATACATCAAGATAAGGCACAGATGCTCCGGTACAATTACAGCGATGATGGCTGGGTGCTGAGATGCGGGGTGGACCGTGGGGAAAAGAGCTTGGCGGGGCCCCTGGCTGCTCAGGGTGTGTGCTGCCCCTGGCACAGCTGCTGCTAACCAAAAGCCGCGTGCTACTTTCACTTTTTTGCTTTTACTAGAAAAGAGAAATCCTCTCTGGATTCCTTCTGTTTGTGAACACAGGTTACTAGGGTAGGTCTTTCATCAAAGTGACATAACTTGAACTTCCAAAAAGCTGGGGATGTCTATACAGGGTTTCCTTTTTGGATGATGTAAATTGTATGTCCAGGAACTGAATAGAAGTGATGGTTTCACTGTGAATGTGCTAAATGTCACGAAATAGCATGTAATGATTAATCAATAATTTTATGTTATGTGAATTTTGCCTCAATAAAAATTTAAAAAGAAAGGTTGTGGAGATTAACACATATATATGTAATAACAAACATAATGCTTGGATATAACCTAAGTTATTAAGTAAAAAAATTATGTATACACATATGTTTATGTTAGGAATCACTGAATGCATACATATATCTGTGCATTTGTGTGTTTATGTATCACAAGCTATATACATTTCATAGCAATTAAAAATAAGAAAATGATCACTATTATTCTATCCAATTATTCAGCTCCGTTATCACAAACTATACTTTGACTTATAATCATGTAATTTATATTTACCTCTTCTTAATCGCAGGTTAATAGCAAAGGTAAAATAGCTATTGCCTTAAATCCATACGGCCAGTTAGATACAAAATCTATTGGAATCTGAAGTTGATCACTATTATTTTAATAGCAGCTCACTCCTAAGAGAAAAATAAAATTTAAAACACCAATATCTCAGCAATATACAATATGCTATGTTCCACTGTGTAGTATATTTACTCTAATGTAGTATAGCTAAATAAAAATGTGATTTAACATTAGATCAGTACTTCTATTCTAAAGGAAATTTTCTATTTCAAACAGTCATTCATGCTGTAAAAAAAACAAATACAAAACAATATTTGAAAGAGTCACATTTCACAATTTGAAGAAAATATTCTGGTCTACAACAAAACTTGAAAACCACTGATATAACAATTCAGCAAACCAAATTATATTTGACATAATGTTTTTTTTCTGAGTATTTTCAAAGAAATAATAATTTAGCTACCACCGAGCAAATATATTTTACCCAAAATGGACCACAAATGCTGAAGGCAGTTATCACAGCTTGTCCTTTAAACTATTTTGAGTTATATTACCATCATTGAAATAAAATAACCACATACAACTACACTTATAGTTACTAGCGACCTGGTGCATGAAATTCATACACAGGGGTGTATGTCCCACACCTCCACTTGCACCCTCTCCAATCTGAGATTCCTCAAGGGATGTCGGGCTACCAGTTTAGGCATGATCCCAGTAGGATTGGGCCTAAACAGGCACTCGGACATCCCTCTCATAATCCAGGACTACAGGCTCCCAACTGCTCACCAGGCAGTTAGGGTTGACCAGGCCTGCAGGGGAGGGCAGTTAGGGGTGACCAGATTGTCCTAACTGCTTCTGCCTACCAATCTGATTACCCCCTAACCACTCTCCCACAAGGCTGATTGATGCCTAACTGCTCCCTTGCTAGCCTGATTGCCCTCCCCTGAAGGTCCGGTCACCTCTAACTGCCCTCCCCTGCAGGCCTGGTCAATCCTAACTGCCCTCTTCTACAGACCTAGTCTCCCCCAGATGCTCTCCCTTGCAGGCCTGGGTCCCCCTCAATTGCCCTCCATGCAGGCCCTGGTTGCCCCCAATCACCCTCCTCTGCCAGCCTGGGCACCTATAACTGCTCACCCCTGCAGTCTTGATCATCCCCAACTCTCCTCCCTTGCAGGTCTGGTCCCTCCCACCTGCCCTCCAGTGCAGGCCATCTTGTGGTGGCCATTTTGTGTCCACATGGGGTCAGCCATCTTTGACCACCTGGGGGCAGTCATCTTGTGTGTTGGAGTGATGTCAATTTGCATATTACTCTTTTATTAGATAGGATTGTTCACAATGTCTATGTGTTTTATGTGTAATGCATATATTATTAGATAGTCCTGCTGTGTATTCAACAAAATTAGCTAATAACATAGCCTAAAATTATTAATACAATCCTCATATTTTATTTATACACATGTATACACACTCAGTGTATATTTTTATACACTGTTTTTGAATTGCTGAGGCATAATAACCCTCACTGCTACAATAACCTCATTGAAGAATCCGGCTCCAGGCCAGACTCTTATGCATTATTTTTCTGGCCTGATTCCAGGCAATTTCAAAGGCTTTTTTCCCCACACAGGTCTCATGGGCAAAGTATCTCCTCACCAGACTGGATGCACTGCTAATGAGCTTCAGTCTCTGAAGTGGGTGTCAGTCAAGCACTCAGCCCCCTAGTCAGCCATGCTCCTTACATATCTCCATTTCTACCTCCCCCATCTCCATCTGCCTCAACTGGAGGCCTTTTTATTTGGGAGCCTTCTGACAAGACCTTTCCTAGGTGCCTCTGCCTGAGATCTCATTATGGATTGAAGGGGAGGTAGGGCAAAGTGGAAACACATTTTTCTACTTTGATCCAGTATGTTTCCATGCTTAATCCCTCTCTTTTTCCTCCCCTTTTAATCCCTGAGCCTTGTTTGAGGCTTCCTTGGAGGTAAGAGCCATTGTCTATAGATCTTAATAATATTTTAACAAATGAGTATCATACTTGTGGTATTAAAATAAGATAAAGGCATCAGAAAACCCTCCAAAATATAGATTAATCTTACTTGATAGAAGCCAAAAATTTAAATATTAACAAATATTCATTATTTTGAAAAGTAATACACCATGACTTGTTGTTGTTGTTGTTGTTTTTGAGGAGGGGGATAAATAATATTTCAACATTAGAAAGTATATCAATAGATTGCACTAAATTAATGAATTAAAAGAGAGAATCCTGGTCAATTTGATATATAAATTTCATAAAATTCTACATTCATTTTAAAGAAAAACAAAATCATTTTACTTAACTGGAACAAACAAATTCCTTACCTTGGATAAGATTATCTCTGAATATAACAATAAGAACACTTCTTAGATGAACGATTAAAATTTTTTCTCAAACTCAGAAAAAGATAAAGTTATTACCTATCAAAATTATTATTCACATACTTTGGGGATGAAAGTTTGACTAGTGAGAATATACCAAAAAATATGTGAGAGTATTTGATAGTTAAAAAAAGTAAATTACAGTTATTCCCAAGTAATTTCTACTTAAAAAACCCAAGAGAATCAATAGGAAAAAAAAAACTCATATAGTACTAATGGAAGAGAAAATATATAACAGGCTAAATAAGAAATAGGTTTAAAAAGATACCCGCATTTAAAGGATTGTGAAAAAATCTATATATATCAAACAAAAAAACATTTAAGTAAATATGCATAATGAAATATAGGAAAGTGATATGACAAAAATGAATTTCTCCAAACTGAGAGGGAAGTTTACATGTTAGACAGAAAATGTAAAAAAATTTGCATTATTTTATATGATTTTGCCTCCAGAATAAATATTAAAAGGATCATCAAGTTCTAAAACTAAAAATTACTGAGATTTTTATTGACAATTAATTGCAATACAATATTTACTTGAAGAAAATTGATATCTCATTATATTGAGTTACATAATAAAGTAACATGAGATATTGCCAATCTTTTTTCATCCCCTAAGTCATTCCATGATTTATTTTTTGGTGTATAGTAAACTTTTATAAAACATGTAGCACCAAATAGGAATAGAAAATTTGACCAAGAGATAAAATGGAAAATCCTGAAAGAGAAATGCGTACTTATTCAATAACTATACTGAGCATGTGACAAACACTTTTCTACCAAAATTATATGGAGCTTATTATTTGTGTATGTAAAGCTTAAAGCAGCATTTCAAAACTCTGTGCACATGATATACATTTTAATATATGGTTTGGAAGTACATAATTATTGACTATGCCTAAAATATAGGTAATCCTCTATAACGTAACGTTCAAAAAATAATTCTGAAATGGTCTAAATAGTCCACATACCATAATGAAAAATTATAAGCAAGCAATTTTGACAAAGTGAATGTTAGGAATAAACTCTAAATGAGCTAGGAACTACATAATTCAAACCACATGGTCATTCCATTAATAACTATCGTAAAATTTACTATTTTTATTAATTTTAGCACCCTCTTTCACTTTTAAATTTACCCTGTGGTGATGATAAATTTTAACATCCTCTGTCTCAGTGTTTAGGACTGAAATTATTTTAATAATCAATATCAAAGTCCACAGATTCACCCTAGTCTGTTTGGCTCAGTGGATTGAGCATTGGCCTGTGGGCTGAAGGGTCCCAGGTTGATTCAGGAGACAACCAATTGATATGGTTCTCTCACATCAGTGTTTCTCTCTGTCTTTCCCTCTCTCTTTGATTCTTTCTAAAAGATCAATAGAAAAATATCCTGTGCGAGGATTAATAACAACAAAAGACACAGATATACTTGGAAAAAATATATTGCTTTTAAACTCATAAATCATATGTTAGCTTTGTAGATATTTTATTTTGAATTTATAGTTTAGTTGTTTAAAAATAAAAATAAACAAATAGAGACCAACCCTGAAGGTTCTCTGAGCAGCCAGAACCACTGTTGCAGTATAAACTACACTTAATTTTACTTATTTTGCAAAATTAATTTGAACTACGGAATTTCTTGTTTATGCCTCTGGAAATCATAGGCAAATCTTGGAATGTTTCCCAAGATTGAAATGAGGTAGCCACTGAAAATTGTAAGATAGTAACCAATCTCTATGAAGATCAAGCAGTCACTGTTCTCTCACTATATAAGCTGCTTTATAGAAATACTAGGGGCCCGGTGCATGAAATTTGTGCACTGGGGGTTGGTGATCCCTCACCCCAACCTTCCCCTTCACACGTACTGGGAGCCCTCAGTGTATGTCCTACTCACCACTCACCCCAGTCCGCCCTGGTGAGGCTTTAGGCTTTGGGCACCCAGCCATCACCCTACAATGGGGCCAATGGCTGGCTCTGTCCCAGCCACATATCCCCTCCTGCCTCACTCAGACCTTGGCTCCAGCCAGCTCAATCCCAGATAGCATGGATCTCAGCCCCACCCCCTGGTCCAGGCTTTCTTCCTGGCCAGGGCATGCTGGCCACCTTGGCCCCGCCCCCCTCAGCCCTGGCCTCCTTGGCCCTACCCACCCAGGGCCTGGACCGCCTTGGCCTTGCCCCCCAGGCTCCAGCCACCTCAGTGCTGCCCCACTGAGGCCAGGCTGCCTTGGCCACACCCTTCCAGCCCCGGCCACCTCAGCCCCACCCCCTGAGACCTGGGCTGCCTCGGCCCCGCCCCCCTACCATGACCACCTTGGCCCCGCCACCCCATGGCCCAGACCACCTCAGCCCTGCCTACTCCTCTTGATTGGCTGGTGGTCGTGGCTGGTGGGCATGGCTTGTGTGTGTAGCGAAGGTACAGTCAATTTGCATATTACTCTTTTATTAGATAGGATGCCCCTGAGCCTCATTCCATGTTTCCAAGTTTTAGTTTGAGTGTTCCTAATTTGCATACCATTTGATGGTATATGCACAATAAACTTTTATTAATTACTACCTCAGTGATTGATTTAATTTGACTATTTCTGAAACTTTGACATTGTTAATATGTGTCAACAAATACGAAGTAAAATTTACATTAATTTGCTAGTTATCTATACTAATAAAAGGGTGATATGCAAATTTGTCAGGATGCCCTCACATTAATTACTGAACAGCAGGCTGTGTGGGGCAACCATGCCGGCAGGAGGATTAGTGAAGGACGACAAAATGACAGAACAGCAGTCTGTGTGTGGTGACCAGGTCAGCAGTGGGGGCAGTGAGGGGCAACCAAATGATCAAACAGCAGGCTTCATGGGATGACCAGGCCAGTGGGGGGAGAGTGGGGGGGGGGCAAATGAGGATGACCAGTTTGGCAGGCAGAGGTGATTAGGGGTGATCAGGCTGGCAGGGGGGGGGCAATTAGGGGTGATCAGGGAGGCAGGCAAGTGAGCAGTTAGAAGCCAGTGGTCCTGGATTGTGAGAGCAATGTCAGACATCCCTTGAGGCATCCCGGATTGAAGAGGGTGCAGGCTGGGCTGAGGGAGACCCCTCACCACCATGCATGAATTTTGTGCACTGGACCTCTAGTATAATCATAATCATGAAATTATGTTTTTTTTTCTCATCTCATTGCTCTATTTTTCCCTAAAAACAAAATATGTTTACCATAGTCATCAAAGATAACTATCATGTTGCTTTTTTCTTGTTTTCCTTAGACATAAAATAGGAAGGAAAAATGTTATAGCTAATATTGTCCTCAGAATGTACTGTACTAAACAAATGAAAGAATTCAGAATTTTTTAAATTAGAAAAAAAAAGATAGTCTTGTGTGGAACATTTAATTTGACTCAGAAAAGACTGAAGAACATTTATATATTCACAACTAGTAAGTAATATCTAATTGAAGCACATATATAGTAATTGTTTTAAGAATCTACATGCTTATCAAAGAAGCTAACAAAAAATTTATCTTGTAGACAGAAGATAACCAATATGTATTTTAAAAATCTGAGAAAAGGAATGTATGTGTGCAAAATGGCTTATGAATTGGTTTTGTACATTAAATTCCAGTCAACTGCTTTGCACTGCTTATTCCAAAGGCATTGAACAGTTTTCTTTTATATCAGAAGTAATAGAAGTTGGCATAGCCAGGCAAGAAAATCGGGCCCCTGATGATACAGCCCGCTACACAATAAAAGCTACAATCTGATTCTTTTCATTGTTTTCCTAGGCAGAAATTGGTATAAGCGACTGTTGCCCCAAATCCTAATTTTCAGAGAAAATTGGGTATGAAATTTTTAGAGTGAAACATAAATAAGTGTATCACATAGTTATTTGGGAAGAAAAATAAACTATAAACAAGATAGCATTTTTTAAAAATCCACATAATACATATCATAATTTCTAATTTTTGATATTCTATTCTGACACTCCATACACAAAATGTATTCAACATATTTAAAAGTATATGTTGCATTACTTCTTCCTTTTATTATTGGCTTTCACAGAAATACAAATGCATGCTTTTTATTCTGTTAGCAAGTTATTTTAAATGTATTTTTTTCTATTTTGCTTTTCAGCTTTCTTCTCTGAATAACTAAATATTGCAGGTAAGAAAATATTGTTGTTTTCTACATTTCCTTTGCATTTAGATGTTAAACGAGACACATTTTCCTTTCCAATTGCTGTAGTGAGGAAATTTATGATGGTGTGGACTTTATATTTGTTACCAATAATTACCTACCAGCAGAAAGCTAAACTATGTCCCTGAATAATAATTGAAATGGAGTATTCAAAGATGTTGCTATGAAGAGCTTTCTAATTATTAATTATAATTGAATATGATAAATCTATATTAATTTCAGCATTAAGAATAAACTATTGTTAATTAACTGAATGACTAAATAATAGTTTATTCTGGATGCAGAAATTAAATTTTATTTCATTAAAGGTGACTACTACAGATATACATATAAATAAATTTGCATGCATAAATTACAATTGAAACAAAGTTTGTTTTTTTCAAAAATTGCTCTTATCAGTAATAGAAAGTCAAAATAAACCACAACTTACAAGAAAAATAATTGAAACTTATATTAGTCGACATGTTAATGATATATCTGATCACTAGTATGTAGCTAAAATTTACCTACTGACCTCTGAGGAAAGAAATAATATATTTGTAGTGTTTTATTTGTATTTTTATTTTTGTGGCATAAGTTTTCCCAAAACAGACAATTTCAAACCACGGATATGACATCACTAAATGTAGAGGTGGGAAGAGATGGTTAATATGGATTCACATGAGCTAGTGTGAGCCATCTTTAAACACACCACTGTCACAAATAAAATTTTATTATTATCAAATGATAGCAATCAGTGAAGTTATAGGTATTGTGCCCATAAAGTTGCTAAATAAATAGAGCAACCAAAACATGGAATAAGAATGAATCTCTGGTATTACAAATAAAAATTAATTTTCTAAAGTAAACGTTTTCTGAAAACTTGATTACTGTTTTACTGTCAAATTTAATACTCTAGCAACCATCTTAGTTTACCCTGTGAATATTGGTGGAAAGGATTGTTTGCCTTCTTGAGTAGGCCCTGAGCATTCCTGGTGCTAGGCTGGCTTTAAATATAGGGCAACGGCTGTCGGCCAAGTCTCTGTCTGTTACTTGGGTCCCAATCTGTGCTGGGCATGGGAAGTGAAGCAGCCATGGGGGTAGGAGACCTCTCTTAAAAGGGGTCAGACACCAATTTAAAACACTCATGGAGTCAAAATAAGCCAAAGGAAAATTGTTTGGGCAAAAATAAAAAGATCCCAAGTCAAATTTATAGAAAATATCCCTTTATTAACTTTTGGTCATTAATATGTTTGTATATTTGCAGAAAACAACTCAAAGATCATGTGAATTCCTGCAACAGAGAGGAATTGACAGGTCTACTCCAACTACAAAGACAGGAGGAGAAACAGTTCAGAGATGGAAGACGCTGACAACGCCTTGCCATGCTACCAGTCAACAGCTGTGCGTCCCTGCAGGTTGCCTAGGACCAAACCAGAGAGGGTCAGACCTGCATTCTCACCATGTGTCCACCATCCAGATATCATTGCTGACATGTATACATAGGAACTGTTTGACATTGAAACTGGGACTCAGAACTATTGGTCATTGAAATTGGGACTCAAACATTTCTTCTTCTCAGATGTTTATTTCTCATCTGCAGAGGCAAGATTTTTTTAAAGAAAAGAAATGAGGGAAATAAAAAATAGAATCAGAGGCAAAGAAGTATAGAACAGATTGTCAAACTCTAGCTGGAAGGCAGGGGAGGTTGGTGTGTGTGTGTGTGGTGGGGGGGTGAAAGAGATCAACCAAAGGACTTGTATCCATGCATAAAAACATAACCAAAGGATACAAGACACTGGGGGGGAGCAGGTAAGGGCATGTGCTGGGGAATAGGGAAAGCTTGGGGGAGGTCAAAGGGGGGAAAAAGGAAACATATGTACTACTATTTATAATACTTTACACAATAAAAAAGAACAAATTTCTGGTGATCTAATTACAAAATTAATGCATAGGAATTGAGAAACACAGTATCATTGCTAATCACTTCCAAAGCTCACTCAGAGAAATAACGTATCACCAATTTCACCAATTGTCATTGACTCCCAATATGTACACAGAAAATTGGCGCTCTCAGTGCAATTCTATGTCAAGTTAGCTATAACCATTCGTTGGACCACTCTGTGAAAATAAAATACATCAACACTCCCTAAAGAAGAATATGCCAGCAGAGTTTGAAAGCGTTGATCAGCTATCAAAATTTTCTGTCACAAATGGTAAAATACTTTTAAAAGTTACATAAGATATTTCATTTAATCTGTTAAAAGAGTTCCAAAAAGGTAGGAATCAATTATTGTCATGAGTTTTCATTATCTGATCTCCTCCTTCCTATCTAAACTCCTCTCCTATCAGATTACGTTCTGCACCTTCTCTTTCATTCTGCTCTGCTATGGACATGTTTGAATCTTTTTACAATTTGATGAGTACCCTCTCCCCCATTTCGGGACACTGAGGCTTCTTCAGTGATCACCTGATCCTCTCTTTCATCAACATGGACACTATACACCTCTTCTTACACCTAACCTATAATAATGTACTTCAAAGCCCTTATCTTCTGAAAATGCTCTACTTAGCTGTTCGGTTATTTGTTGTCTCTCTCCCTCAGTAGATTTCCATGGGGACAAATAATTAGTTCTTATTGCTCTGCAGTAAATTATCATACACAGTGGCTTAACATAACACAGATTTATTATCTCACAGTTTCTTTGGGTCGGGACTCTTGGCAGGAGTCACCTAGGTTCTCTGGCCAGATTTCAACCAGGTTAAAAATTAAGATGTTAGACAGTGTTGCGATCTCATCAGAAGGGCCTAGTGTCCTCTCCTGTGTACTAGGGCCAGTGGTTGGCCAACTGGTTAGTCAACTGAGCCAAATATCCACAGTACAACAGTTGAAATTTCTTTGAGAGCCAAATTTTTTATTTTTTAAAATATATTTTATTGATTTTTTACAGAGCAGAAGGGAGAGGGATAGAAAGTCAGAAACATCAATGAGAGACATCGATCAGCTGCCTCTTGCATGGCCCCTACTGGGGATGTGCCCGCAGCCAAGGTACATGCCCTTGCTGGAATCGAACCCGGGACCCTTCAGTCCACAGTCCGATGCTCTATCCACTGAGCCAAACGGGTCTCGGTGAGAGCCAAATTTTTTAAACGTAAACTATATAGGCAGGTACATTGTTATTAACTCAATTAGGGTACTCCTAAGTTGACCTTTGATAAAAACTGAAGGGGCCAAAGAGCCACATGTGGCTTGCGAGCTGCAGTTTGCCGACCACTGGAGGGGTTAGCTTAATGCTGTGGTTGGCAAACTGCGGCTCATGAGCCACATGTGGCTCTTTGGCCCTTTGAGTGTGGCTCTTCCACTAAATACCACGGCCTGGGTGAGTCTATTTTGCAGAAGTGGCGTTAGAAGTTTATGTTTTAAAAATCCGGCTCTCAAAAGAAAGTTTAATCGTTTTACTGTTGATATTTGGTTCTGTTGACTCGTGAGTTCGCTGACCACTTGATGCACTTCCTTTGATATATTTATTGGATTTGCTCACTTCCAGCTGGGGCTATTCTTGCTTTCTTACTCACTTTCAGCTGGGGCCATTCTTAGCTCCTAGAATTTATATACCATTTCAAGGGAAGCTGGAGATTCTCTTCCTTCAGTTTTCTAGACAGTCTTATATAAGGTGACATAGTCATTAAAATGATACTTGTAGCATAAGATAATATATTTGTTTTGTCTCTGGTTTCTGGTACAGTACTCTAAAATCCTTGGAATTCACTGAATTATGTATGTTAATGTTATGATTCAGGTGTTTGGGGGTTGGGGAAGATGGGTTTTAGGTAGCTTCCAAATAGGTGGCTGGTTACCAGAAAAACTAACCACATGATTAGAGGGTCAGAACTTTCAATTCCATTCTCCAATCCCTGGGGAAGGAAGAGTGGTTGGAGATTGAGTTTAATCCCCAACACCCAGTCATTAGGTCAATCATATCCACCTAATGAAACTTTGATTAAAAAAAAAATCAGAATGACATGATTTGGTGAATACCTCCACCTGCTGGGTACACTAGGCATATATCATTTCTGCTGTGATTATAATAATTATATGATGAATTGTGTGCTCAGGACTCTTCTGTCTCTTCCCTGTGTTCCTTTTCATCTGGTTGCTCATTTGTGACTTTTAATTTGAAGCTTTAACCATTTATGTACATAGTGTTTTTCTGAGTTCTATGAGCTACTCTAACAAATGATCGAAACTAAGGCGGGTTTGTGTTAACCTTGGAAGTGTAGTTGCCTGGGCAGAAAGAAATGTAGATCTCCCGAGGACCCATTCCATTGGCAGCTGGCTCTGAAATTGATTTTGGAATTCTGCCCTTAATTCTGGGTGGTGCTCCTTTCAGGTAGTATCCAAATTGATTTGAATTGTAGTGTACCCAATTGGGGTCAGAGAATTGGAAAATCAGTTGTTGTATGGAGAAAAAAAAACAAATAGTCTCACCATCATCGCCATCTAATCTAATCTAAAAAAAGTGAATATTTTACATTTTGATCAGTCCTTTCCACAGCTCAAGAGAACTGGATTTTATAGGGCATGTACAATAAAGAAGGAAATCAGAAGTCATTCTAGAATTCTTCAAACCACAGCAGAGATAGTATATGCCTAGTCATATAGTATAGTCTAAACCAATGTTTGACACGTGTAAATTTTGCAGTGTAGATTTGCTTCTTGACAATGATTTGTTTATATAAGCAAAACAATTTCATTTGAAAGTAGGTAAAATTCTGGGTCATTTAGTGACATATAATATAGACAGGTATTAATTATCCCCATCCAGGTCCATGCTGTCCCACTCCACGACAGATTTTAGGTTCTGATTCCACAAAGCTGACCAAAAGAATCACCCAGTTATTTTTTAACCATTCTAAAATGTTATAGTCGCTTACTTGAAACATGCTTAGTTGCTATAAGCTGGAACTTTGTAATCACAGAGAATGGGAGTGGGAGACATCAGACACAGGTTGCCAGTGGCTGTATAAATATTCCTTTCCTAGCTATTGCTGCAGTTCAAAGTCCTCTGAAAGTCATGATTGGATGTGAACCATTTTTGTTTTCTTTTTTCAGGCATGTCTAATAGCTCCCTAGACACCTTTTACCTGCAAATGGAACAGCAGTTCAAGGTTAACAAATAATTATACACAAATGGAAAAAAAAATTCTCATCACTAGATATTTAACCATTCACTAAAAATGTATATTAGCTGTCATTGTTCCATGGATGTGATCCACGCATTCTCTCTATAATTTTTTCGGGCCATGTAATCTTCGATCCTCCTTTAAAAGGCACTGCAAGGTAAGGATTGAGAGTTTGGGGTGGAGGTTACTGAGGAGTGTTTCTGAGGGTGTGAATCACCTTTAAACCTAAGGTATTACTTTAACTATGTGGCCGCTGACCTTGGCTGAGCCATAACTCAGATTTTCCTGGGCCTCAATCACTAGTTCAGTGACAAATGGAACAGATTCTACAAACTACCTCACACAAATAATGCTCCCGGATGGCTTGTTGTGCTCACTTGTAGCAATGAGACAACCATTTTTCTTCTATTCCTGAAGACAGAAATGCATTGTCTTTCCACTTCAAATGCAATCAGTGCCATTTTTCGTCTTGTGAGTCGAAGGTTTTGTGGGGTCATTATAACCCCTGGCTTATGAAAGCCCAGTGAGATTCAGTACTTCTGACTTCCTGTTACCTTCCATATAGCCCTCTGGCTGGCTGTGAATAACAAGTTTGCACAGGATAAAGTTGTTTTAACTTTATACATCTACTTAAAAATAAATGTAATACCTGAGTAGCTCTCCCTGGGAAATTCAAAATGTCAAGTAAATGTTTAAAATATTTATATATAATGCATTATATGTAAATAACTATTATAATTTTATTAAGAAGCAACATACTACATTGTTTAAGAATGGATTACGGGGCAGTCTGTCCCAGAAACATCCTCTTCACACTATAAAATCCTGATTACCGTGTGACCTTGAATTTATAAAATCTTGCTGAATGTCACTTTCTCCTTTTGCCTAGCACCTGTGCTTAGAAAAATGTTATAATATATTTATGTTTATTTTTAAATTCATTGGAAGCATATTCTCATGAATTACAATGTCCTCAATGTTGCTTTGAGCATGGTTTGTATCCAAAATAAGTGGCTGAATAGTGAATAATAGAAGACAAAAGACCCTTGGGTCAGAGAAAAAGGACAGTTTCTTACTGTCAGCAATTGCCATAGCCAGAGTATTGGCATTTCTACACCAGTTTTCTGAGATGCAGTTATAAATGTGATGAGGGAGAGTTGATACCTGTACATGCAGTGAGCTGAATTACTAGACAGAAATATTGAGTTAAAGTATCACCAATACTTTAAATTGAGCAGTAAGAATGTTTTATATATATATATATATATATATATATATATATATATATATATATGGAAAGAGAGAGAGAAAGAGAGAGAGCCATAAGCTTCCTAAGAATAAAGAACTTAAACCCATTGGGAGGAAGCCTTATTAACTATGTGTCACTCCAATGAAAGGTGGATAAATAATAACTACTGCTAAAAACCTAGGTTTAACAGGTTTTCATAAGCATACTGTATTATTATATATCTGTCCATGCTCTTGAGAGGGGAACTATTATAGTCCAATGCATTAACTGGAAAGAATAAAATGAAGGTACTATCCTATATAATAAAAGCCTAATATGCAAATTGACTGAACGTCAGAATGACCTGTTGCTATGATGCACACTGAACACCAGGGAACACATACTCAGTGCAGGAACTGCCCCCAACCACAGGCCCTAGGCCAGCCAAGGTGGATGCCAGCTTCCCTCACCAACACCAATTGCCCTACTGGTCACGTGGCAGAGGGAGGACAGGCAGTGCGACGTTGGGGGGGGCAGATACAGAAAGCAGGTGGTGCCAGGCTGGCCAAGGTAGGTGCCAGCAGGGGCCCCCCCCATTGCCCCTCTGGTCAACCCACAGATTTTTCCTGACCCCTGGCCAGCCCTAGGGACCCTACCCATGCATGAGTTTATGCACTGGGCATCTAGTTTACTCTAAACATGTCATTGTTAAGAGAACCAAGAAGAGATGGTCAGCCCTGACTGGCGTGGCTCAGTGGATAGAGCTTCGGCCTGCAGACTGAAGGGTCCCAGGTTCGATTCCGGTCAAAGGCATGTACCTTGGTTGCAGGCACATGCCCAGTAGGGGGTATGCAGGAGGCAACTGATCGATGTCTCTCTGTCATCGGTGTTTCTGACTTTCTATCCCTCTCCCACCCTCTCTGTAAGAAATCAATAAAATATATATTTTTTTAAAAAGAACAGATGGTCAGACAACCAAGGACCAGCACTTTCCTCAGGTCTAAAGGACCAAGGTAAACATAGTGGATAGGATATCAGATCTACAGTTTTCATCTTTCACTGTTGGAGTACCCTCTGTCATTTGAAAAAGGTAGCAAGTTATTAGGAGGTGTGATCAATGCAGAGACTTGACACATCAGCTGAGTGCTCTTCCATATTTGTTCTTCTGCCATCACTGTAAGAGCATTCATCAGCAAGCCCCTGGAGTAGGAGACACAAGAATAGGACTGAGATATCCCAGGCCTCCCTGCTTAACCATCCTAATCAATTTTTATGTGGTCTAATTGAAGTCTGAATATGAGGAAGCATGAATGAGAGGGAAGAAGCACCAGGAAAAGATAAAGAACATGGCAATTGAGGGAATCTGAAAAGGCTGTTTGTTCTCGTGTTGCTGAACTGTAAAAATCATTTATGTAGGCTGAGTACAGAGCCTACGTGCTTGAAGATTTGCAAATATTTCCATATTTCCATATTTCTTCTGTAGGTTGTCTTTTTACTCTCTGATAATGTTCTTAGAGGCACCAAGGCTTTTAAATTTGAAGTCTAATTTACATTTCATTTTGTTGTTGTTCATGCTTTTGGTGTCTGAGCTGTAATTTGAAAGAACTCTTCTAAGTAATTCTCTGCTTTCTTAATTCACATAAATTAGAGTTCAATACATTTTACTATATAATTTTATTGTATCTCCTACAATTTAACAATTTGTGTATATTATAAACATATTGTGGTCCATTCACGACATAATATGTAATAATTGTATGGTAACAAACAAACTATAGAATTATTACTCTCATTAAATATTATGGCTACTGCATGTTGTAATAACATTCTAGCAAACAAAATAATCTCTTTACACCACCATCCTGTGGTTTTCAAAATTAGTTTAGCATATTTTCAAAAAGCATTGGGTCTTTAAAGAAATGATTGAAATTTAATCTGATTTTCAAATTGAAATCTGCACAAGGCAGCAGAAAGATTCAGGGCAAATTATCAGAATTCTCCATTTGAAGCCTTTTTCAGTTACGTGGTCTGACCTCGGGCAATTTACTTCTTCATATTGTCTTTCTTTTTCTCCAATGACATTTGGCATTTAGATATTTTAATATCTGACCTAATTATCTTAAAGAGGGTTTTTTTCCAGAAAAAAATAGTAATGAAGAGCTTTATAACCTGAATACATTAAGTAAACTGGAGTTTTTATGGTTATTTCTGTAGACTTGAATATTGAAAGAACACTAGGTAAATATTAGGTGTCGAAAACCAAAGAAAAATTTTTCCTACGTATTAAATCATAAAACCAAATTAATCCTGATAGCACTGAGTTGCATTTTCAATTTGGGGGAATTCAGAAGGAAGATGTGCTGTGGTATCTTGATTATGCTATAAACTGTACAGAGGAACTCAGCTTATCCCATGTTGGTTGCAATACAAAAGTGTACCTTATTATTTTAGCAGGCAGAGGGGAAAAAAAGCATTGATAACACATCACTTTATTGTGGCTCCATAATGAGGCATTCTCACAGCTGAAAGCCTTCACAAACATTTGATGATGTTAAATTGGTACCTTCTTCGTCTAGTTATTAACTTCAATTGGTATTTGATCTCTCTATGAAAAAAAAAACACAGGAAGTGCAGCTTTTAAGTCTTTCTTTTGAAATCTAATGCCAACAGAAGTGAACAGATCCAACATATGAGTTACTTTGCTTAGTTATCAATCTACCACCAACGATCATCTCAAGATAGAGGTGATCAAAGTAAGCTTCTTGTGTCAGTACAATGGTCATCCTAATATTAGAAATTGTTTACAAAGAAAATTAACTGGGTGACCCATGAAATATTATTCTTTTTTATTTTTCCTCTACAATGTAAGACTTACATCATATTGCACTATTATTGCCTTCATTTGTTTATGCATCTGCCTTAGTGATATCCCCAATGTTATTAAAAATGAATACTTTTCTTCTTTGATCATATAAGGTCCCATTTTTCATTTAAATTCTAATATCTTTTAACAGGACGACAGAAAACAAGTTTTGGGAAATATATATTTCTCATTGCATTTAATTTTAGCCTCAGAATCAGTGAATCTATATAATAAAAATCCAGTTGTTGTAATGCTGTAATGACCAAAGACTGGCCACCAGGAGATTGTGTGTGTGGTGAGGCGAAGGCAGGGACTTGACTCCGGGTCCTGTGGCATGCCAGGACTCAGGGGAGTCCCATGGTGCCAGGGAGACTCAGGAGTCCCGGGATGTATGTGATTTCCCGCGGGTCTGGGTCTTGTGTGATTTTGCATGCTAGGTCATTAGTATAGCATTATGAATAATATAAGTATTATGAAAAGTATTGTTGAAAGCTTCCTAAGAACAAATGCTCTTGATAAACTAAAGATACAAAGGATGAATGGTCTCAGAACAATACACTTTGGCAATTTCCAACTGACTTTGTGAGGTATCTCTCCTGAACCACACACAAAAGAATAAACCCTTTTGTTTCCTACTCCTGTCATTCTTCAGTTAATACACTTCATACAGACAGGGAATGCAAATCGAAGTTGCTGAGTTTTTTAAAAAAGAGACATCTTCAAATTAACTTTTTTAATATCTTCATACAGTGACCCATAAAACTGCAGGAGAATAATTAGGGTGAGATTGGTGAGGGGTAAACAAGATAAAACCGCTTATAACACCATAATAATGGACCAATAGTGCCATCTATTGCTTTAAATACAATTTCACTAAACATATTAGAATTTAGAATTTTTATGTGACAAAAGAATAAAGAGATATTACTGTCTTTAAGTCATTTTACACACTAGCTAGTAACATAATATTAATAGGCTCTAGTTACACTTCAAAATGCATTGCATATTAGGTAAAAGTATCTATTTATTCCATATTAAATTTATTACATGTATTATCTCTTAGGAGATAGCTTCAGTTTATCAAAAATGTTTGCCTTTTTCTAAGGAGGGAGAGCGTAGGAGAGGGCTTTGAAGGGAGTATGGTCCTGCAAATCTAGGAATGAGTACAGCTCAGCAAGACCCTTCTATGTTGCCCATCATCACACACAGAGCAAGGCAATTCTCCTTAGCTCCCCAGCTATGACTCTGGAGTCAGCTTTATCACACTGAATCTTTTATTGCAGGATTTTCCTAAGTGGTCTCGCTGTTTGCTCCTGGTTCTGACAGAACACAGCAGCCAGGGGTAGATCTTTTAAAATAATTGTATGTATTCATCACAAAATCAAGCTCCTATTCCCTTTCTCACGTCATTCTCCATCATCACCAAGATATTGAAATAAAGCAGGAAACAAAAACTCTCTTCCAGCTAGTGAAAGCCAAAGCTACAGGAAAAGTAGACCATATGGATTTCATTATTTAATACAAATAAGCCTACGTGCTCCATGCTAGGACTTTGAATTTCAGGAGGAGAATTGTCTTCTTTGTGTAATTCCGTTTGGAATTGTTCTATAGAAAGCCATTTTTTAATGAGAAAATTTTATTTTCCTTTACAGTTGGGTATGGAATAGTATTAAAAAAGGATTTACATGAAAACAATAAATTTTTATTTATGTACAATAATTTATAGAATATAAAATCATCTGAAAACTAATAATCACAACAGAGCACACATTCTGGGTGATTGGATTACCACCATCAATATATTTAGGAATGTTTAGTTTTGACAGATAGATGATAGAAGATAGATAGATGATAGAAAGATGATAGATAGATAGATAGATAGATAGATAGATAGATAGATAACTGGAATATAAAAATTATTAACAGAAGTGACAGCAAACCCATAACTTTTATATAAAATGTATACCTTATGCAAGGTTTTAGATTCATTGACTAATAGCTTTGTGTTTGTTACTGTGATTTAATAAATAATTATACTTAGGGTATAAGTGAAACTGCTCTAAAAGAGACCCTAAGACAGAATGGTTTAGACTACTGATAAGTTTATTGCTCACCTAACAATATTGCTATCTAGTAGCTTGATGATGTCAGGGATTCAGTATCCATCGATTTTGAGTTCTGCCTTTCTTACATGCTATTGCCCCTTGGGTTGATGATATCCAGGCAGCTGAAATAAATGAACTGTTGTATCTATAATTGAGTTTTCCTAAACTCATTCACTTCTCTTTTGGTGAGACCATTTTTAGTATTTCACAGTAGCTGATTGCCTGATTAATGTCCCATAAAATACACACTTGTTATTACGAATGACCTGAATTTTGGCAGGGATACATGAAGACAATATTATATGTCACCTACTATCTATAAATTATCTTTTGCCAGCATTGAATTCAACCTCAAATATGGAAACATACATAATAAAAAACCTCTTTGATGACTTCAAATTTTTTTCCATAGCTTAAGCACATCAAATGTGTTGCTGTTAATCTACTATGTAAGATTACATCTGCTTGACAAAACAATGACAAAATAAAGGCTGTTGTATTTCTCACATCCTGAATCAGAGTATTCATGTTTTCAATCAGCAAAATAAGCTCAAGAAATGTCACAGGGAAATTTACTATCAGAATAAGATTTTTCTGAATAATCACCTCTAAATGTCTGAAGACACGTTTTATTGGAGAGAGTAAGTTAGGAGTATCAAACTACATTTTGAATATATAATAATAATAATATACTTAATGTTTTATTTATTTTAATAAAATTATAGTGTAATAAATCCTAATTTCCAATATCTATTATAGATGAACCTAATGAGGCAATGCTGATGGGAAACTTAAAAGTTCTTGACACATGGTAAACATTCTATAAACATTAGCTGTTGTACTGATATGTCAGATTAACAGAATTAGATAAATTAAAAGTATAGAATTAGTGTATGCTTCCTTCTAATTTCCATTAATTTCTTTAAAAATAATTTTATTAATTTATTTCATTCTATTTATTGGGGTGACATTGGCTAATAAAATTATATAGGTCTTGGCTATAGCTATACAATTCTACAATACCACCTCAAGTCAAGTCTCCTTCCATCCCCATTCATCCTCCCTTTACCTTCTACCTCCCCCCATGAATATTCCGAAGTATTTTTCTTTTATTAAGGGAAATTAAGGAATGAAAGTTTACCATTTACTACCTGTGATTTTCCGTGATTCATATATTTATTGCACCACAGTGGGGAATGTTTAATTTTCAAAAAAACAAAAAACAAAAAACAAAACATTTCTTTTTGTGAGAAACAACACAGCTCCAGAACCTGACTATCTACATGAGCCTTGTCATCCCTCCTTTCACAACGGTGTGACGTCAGCCAAGTTGATGGAACTCTCCAGGCTTTGGCTTCCCCATTGGTAACATGGCATCCTAACAGGAACTGCTTCCCAGAGGCAAGGCATGGACGGGCTTTAAGAAAGTGGTAGAGAATCAGAGCTTAACTAAGTGTTGTCAGTGATTGCTTTTATTTATGGTTAGTTTTTTTTACTGTAAAGATTGCTAAATAAAAAAAAAAGAAAAATGAAACATGCTTCTTTGAGTTTAATAGTGGAGATTATATATATATATATATTGGTTCCAATAAAATAAACTATTGCCTTTTCAAACACAGTTCAGTTGCAAAATCCTAAACCAATGGTCAGCAAACTCACTAGTCAACAGAGCCAAATATCAACAGTACAATGACTGAAATTTCTTTTGAGAGCTGAAAACTGACTTCTGCCCATAGACCACGAAGTTTCAATCGCACTGTACATGCACACCCGCAGGTGGTATTTTGTGAAGAGCCATACTCAAGGGGCTTGCGAGCCCCAGTTTGCCGACCACTGTATTAAACTTATAGGATATTGCAACTGAATAAATGATAAAAATCACTGTTTTGCCTTCATACAAAGAAGCATTCAGTAGTTATCTGTTTGAAATAAAAGCCTTGGTAAACTTGTGATGATAATGATCTGCTGTGTTCATATCATGTTTCCTATTGTTATTGTTGTTGTTAGTGTTTGTTTATGTGGCTGTAACACAATGAGAAAACAAGACATGAACTGTCAGTGTAGTGCCCTCACACAGGAGGGAAAAAAATACAAAATTAAGCTACCTTCCAAAAGGAAAAAAAAAAAAAAGAATAACAGGTATCATAAAAGGCCAATGGGAATGATGCAAAAAAAATTATTGCTTGATTTAATATGCAACATGTCACTCTAAGTCTCCTTTCTCATTTCTGAAATCTGGCATTTAGATCCCTGTAACATCAAAGGTCAGAATGGTAGACAGAGTTGTCCTGCCAAATTGGCCAAATAAAATGTTAAATAATAGCTGTGAAATACACAGTTGCTGAAATTCTCAAGCACTGAGGCAAAATGTATTTTTTTTTCTATTTTACCCTTTAGTAATTAGTACTACTTTACAAAACCTTTTGGTATATTATCATACTTAACTATATAAGTACTTTTAAATATTAGTTGATAGTAGTAGCTATAGTTTCTGAGGGGTGGGATTGATTGTTTTTACTTTATGCTATCTTTATACATTTAAAAATGAATATTGTTTATAAAACCTTCTAATATCTATATAAAATAAGTCAAGATATTTTCTATTTATATTACTTAGTATACAAATGCATTTCCAGTATAATTTTAAGAAAATATAATGTTTAAAATACTTATATAATATGTTTAAAATATATTAATGAGGTGTCAACATGGTCATAATTCTATAAACTTATTGTTGTAGGATATTGCAACTGAATAAGAAATGATAAAGTCTGTTTTGTCTTCATACAAAGGAAATGGCACTATCAATCAAGAGCCCTTAGTTTTTATATTATTTTTACTTCCCCAATTTCTCTAAACCACCTTTGCTGCTTTCTTCAAATCTACAGAAAAGTATAAGAAGTGATGTACATATTCCATTGTTCTCTTGATTCGCTTTAGTTTATAATGTATTCTAGTATTAAAGAACAATGTAGCTCAGCATTTAATATTTATTGTCACATTTGACAAAAATCCAAGAATAAATTATCACCTAATTGATTTACCAGATTCAAATATTTTGTTTTTGTTATTTTGCTCTTATTTTATACTCTTCTATCTTATTTCTGTTTTAACCTTGTGGTCATCAAAACACAGTTACACATTTTCTGGAAGAATGAATCTATCTATCTATCTATACACATATATACACATATATGTACCTATACACATGTTGTTTAAATTTAAAAATGCTATTTAATTCAGTTCTTATTCGGGAACTTCATAGGACTTCATTTGTCAGATTATTTTCTTTCTAGAAATCTGGGAGAATAATCTGCTACTAATATTCAACATATGAGAATGGAATTCTTAGAGAATACAGGTCTTTGACAATCAAAGGATTGCACAGATTTAGAAAGAATGCAAATTGTGAACTTTAGTGTTCTTTACTAAGGTTTTCAAACCATAGGGGAAAATGAGGACAGCTACAACATAAATTCTGTCATAATGATATGCCATTTTTGGCAGAGTAATTTGTATTGCTCATTAAGTCCCTAATATATGACTTTTATATGCAATTACTACCTGGTTAAGAAACAATCAATGAGAGCATTTCCTACCAATTAGTGCTCTTTCTCATTAAATATTTAATTGCTCAATGGAACTCGGTCTCACATGTTGTTTTCCACACAAGTGTTGAAAGATGAAACAACAAATCTCAGTGAAATGTCATCTCTTGCATCAAGTTGCTTTCTTTTTATTTTTCAGTGATCTCTTTCACTCCTTTGATTCACTGACTTAGCTTGTGGTGCTTTGTTTCCATCGTATCAGACAGTCTTAGGGAACATGCCCAGGGAAATGCTCTCAGGACTTCCTTTTACACAGTCATCAATTCTCAAGTGAAATTTGTGATTCCAAAACCACATTCTCGATGCAGAAGAAATAATCTTTATTCAAATAAGTTATTAAAATATGATTTTAATATCTTGATAAAAATACTGACTGCTATAATAATAGCTACTCCTGCCTACTTGAAAAGTAGATTAAGAAATCATCTATGTCATTAGCAAACTTTTCTGTAAATATCTGGGCAGTTAGTAGTTTGATTTTGCTAACTTTATATTCTCTATCACAAGTACTCAATTTTGACAATCAATTGTGCAAAAGTTTCCATAAATTGGTAGGCATAATCTTGCACTCCATTATGCTCTGCCTGGGGCTCTCGCTCCTCCCAGCAATTGTCCTGTTGTTCTTATTATAGGTCTCATGATTAATGGCCTTCGGCTTCCAGTAAACCACCCACCCAGTTTCCAGCGGACTGCCTACACCTGTTCCCCATAACTGCACCTGGTCTGACCAGTTACTCTGACTGACCCCTGCAAGAAAAATAAATATTGTGCTCTTCGTACTCTGCCCCTGTCTTGCCATTTTGGTAAGCCCCCCTGCTAGCAGATGTAATAATAACCTTTAGCCTCATGTGCTCCTCTTTCCGTGATCTTAACTTCTATATATATAGAAGTCTAAGTAACTGGAACAACCAGAATGACCAGAAAGACCGGTCACTATGATGCACACTGACCACCAGAAGGCAGATGCTCAACACAGGAGCTTCCCCCTGATGGTCAGTGTGCTCCCACAGCCAACATCCCCTGGCCATCTAACTTCCTGCAGTCCCTCCCCCTGGCTGGCAGGCCTTGATTGCCTGATCAGTGTCAGCTCCCAGACTGAGATAGGAAACCAGGCATGGGAGGCAGCAGATGTGTCCCCTTTCCCAGGGGGACTGAGGGCCGGCTCCCTTTTGGGGGCTAATGGCAAACCTCCCATGCCTCATCCCTCCTCGAGGCCAGCAGTCCTCAATCAGTGAGCTGCCCTCCCACTGCCATGGTGGCATGGTGGTGAGGGAAGGAGGAGGAACTGTGCAGTAGTGGGGCGCCAAAGATGGAAGCATCAGCATCCAGCACCCATTCCTTCTGCACCCTGCCTGGTGACCATCACCTCCTCTCAGGCCTGGCCCTGATTGGCCTGGCCCCAGTTGGTCCTGATCGCCAGCCAGGCCTAGGGTCTCTACCTGTGCACACATTTTGTGCACTGGGCCTCTAGTAAATAATAGTTAAACATATTTGCACAATGGTATTCCAATAAAACTTTATTTATAAAGTCAGGTGACTGATTAGAATTAGATTAAGGGCTTCAGATTTTCTGCTTCTTACAGAAGAAAAGTTCCTCCTTTCTTGAATGGGTTATTAATTTATGTGACAAGTATTAATTATGCACTTACTACCTATTCTATTGGGGAAAGACTAGCAATAAATTATAAAAAAATGAATGTATAATAAGTCAGGTGGCACTAATAAAGTAAAGCAAGAGGGTGGGGAGATAGTGCCAATGAATAATTGGAGAACATGCTTTATTTGGTGGTCAGTATAAGCCTCAGTAACAGGTGAAAGATATTAGACATATGGAGGAAGAGTGTGATACAAATATTTGGGGCAAAGGATGCATGCTATAAAGTTCACATGGTTGGAAGAAGCAGCACAGCTAATGTAGATCAGAATAGAAAAAAGAGAGAAAATAATAGAGTATAAAGCCAGTATAGTGTGTGTTGAGAGGATAGTATTCGGGAAGTATTATGCAACCATACAGAAACTCCTTTTCTTCAATAAGGAACTATCTTCTTTTTGTCCATCCACTCCCATCCTTGATCATTAAGCCTTAGGACAGCAGATTCTGGTCAGTATCAAACAGTTATAAGAAAAAAAGCCTCAGGTCTATTGACTACAGAAACAGACTTTCTCTCTAGCTAAAGATAACATCTTGACATAGGTTGCATTTCAATCTTAGGCCCATTAAATTTGGAATTACTGCCGAGACTGGTTTGGCTCAGTGGATAGAGCATCGGACTGGGGACTGAAGGGTCCCGGGTTCGATTCCGGCAAGGGAATGTACCTTGGCTGTGCGGGCACATCCCCAGTAGGGGGCGTGCAAGAGGCAGCTGATCGATGTCTCTCTCATCGATGTTTCTGACTTTCTATCCCTCTCCCTTCCGCTCTGTAAAAAATCAATAAAATATATTAAATTTGGAATTACCCTGAGGACCACATACTCACAAATCCAAACCGAACAATGCCATGGCTGACATCAAGACCTGATACAGTGCTTAACTACTCCCTACCCAGCCCCCAACCAATCAGTAGAGCCCACAACAGCAACTAATTTAACCACCATGATCAATGATCTTTTTCTCTTATATAACCCATCACCTGGAAACCATCCAGGAGCCAGGTTTTTGAATGCTAACTTACCTGTGAGTCATGGTGCCATTTTCACAAGTAATAAACTCTTACTTTTTTTTTAGTGGAAACTCCTGTTCACAGTTAATTGAGCTTTAATGTGCACAGGCAAACAGACCCCTTTCGTCCAATAACAATCACGTAGTCCCTTGATGGTATTATACAAATTCTCGATTCCTTTCCTGATAACATGAAAAATCACTGGACCTCAGGAATAGGAAAGTGATCTCCTGGGACTTTTATGTTTAATATGGACCACCTTGGTTTCTTGGTTGAGAATAAACTGCAAAGTTGCAAAAGTGGAGGCAGAGAGAAGTTATAGGAGCTCTTGCAACAATGGTAGTAAAATGTCATGGTGACTTAGTCCAGCACTGTGGTCCTCCAAGTGGCGAGAAGTTGGATAAGTGCCAATTAACATTAGGTGGGCTTCTGGGAATAAGACCAGAAACCAATTACTATTAAACAAATGTAAAGTACATTATTATTGTAATTGTCACATATCATACAAATAATCTCTTCCCCTTAGATATTATTATTATTGGATATAGGTTAACATCCCCAAATAACAGAAAATAATCAACATTTGCAAATATATAAGCATCATAAAGTTTAATATATTTTATTGAGTTTGCTCCTGAAAATACTCTAGTCATAATGTGGCATCCCTAGGTGGGCATCACAATGTGGGAACCCCTTTTCACTTCCCGGACGATTCAGGGTCCCTGGTTCAGGTTTCGGGTTTCTGTAGGAGGCTGCATACAAATGAATAGACTCAGAAAAATAGTAATTTTGGAAAATGGGGACCAGGCAATAGTTCAACTCTAGTGGCAGAACTCCCACTTCCTCTGGCTTCACCACTCCTTTTATTAATATTAAAATCATAAGTAACAGCTGTATCCCCCAGGCCAGAAACACCAGTAAAAGTCAATCAGTAGATCTTCTTAGGACTAACAGGTGGGGGCTGCTTCAACCATTAACATCCCAGTAACCAGCTCCAACCCCTCAGAGCAATCAAGGTTGACCAGCCCTTCTAACTCCCTATCTACAACTTTCTATTATTAAAACACTGATTGGCTTCCGGCATCACAATCCTTCAAAATATGAGTGAGGAGACAGAAGGAAGCTAGATGGTCAGAAATTGGGACCCATGGGGACAGGTAAATAGAACTAGGTGGAGTTGCAATCCCACCCCAACTGGGTGGGGAAGGGTAGCGCCAAAGGCATGAACTTTAAAATGTATACATGTTGCTAAGACAGACAGCTTGCAGATAACCAATCACAAGGCAGTGATGCCTAAAGTCCATAGATGTTACTAAGGCAGAATTCTTGGAAAAGACCAATCAGGAGCTAGCAAGGTTGTCTCCACCCCCTCAATCTCCTTCTATCACTCTTTATCCCCCTTATAGCCTCCTTACTCTCTCCTCCCCTACCCACAATGACAATCAGCACACTGCTGTCCCCATCCATGAGTTTTTCTTTTTTGTTTTTTCCCTTTTTGCTCAATTCCTCCACCCATCATCCCCAGCCAGAGCCCCAACCCCCTACCCTGATAGCTGTCAGTCTGCTCTCTATTTTGTTGGTTAATTTTGTTTATGAGATTCCACATCCATTACATGGTATTTGTCTTTCTCTGACTGGCTTATTTCACTTCACATAATGCTCTCTAGGTCCATCTATGCTGTCACAAGAGGGAGATTTCCTTCTTTTTTTTTTTTTTTTTTTTTTTACAGCTGAGTAGTATTTCATTGTGCAAATGCACCAAAGTTGTTGTTTTTTTACTTACTCATCTACTGATAGGTGCTTGGGCTGCATCCAAATTTTGGGTATTGTAAATAATGCTGCAATGTACAAATGGGTGCATATATTCTTTCAGATTTGTATTTTGGGTTTCTTCGCATACATTTTCAGAAGTGACATTGCTGGGTCATTAGGTAGTTCTAAATTAAGGATTTTAAGATGAAGCGAATATTGTGCACTATCTTGGTGGGCCCATTGTAATCAGAATGGTCTTTATAAGAGAAAGTTGAAAAAGGATAATTCATAAAAGATGTGAGAACAGAATTGATTGCTAGCTAAAAGGCAGCTTCTAGAAGCTAAATAATGCAGAGACAGATTCACACATGGTGGCTGGTGAGAGCATACCCCTGTTAACACCTTGATTTTAGCAGGTGAGAACCCGTTGAACTTCTGATCTCTAGAACTGTAGCTAATGACTTTGTATAGTTTTAAATACTAAATCTGCAATAATTTTTTACAGCAGCAATAAGACACCACTAAAGTGCTAAAAGTAGCCTTAAATAGCACTTTATGTTCTACTAGCAATACAATTTGTGAGAGTCGGCAAAATTATTTCACATGATTGTGCATAATAGAGACAGAGAGGAACTGTACATGTATTTATTCTCCCTCAAAGTCCTCAAATCAGAGAAAGGAGTATGTAGTAGGAGCAAGGTCAAACTATTAATAAATTCCAGAATGAATAAAGATCTCCTTCAAACCTCCATCTGCTCATAGCTGCCAAACTTTTCTCCTTCTCTTTTCATTAAAATGTTTAAAGAGAGTTATCTATATTTGAATATTTTATTTGTTCTTCATTTGACAGCACTGTAGGATTATATTGCAACTAGATTGCAAGTTTTCTTACACTAATTGACAACCTCTGGATTTATAAGAAGATCCCCATTGTTATTTTTATTCCAAGATTAAAGCAATATTAGAAAACCTTAAATAAATGGATATTCTCTGAGAAGTATATAAGGCATTATTTTTAAACCCCTCATGTTATAAAAGGAAGCTTTTCCTATAGCATGTGTATATTCTGACCAGCAGACTAAGCACTTGACAGATAGTGCTAGCTAAAGTAGGCAGTTACTACGTGATTTTGTAGGTAGCATTTAAGGTATTTATTATATTTATTATTGGTTCAGAAAGCATTGAAATACACTGCTGAGGCTTTAATGGATGTTATCTATCATTTACTTTGATTATTTGTATAATTTTAGTAAGTTTACAGGCATTACAAAAGCAAAAAAAATTGTTTTTATTAAGCGTTCGATTCCCCCAATATTATACTCATAGAAAAAAAATGATATAGATGAACTAATTTCAAAATGGATTTTTCCAGAGGACTTGATGATTATGTTTGAAAATTTTGAAGATTAATTACATGGCACCATTTTGTATGATTATCTATAACCTATCTATCATCAATCTTTCCTAATTGTATGTATATCCTAATAGAGAGAGAAAAGTATTTGAAAGTGTATTTATCAATCTGCAGGGTGAGTGTATTATATAAATGATCTTTTATGTTTATTTACATTGTAAAGTCTTTAAGTTAAAAATACTAAAAATGATATAAACTGATTCTTTTCTGATATAATATTTATTTTCCTTTACCTATTCCATGTTGTTACACATTTATCTTATGCAAGATAATTCTGTATTAAATATATAATAAGTCTGAAAAAGTAATTGACATCAAATATTTCTGTTTACTTATTGATACTTATGTTTACATTGTGCTTATGACACATGCATATTATTTGGTATCACAATCTCAACCAATTCAAAACTTGGAAGAAATAGCACATAAAGACACTGAATTTTTTACTTGATAAATGATTAATTATATTAAAAGATATATTAATAACGGACAAATGAGGCCAATTTAGTTGAAGGTTATTATGATGGAAAAGTAGGGATGGAAGGTAAACATATTTGAGCTCTGGCATTAGGAATTGTAGGTGACCATACGCTGCTAACTGGACACAGGTGGCTGTTTTCTCAGGAGAGGACTTCATAATAGGTTTTAAATGAGGAAATGAGAATCATCAGTTTCAGATACTTTTGAAATCTCACAAGTGTAAAAGCCTTCATACATCATAACTGAAATAATGGGGAGTGATTAATAAATGTCATTGACATAAATGAGTTGCCAGATGCATCTAATCATTAAGTGAGGAGAAAAAATGCAAAAGAATCTAATAAAATGTGTCATAACAGTTTGTGACAATTTATGTTAAAATTCTGAGATTATTTCTACTTTCAAAGTAATGTAATTTTAGAAAGCTATGCTATTTATTCTGAGAATATAAGCAAGTTTCACAATCTGGATTTTGAAAGATTGTATTTTTTCTCCTATCTCAAAGCATAATCATAAATAAAACAAAAACAAAATATAGACAAAACATAATAAATATGTCTATTAAATTAACAAATAATAAAATGACATATATAGGGATCTCAGTTAAAATAAATGGATGTTAAAAAATTATAATAGAATTATTTATTTTTTAACAAAATCATTTAAAACAGTTTATTAGATTTCAATTTTAATGGTAGCTATTTGATTATGTTATGCTATGATGCAGGTCATTGGGTGGCCATATTACATTTATATTTTAGAAAAGTATCTTACAATAGCAAGCTTTAATTGTTCTATGAGAAAGCTACTTTCTGACAATAATTAAATGATTTAATATATTTTATGAAGAATAGGGTGTTTTTCCAATGGTAATAGAAGCTGTGTA